>CM033999.1:25400009-25439284 GCA_019603395.1 Cyrtorhinus lividipennis | reverse complement strand
AGAAGGTATAGAAGAAAAACTATACTTATACCTAATACTTAAAAATATACTCTCCTTCTGTAAAAACCACTAGTAAAAACCTAGTGCCCAAATTTGAACGAAACAACCCGAATTATGTATGACCTTTCTTTCACAGTCATCTGATAGAACTCTGCCATTGGGAGACACCCTTCGTAACGCCCATCCTGGAGAGCTCATTTGGAAAATTGAATAACTAATCTATAACTGCTTTTTGTTCTAGGGCAAGGCTGCCGTAGACACAAATAAAGAGACTGAACTGCCTTCGCCCTTTTTGAAAGACAGCTTTGGTCGTCAACATACCTACTTGAGAATATCTTTGACGGAAAGGTGCAACTTGAGATGTAAGTTGGGTTGATTTTCAGAATGAGGCGGTTTTATCCTTGGAAAGGCCGGTGCCTTTTCAACATCCTGGAAATGGTCAGAATTGGGGTCACAAAAAGCTTCCTTTTTGAGATGATACACCTCACCAGCTCTTATACTTTAGACAATGATATTATCTTCTTCTTTTCTGAAAATATGTAACTAATTGGAAGCGGAACAGACTGCGCATTTCTCTCTGACGTGCTGACGTAGCTCTGTTACTACCCACTTCATTGCGTTCATATTATTATCATTTTTCAATATGGTTTAATATTAAATTTATATCAGTGAGTGAAACCACAATTTTGTATCAAAATTCCAAGAAGTTTCCACGTTCAAGAACCTCTGTAAGAATGTATATTTTATATGCCTTACCTAACCTGTATTCCTAAATCAATCCGGCTGCCGTTAGGTACGTCCAACATTATACAATAGGTATTTTCGCAGTAGCAGTTTGCTGACCGATTTCAAACTGGTTGGAGTTTTGGCAGTGCGCACGCGCGACCTCTACCAACTTTCAAACGGTGTCCAACTGGTTGGAACCAAGGTGTTCTGCGACCGCGTTTGACCCGATCCCGCGTTCCCTCAGCCACCGCCGTTCTCTCCGCCTCTTTTCTTCTCTCGCCGTCTTGGTTGGTTTCCCTTTTATGACCAACCCATGTTTTCATGAAGGTCAACCTCTCATTTTTCCCCAAAATTTTACCGATTGCGTTTTGAGGTGAATAGATCACAACACGCTGCAAATTCTATCACAGGGGATAGAATAGAATTTTAAGGTCGGTCGTTATTTCGTGCTGATTATACAGGGTGTCCTACAAATTGTCCCCCCACCCTCTCTCCCTAAAATCTTATAAATGAGAGCAAACAAAAATTGTTTTTTTCAAATCAAACATCCTTATTTCAATTGGGAACTCTAATTTTTGTTTGCAGATTCACATTCTACTAGAAATTTCATGAAAATTTGATCCCCGCAATTTGAGCCCGGGCGCCGGCAAAACGTCGGAGAAAATATAAAATGAGCACGTAATAACATCTGACCCTTACAAAATCCGTTCTCTAACAACGTGCAAAATGGAAGGTAAACAAATTGACTAACATCTTTCACATGATTGGTTGGTTATTTCTCGGACCAAGAGAGTGGGGAATGCAGTGAGTGTGGAGTCTCCTAGGCCCATTCCAATTGATTCAGCGTCCTAAGTTTAGTGAAAAATGATACCCTACACCCCTAGATTTCCAAAAATTTCAAAAATCCATTTTTCGGAAAAGACATTTAGAGACCCCCCCCCCCCCCCCCCCCTATAATATCGGTGCAATCGGGCTGAAGAGTTTTGAGGGCCAACTAGAGCAAAAAAACGGGTCCTGAACCAAAATTTCGGATTTTTTGAAAAATTTCAACTACCAAAAATAATTTTGTCGGATTTAATCAAAAGAAATCCACGGCAAACCGCGAGAATTCAGATGGAATGCTTTAGAAGACGGATGTAGATGGAATGATTTGATTGGCCGAGCGGCCCTGAAGGGGGAGGGGCGAAACAGTTTGAAAGCAGTCAGCGGGAAAAACCTCTGACTGCTCTGACGGGTTTCAAACCGGTTTGATGCGTTGTGCAAACGGCAGTGGGCGAGTCCATTCCACCATCGCTCCCCTCTGGTGGAGTTGGGGAGCTTGTGCGAACGCTTCCAACCGATTGGAAACTGGTTTGGGTGCTTGTGCGAACAAACCTAATGCAAAACTACATTTTTACATGAAAACAACAATAGGCAATTTTTAGAAAGAGAAGGCATCAGCTCGTCGAAAAGCTGTCTGAGGTCTCTTCAGAACTATTGGCTTTAAAATTTACCTGAAGCGTTTAGTAGCTGGGCCCATGGAGTTTTTGGTCCAAATGCACTGCTTTGTGCCTTGAGGCTTTTTCTATCAAGTGTAGAATCTAAAGGATATTAAAATCGTAAAATTTGAAGAATTAGTTTTGTTAAACTTTTCTGTGGTGATATCCTCTAAAAGAATCTACGTTCTACCAGGTCAATACTGCATGCCTGAAGAAGGTGTCGAACTGACCAAGAAGCAAAAGCTACTGACGACGGATGAAATGCTCCGTTTGGCCGAACTGTTCGTCAAACAGGGCGTAACGAAAATTCGACTCACCGGAGGCGAGCCGACTGTCCACAAAGACATCATTCCTATCGTTGGTGAGACATCAGACTTTATGAGCGTTTTAATCAGAAATACTTTAGATTGAAACCGTAAGGGATTTATCTGCTCAAAGTGTTTCTAAGTCGATCGTTTTATACATTCAACAGAATCTTTGAAGAGCCTCCCTGGTCTGGAAGTGGTTGCAATCACGACGAACGGCCTTGTCCTGACAAGAATGTTGGTGCCTTTGCAAAGAGCCGGCCTTGATGTGCTCAACGTCAGTCTCGATACTCTTCAACCTCAAAAATACGAGAAAATTACGCGACGCAAAGGCTGGAATAAAGTCATCGCTGGTATTGATTTGGGCGTTCAGTTGGGTTATCGTCCACTAAAAGTGAGGATCATCTAGACGGGTCCTATGTCATCATCCACCATCAACCCTTTGACTTTATGTGAATCCTTCGTCATTAATACTTCGTATTTACTCGTGTTATTTATATTTTATTCCGTTATCATCATCTTTCTTTCAGGTCAACGTGGTTGCTATGAAAGGGTTCAACGATGACGAAATTGTTGATTTTGTCGAATTCACTAAAGATCGCGAAGTGGACGTCCGTTTTATCGAATACATGCCCTTCACTGGAAATAAATGGGAGACGGAGAAAATGCTCAGTTTTAAGGAAATGATGACCGCCATCAAAGAGCGGTATCCTGACCTGTCTCCATTACGCAACCATCCAAATGACACTTCCAAGGTATGGAGCAATATAATTCCGATTCCGAGCCTAGGGGGGAAAACCCCTTTGAGTGAGGAACATAATTTATTAGGCAGAAGGCGTCAAATCTATTTAAAAATATAAAATTAGAGCATTTATTGAATAACTAAGCTTCAACTGTTGATCAACTGGTTTTTCTTCAGGCTTACAAAGTTCCTGGCTACCGAGGTCAAATTGGATTCATCACATCTATGACGCAACATTTTTGCGGGACCTGCAACCGGCTCAGACTGATGGCCGACGGCAGTCTGAAAGTGTGCCTATTTGGGAATGCTGAAATTTCATTGAGGTGAGTAATAGCAGTCACTCTTAAAATTGATTGATCGATTGCGGGTGCCAACTGCAACTAAGGATTTCCCTCTAGGAGGTGAGAACCAGCTCTTGCTTTTTCGTAAAATCCCCATAATATAGAGTGTCATGCTGCCAAATCTATATCTCCAAGACCTTTTGTTCTAAAAAGAGCGTCTTATATCACATCATAGGCTGTTTTGCAATCCTTCGCTAGAGCGGGAACAGTTACCATAAAAGCGCCCAAATGTTGTATCCAGCGCCAATTGCATGGTGGCTCAAGCAGTAATCCCCCTGCTAGCGGGAGAGCGCTGTTCACAACAGACAACAACTTACACCTAATTTCCATTTCTGGGTGGGGGGGTTTAACCAAAAAGCCCGAGAAAAAAAACGCTGCAAATTCTTACACAGGGGTTGGTTATTCCTCGGACCAGGCGCATGGAAACTGATTTAAAAACATGGGGGAAATGGGGAAAACGGTGGGTGCGGCGGGTCCCAGACTCATTCCAATCGATTCAGGATCCAAAATTTAGTGGAAAATGATACCCCACACACCCAGGTACCGGAAATCTCGAAAACATATTCAAGATGGGCAATTGATACCCATTTTCACCCATAACCTCTTCCAGTGGGTGCCAATCGTTCTGGGACCCACTTCATTGGATTCAGCGTCCATGATTTAGCGGAAAATGATACCCCATACGCCTAGGTTCCAGAAATCTCAAAAAAACATATTCAAAATGGGTAATATATACCCAATTTGACCCATAACTTCTTCCAGTGGGTGCCAATCGTTCTGGGACCCACTTCATTGGATTCAGCGTCCAAAATTTAGTGGAAAATGATACCCCACTCGCATAGATCGCCCAAAATCTCGAAAATCCATTTTTCAAAAAACACATTTTGACCCCTACCCCGCCCAAATTTGGTCCGATTGGGCTGAAAAGCTTGGAGGACCGTCCTAGGCCGGGAACAAACCCCTGACCCAAATTTCAGATTTTTAGAAAAATTTCTACTACCAAAAACGGCGTGGACGGCGGACGGCGGACGGCGTACGGCGTACGGCGTACGGCGGACGGACATTGACCTTTTTTGATCAGGACATCATGAAACGTCCAGAAAAAAATTTTGAGCCGAATCGGAGAGGTTGACCATTTGCATGGAAACATAGGTTGATTATTCAAGGAATAACCAACCAAAAGGAAGAGTGAATTTCTGGGAACCAAACCTCAACTGCTAAATTATGAAGAGCAAGAGCATGCGGTAGAAGCAGGCCATGCTCAATTTCTACCAATAACAAATGGAGGTTTATAAGAACACAAGGATAGTGGTAAATGCTATCAGCTCCAACGTATCCCCACTATTGCTTAATCCTGCTCAATTACATCTTTTACATTTTAACATAGAATAGACCTATATTTACAAAATAAAACCAACAGGCAGTCAACGAGCAGTTCACTTTTTTTCCATTAGAGTGTGCCGGTGGCTAGGTATCACCAACCAATAAAATTGCAGCACTCATGCTTTGTCTGGAAGACCTGTTAGAGCTGAAACTGATGCTTTGGAACTTTTGCACTTACTCTCCATGGACTGTAGTCCACCTGAATAGTTTCACTAAACAGTCCTGCTATTGGCCCTATGAGTTTCTGATGCTTCATGTTTGGTTTCAGGGATGCATTGAGAAGTAACTGTAGCGAAGATGATCTCCTCAGTATGATAGGAGCAGCCGTAATGCGGAAGAAAAAGCAACATGCGGGTTAGTATCACTTGAATTGACGTGTTAAGTAATGTGTGATTGATTTATACTAATTTATGAACGTCGTGAACGTGTGGGGGTTGGCATTATTGTGGCCACATTGTATTATTTTACCATTCTCCCCTCATCGCGTACTCGTCTGATGAGTTTCCCTTGGATTGGAATTCATCTTCAACATTGTATCCATTCATTTGTTTCTTGTTTTCAGGCATGTTGGATCTAGCACAAATGCCAAATCGGCCGATGATTCTCATTGGTGGATAGTAAATCTTTCAAGTGCGTTGATCATTTGTTTTTCTCAGGTGCAAAAGTGTCGTACTCCTTGAATTTCCTCATCTAACCCCCACACGTGCCTGTTATAAGATTGATGATGGGAAATGCTGGGATGGGAGTTTTTACAAACGTGCATGTTAGACAAGCTCTCTGTTTGCCATCACTCACAATTTTTTGCATCATGATAGGTAGCTCTTGCAGCTCATAATATTTATCAGTTCACTTGTTGAAAATAATTTCTGAAAATTAACAAGATTAGGTAGGGGAACATCTACTAACATCGGGAACATCTCATTATCTTCTAAGTTCCTCAACTTCCATTTTGGTTGGTTATTCCTTGAATAATCAACCTATGTTTTCATGATAATGGTCAACCTCTCCGATTCGGCTCAAAATTTTTTTCTGGACGTTTCATGATGTCCTGATCAAAAAAGGTCAATGTCCGTCCGCCGTACGCCGTCCGCCGTACGCCGTCCATTGTCCACGCCGTTTTTTGTAGTAGAAAATTTTCGAAAAATCTGAAATTTGGGTCAGGGGTTTGTTCCCAGCCGAGATGGGTCCTCGAAACATTTCAGCCCAATCGGACCAAATTTGGAGGGGGTAGGGGTCAAAATGTGTTTTTTGAAAAATGGATTTTCGAGATTTTGGGTGTTTTAGGCGAGTGGGGTGTCATTTTCCACTACATTTTGGACGCTGAATCCAATAAAATGGGTCCCAGAACAATTGGCACCCACTGGAAGAAGTTATGGGTCAAATTGGGTATTTATTACCCAATTTGATTATGTGTTTTCAGGATTTCTGCTACCTAGGCGTGTAGGGTATCATTTTCCACTAAATTTTGGACCCTGAATCGATTGGAATGGGTCTGGGACCCGCCACACCCACTGTTTCCCCCATTCGAGGAATAACCAACCCGTGTTTTTACCTTATGAAAGCTCATTGCATCACACCATTATTTATCTTTTCTTCATGCTTTGTTTCAGAAGTGATCAGACGAGTCAGCTCTCTTAACCTCTCTATAGATCAGTCGCCCAAACGTTGGGTGATTTTAGAATCAAGCGTGAAAATCTCTTCGATGCACAATAGATTGGTGCCTAAATCCAAAATATTTGCTCAAATCTCCCGATGTATGAGTACTGGTGGTGCCTTGACTCATGTTGACAAAGAAGGAAAAGCGCACATGGTCGACGTGTCAGATAAGATCCCATCTTTGAGAACTGCCACTGCCGAAGGTTGCATTTACGTTGGACCCAAAGTGGCTGCGTTGATCAAGGAAAACGTTTTAAAAAAGGGCGATGTCTTGACTGTGTCACAACTGGCCGGCGTTATTGGAGCGAAGAAAACCTCCCGAACTCATTCCCCTGTGTCACAATATCGCTTTGAGCAACGTCGAAGTCCGCGTGTCGCTCGATGAAGAAGAACACTCCGTCCGAATCACCTGCAAAGCCAAATGTCACGGACGAACAGGCGTGGAAATGGAAGCTTTGACCGGAGTCAGCGTCGCCGCCTTAACCGTTTACGACATGTGTAAAGCCATAACCCATGACATGGTCATAAAAGAGATCAAGTTAGTAGAGAAAACCGGAGGTAAGAGAGACGTTTACCTTATAGATGACATAGATGTTTAAATTGCAGTCGGTCGAAATCTGTGAATCTGATATTGGAACGTTGGAATTGCAACCCCATCAGTGGCAAGCAATAACGTAGGTGTCATTTTTTGTGGCAGTTACAAACTCAGTGCAGCCCCACGACGGGTAGGCCTTTACCTTGATAGAAGTTATTATCAAACTCTTCTTGGTCTGGCCCTTTGCACCCACCGGCTCGCATGAAGTCGCTCTTGGCTTGTTGCTATTTGCACCCGAGGATTCCGCTCGATTACAGCTCTGTTGCCCCCGGTATCATATCACGTAGATCGTTGTTTTCGAGACCGGGGTTTTTCGATGTAGGTCGTAGGAAATTCTCTGAAGGGAAATCCAGCGGCTGTATGGCCAGGAAGCGGCCCCTGAAGGCTTTGACAGCACCGCCAAGATCAACCCTTCACTGGGAGAGGCAAGGACGATATGCGGTGGTGGCCATAGTTGGAGATGATGTCTTCATGGCATCGGGCCCAGCTATTGGAATGCACCCACATCTCCTCAAGCCTCAGCACACGAGCACCGCCACATGGGTACGTGGTTACAACCTGGTCCCTCGGTCCAAAAAGGACTTGTCAGCCAGGCCCGGGGCCGACGTTACCGCCGAAAGCAGGCTTCGACAAGAGGAGTGGTCCGGAACTGGAATACATCAAACTCTGGGGATCAAGTCCCCAAACTGTCCAAGTTTAGGAGTGGGCGCTCTCCCAGCCATCCACGCCGGTGCACAAGTCGTCACCAGCACATGTGGACGGCTGCCGGGTTAAAGATACAAGCATTTCTGGCGCCACACCCACACTCCCTCAAGCCCGCAGCACACGGCACAACCGACCACAGGGGTACGTGGTTACAACCTTGGTCCCTCGGTCCAAAAAGGACTTGTCAGCCAGGCCCGGGGGCCGACGTTACCGCCGAAAGCAGGGCTTCGACAAGAGGAGTGGTCCGGAATGGAATACATCAAACTCTGGGGATCAAGTCCCCATAACTGTCCAAGTTTAGGAGTGGGCGCTCTCCCAGCCATCCACGCCGGTGCACAAGTCTGCACCAGCACATGTGGACGGCTGCCGGGTTGAAAGATACAGCATTTCTGGCGCCACCACCCACAGCTCCTCAAGCCTCAGCACACGAGCACCGCCACATGGGTACGTGGTTACAACCTGGTCCCTCGGTCCAAAAAGGACTTGTCAGCCAGGCCCGGGGGCCGACGTTACCGCCGAAAGCAGGGCTTCGACAAGAGGAGTGGTCCGGAATGGAATACATCAAACTCTGGGGATCAAGTCCCCAAAACTGTCCAAGTTTAGGAGTGGGCGCTCTCCCAGCCATCCACGCCGGTGCACAAGTCGGCACCAGCACATGTGGACGGCTGCCGGGTTAAAAGATACAGCATTTCTGGCGCAAGTGGAACCACACAGGATCGCCAGCAGCGGCTGCACAATCAGAGCCGGATGGCTGAGCCAGAGCAGCGGTAGGTGCATTCCAATAGCTGGGCCCGATGCCATGAAGACATCATCTCTCCCAGTGAAGGGTTGATCTTGGCGGTGCTGTCAAAGCCTTCAGGGGCCGCTTCCTGGCCATACAACCATTTTTAAAGGAAACATGCTCCCTGGGTTCGCTCGTAAGCTCACCTGGTAACTATCTGACATCCCAACATCCATCTAGGAGAGCAAGGTAATATTTCAGTATGATAATTTCAAAATGCCGACGTTTTAGTCAATTGGGATTATTATTGGGTATTAGAATACTTATTCAGGTTCAGGGAAATTCAGGCTCTGGTTCCAGTGACTCAGTACATAGACGAAGAAGGTGAAGTTGGAATGGCTCCATTGGAATGTCGGTTCATCATTCTGCCACCTGCCCGAAGTTGGCGACGCCTATTGCGGATTTTGGACATTTTTTACGAAGGTGCTTATGAACTATCAGTACCAGGTGCAAAATACATCACGGGGGCGAACAGTGCTTCCAACTCTGAGTGCAAATGGATGCCTTTTCACCACATGGGTGTAAAACGCAAAACACCCGGTTCGGATGGTATAGAGGTAGCTCTACTTATATCAGTTTAGTTATTAGTGCTCATAGTGTGTAGCCACCATCGCGCATTTGATTCCTCTCGCTTAAAAACTTAGCAGAGCAGAGTCTGATGTAAGCTTAAAATGCTAGCAGTTATGACGTCATCAAACACCACATACACGCTCCCTGAGTCCCTGATACTCGAGGCACTTTTGTGACCAAATCTTATTCCTCATTATCTTAGAACTGGGCCCTCAATGTGTATTTCCTTCTTTTAAGGATTGAATGTTCCACTAAACGGACCAAATAGGTCGGACTACTTATCTTGTAGATACTGGAATTTATGTAATAGTAATCTTTGTATGGCTGTGATTTCAAAAACCTTATTATGAACATTCTAGGGCATATTTGCTAACCTGAAACAGTCATTGCACCAATTGAAACAATTGTGCAAACTCGCGCACAGAACAACTTGTTAAAATAAATACTCTGGGAAATTTATGTTTCCCAGTTTGTTCAACCTCAAACGCCTCTGTGTCACAGATCAAATTTAACTAGTACGCCTAATGTACGTTGGAGATAATTATGGTTTGAGCCTGCAACTTGATATGGAAGTACAGTTGAGGTTAATAAATAAAAAAGAAAACAACTTTCTGGGGAAATGATGAGCGTTCCTTTATTTCGAAAAAATATACATATGTATGGCACAAAAATCTACAACCTATCGAGCGAACATAAAATGGCTCGATTTAATCAAGACAGAGAGCAGTCAGAGTTGGCTTGATCCATTTCGAGGGAAGGTAACATCATGAGTTGACCACCTTTGAGCACGTTGTTCACCACGGCGCGAGCAACGTAACCGGCTGTGATGTTTTCTTTTTCCGAGAAAAATACTTGCAGGTCTTTGCAGTCTTCCCTTCCACTATCCTATAACCAAAGAGAACGTGTGATCATCATGTTTGCGAATGAAGTGGAACTCTACCGCTTACCTGTTCTGTCTTACTCACCTTGCAGAACATTTGAAACGCTTCAGATATTAGTTCGTCCAAGTCGAGTTGATTTTGGAAAGTGAGCTCGGGATTTCTTGTGAGAATTGTTGACACTATACACAGCGCCTGAGATAAAAGTTCCCATTTGAGAATAAATGGAATTGTTGGTTGGTTGACGAATATTTAAATTGAATAAGATTTTAAGACTAAAGTCGACTATTAGTTACCTCAATGATCATTTGGCGATACTCGGGAAGCGGAATTTGGTTCAATACGTCTTCCACCAAAAGAGAGAAATTCAGCTCAGAGCTGGTCAGATCCGAGAGGGAATGTTGATAAGGTAGAGTATTTCCTTGGATTCGGATTCCTCGAAGGGTGCGAGACAAAATTTCCCATACTCGGTGATAAAATTTGCGAGGCACTCGACACAGACAGCCTTCTAATTTTCTTCGTCCCAAAACGCTCAACCTAACATAAAAAGGCAATGAATGGCTTCTCATGTTGGTTCTATCAGAACTTTCAGCCAGCCATCTTCAGCCTTTCCTGACTCATTCATCCATCCACTACCTCCTTCATCCCATCTTTCTATTCCAAGGCTGTCTTACAGCGCACTCCTCTATATTGAGCTGGCTCCTTCGTCTTACATAATTTTTCAGTACATAAGAAAGGGTTTTGGTGAAGGAGCAAGATCTGAATGAACACGCTGAAGATAGTTGGGAGAGAAGTTGGAAAGACCAGGAGAGACAATGCACACTATCACATATCAAGGAATTATGTGTCACACTGATCACTTACTGCTCTTCACTCTCCCACTGACTCACTGAGAGGACTTTAAATAACAGCTGCCGCACTTGAAAAGGACTTAAATTTTCCAAATGTTTGCTCCCTGACGGAAACATTTCCAGATAGATTTTCATAGCTTCTAATACCCATCTGAAAAAGAAAATTCGCTTTTATCAGTAGATAGATTAAAATAACAAACTGCACTGTCATCAAATTCAGTGAAGCATTCATCAGTTGATCAAGATCAATCGTAGTCCAAGCGAGGATTATTGGAAAAATAGACTACACTAACCCAACTCTGATTTTGAGTATCCCCTTGAACAGGCCAGGGTTGGTGGCGATAAGGCGGCCGCAATACAGAACTACTTCTTGTTGAAGGACGGCTTGAATGATGTTGTGCGGCTGAATGGTTGAGTAGATGACTGAGCGAATGTCAGCTGGAGCCATTGGTTTTTCAAAGACAGTCTGTTTCTGGCCAACTACGCCAACTGCTAGCTGGGAATGACAAACGGAAAGTAATAAACGATAATGTTTGTACAAGAAATCGTGAACGTATTAGGGACTAGTACCAGTTGTATATTTGAATGACTTGTTAGTTGCTCTATGACGTATCACTTGTGTTAATTGGCTCATCGCTGAGTATCACCGCGTCCATTGTTGCTGTCTACCCTATAATTACATTTTCTGTAATCACGGCAAAAAAATGTGCTCACTCATACTTGTAACTTTTTCTGTCTATTTCAGCAACAAACTTCAAATTTCTAGGAGCTCATAGAGAATAAATGCCTAGCTACATCTTCGCCATTTGGCGAGGAGATTTGAGAAAAAATAAACGAATGTATATCTGAACAAAAGTACACAAACTATTGAGGTATGGTTGTATAGATGATACCTAAAACATGATTGAGACCAACCTGCTTTCCGTTGACCAGAACGGCAGTGATGAAGGGGCTTATACTGTCTACGGTGTGGTTGAGAAGACTGCTGCAGAAGCGCACAGCAATCCAGTGATGACGCATGCCAGCCAAGTGATACAAATTTTCCAAATGTTGGAGAACTGCAAACAGACCAATATAATCAGTGAATTTGCACACTGACTTCAGGTTCTAAAAACCCCCTTGCTCAAAATTTATATGTCTTCTTCCAGTTCCAGGGTCGAAATTCCAAAATTACTTTTGGAACACGTTTAATCGATAAAATAAATAAATAAAATAATGGTTATATATTTCACTGACCCGTTTGGTTGAAGACTTCATAGTCACCGCCACATCTGAACAGCAAATATCCGTAAAGTTGAGCCTGAGCAAACATGCCCGGGCTAGCTCTGAGGGCGTCGATGATATCAGGGATAGATTTTTGCTGGTAACTCTGCAAAGGCCCAATAAAATGTATGGTAATGGGCTGGAATGAGCAAATCTTGAAGAATATATTACTGCGGCTTACAAAAATTAAATAATTACAGTCATATCCTCAAAATTTTCAGAAATAACAGTGGCAAGTGGCACATCAGTCAAACTTTGATATCCAATGTAGTCGTGTTCCAGTTGGTTGAATTGTCCGAAATCTCCATCCTTCGTTTTCACGGTGTTCATAAAATCAAGGTGCTCTAAGAAGTAAATTATAAAAATTAACTAAAAGATTTGAGTCTCCCATACTTTTTACAATACCGCATTTGTGCAATGAAAAGCGCTTGAATTGATTAAAAAATCAGTTGTAATGAGACTTACCGACGCAAGATGATGAAATTAGATTTTGAAGTCGACCAATTCGAACTTTGATCCCATCGCAATAACCTTTTTTGAGCATTGCCATCAGATCAACCATTTCTTTAAATTGAGGGTCTCTGGAAAATTTTTATTTCGATTATTCACAGGTACTTCAGCATTCACGTCCTAGTAAGGGCATAACTGGTACAGACCAATAGTAGGGGACACACACAAATCACAACTGCTCTGCTTATTGGACCCAGTACATGAATCTGGACGAACATAGCAAACAGAACATTCACCCAGTAAAGCCTGGTTCTTCTAACCCAACTACAGGGGCAGCTCTGCCGGGCGGTCCAAGCCTATTATAATCCCCAAGAACATTTGAACGGTGCCGATGGGGTCCATCTGCTATGAATTGTGATTTAGGCTGGCCATAATGTTATTGGACCTGACTGGCACACGGGGGATGTGGAATATGGAAATTTTTCTCATTAGTAGACTTATAAGCCTCCCGAAATTGTGCAAATGTCCGAAGTTAGTATTTTTAAATGAGTTTTGAACTGAGAAATACTTACTTTTGTATAAATACTCATACACTCTTCAATACTGTACTACAATTTTTTGAGCTTTTATGAGTTACGATGATACTGTTGATAACTTATTATTATGGTTCGTACAAATATTTTATTTCAGAATTAAAAAATTGAAACCGTGACATTACAGACTGTTTTTGGAAATCGACGGGGCGGTTAAGCAAGTGGTCTAAAACGGGAATGACCCGGTCAAAACAAGACGTGTGACTAGCCCAATGTTCTTGAAATTTTGACGCACAAAGTAGATGGCCGAGCGACTACAGCCCAACTCTGAAGTTGAGAAGAAATGACCAATGTTGGACGCTCAGGGTTGTAAAAATCACGAAAATTAGTCTCTGGTAGCAATGATAATGCTGAGACTCAAAGCACTCTCAGCCCGTATTTGGATGAAAGGACGATCTTAGCCCTATTGGGCTTGGTCAGGGAACTGTCCTTCAACCTGACATGCCAAGAGTCGCCTAGGAATTCTACCATATGGTTACATTGAACAACATGGAGTTATGTGTAATCCCTAATCAATGGAACTCATTCCTTTAGAAGCTATTAGTAGGAATTCAAGGATTGTTGGGTTAGATGAGCACGCACATGCCGATAGAAGTTAGCTGTTTCACCTCATGTGTTCCTCACGAATCAACAAGCAAACAGTTGGCCGACCGGAGAGTCGCCAATATTTCGAAACGAATTGAAGCTCAGTTTTAATATCATCAATGAGAAGAGCCATGTCGCGGTACAAGTAAAATTCCGACACTTCGAAAATGAGGGGATAACACAAAACCGTCATCCCCGCCACTCGGTACACCTGGAAAAAATTGTACATTCAGCGTGAGTAATTCCATATCATGCGAGAATAGGAAGGTATTTAACTTTGGTTTCTTCACCTTGGAGGCGGCCCTGAATGAAAGCAAGAACAAACGTACAGCAGTCATCAGTGAGTATAAACCTACTGTTATGAATTCAGGTCCACTCTCTCATTTATGAAGCACAGTGTAATGATGTGTACTTTGATTCAATTCACAGAAAAAACGCTGCAAATTCTTACACAGAGGTTGGTTATTCCTCGGACCAGGCGCATGGAGACTCATTTCTTCAACATGGGGGAACAGTGGGTGCGGCGGGTCCCAGACCCATTCCAATCGATTCAGGATCCAGAATTTAGTAGAAAATGATACCCCACACGCCCAGGTACCGGAAATCTCGAAAACGCATATTCAAAATGGGTAATATATACCCAATTTGACCCATAACTTCTTCCAGAGGGTGCCAATCGTTCCGGGACCCACTTCATTGAAATCAGCGTCCATGATTTAGCGGAAAATGATACCCCACACGCCTAGGTTCCAGAAATCTCAAAAACACATATTCAAAATGGGTAATATATACCCAATTTGACCCATAACTTCTTCCAGAGGGTGCCAATCGTTCCGGGACCCACTTCATTGAAATCAGCGTCCATGATTTAGCGGAAAATGATACCCCACACGCCTAGGTTCCAGAAATCTCAAAAACACATATTCAAAATGGGTAATATATACCCAATTTGACCCATAACTTCTTCCAGAGGGTGCCGATCGTTTTGGGACCCATTTCATTGGATTCAGCGTCCAAAATTTAGTGGAAAATGATACCCCACTTGCCTTAATCGCCCAAAATCTCGAAAATCCATTTTTCAAAAAACACATTTTGACCCCTACCCCGCCCAAATTTGGTCCGATCGGGCTGAAAAGCTTGGAGGACCGTCCTAGGCCGGGAACAGACCCCTGACCCAAATTTCAGATTTTTAGAAAATTTTCTACTACCAAAAACGGCGTGGACGGCGGACGGCGTACGGCGGACGGACATCGACCTTTTGGTTGGTTATTCCTTGAATAATCAACCTGTTTTCATGCAAATGGTCAACCTCTCCGATTCGGCTCAAAATTTTTTTCTGGACGTTTCATGATGTCCTGATCAAAAAACGCTGCAAATTCTTACACAGGGGTTGGTTATTCCTCGGACCAGGCGCATGGAGACTCATTTCTTCAACATGGGGGAAATGGGGATAACGGTGGGTGCGGCGGGTCCCGGACCCATTCCAATCGATTCAGCATCCAAAATTTAGTGGAAAATGATACCCCACACGCCCAGGTTCCAGAAATCTCGAAAACACATATTTAAAATGAGTAATATATACCCAATTTGACCCATTACTTCCTCCAGTGGGTGCCAATCGTCCTGAGACCCACTTCATTGGATTCAGCTTCCAAGATTTAGCGGAAAATGATACCCCACACGCCTAGGTTCCAGAAATCTCAAAAAAACATATTCAAAATGGGTAATATATACCCAATTTGACCCATAACTTCTTCCAGTGGGTGCCGATCGTTCTGGGACCCTATTTCATTGGATTCAGCGTCCAAAATTTAGTGGAAAATGATACCCCACTCGCCTAGATCGCCCAAAATCTCGAAAATCCATTTTTCAAAAAACACATTTTGACCCCTACCCCGCCCAAATTTGGTCCGATTGGGCTGAAAAGCTTGGAGGACCGTCCTAGGCCGGGAACAGACCCCTGACCCAAATTTCAGATTTTTAGAAAATTTTCTACTACCAAAAACGGCGTGGACGGCGGACGGCGGACGGCGTACGGCGGACGGCGGACGGACATTGACCTTTTTTGATCTAGACATCATGAAACGTCCAGAAAAAAAATTTGAGCCGAATCGGAGAGGTTGACCATTTGCATGAAAACATAGGTTGATTATTCAAGGAATAACCAACCAAAAGGTCAATGTCCGTCCGCCGTACGCCGTCCGCCGTCCACGCCGTTTTTGGTAGTAGAAAATTTTCTAAAAATCTGAAATTTGGGTCAGGGGTCTGTTCCCGGCCTAGGACGGTCCTCCAAGCTTTTCAGCCCGATCGGACCAAATTTGGGCGGGGTAGGGGTCAAAATGTGTTTTTTGAAAAATGGATTTTCGAGATTTTGGGCGATTTAGGCGAGTGGGGTATCATTTTCCACTAAATTTTGGACGCTGAATCCAATGAAATGGGTCCCAAAACGATCGGCACCCTCTGGAAGAAGTTATGGGTCAAATTGGGTATATATTACCCATTTTGAATATGTGTTTTTGAGATTTCTGGAACCTAGGCGTGTGGGGTATCATTTTCCGCTAAATCTTGGACGCTAATTTCAATGAAGTGGGTCCCGGAACGATTGGCACCCTCTGGAAGAAGTTATGGGTCAAATTGGGTATATATTACCCATTTTGAATATGCGTTTTCGAGATTTCCGGTACCTGGGCGTGTGGGGTATCATTTTCTACTAAATTCTGGATCCTGAATCGATTGGAATAGGTCTGGGACCCGCCGCACCCACTGTTTCCCCATTTCCCCCATGTTGAAGAAATGAGTCTCCATGCGCCTGGTCCGAGGAATAACCAACCCCTGTGTAAGAATTTGCAGCGTTTTTTGATCAGGACATCATGAAACGTCCAGAAAAAAATTTTGAGCCGAATCGGAGAGGTTGACCATTTGCATGAAAACATAGGTTGATTATTCAAGGAATAACCAACCAAAAGGCAGGTGAAGTAGAAATTGATTCACCGATAAAGCTTGATATGAAAATTGTCAACATTATCTGTAAATACGAATGTGCCCAACTTCGACACAAACCATGTGCTCACCTTACTCGTCCCAAGAGCCCCGATTGGCCTTTTTGGGCGACCGGTGAGTTTCAGTTTGTCGTTGACGCCCAAGTGTTGATACACTTTGACAAGCTCGTTAGAAGACCAAACCTGAACGGGTTCGACTTCGTGGGGCGTTTGAGTTTGTATACCGTATGTCGCCATCATCGCTTGAAGACGCATAGACTCAGCGATGAGGACGATTTGAACCACTAAATCTGTGGCGGTCCCCTGAAAGGAGAAGAGAATAGTACACAGACAGTACAGCAGTGTACATGTACAGTATTCACGTTTATACGATTAATGATGAAAAAAGACAGAAGTCCCTTATATGTCCTGATTTTGAGGGTGATACTGCTTTTGTATATCCCACTCCGACAATACGCACTAAAAAATCGCAAAAACGTAGTTTGTAGACTGGAAAGAATCATCAACTGCCTTAACCTTCATCCGCTCGCGCCCTCTTGAGCCCCGGCAGCGCTCGCGTGACGGCTAATAGCCGTCCCTCACCTTTTTCCTCAATATGTTTTCGCTATCACCATGAACGATTGTGGTTTTAGTAGCAGTCCACCAAGAAAGTTCACACACAACATTTGGGGAGGAAAACTTTATTTAATACACAACGAAATCGTAAACATTCGGAAAAAAAAACGTAATAAACTTTACTAAATCTGTTCTGCCTTATATATTGAAACTGAATTTTCATAACATTGTATGACATATCAAGGAACTTATTTTGGCCAAAACGTAGTTACAAAATTAAAGAAAAAACTAGTAAATAACGAATCAGTACCTAATATCATTGCAGACTATTACTTCAGACTCACAGATAAATATAAAATGTAGGCAAGAAAAATAATACCTACTATCACTTCAGTTTATTGTACGAGGTAACTTTCTCTAATCATTGACTTCTGCGGCGTCTCTTTGTTCACGAGCACTAGTGCAAGAATCGCAAATCATTTGGCTGGATTTTGCAGTGGATTTTGCAAATGTATTTATGGCAATCATAGCACGTCAATTTCGTTCGGTGGTTTTTCCTTGTCCCACAAATGTAGCAAATGGCTCTCTGGTTGAGAGGAGCTCCTCCAGGTGGATGATCAGCCGACAGTCCATTTTCTTGTTCTTCTCTGTACGGTTTCAAAAAAAGACTCAAGTCGCTTGGTAGTACCTTCAATTTCGCACGATCTTTCAAATTCCCTTCCATCATTTCCATAGCCAGTTTGTCCAGATAAAGTCTCCTGATAATATTTCCGTAGGGGTTATTACTTTGATATACTCTGAACGAATTGATTCCAGCGATGTCAAGCAAACGGAAAAAAAGTATCTTCCATTCTCGCATATTCCAGCTCTTGGAGGATGCGAGCAATATCTACTGGGTCACTGTATCGAGCCCTACAAAAAAAAAAAGAGAATAGATAGCAAAATGTGAGTAGGTAAAACTAAAAAACAACAAGATTTTATTCAAAAACAAGAAAGGAAGGTGACTACTTCATTATCTACCATTAACAATGCTGAAAAAAATCGGAAAATACTTACATTTCTCTGTCGGTGCTCAGGGAAAAAAAGTAACAATACCGCTCGCGGGACGACTAACAGCCGCGACACGTCACTTTTCGACTTTGGAGGCTTACTGACGGTCGAAGACGCAACGCAAGAGTTAGAAACGACTGACATCAAGCGGAGAAAAGTTTAATTAGAGAATACGACCGATTTCCACCACTCTATCGCCCCTTTGTTATGTTTTACATGCTTTCTTATGTGAATGACGGCAGATAGCCGGCAACGCGAGCGGATGAAGGAACACCCGTCCAAGCAAAATATTAATATGACGACATATAGAGGCAGAAACAGAATACGTCAATAATCTCATCGTCCTTGACGTTAGAATTTATTATACTTATAGCATTTTCACGCCAAATAGGAGGTTTTCCATATCAAATTGGAGATTTTGCAGACCAATTCGGAGGATGACAGAAATACATTAGTCAATTCTGGGAAAACACCCATTCATGGCTCTTTTGTGATGGCAGTACGTACTTTAGTGTCGTAGGTAGCTTTCCTTTCTTTCAACGCTAACTTTTCAATACTCAGAAGTTTTCATACAATTCCCCAACAGTCCCTCATATTCTACAGAGCTCATGATAGTAATAATTCACAAGGCGCTGACCCACGACTGGCTCATGTTGGAACATCACCAGGGATAACATGCTGAGCAATCATGCAGTGGAAAAACGGATGGGTTTTACATGAATGCTAACACTTGTGGGGCCATAACACAGGTAATCTGGTATAGGTCGTTTCCCTGGCTATGGATGATGATGGATTACAAAGAACAGAATTATGCTGCTGTAAAAAGTGAATTTATATCAGACTCTCTCATATCTCATCGTTAAAAGTGCGTGGTGTGGCAAGTGGATGAGTTAGATGGGACCGTGCTACTATATTGTTTGTAGGTAAGCGAAATTATGCATTCGGTGCAGGAATCTCGTGATATGAAATGCTGTTGGTTATGAAAAGTACTTAAGAACGACGTGCGGCTTACCTTTGACCCTGGTTTAGCCTAGCAACAAAATTAATTTAGTAAGTAATTTAGTAGCACGTTGTGTATATTCGAAGCTATCCACCGGTGGTGGCGCTTCACATCACTACTCTGCTGGAAGTGCTGTCAGTATTTTCATTCCTTGCAATCGCCTATGTTACATTGCAGCACTCATGGCTCACCCTCACACAAATTGTTAAAATAAGCTAGTTCTTGAAATTTTTTTTTTTTTTATTTTTGAAAAAAGCAAGTACGTTTATTCATTTTCCAACCAGAAAATGACAGTCAGTTTTATGTAGTGCCAACCATATCAATAATTCAATCAAGCCAAAGTCATAAAAATCAGAAAGTGCTAGAAAACAAAAGCAGAAAAACCGCAGTTTTTGCTCATGTTTAGTAGGTTTTTGATCAATATAGAACACCTACCATCAATGGTTGATAGTATCCACCACCAGTGAATTTCAAAAATTAATTGTTATCAATTTTTTTCTTAATTTGATGTTTCACACTCAAGGATTTATCACTGATTGTCCCCACGGGTAGAGATACTCACTTGAAAAGCGGAATATCTTCCAGTTTTACGAGGTCTGGAGTACGACGGAAGATACCGTCGAATAGGGTCAAGCTCGGTAATGTGAAGGAGACCTGCAGTCAACAGTTGGGATATGACGAAAAGAGCCTGATTCCACAAAAAGTTGGGATGGTGATCGCCCGAACCGATTTCGCTGGGAATTTTCGTTTGAGTTCCCGGATGAGCGCGCTCTTCGTCCAGCGTATGTTTGGGAAGATAGAAGTACATGGGTACGGTTGGATCTGAAAATATCATTTTCTATTACGTCGAACAAAATCTTGATAACCAAGTAGGGAATTTGAGATTGTTATTGAGATAGGTTGATGGTTGAACCTCCGTTCTTGTCTTTGCACAGAACGCCCTGGAGGAGTTTTTGGTACTCATCCACTTGACTAGGCATGGTCTTGAACATTCCGTCAATAATCATGAATATGAAGAACATCGGCCATTCGCATTCTACAGTTTCAAATTCCTGGAATAACAAAAACAGTGATGAAAGATTTAATCAAAGGCGAAGTTCAATGAGATTAAGGGCCACAGTTGCCTTATGGGATCAGAGGGATTAAATACCGTTTTTGGGATTAAAGTGTAAGCTCCTAGGTTTAATGGTAGCTGGGACAAACGCTCAGGAGGCGCCATATGCAAGGTGTTAACGTTTAAGGTTAAAAAGGCCCCAGGACCAGACGGCGTGCCAGCGGAAGTTCTCAAAGTTGTTGCTGACACCTGTCCAGATCTTTTGCTAGGAATGTATAACACCTGCCTCACAGCAGGAGTTTTTAGCAAGCGTTGGAAGCGAGCCCGACTTGCCCTCCTGGACAAAGGTAAAGGCGACCCCCAAAGCCCATCCTCATGGAGGCCACTGTGCATGCTAGACACAGCAGGGAAGGTATACGAGAAGCTACTCCAACAGCGACTGCAGCCAGCATTGGAGGAGGCCGGGGACCTCTCCCCTATGCAACATGGTTTCAGGAAAGGGCACTCAACCATCAGAGCAGTATCTGAGGTGCTCACAGCACTGAGGAAAACACAAGAAGGTACTCGGCACAGTCGAAAGATAGGTCTCCTAGTGACATTGGATGTCAAAAATGCCTTCAACTCAGCAAGATGGGAAATTATGCTGGAGACCACTTTTCATCTCCCGGGGTATCTCCTGAGGGTCTTAGACAACTACCTCAGAGACAGAACACTGATATACACCACAACACTTGGACGCCGGGAAGTACCAATTACATCAGGGGCAGCCCAGGGGTCAATACTTGGACCTACCCTCTGGAACATATCCTACGACAGCATATTCCAAGTGGCCCTCCCAGAGGAAACTTTCCTGGTTGGATATGCTGATGATGTGGCAGCTGTAATCTTGGCCAATACAATGGAGAAAGCGAAAGAGAAGTTGAATGAGACCATGTCCAGAGTGGGAGCATGGATGGATGGACACAGTCTCTCACTAGCCACTGCCAAGACAGAGGTGGTACTATTCACACGAAAACGAATCCCAAATATCATGCAAATCAGAGCGGGGGAAGTTGAGGTGGAAACAAAACCAGTAGTCAGGTACTTGGGAATAATGCTGGATACCAAGATAACTTTTGGGAAGCACATAAGGATGGCAGCAGCCAAGGCAGCAAAGACAACAGCAGCCCTGAGTCGACTAATGTCAAACATTCAAGGACCTAGACCGTGTAAGAGACAACTATTAATGTCAGTTGTACACTCCATCCTGCTATATGGGGCAGAAGTGTGGGCGGACGCTCTGAATGTCAAATGCCACCAAAAACGGATGCTCACGGTGCAAAGAAGAGGGGCGCTCCGCATAGTGAGCGCCTATAAGACAGTATCGGAACCAGCCGTGCTCCTCCTAGCGGGAGTGATACCAATACATCTGCTTGCAAGGGAGAGGAAAAGGATGTACGAGCGAAGGGAAGAGGAGCCACGGCCTCAATTAGCCAAACAAGAGCGGGAACACACCCTCGACTCCTGGCAGGAAATCTGGGAGACAGAAACAAGAGGAAGATGGACGGCTCGACTGGTGCCCAATATACGTCCCTGGCTAGAGAGGAAACACGGTGAAGTTAACTATCATATAACGCAGTTCCTCTCGGGTCACGGGATGTTCTATCAGTATCTCCATAGGATGCGCATTGTGGAATCTCCAGGATGCCTACATTGCACCAACGAAGAGGACAGCGCTCAACACACATTCTTCGAATGCGAGAGGTGGGAGAGAGAGCGATGGCAAATTGCAAGGGAGCTAGAAATGACCAGCCCTCCCACCCCCGAGGATATGATGACCAAGATGCTCGAAAGCCAGTCAAAGTGGAATGCCGTGGCAGGGTACATCCGGAACATTCTGGAAGGCAAGCTCGTCGAGGAAAGGGCCCGGCAACGGGAACTGCAGGCAAACGGGACCAGCCAGCAGGCAGAAATCGGAACCCAGCCTGAAGTAATGTGTCAAACAGTTCCGGGCTGGGCCCCAACGTGGGAAAAGGGGTGAGGTTTTTAGTGGGTAAAAATCTCCACATACCCGGGTCTTTGGTTGCGGTCCCCCCCGATATCTTATAAAGATTTTCCTCACCTTCCTCCAAAAAAAAAAAAAAAAAAAAAAAAAAAAAAAAAAAAAAAAAAAGTTTAAGGTTGGCAGCCTTCAAGGGGTCGATTCACCAACTCATTTGCAACAAAATGTGTATCCAGGACTTTTCCTTTTAGAGGCTTCGTTTCCCACTTATTCAAGGTTAAAGATTCATTTCGTGTTTTTGATCTAACGTAACTAAAACGGCCATCACTTCCTTAATTTACAAGTTAATCTCAAATCTGAGTACACCGCTGGAAAGAACATCGAATTTCTCTTCTGATGGCCCACTCAAAGTCTCCAATAATTGAGTAATTATAATCTAAATGCTGCTTTGAAATATCTACAACTCTCATTGGAATTCCGGAATTTAGGCCCCTGATCAAAAGGCTTTCGAAGTACAATTAGGTTATAAATATGCTAGAGTCGAACTATCAACACAAAACACTAGTACATACACGAGGGAAAACCCGAGATTCACCTTGCTTTCACCAGCCACGTAGAATCTTCTCGATGGATCTTCAATTATGCATTTATAACCGTCTCTGGCGAATCTCTTAAAACCCTTCGAGCCTTTTAATGAAGTCGTCACTTGGTCTATGGTTTCTTTGATCAGAGTCGCTTCGTGAGACGCGAACGCCGGGTAAGACAAGGTCGGAATCAAGGAGGCATCGACAGCCTGCAAAAGTGAACATTCATAGTATGAAGCAATGTTCTTTTAAAACATGGTTTCAGTTATTTGTAGTGACATGATTTTCTTTCACCTCAGGACATGTTTGAATTTCGTTAGCGATAGATAATGGCGTAATACAACCACTCAAATTGTTCTGTCGTCAATATCATTTGAATAACAAAACTGTAATAGAACGGCCCCGTTCTACTACGGCTCTGTAAAAGTTTTTTTTGGTTGGTTATTCCTTGAATAATCAACCTATGTTTTCATGCAAATGGTCAACCTCTCCGATTCGGCTCAAAATTTTTTTCTGGACGTTTCATGATGTCTAGATCAAAAAAGGTCAATGTCCGTCCGCCGTACGCCGTCCACGCCGTTTTTGGTAGTAGAAAATTTTCTAAACATCTGAAATTTGGGTCAGGGGTCTGTTCCCGGCCGAGATGGGTCCTCGAAACTTTTCAGCCCGATCGGACCAAATTTGGAGGGGGTAGGGGTCAAAATGTGTTTTTTGAAAAATGGATTTTCGAGATTTTGGGTGATTTAGGCGAGTGGGGTATCATTTTCCACTAAATTTTGGAAGCTGAATCCAATGAAGTGGGTCTCAGGACGATTGGCACCCACTGGAAGAAGTTATGGGTCAAATTGGGTATGTATTACCCATTTTGAATATGTGTTTTTGAGATTTCTGGAACCTAGGCGTGTGGGGTATCATTTTCCGCTAAATCTTGGACCCTGAATCGATTGGAATGGGTCCGGGACCAGCCACACCCACAGTTTCCCCCATGTTGAAGAAATGAGTCCCCATGCGCCTGATCCCAGGAATAACCAACCCCTGTGATTTTTGTCTTTTTTTTAAGCAGCAAGTTATGAACATAATGGGCCTTTTCTTTTTAACAGTTGACTCAAATCCAAAAAAAAAAAAAAATTGCCTAGTAATGAAACGCAAGTTTGACTCCAGGTTGAAGTAATTATTGGCCTACAAAAACCCAGTTCAATTTATTTTAGTTTTTCATAATTTTTAAAATTTATTTTTTAATTTGGTCATAATATTATGTAGTTTGAAAAACCCTGTTCAGAAATATCAGGCAACCACTGCCTGTATAATACGAACATCGGTATTTCAAAACCGTACGAACCTTTGAGCTGGACTCTCTTGGTAGGAGAGTCTCGAAAATACTCCGATTTCGGTTATGAGCGTCGATATCGACGTAAATCACCGACCAAGAAGCTCCTTTGTCGCCGAATAGGTTACAACCGTTAATAGCTTCCAAAGCACTTTTCGCCATACCGATCGAGCTGCAAAAAATTGTATTTAAAAATTTTAGTAAAGAGCCATGTTTGCTGAGTGGGGCAACGGTGAGGAACAATTAAAGTTTGTGGGGTTTTCAAAGCTTTTGAGATTACGCAGATCTTGATCGTTTTCGCGCATTAGAACATCCCAGTCATCCTTCAAACAATTCCAAATAAGCGTTCATTTTAACGCTATACCCTGTTCTACAGCCACTTTCTGTAAGTCCCTTCAAAGTAACTATTGATCGCCACGACATACATACAACATTGGAAATTGTAACAGTATCGCGATTACAATTTGAGAACGACAAATCAATTTTTACTCCTTCTTTAGTACTTACAAATGAAATGCTGCAAATTTTTCACACAAAGGTTTTAAATTATTCCTTGGAGCAATATATAAGGAAAACAGTGAGTGTGGAGTGTCCCCAACTCATTTCAATAGATACAGAGTTCAAAATTTAGTGGAAAAAGGTACCTAGGTACAAGCCTAGTTTTTATAAAGTCCCAAAAATAGTTTTTTAAAAAAAGTTCACTTCCCTGAATTTGGTCTGAAGAGGTTGCAGGACCAACTAGAGCTGGAAAGAGATCCCTGACCAAAATGTCAGACTTTCCTAAAAGGTTCTACAACAAAAAACGCTGCAAATTCTTACACAGGGGTTGGTTATTCCTCGGACCAGGCGCATGGAGACTCATTTCTTCAACATGGGGGAAATGGGGAAACAGTGGGTGCGGGGGTCCCAGACCCATTCCAATCGATTCAGGATCCAAAATTTAGTAGAAAATGATACCCCACACGCCCAGGTACCGGAAATCTCGAAAACGCATATTCAAAATGGGTAATATATACCCAATTTGACCCATAACTTCTTCCAGTGGGTGCCGATCGTTCAGGGACCCATTTCATTTGAATCAGCGTCCAAAATTTAGTGGAAAATGATACCCCACACGCCTAGGTTCCAGAAATCTCAAAAACACATTCAAAATGGGTAATATATACCCAATTTGACCCATAACTTCTTCCAGTGGGTGCCGATCGTTCAGAGACCCATTTCATTTGATTCAGCGTCCAAAATTTTGTGGAAAATGATACCCCACTCGCCTAAATTGCCCAAAATCTCGAAAATCCATTTTTCAAAAATCACATTTTGACCCCTACCCCGCCCAAATTTGGTCCGATCGGGCTGAAAAGCTTGGAGGACCGTCCTAGGCCGGGAACAGACCACTGACCCAAATTTCAGATTTTTAGAAAATTTTCTACTACCAAAAACGGCGTGGACGGCGTACGGCGGACGGACATTGACCTTTTTTGATCTAAACATCATGAAACGTCCAGAAAAAAATTTTGAGCCGAATCGGAGAGGTTGACCATTTGCATGAAAACGTAGGTTGATTATTCAAGGGGGAAAATAAATAAATTGGAAATAACCAAACATCAGTATGGTGCGTATGATCTTTCGAATGAGTTTCAACTCATCAAATGCATCGTAGTATAAAAAGGCGATTAACAGTTCTCCGAAAGGCAAGCTTGTCAAAAAACAATGCTCACCATGTTGATTCAATTCTCCAATGAAGGAAACAGAGATGTATTTGTCTTGAATGAACAAGTCATTAAATACACAGACCAAGAATTCTAATCAGCCTTTTGCTACCACGAATCATGATAGTAATGTGCATACGAAATAACGTTATTTTTCAAGTCAAACCTACCTTGCATGAATTTCAGGAACACCGTCGTTAAATTTGGTTCCCCTTTCCCACATTCCAAAATCTGGCGTTCGATAAGCGCGTTCGACGTAGTAAACTAAATTTTGAATGAAGGCAACTTCGTCTTGTGTGTAAATAATTTGCAGGCCCGAGGATATCATTTGTACGAGAAACAGGAGGTAAAGCGATACCACGTCAATCTGTTGGGAATGTGAACGAAGCAAAAATCAATCCGGGGAAAACATTGACAGACACATCCAAGTAGAATAAACCATCAGTACAACTGTATGTCATAACCTGCAAATGGTTATAATCTTCATCGGAATAAATTTCAGCGCCGGTGTCCAGATGGAATTTAGAATGAAGGGAAAATTTCTCAGACTGATTCTTCTTAAATTCCTCAACCCTGACAGACTGTTTGATCCAACACTGGAGGATCCCTCGCATGCATTTGACAGCAGACTGGCCCAGCTCGTACGATTTTCCTCTGTCGTCGTCGATTCTCCTATACGAAGAACCAACAGGAAGACAATTTAAGGCGTTAGAATCAGGTAACTAAGACAGGATTCTTCTGCCCTGAAGTAGATTCATCATGCTTGCTCACCTATAGGACTGATAAAGACTCCACACCGCAGCGGCACAATAAATGCTGTCACGCACGCTAGCTTCCTTTTCTTCTCCTGATATGACAGGAAATAATCCAGTTATTGAGCTTTGGTACATCAAAATCTGCCTCTTTACTGCAAAAAATGCGTAGTTCTAATAGGTAACAAGCGCACGAATAGCCGAAAATACACAAGGTCAATTCAAGATTAAAAATTGTTTGGGACAAACCGATTCCGTAAAATATATCAAGCTGATGGACCGTCTCTTCATAACCAGTTATTCTCAGTGACATTTCCGTTCCCAAAGACTTCAAACGTTTCCTCCTCTGTTCCAATCCCTTCGTAAGAGTCGGCATTGGAATATTATCTTCCGAGATAAGAGCCGAGCAGTATGCAAAAGTCACTATTACAATTACAAATTAGTCACTGCACCATTTGTACTGGCACAAATCACTAGCAAAAATTCTAAACACTGATTTTTTTAAAATCACAATCCATCTGTTGACTTATCTTTCAGTCAGCTGAGGGAAGAGATATCGAAGTGACATCGATATTAACCTCATGAACAAACATTGATTCGAACATAGATAACAGAATATGGATATTCCTGGAGCCATTCTCTTACAGAAGTCATGATAATGAGTGCATTCAAGTTAGCTTGCAAAATGGTGTAATTTTTCCAACTAATTACAGTTTGTTCCTCGGGTATTCAGACGTCCAACACATCGATTGAAGCGATACCTATCGACGGTAAAACTGTCGAATTAGGTGCGCACCCCCTCTTATCACTAAATTCGATATATCGAAGGAAAGAACTTAGTTCCCTCGATACTTCGAATTTAGGAATGGAGGTTACATAACCTAAAACATTTTTTCTGCAACATATTTGAACATTTTGTTGTGTATTTAACTCGGGGGCGTATTTGGAAAGAAAAAACATCCCTGTTGTGTATTTACCTCGGGGGCGTATTTGGAAAGAAAAAAACATCTCTGTTGTCTATTTAACTCGGGGGCGTATTTGGAAAGAAAAAAACATCCCTGTTGTGTATTTAACTCGATATATCGAAACGTGTAGGAAGGTCATAGCACAGTTCAACCCCTATCGACAATGGCGATGGTATCGATGTTCATTTTGATTTTTGGAGTTGTTGTTGCTACTTTCTAATCATGCAACATTGCTAGCAAAACATCAATGTTGGCATCGATTTAAAGATCGAATGTTACTCATCGTTTGAAATAAACATTGAACGAAAATGATCGATATACTTAACATCGCACGTACAAATACCACATAGAAATGCTCACCCAACCAAACAGAAATCGCTTATTCTATAACACTACGCCAATTGTATATCCCAGTGTATTCTGTGCATGTGCCCTGTTCCAAAAATTCACACAACTAGGACAAGGACGTCAATTCATCGACATGGGCTTCTAAAACATCGATGTTCGAATATAATCAGATGTTTCTACATCAATGGTAGAACATCGAAGGGAAAACATCGATGTTTTGATACTATCAAACAGCAAACACCGAAGTTCATCCCTACCTTTTGCCGTTGTCTTGTTGAGATGAGTAAAAATTTAGTTGAGATTTACCATAAGGGCTAAAGTCAAGTATATGGACCGTTGTCGCGTTATCAACTGATAGCAATGATATCGCGCATACGGTCGATAATCGATAATCGAAAGTTTTTGTTGTTGCTTCCTTTTTGTCTCCTCCGGCTATCTTCAGTCACTTCACTTCAGTCGGTATACATTTTCCCTCCATCCTTCCTTGTGCGTGTCCACTGTTATTTATTTTAGTTTATTTATTTAGTTTAGTTTAGTTTAGTTCATTTTTTTTAGTTTATTTATTTAGTGTTTATTTATTTTAGTTAGTTTTAGTTTATTTCAATTTAGTAGGGCCGACAGGGATAAATATTTCGTGTATAATATATCGATAGTGCATATCGACTGAGCGTACTATCGATATCAGCTGATAACGCGACAAAGGTCCATATTCTTGGCTTTTACCGAGATAAGCAGCAGCAGTTGTAGACATGTGGAATGCTGAATTCTGTAGCCGGTGTGCGTACTAGATACGGTAGTTGGAAAAATGAGTGACGTCGAAATAATATACTGAAGCTGCGATTAGTCTAGCAATTCGTTAACCAGCCGTCATCTCATCTTACGGAATCCGCTAACTTGCAAAGAATCATGCTCAATAACCGGGCTCGCTTTTTGGCGGCTTGCCCACAATGTTATAGAAGCGGAAGATTTACTTTTGCCTCCAAACCCAGCAAGCCGAAGAATCCCAAAAAGTACAGTCATACGATCAGTCTACCGAAGACGTTGTTTCCTCACCGGCTAAACCCCGATAAAAGAGTTGCTATTGACGCCGACATTATAAAAGTACGTGATATCCTGGTACTTAACTCTGTGCGGGAGCTAAACTTAACAGTTAGATATATTCCTAGTTCGTGTTAGTTGCCGTAGCTTCTAAAGGAATTGTGTAGGTCGTCTTATCAATCTAGTACCGAGGCGGTTTAAATACTAGTCCTGAAAGAACTTTTGAGAGTTGCTTGGAAGTCTCTCTTGGAACAGCGGTGAACTTAGGTCTACCTACACGCTATTGGACTGAAATAAACATGTGACTTGGAAGACAATGAACGGTTGTAGTTCACACCGCACCTGCACCTGTTTTCTTCTGGTTCGTAATGGGTGATCATTATTACGATCACTATGTTGCTTACAACATGACGAACAAAAAGTAAATTATCTACGGACTATGGATAAAATCATGCCTGCCATACATTGGATCTTTTTGTAACAATCAAAGACGATGGTCGACCGTAATGGAACACCAATAGGAATTCCAGGACAGCCCCAGGTTTGCATTCGTGTTTTTGACGCGTCTTGAGACATCGTAGGCGTTACGATCTAACTTATTTCTGTAACAAATAACTCATCTATGCCTTAGTATATCTACCCAACCTGATAACAGCATAGGGAGGATGTCACTGGCCATTATACTCTTGCTGAGTAACTCTCATTACCAATATTTTTTTCTAGAACTGTGGATTTTCCGAATTGTATGCAGCACAGCGTCTCAAGCCGACTGAAGAGGAATTCACTCTTCACGATGGCCCACCCTACGCGAATGGAGTCCCTCATATGGGACACGCTATCAACAAGGTAATAAGTAAGCCACCCTATAATCCACATCCACCATTCTCGTAAGGATTATTTTTTATAAATTTCCCTGCGAATATAAAAAATTTCAATTGGTCCGTTGGAAAGCTGAAAGCCTGGGTAATATTACGATCACAGGCTAATTATAAAAAGTAGATTGCCTAAAAGTACAGTGTTACTAAAAAAGTCACAAAATTCAGTTCGCAGATTGACCGTTTCAACCGTCCTAAAAAACGTACATATAATCAGGAATTCGTCTACGTTATTTTGAAATACCAAGCTCTAAACAAAAACTGCGTCAGGAATTGGTTCTAGAATGTGCCCCTGGTCTACAATAAAGCCAGAATAATACAACCAGAATAATTTCATAAAAATGATCTGAAAACGTGCAAAACCCACAAATACGAGAGAAACTAAGTATTTCGTTGATAATATATATTTTTTTAATTGTGCGCCTGCCACTTGACGTTATCAATCAGAGGATGACATCAGTTTTGGGGTCTTATTCCCGTGAAAATGTTTGTCCACAGATTCTGAAGGATATTACCAACAGGTGGAATTTGCTCCAAGGGAAGAAAATTCATTTCACTCCAGGTTGGGACTGCCATGGGCTTCCAATAGAACTCAAAGTTCTGTCCAGTGAGAAATCGATGCAGTTGACGCCTTTGGAAATCCGCAGTAAAGGTGAGTAAACTGAATTATTTTCTCCACCCACTGAATCCTGCTGCTCTATAAAATTTAATTCCCTTAAGTTACCTCAAAATTTCCCCGCAGCTCGAGAATTCGCCAAAAGAACTATTTCTGAACAAAAATGTGTTTTTCGGTCTTGGGGCATCATGGCCGAATGGGACGCTCCTGGTGGATGCTACCACACATTTGACCCATCGTATGTGTCAAACCAAATGAAGCAGTTTTTTCAACTCTACGAGGATGTGAGTTTGTTCAAATTTCCTGCATGTCAAGCGTGTATTGTCCCGTGGTTATTCAATGTTCAGTTTTCTTTCAGGGATTCGTCTACCGTAGCTTGAAACCAGTTTATTGGTCACCTTCCGCCAAGTGAGTGTCTTAGTTATTTGTCTTCACTTTTTCCTTGCGTCATATCTTACAGCAATGTTCAGGACCGTTAAATTGTATTATTTCTACATCTTTTGCGATTACCTCCTAACGAATTTCTATAATCCTAAAGAAACGATTTTTTTTTCTTTTATGAAGGCTCATTCTACTCCCTAAACAACGATGTATAAATTTTCAAAATCAGTTAACTTTGGCAATCATCTTTGGCAATTTTTGGTTGGTTATTCCTTGAATAATCAACCTATGTTTTCATGCAAATGGTCAACCTCTCCGATTCGGCTCAAAATTTTTTTCTGGACGTTTCATGATGTCTAGATCAAAAAAGGTCAATGTCCGTCCGCCGTCCGCCGTCCACGCCGTTTTTGGTAGTAGAAAATTTTCTAAAAATCTGAAATTTGGGTCAGGGGTCTGTTCCCGGCCTAGGACGGTCCTCCAAGCTTTTCAGCCCGATCGGACCAAATTTGGGCGGGGTAGGGGTCAAAATGTGTTTTTTGAAAAATGGATTTTCGAGATTTTGGGCGATTTAGGCGAGTGGTGTATCTTTTTCCACTAAATTTTGGAAGCTGAATCCAATGAAGTGGGTCTCAGGACGATTGGCACCCACTGGAAGAAGTTATGGGTCAAATTGGGTATGTATTACCCATTTTGAATATGTGTTTTTGAGATTTCTGGAACCTAGGCGTGTGGGGTATCATTTTCCGCTAAATCTTGGAAGCTGAATCCAATGAAGTGGGTCTCAGGACGATTGACACCCACTGGAAGAAGTTATGGGTCAAATTGGGTATTTATTACCCATTTTGAATATGTGTTTATGAGATTTCTGGTACCTGGGCGTGTGGGGTATCATTTTCCACTAATCATGGACACTGAATCGATTGGAATGGGTCTGGGACCCGCCGCACCCACCGTTTTCCCCATTTCCCCCATGTTTTTTAAATCAGTTTCCATGCGCCTGGTCCGAGGAATAACCAACCCCTGTGTAAGAATTTGCAGTGTTTTCCCGAAAGATCATCGTGGAGATCGAATTTTTGAATGACTATTCCCTAATAATTATTATCCCTCTATTCCCTACACAGCGATGTATCAATTGTCCAGACCGCTAGACTGTTATTTATTCATAGTCTTGTACGATTATCTCCTAAACGTAGCCTTGTTAGGCATTTTTCGCATTAAAGCACCTTCTCATTCTATTCGCAATGATTCATTCTTGTCTTTTCCATTGTCCATTCTAAATCTGAGGATGATCTGCTAAGGTACCTATGGTCACTTTTTCAGAACAGCTTTGGCTGAATCGGAGCTTGAATACAATCCAAACCACCAAAGTACTGCTGTGACTGTGAAACTGAAGATATTGAATCCACCCGTTCATTGGGGCGAAGGTGACAGTTTCGCCCTAGTTTGGACAACAACGCCTTGGACGCTGCCATGTAATCAAGCCATAGCGTACAACCCCGAACTTGGTTATGCGGTGGTCAAAGACGACTGTGGAGTCAAATATATCATGGTATCTTCTCTGGTTGACCAAGTCAGCGTTGCAATGGGGAGAAAGTTTGAAGTTTTAGTACATTTTAAAGGTAAGAACGAAGGTGGATTGATTATATATTTTCAATACTCAAGTTGTCATGCAATATGATCATACGAGTCAATTTTTCAGGTGGAGAACTCGAAGGTTTGAAGTATTTTCACCCCCTTTCGAGGTCTACGCATTCATTTTTCCCTGGCACTCACGTTACTGCTGACGTGGGCACTGGTTTGGTCCACACTGCTCCATCTCACGGCCACGATGATTTTATAATCGGCATCTCTAACAACTTACCATTGGTACGATCGTATGATATCAACACGTATTTTCGATGAGTGTAAGTGCTATTAGACATTTCTTATTGGTTGGAATTATTACTCGTTCAGGAATGTATCGTTGATGAAAATGGAGTTTATAATAAGGAAGCAGGGGAGGTTCTCGAAGGGCTGAAAGTATTGACCGAGGGCAATAAAAAAGTATTGGACATCATCAATCAAGACATTGTCCACAGAGAAGAGTACGTTCACTCGTATCCTTACGATTGGCGAACGAAAACACCCGTCATAATTCGATCGAGTCTCCAGTGGTTTATTGACACCGACGCCATCAAAAGCTCGGCAATCGTAAGTTTCAACGTCTCACGCTATTGATAGTCTTGTAGCAACATTTTCTAGTTTAATTATTGAATTTCCCTTCATCTGCTGCTAGGACGCCCTTCGTAATGTTGACATCGTCCCCGCCAAAAACGTCGAGGGCATGGTAGCCCAAATGGAACGAAGACCGTACTGGTGTATATCGAGGCAGCGTTCATGGGGTGTCCCCATTCCAGTATTGTACGACGGAGAACAACAACCTCTTATTAATAGGTGCTTATCTAAATATTTCTATCACTACTGTAAAGAGAGGTTGGGGGGTATGCGCAACTGTTGTATAAATTACCCAGCGCAGGGAGGGTCAAAAATCTGGCCAATTTCCACAACTCTTCAACATGAAAGACACATACGGAATACATTTAGAATGTATTCCGGATTCTTCCCTATAGGAAGTACCAAGTTTTTCAGTCATACGATTTTAACAATATATTGTTTTAGTGACCTAATAAAACATTACCAACGCCTGAATGAGGAACATGGAACAGATTTTTGGTGGACGACGCCTGTGCAGGATCTGGTTCCGGAATACATGCAGAGATCGTTTCAAGCTGAACATTTAATTAAAGGGGAGGTGAGTATCTTCACTGAATCGATCATTTTGTGTAAAGGTAGACGCAAGTCGTTGTACATTATTTGTTCAAACTATTTCAGGATATCTTGGACATCTGGTTGGACAGTGGTATCTCCTGGTCTTCAGTATTGGGTGGTAGAGTGGCCGACCTCTATCTTGAAGGTGTCGATCAGTTCACTGGATGGTTCCAATCTTCCCTCATAACGTCAGTTGCTCTTCAAGGTCGAGCCCCTTACAGGTAGAAATGTCATTATAGGTTCTTCAAGGCCTCTGCCTCAAAGCGACATTGCTCAACTTTAGCGTTTCTTACAGAAAAGTGCTGGTTCATGGCTTCGCAGTCGATGGAAGTGGGAAGAAGATGTCCAAATCCTTAGGAAACGTAATTGATCCTCAAGATATCGCCAGAGGTGGGCCCAATCTCAAGGCGAATCCTCCTTACGGTGTGGATGTTCTAAGGTAAAGGCAAGTGACTGTTTTCTACCTTCTCAAAACAGGAGGATTTTTAACAGCCTTATTACAGGAGGAGAAAGAGCCCGTCATTCTATTTTGAGTTTACCCTCATAGTGTATACTAAGTGTGTGCTTGAATGATTTTAATTAAAATTAATTATTAATTATCACAATAATAAGCTTAGCCGTTATGGTTAGTCATCCTGGGCTGTATCGGGGCCAGAAACATGAAAATCAGCACTTTCTCCTCCTGCCAGCGTGAGAGTCACAGGCGCTGCGTTTGCCGCCGATCTTGTTATACCAACTAGGCAGAGCAACAGCTCGTCCTAATAACTGTGTAAATTAATTTTGAAAAACATGGAATTATCGTTTGAGCAAATGTTAAGTCATTAATTCCCGACTGCAAATTAATTCTTGTTTATGTGGGAATTCGTATCTTTGAGGCCTCCAGAGTGGGCACCTTTTAACTAAAAGAAAAAAGTGCCAGTAAAGTGCGCGGTTACTCAACTAAAATACTCATTTGTACTCCTTTATGTTGCTGCTATCGGGCTGAAACCCATCTCGGCCGATTCAGTGTCCAACATTTAGTAGAAAAAGACTCCGACAAAATGCTTGGAAGCGTATTTATACCTCTCTCTTGCGACAATTGGACTGAAAGAGAGGTAAATAAAATTTCCCAAATTTCGATTGCTCGGAGTATTTTGAATCCTCTCTTCGGTCGGGATAGTGAACAGGCTTTTTTGGGCTATTTAATCTTCACACTTTGAAACGTAAAAGGTTCGTGGAAGAAACCGTTTCCTGCTCCATGCGAATACGAGAGTGTACTATTACAGTAAGAATAATAAAACTAGAATGACGCCACATCTAATTTGTTCAATTTCTCTTTCAAACCTAATCATCGTGCAAATACATTTTGAAGGTGGTGGGTAGCGAGTCACGGACTTCAACATACAACGATTGCCGTGAGCAAAGCTCTGCTCGATGAAAGTGCTGAAAGCGTAAAGAGGATGAGGAACATTTTGAAGTTCCTCGTTGGTGCAATCTGCGACTTCTCAGAGTCTTTGGTGTTCGACCCTCCGCCGCTGTCGCCAATGGACAAATACTTTTTGGTCCAATTACAAGACTTCGAAAATAGAGTAAGTTTTCGACTCTCTTATCATCTTTATCATTTGTACTTGATATTCACGGTAAAATTCCTTCAGGTAAACGATTTCTATAGCACATATCAGTACAACAAGGTGTGCGCTCTGATCACCAACTTCGTCGCCAACGAGCTGTCTTCGTTCTACTGTCACATCACCAAAGACAGGTACTTCTTCCTGTAATTCATAAATATGGTGATATTTTTCACGAGTAAGTCGCACTATTGATAGAATCTCAGAAAACCAGTATTTATTTATAACCTCCCAGTTATAACAAAAATGCTCAGTGGAAGTGATTTTCGAGCACCGCCAATAACGAAACATGAGTTCCAAAAATGTTCAAATTTTGATCAATCACAATAACTTTTGTCTTTTTGAAACTCTCTGATTGACGATGACTACTTCTGAACTAAGTGTAGGTGATTAGGGTAGATATTGTTGGTGTAAATAATTTTGGAGTAGAGTAGTAAAGGGTTATGCAAGCAAAATTGTCATTTTTTGATCGTCCGAAGAAATTATAATGAATTGAATCCAGATTTTTTCGTAATACGCTTTTCGGAATTTGGAGAGTTTTTGTCTGCTACGTGCGACTTTAGTTGTTTAACTACGGTCTCGGAGGTAAGTTCAGGCCGAAAACTGAAAGAAATTCGAAAATGTTGACGTTATTGGGCTACCAAAGGTTGCGCTATCGGGATTATGTATGTTATAATTCAGGATTCTCGTAATTGAGGTCCGAATGGACCGATCAAAGCAATAAAATCTGATACACCATCTTTTTCAGTCGTAATTTCAGGTTCGTACTCGCTTCAATCCTGTCACGCTTTGTAATTACGAATACTCGAATTCTGAATTTTCAATACATGTATCAACTTTACAGGTTATACTGCGAAGGACTGAGAAGTGACCGACGTAAAGCCGTACAGTACGTCATGTACCAATCTCTGAATACTCTTACCAAAACATTCGCTCCTATCATGCCCGTACTGGCTGAAGAATTATTCACCTTCCACCCGCACCAACAAGGTTTGCTGTTGCTTCTGTCAAAACCGTATTATCCCATACACAAACGTTTACCAATATTGTTCACTCGTTTATTTACAGATGATCCCAAACCGTTTTTCTTTAAATTCGATAAATTTCAACCTATTCATTTGGAGTTGGAAGATGATGAACGACACAAGTTGAAATCTAGTTTTCGGCTAGTGAAGTCCATAAAGGAAGTATTGCTCAGCGAAATTCCTGTGAATTTAAAATCGACGGAAATGGTCCTTACTTTGAACGTCAACCCTGAATCGTACGCACAGTTGAAGGTAAACACTGCGGGTTTGGTGGGTGAAACCTTGTGGTGAATGAATGAATGAATGAAGATGTTTATTTCAGCTCAATCATGCATCACACTTGAAAATAATTTATGCAACAACATCACTTAGTGGCAATGGTTACACCGTCTGCCACGGGTTTCAATTTTATTATTTTTTTAATGCAAACATCCTCCGTTTTCTAATACTAATCTTAAATTTAGTAACTGCAAAAACAGGTTCTTTCATAATTTATATCTATAAGCTATCACAATTCTCACATAACATACAAAGGTTTACACATAAATGGTTGACGAGTATTTGAAACAACAGCGCTTTCTACTTGGGCTCGGTAACTAAAGATGGTAACTTGGGTTGCTAGAAATAATTACCTAAATTGCTCAATGAGGTACTTTCTGTATGCGCCCGCCGCGGTGATGTATCGTTTTAAAGCTGTCAAGTTCTTTCCATTTAACAAGGCAATATGCTCAATCCTGCTTAGCCTTGGCTTCCTGAGATATCGAACCCTATACTCCGCTAAAACAGGGCACGTCGCGAGAAAATGTTCCACGTTCTCCGGGGCGATCATATTGCACATGGAGCAACTGTATTGCCTGTCTGTCCTGCACGGCATGGTATTTAAGTTGAGCATTTCGCTCCTAGCCCTCATGATGTTGCCTACCACCACCTGATCTTCCTTAATGTTGGGATGTCAGATAGTTACCAGGTGAGCTTACGCCAAGATCAACCCTTCACTGGGAGAGGCAAGGACGATATGCGGTGGTGGCCGTAGTTGGAGATGATGTCTTCATGGCATCGGGCCCAGCTATTGGAATGCACCTACCGCTGCTCTGGCTCAGCCATCCGGCTCTGATTGTGCAGCCGCTGCTGGCGATCCTGTGTGGTTCCACTTGCGCCAGAAATGCTGTATCTTTCAACCCGGCAGCCGTCCGTGGATGGCTGGGAGAGCGCCCACTCCTAAACTTGGACAGTTTTGGGGACTTGATCCCCAGAGGATCAAGTCCCCACCAACTACGGCCACCACCGCATATCGTCCTTGCCTCTCCCAGTGAAGGGTTGATCTTGGCGGTGCTGTCAAAGCCTTCAGGGGCCGCTTCCTGGCCATACAGCCATATTTAAAGGAAACATGCTCCCTGGGTTCGCTCGTAAGCTCACCTGGTAACTATCTGACATCCCAACATTAAGGAAGAGAGTCATAGTTACTCCCGCCGCCACCACCCACATCTCCTCAAGCCTCAGCACACGAGCACCGCCACATGGGTACGTGGTTACAACCTGGTCCCTCGGTCCAAAAAGGAATTGTCAGCCAGGCCCGGGGGCCGACGTTACCGCCGAAAGCAGGGCTTCGACAAGAGGAGTGGTCCGGAATGGAATACATCAAACTCTGGGGATCAAGTCCCCATAACTGTCCAAGTTTAGGAGTGGGCGCTCTCCCAGCCATCCACGCCGGTGCACAAGTCGGCACCAGCACATGTGGACGGCTGCCGGGTTGAAAGATACAGCATTTCTGGCGCAAGTGGAACCACACAGGATCGCCAGCAGCGGCTGCACAATCAGAGCCGGATGGCTGAGCCAGAGCAGCGGTAGGTGCATTCCAATAGCTGGGCCCGATGCCATGAAGACATCATCTCCAACTACGGCCACCACCGCATATCGTCCTTGCCTCTCCCAGTGAAGGGTTGATCGTGGCGGTGCTGTCAAAGCCTTCAGGGGCCGCTTCCTGGCCATACAGCCATATTTAAAGGAAACATGCTCCCTGGGTTCGCTCGTAAGCTCACCTGGTAACTATCTGACATCCCAACATTAAGGAAGAGAGTCATAGAACTTGTTTGGTCATGGTCAAGGGCTGCGTAGAGACAGTGATGGGCCGAGTTCCTCGCTCGCTCAGCAATTTCCTCCCTCTCATAACTTTCCATTTTGTCTAGGAGAGTATCGCCGCACGATTTCCTCTAGTGTTGAGAAATTCGGGGTTTCACCCATATACTTGCGCCACAGCCGGCCCATGCCCCACCATCCACCCAGTCCTGCAACACTCCTCGCAACGACATTAGGTAGTCTTTCTGGGTCATATTGGCAACTTTTTTCAAGTACCGAAGGTGAAGACCAAACGTGTGTACAAATATCTTGTTTAGGCCTAGCTCTCGTACACAATAGTCTGGCGTTTTCATTGGTATTCCCATGTTCTTTTGACAAAATATTTTAACAGCTTTTCTATTTGCTCAAACTGCTGATAACCCCAAGCCTGAGCCCCATATGTCATCACTGTGTTTAATGCAGCCTGGAAAATTTCCATTTTTGCCTCGACCGGTATTTTGTTTCTGTCCAAGAGCCTCGCCCACACCAGACAACCTTGTGGTTTTACTCTTCTGTCAGTCCCGTTATAAAAGTGAAGATAAAGCTGAAACCTAAAGACTTGAACCAAAATATCCGATGTATTAGAT
>CM033999.1:25379884-25398235 GCA_019603395.1 Cyrtorhinus lividipennis | reverse complement strand
ATAGAAAATAGCACCAAAAACAGGAAGAGTTCAATGTGCTGACTGGTTCGACCCTTAATAGGCTTTGTTATATTATATTTGCGTATAGTGATTTCTTCAAGAGGAACGCCGTTTTAAACATAACCAAACAAATTTGGGAGGTTTCATGGGTTCTATCGATTGTTATGATTTAACGCGAATTGTTAGTTGTTGGACGCTAAATTCAATTAAATGGGTCCCAGAACGATTGGCACCCACTGGAAGAAGTTATGGGTCAAATTGGGTATCTATTACCCATTTTGAATATGTGTTTTCGGGATTTCTGGTACCTAGGCGTGTGGGGTATCATTTTCTACTAAATTCTGGATCCTGAATCGATTGGAATGGGTCCGGGACCGGCCACATGCACTGTTGCCCCCATTTTTCCCATGTTGAAGAAATCCGAGACTTAAATTAGTCTTTATGCGCCTGGTTTGACGAATAACCAACCCGTGTGTAAGAACTTACAGCGTTTTTTGTTTATTATTCCTTGAACAATCTATTAATCAATAAATGTTATGTTCAATAAATAAAGGTCGATCTCTTGTATGTGCCCCTAAATTTGACATTTTGCGTTTAAGAGGTCTAGATTAAAAACGAATGTCCTCCCGCCTGGCCTTAAATGGTAGCACATACAATTGCACATGCACATGCACAAAATGTACAATTTGGTTCATGGACCTCTTTCCAGCACTAGTTGGCACATTTTTTGAACTCGTTCGGCCCAAATTCAGGGAGGGTGCGGGTAAACACGAGCTTTTGAAAACTCAATTTCAAGATTTTAAGGGATCTAGGCGTGTGAGGTGTAATTTTTTCACTAAACCTTCTGTTTGAATTGAATAGAACCAGTCCTGGATACTCAGTGTTTGCTCCATACTCTTGTTCTAAGGAATGGTAAACCATTTGGTAAAATTTCAGCGTTCTGATCAAGACATCTTCTCGTAGAAAAATCAAAATTTTTGGGCAAATCGGGGAGATCGATCTCTGATATGAAAACATGAGTTAATACATTCAAGGGCTAATAAACCAACGCGTGCAAACAGTTCAATCTTATCACTCACCTGTTCTTCAGTCATTCCCAGAATTCTAGCTCGCGTCGGTCCGGTAGGTGCGACCAGGTTCGGTTTTGACTGTGACCTGCTCGGGAGTTGGGATCACGGAGGCAATAGTGGTTACTACAGAGGCAGCCGCCTGCACGACTGAGGTCGCTTGTGACGTCTGCGCGACAGTTTCGGATACCACGTTGGTGGTTTTGACGTCGACAGCGGTCGTCGTCTCCACGGGTTTTATAAGGGTGGCCGGCTAGAAAAAGTGAACGCCATGATTAAACAGGAAAAAAGTCGAAAGACGAAATCTATTGATATCCTTATATGGCATGGTAAACAGGACAATCAACTCGTTATTGTTTAATCAACAGCTATTTTCAATGTCACAGTCCCTGTTCCAAAATCGGAAATTCCCTACCTAAATATTACGAACTCACAATAAAATATACTAATAACTATAACTATTTCACCTTAAATTAATTAGTAGTTGATATAATGTCGTGTAATGGGCGTCAATCTGCTTTCCCGGTTTTCCATATTGGCTTCTCAGTCTATCAATGGCAATAGCGTAGTTACTGGAAGTAGTTTTCAGACCCTCTATTACAGTTCTTGCAACTCCGCCTAATGCATTGTGGAGATATTTGAGTTTGTCAACATCTGCTAATTCCGAGCGACAGTGAACGCTAGCACAAAACTGGTCCCAAAATTCATCCCAGAGTAGGACATTCCCATCAAATTTTGGCAGCTCAAACTCGGGTAAACGAGCGAGGCCTAGGAACTGAACGGGTTTTTCCTTTTTTGTATGTAGTTTGAGTAGAGTAAGAACGTTTTCGGGAGTAAATTGCAGTTGGGAATACATTCGCACTTTTGCTACAATTTGCTGGGTTTCCTCCATGTCCACCAGCTTTGAAATCTCCCCTTCAAGTCGATTAATATTTTTCTCAAACATCTGGATGGAAACCTCGTCGTCAATGGTAATTTTGAAATTTGAGTCAGCCCTGAATTTCTCATTTAGCTCCTCCCCAAACTTAATGCCACTCCCTGCCTCCTCCATGACCAGAGCCGCCCTTTCAATCAGTAAAGGGACATAGGCCCAAAGGAAATGGTTATCAGCAACATAAAAGAGAAAACCCAGGCCGGTTTCAGGAAACTGGTACGAAGTGAGACTTCTGAGAAAAAGAGAAAGCCAGCCCCTTTCGTGCTGGACCCTTCGCTACCTGTACCAGCAACCATTTGCTAATAGTGAAATGTACGACACTATTCAAGGAAATAACTTTCACCATCTGAGTAACTACCAAGTTTGTATCTCGGTGGTGCCTCCATGTTCCAAATCGGAAATTCCCTAACTAAATATTACGAACTCACAATAAATAGACTAATAACTATAACCATTATCACCTTAAATTAATTACAGATAAGCAATTACGTGTTATTGTGTGTTCAATCATATCTGTGTCCATATCGAGTGTTTTCCACCACTCATAGCCAGCATAAGATACATCAGAGTTGTCTGATGTGCTACTACGGCCTCCACCATCCCCAAGTAGCCGTCCTTTCGCCTCCATTATTGTGTCCAACGTAATGTAGGTACCTCGCATGAATTAGTCCCATCACAAGGTCAGACCAGAGGCCATAATCTGAATGTTTCAAAGGGCCAGTTTCTAGTTGTAGGTTCAACTAGTCCAGAGTTAGTAGGAGTCAACAAGAGGCCATCTCTGACTGTTTTCACGAAGGCCTTTCCAGGTCAGGGGTACAACCAATCCAGAATTCGTACGAGTGACAAGCAGCCATATCTGATTGTTTCACAGAGGCCTTTTGGGTTGTAGGTACAATACACGTCCAGAGTCCAGTACGAGTCAACAAGCAGCCATATCTGACGTTTTCACAGAGGCCTTTCTGGATTGGAGGCACACCCTGTCCAGAATTATAATGAGTCCACAAAGGCTATATCTGAATGTATCACGAAGCCTTTGTGTCAGTAACCAACCAGTTAAGAAGCCTCCATAATTGAGTCAGCAGCAATGCTACAGGATTAGATCAGATTAGGCCCACGAGATGTGAAACCAAGCAAGAGAATAGCACCCAAACAGGAGATCAGATAGGACACCAGCAATTCAAATGAATAGATACAGCTCACCAATTTCGCCAAGAGTAGTAGCCAAAGGTAGACACGATTTGCTCAAGTACGCTCCTCGCCAGGCGCCAAACTTGAACTGCACTTCTCACACCTCTCTCTCCTGTCCTCCCAGTTCTTCCCTCTCTACTAACATGTCTACCAACCTTAGAACCTTACTTTCCCATTGCGTTTTGCGCAACAGTCCCAAAGAGCTACTTCATTATGAAAAACCCGCCATGAATGCTGTTGATTCACAGCTGGTGGATTAGTAAACACTATGAGCTTAGCCCTCATACATAATACAAGCTCAATGCATGGTGGTTGTCGAATTTTAGGAAATTTTTATCAAACGTTTTCCTGACGACATGTATCTTTTTCTTCTTCAGTTCTTGTAGCCATTTCTTTTTCCAATTTTTGGAAAGGCCTGGCTACCTGCTACCTGGCTACCTGCTACCTGGGCCGGGGTTGCAGTTCCCAGAATTGAACCCCTTCCTTCACATGTATGAGGTGATCGGTGTAGGTATCGCTCGAGTATCATCACAGTGGTCATAGCTCCTCATTAATTTTTTCACAGTTTTCCTCGAAAGGCCTCTCACATGTCAAACCCTCTGGCCAAAGCCTCCTGGTTTTCCCATATGGTGGATGCTCCGTCTGGCTCCGGCCGCCTCAGAGGTTTTTCTCAGAGGAATCCCTCTTCAGAATCCTCTCCAGAATCCTCAACGTGTGTACCCGGCCTTAGAATTGTTCTGTCCCAGAACAATCTTGGGCATCTGTTCATCACAGGGCCCATGTCGATAGCGGCATTTATCACCATTCTTGCAGCTACCTTGGCGATAGAAATAGCAGTCCACAGTCTTCACATCAGTTCTTCCATGTGGATTCCAGGCACACACTCGCACTTCAATCTGGGTCCTTGGAAAATGAACTCCAACATGTTACGGACTATCCTCCAATCCAATTGGTCCAAGCCACAACCAATCTTGGGTATTGCCAATTTCTTCATTCCCTGCTTAATGAGCAGCTTCTTCAGGGCAAGTAGCGCATCCCAAAGAGTCCTGTAGGTTGGCTTCTGGTGGGAAGACTGTTTTGTCACTAGATAGACTGTTAGCTGGTTGGCTACCCTCAGTGACAATGTTTTTCCAATGTGTGGATTTCGCCGCTGCAAATGGTCAACATTACCATATTAAATATGGTAAGAAGAAATTTTCTTCTTGAATATTTAGGCAATTCCTCTCGACATTGAGGTCGGCAGTTACACAGTGTGCTAGCGCATAATCTTTTCCAACGTCAAAAAGGTTCTCACGCACTTCGTTGGTGACCAAATCTCGCTTTGCTAGTCCTCCATAGTTCTTCATGAAATGTTGAACTCCAGGGTTGCCGGGTCTTCTATACTTGATGGTGTAGTCACTGTCCTCGATAGGTCTTCCTGCGTCAAACTATCCACAAATGCTGCCAGCCGATTATGATGTACCACTCGGTTTCCCTCTTGGAGTTCTTTGAATCCTGTAGATGACATCGTTGATTCTTTCATGACTTCGTAGAGCCTTCCCAATCCTTCTGGAGTTTCGGCAATTGGGGGAGTCCTCTCACAGTTACAAGACGGCGAGAGAAGGAGACCTTGTCAGGACAACTGCGGCCACAGCTCAAGACCGGACCAGCAAGAGAAACACCTACGAAGGACCAGAATTATCCTGGGTGAGTGGCTCCTGAGCACTTGCAGAAGACCAGGATCTAAAGACTCCTGTCTTCTGCTTGCCGCTCCTGCAAGTGCTCAGGAGCCACTCACCCAGGATAATTCTGGTCCTTCGTAGGTGTTCTCTTGCTGGTCCGGTCTTGAGCTGTGGCCGCAGTTGTCCTGACAAGGTCTCCTTCTCTTGCCCGTCTTGTAACTGTGAGAGGACTCCCCCAATTGCCAGCATCTGAGTTGTCGTTTGAGGTCCTTCCAATTGGGCTCTTGCTTCAAACGCTTAGTACCTCTCAACAAGATCTTCTTCTTCTTGTTCCACTACCTGTCTCAAACGTGCTCCGCTCAGGCGAGAGGCTTGCTTTGCAGCCTCAAATTCCAAAGCATGCGCCAGGGCGTTGCACAAAGTCTTTGGGCGTGCAAGTCTCAATGCTTGCTGAATTTCACTGTCCCTGATTCCATCTACGAAAGTCTGGACAGCAAGCTGCTCCAAAAGTCGTCGTGCTGTAGGGTAAGCCAGTCTCACTAGTCTTGCAATGTCTGCTTCAAATTCCTGTAGCGTCTCAAAGGTCCTCTGGTTCCTGTTTTTATCTGCACACGGTAGACTTGTTGTAGATGAGCATCTCCATATCTCATATCCAACCTTGCAGTCAACAATTCATAATTATTCTGATGGCCAGCCGGTATAGTCTGGAGAATATGCAAGGCTTCTCCACGCAATGCAAGCTGTGGCCGCAGTTGTCCTGACAAGGTCTCCTTCTCTTGCCCGTCTTGTAACTGTGAGAGGACTCCCCCAATTGCCAGCATTGAGTTGTCGTTTGAGGTCCTTCCAATTGGGCTCTTGCTTCAAACGCCTTAGTACCCTCTCAACAAGATCTTCTTCTTCTTGTTCCACTACCTGTCTCAAACGTGCTCCGCTCAGGCGAGAGGCTTGCTTTGGCAGCCTCAAATTCCAAAGCATGCGCCAGGGCGTTGCAACAAAGTCTTTGGGCGTGCAAGTCTCATGCTTGCTGAGTTTCACTGTCCCTGATTCCCATCTACGAAAGTCTGGACAGCAAGCTGCTCCAAAAAGTCGTCAGGTGCTGTAGGGTCAGCCAGTCTCACTAGTCTTGCAATGTCTGCTTAAATTCCTGTAGCGTCTCAAAGGTCCTCTGGTTCCTGTTCTTTATCTGCACACGGTAGACTTGTTGTAAGATGAGCATCTCCAATCTCATATCCAACCTTGCAGTCAACAATTCATAATTATTCTGATGGCCAGCCGGTATAGTCTGGAGAATATGCAAGGCTTCTCCACGCAATGCAACTATTAAAGCTGTTGCTTGTCATGTTCGAGCCATCCATTGGCAACAGCTGCAGCTTCAAACTGTCTCTTGTATGTTGACCATGGCACCTTTCCGTTAAATGTAGGTGGCTTAATTTTATTTCCTCTGGTTCCTGTAACCTGCTCTTCATTGCCACTGTTGAAGCTGGCTTCTGCTGGTATATCCATGTGCCTCAACTTTCCTTGATGCTTCTCTCTAGTGCTTGAATTCTGTTTTCAATTTCGTCTCTAACTTGAAGATCTTATCATCCACTGTGTTGGACAATGATTTCAAATGGTCCTCCAGTCTGTCTACATCTATTTTTATGTTGGCAACATCACTCACTATTTTATCCATATGACTCACCAAATTCTCTTCCATTTTCTAGAGTTTTCTTCAAACAGTTGTCTAGAATTCTCTTCAATTCTTTTAGAATTCTCTTCCATTTTTCTAGAGTTTTCTTCAAACAGTTGTCTAGATTCTCTTCTATTCTTTTAGAATTCTCTTCCATTTTTCTTGAGTTTTCTTCAAACAGTTGTCTAGAATTCTTTCAATTCTTTCAATTTTTCTGGTGAGATCATCCACAAAGTCAAGTTGTCTGGGTCATGTACCTATCTCAACCAAGTTCTCCTTAAGTTGTAGGCCACAGATCTGCTTTTGTTCCACAGGTAGGTAAGCCGCGCTCTTCCAGCTCTTCCTTCAGCTGTTTAACTTTCAAATCGGTCAACTTCATTTGGTTTGTATTAAGAGTTCAACACTGCGCAGTAAACACACTAAAGTCACTATAACACTTTGTAAACTACTGTAAAAACACTTATAACACTTTAACACTAACCTATTGTCCAACACTATAAACACTAATTATTATAATCCCACTTCTGACACCAATTGTAACGATTTATATTCTTAGTAAATAATTTATTAACAATCGTTCACTTGAATCCACTGTTCACATTTGCGCATTTACACAATGGACAGCAATCACAATACACTATTTATAACACGGCACTATTTATAACACAATCTATAACACAAAGCTTCTATATTCGGACCCCAACTGAACTGAACTGCGTGGCTTCCTGGGTCCGTTTTATACCTGCTGCCTGGCCGAGAACGTTCTCGAACCTTCCCTGTTCTGGAACTCGACATGTTGTCTCGATGAACGGGAAGGTTCCAGCCAATTCGATAGGACGCACAATTTCTCAAAATGACTTCCCTTAGCCCTCCACAGGTTTTTGATCCTGCAACGCCGGCAGCCCATTGAACGGCGCATGTGCCAGCTCGCAACAAATAATTGGGCTAAGTATATGAGAGACGAATGGAGGGTGGACCCCATAATAACGCTGGGATATGATAATTGCCTACCTGTATCCTACTGGGCGTCTGAGGGCGATTGAGTCTGGCGACTAATTGTCCAGTCGGTTGTTTGAGTACAAGATTTCCGCCAGCCGCAGCCGTTCGGAGGACAACTTGTTGTCCATTGAGGGTGGCGATCGTGGCTTTCCCAGAGGCCAACTGTTGAGCCAAGGTGGAATTGTTCAACACCGCGCTTACCACTTGCGGAGAATTGGCGGTCGTCGAGACAACTTGTCCTTGGGTCAGCACTTGAGCTGAGGAAACGACCACGTTCCCAGTGCTCACTTTTTGAACAATCGGAACGGGGCTGTTGTTCACCTTGTTTGATGATGACCTGAAAAACAACAACGAAAAACGTGAGTTACAGTCGAGGAAGGGGTCCGATCACCGAAGTACCTTCCAATAACTCGACACTCACCTGCTTTCCGGGCGTGACGATGCCCTTGCCGGCCGCCGCTTTGACGACGATGTGTTGCCCAGGCCTGTTCGCGGTGGCTTGGGCGTTTGCGTTGGTCGTAGTTTGCGCGTTCATCACGTGCAATTTCCCATCAGGCATTTGCACCAACTGTTGACCTAAAACCCGAAAAAGAAAAAAAATCAATCTTACCGCCCGTCAAAACTATTTCCACTTCGGAGCGGTTTTACAAAATGACAAGTGGCAAAGCACAGGAAATTAAGAATGCCAACATAAAGTAGAGCAGTCAATTTCAGCATTATTTGTTGGTAACATTGACCGAGAGCTAAACCCTCCGCTTGAGCCCTATGTTGCCGGTCAGTAAATCACTACTACGCACCTGGCATGAGACCTTTGACCTGCAATTTGCCGTCCGGACCTTTGGTTATCTGCACACGTTGCGCACCATCTGAAACGCCACGTTAATTTTAATGTCACAAGCCTTCCACATATGGCATATTACGTCAAAGTAACGAGCCAAGGTATGTCAGCTCAGATGAGTCTATTGCTACTCACGCGTGGGCGTCGATTGAACTTTGACTTGTTGCGGCGTGTTGGGAGTTTGAGGCGACTGAGCGGCGTTTTTGGGCAATATACTCGTCGGACCACCAGCGACAACTCTCGTCGTTCCATCGACGTCTGGTATGACAGAACAAAATAGAACAAATTTTGGGAAACAACAGAGAAAAGTAGCTTTCAGTGAAAAAAATCCAGCAATGACTCACTTTTCGTCATGATGATTCGTCGTGTGCCGGCAACGTTCGTTTTGGCGGCGGTTGGAGTTGTGTTGGATGTCAGAAGCGAAGACAGCGAGCTCCTGGCAGCCGTGGGTGTAGGAGGGATCGGTACTTTGGATACCACCTTGTAGGATTCCACCCCACCTGCAGAACAGTTCATAACATCGAATATGAGCACGGTTAGAGATTGACTACAAGTTGCGGAAGGCAAAATCCCCAGATTTTATTGCCCCTCAGTACATGTTGTTGTGCCAATCGAAGCTTGTATTTAAAACGATATAACTATCATGATATAGGTTTATTTCTAGGGCTGATACCGTTGATATCAATAAAAACATACCGCTCGAGTTGGGAACTATTTTGATGACATGGTGCTGCTGAGTTACGGCGGGAGTCTTGGCATCTGTATTCGGTGTGTTGGCCACCGAAGGTGAAGCCAAAGCGTTCTTCCGCTGTTGATGAGCCGCTCTTTGGAGTTTGAGTTGAGCTTCCAACTTTTCTTTCACGTCCTCCACGTTGATTTTCTCCTTGTCTTTTGGCAAATTGCCCGTTGAACTGCGCGTCCTCGTCATCGACTGTTGAAGGGTTTGTCTCTCCAACCTGGAAAAAACCAGTAAGGTTAAAGAGAGAACTCAAATTTGGTTTTGACTCGCCAGCGCAGTTTTCAAGTAGTTTGAGAAAACGGTTCTTGAACAACGAAGTAGCCGTTTTTTCCTCCAACTGTTTTGCATATAACATTTCGCTCGACCAAGAAAAACAAATTGCAACTACTGACCTTTCACCATACAACTTGATTTCCCAAAGATCCAGCTTGGATTCGTCGACCCATTCTTCGGTGACTTGTGGTTCGGTGTTTTGAGGCGCTTCTTCCCGTTTCCTTTTTCTCAACCCGGTTCGAATAGACTGCACCTCTGCGGAATCAAAGCAATCATGAATGGCAGTCATAGCCATAAGCCGGACTTAGTCCAAACAATTTACGTTCACCGTACCTCGAACTGTTTTAGGGACTTCCAACGGTATGACGATCTTCCGCAAGAGATACTCCGTTCTCTCCAAACACGAGCCCAAATGTCGATGGAGGAGGATTTCCGAAGTCATGATTTCCGTTTCGGTGGTTCAATTGTTGCTTTCCATCAGGGATTAGGCGGTTTCACCTAGTTACAAGAGCGAAATGAGAGATGAACATAGGAGATACTATTACATTGAATGTTGAGACCTTTGAACAGCAAGCTTACATTCATGTCATCCCACTTGAGACACGCCCACAAAGTTCGGAGCTGCAGGCCAGCCGCTGCTAAATTTTTAAAGTTGATTGTCCGATAGAGCCAACACGTCTTGAACGTGGGCCGAGGGCAAGGATACGGCCAAGTGGGTAAGTTTGTTTGAGAAAACTGGAAGGGAAATATATCTTATTTAAATTATATTTCCAAAAATTAAATGTGAAGTGAATTCAAGATCAACTGAATATACCTTGGTATTATGGTTAAAAGCGTAAATGGGGAATTTTCCACCACAACGAGACAATTTGCTAAGTTCGTGCTGAGCGAGGATCATAATACTCTTCTTGTTGCTTTTGGACAAAAACGTTGAACACTTGGGATACTTGATGGGATTTCGTTTCTTCCTTTTGTCCGCCGAGTGCACAATCTTCTTGAGGTAGACCTAGAATGAGCGGATCAAAGTTTGTATGAAGCGACTGACATGTAACACAGATCAAAAACCACTCTAATTAAAATAAAAAATGACTCACTTTGCCTTTGGTGCAGGTGGCGGAGTATAATCGGTTGTGCTCATCTTTAACAGCTGCTGTGGTTGTAGAGGAGGTGCCAAATGTGGCAGTAGAAGCAACTCCGGGTTCATTTTTGAGAGCTGCTGTCACAGTGTTGGAATTTTCTTTCTTGGTTTCAACGCCTTTTGAGCTGAGATTAAATATGCCACGATTAGACACGGAAATTGGTCAACATTTTCGCGGTTATCTATTTGTGTCAAACATTATAGACTCAAACATTATACACTCAGCGTATGGAATCAAAAGTGAGATGAAAAGTCAACGGCTGGTTGGCCAGGAATATTTTGATAATGCAATCAAACAGCCATTTTAATGTGGATCTGACTCCTCGTATTATTGAGACAATCGATATAGATGATTGGTGAGTATACAGGGACATTACGGACGCAATATTGAAGTAATTGATACAATGTCAATCGACCTACAGATACAGCAGTAATTGTCAGGCGATAGGGTGTGGGAGCGAACAAGAAATCCGTTCATTTTGCAAAGCAAACAAGAAATATTTCATTTTCATATTTGCTGAGGCTTCTTCATTTGCTGAGGTTTTGCTCTGAAGCTCTGATGATGCGAATGAATTTACTCAAAAGGAGTCGATTTCTCGATGGACTTGAAATCTAATTATCAAGCAAGTACCACAGACAAGCTGAGCAACTATATGATTATAATCATGACTTACTTGGTGGTAGTGGTGGACGTGGTGGTGGTGACCACTTGCGAAGATTGAGTGCTTTTCAGCTGCCCACCAACCACAGTCGAGGTGTGCTGCGTGGTCGTCGACGTTGTCACAGTGACAGTCGTCACGGTGGGTTTTTCTTCTTTCGCGTCCACTTCCGACGTTCCAATCTCCACTTCGTTGCACACGTCCAACGGCTCGTCATCATCTTTCACTTCCGTTTTGGACTCCCCACCAGGCGTTACGACTCTGTTTGGAGTCTTTAGTGGAGACTTCGCGGTAACTGGAGTCTTCTCACCGTTAGTTGTCTTTTCAGGTTTGATCGGTGGTGTCTGAGCGACGGGCGACACGAAGCGGCTTTTGTCGTCGATCCGTCCTTCCAAAACAGCTCGTAACGTCTCAGTGCCCGTGTGGACTCGCTTTTCAGGCTCAGCGCCCGGTTTAACAGGAGAAACTGTTCAACATGAGAGTGCAAAATGAGTTAAGACTTCAACAAGGCTGTCCTAACAAATATTTCCCTTCAATGTTGACGTAGGAAACAAACAATCCAATTCATTCTAACCGGGACCCAACCATCACTAGGCCAATATTCATTCCCGGAGTTTTCCAGGAAACTCGATCCGACAAGAATAATAAACCCAGGATTGTAAGAGAAATTCATAACGCAAGAGCTTTTTTCAAGTCAAATTTCCTCATTGTATTTTCAATTTTTGAGCCACACTCCTTAGTTTTCACTTCTTTCCAACCGTTCACATGTTTCAATATAATTACCTGATATTCACGAAGTTCCACCCAAACGAATCAATATTCACCACCTTTTAGCCAAATAACCTGATTTTATAACTGAATTAATTTTATTTAGTCAGGTTTTCCATATGCGTATACCTGACATAATGCCTGTACGCCTGATCGAGAGGACTTCTTGTTCCACACGAGACCTAATGCCATGTTTTATTGAGTCTCAAGATGCGATCGCCCATTTGAACCAGCTAGAGAAAACCCAAATATGTCAATAATCGTCCATTGGTCCCGTAATTGCATGCATTTTCGCAAAATGTGCCGGGTTTCTGAATATCCTCCCAAATTTTGAATTATTATTATTCCTTGCGGGGTTGTCTATCAAATTTCTTACACTGATGCGACTGGTTGAAGGTTGCTTTGGCGATCTCCATGATTTTAGCTGCTCGACAAGTATCATTAAGTCAAGAATAATAAACCATAGTGGAAGAAGTTGAAAATGTTTCAATTCCCGATTATATATTTGACTTTTCATGAGTGTATATTGGCTGAAACTCTTCCATCAGAACTACCCATAACGTATTTAAACAAAATTAGTTAATTTTATCAAATAAAAATAAATAACACTTAAAACTTACGTGTATTTGTAGGAGTGGTGGGGGTGATCGCCCCAGGGACGCTCCGAGCCGTGTTTGCCTTCCGCAGAAGCAACAGGAGTTCTTTGCGCAAAGCATTGCGCTGAATGCACACGGGTGAGTAGCAGTTACCCTGAGTATCGCATCCAATGCCGTAGCATTTGTACAATTTCGAGTGTTTGTTCAGAGCCGCGTATTGATTTTTGATGACGGCAACTCGACGGCCGATGGCGGTCAAAACGTTGCGAATGTCTTTGTCCAGAACGGGGCCGGCGGCGGATGGCTTGACGGCATTCTAGGGAAAAGATTTTGGAATTACAAAAAATGATTGATTAAATGCATAGGGGTGGTTCCGTTAGGCCATGCAACGGCAGGAAGCACTCCGCGCCAACATATTTAGTCCCAAGTCAACCCTAAAGCGATCTGTCGTTTAGGAATTCTCTTAAGACTTATCTCAAGCCTAAATGCAGTCGAAAATTAGGGAAATGCTTGTTATATCCAATTCATTTTTGCCTACCAGTTAGTGGCCATTAGGTGGGTTTTGGTAAAAAGCGTTGACCAAAGGTTGGATAAACACATAATTTTGATTGTTTGGTCGAAGTTTCATTCAATCCTAATAAAACATTCCCCCGAGTGAACCTAAGCTAATTCTCATGAAATAAAGGCACCCTTTCCTTTTTTATCGCCCTGATTTAGCCAACGAGAGGAAGTCGGAACCGTCGATTCAGCTCGAACGACTTCAATTGACCCACTTAACGCCCTCAAAGAGCAACTGCCCATTTACCTGGATCAATTTAGCCGTTCACGTGCGAGCTTAATAGATATATAAACTGTCTTGGATTACCAACTGCTCAAATACATTTTTGGGAAGGGAAATCAGAGAAGCCAGGAACATATTTTCTGAGGAAAAAGTCTCGAGGATATCGTGGGTCTCGACTCATGGGCAATTACAATTAACAGATGACTAAGACGGTGTTTAAACTAAATCAATTTAACCGAGAATTTAAATGACTTGCTCACAATAACATTGAAAATGAAGTGAAGAATGCCAATCACAGCAACCGAAGGCGCACAAGCTGGCGCGCGCCAGAGAGAATCGAAGATATGACATTTCAATTGTATAATGCTGCTGTTTACTAGTCCATCATGTACACAAAAATAGGCCAAACAAGACTAAATCCAATTTTTCCCAAAGGAAAAAACTGTTTCTTTTTAAAACACTCAAAACTTAGGTGCTCATTAATTTCAACTTACCAGCGCTTCTTTTTGAGCTATAGCCCGCTCCTCAATGATTTTGAGTTGAGTCCGCCGAGGCAGCAATTCGTCTAATTTCGACTTTTTAGCCACTTTAGGATAATGGAGCCGACCGGGTTGAGTCAAGGCTTTGGTGATGTTGATTTCTTCGAATTTTGAAATCGGTGGATAAACCTTCAAGTTGTTGAGATCTAAAATGAGAAGAAACTAAATTTGTACATCTCTCTTCCTAGAAGTGGATCATGTTACAGTAGATGTGGCGTTCTATCAACTTACTTATATTAGCGGACTCCAACGCGAGTCTGGTACTTTCGGAAATAGTAGACTCTTTATTGTCCTTCTTGTCCATCAGATATTTGTAAGTAGTCGGCTCAACAGCAAGAATTTTCAGCCCTTGATCATCTGGAGATGAATTATCATTGAAAAAGTGGTTGTTACATCCAACGACACGCTATAAAATGACAAACAATGGAATTTCCAGTCTTACCGCGAATTTGAACCATGTATTTTTGAGGCCCGGCTCTGAGACCGACTGTCCGGCAGTCGAGTAACTTGTAGTTTCTGGTCCCAGATAGCCATAACCAGCCCCACTGGCCATGCACTCGGTATTCTTCCCCTTTTTGTTTCCAAACCTGAAGCAAAGAATCAGCAATGTTTTTTCCTTTCTTTTTTTCGAATCCAAAAAAGTGCAAACTTTTACACAAATTAGAAAATAAAGTAAAATATAAAATCAACAAACCTGATGCTTGAGGCCCAACGTGTATTTGACAACATTAAATGTGAGCTTGTTACGTTCTTCTTCTTCCTCACGGTCTTTCTTCTCTTTCTTTTCAATTCTCTTACGTTCTTCCCTTTCAGCGGCGGTGATTCGCTGCAGCTTCAAGTGACCTAAGCCACAGACAAAGCAAAAATAAAAATCCACACAAATTCTCCAATATCACTTGTTCTTCTTGTTTTGGACTCTACTTACCAAGCTGCTCTTGCCAAATTGGAGCAAAAACTGCGGGCTTCATACAGCTTTGCAATATTATCAAGGCTCTGGCAAAATCTCTCGACGTGTTGCAATTGGCGACAGCCGCCACCCAAGGTTTTCTCACTTGTGTCCAATTGACGTGCATTAGCGAACCAGGTAGGGCGTTTTCGAGTTGCAAAATTGTCTGGCGAACGGTAGACAATAACTGGTTTCTTGTACCTGAACGCGAAGACCAAATAAACGATATTATCAGATTAATAAGGAAATATACAGTTTGTAGTAATCACACTTGGTGAAGCAGGTTCTTGATCTTACCATGAACGGGTCCAGCCCATTTGAATTCAGACGCCTGAGTCAGACTGAACTTATGGGACAGGTAACGTTTTTTGTCGCGTTCTTCGTTCCTCTGAGGCTTGTTCAAAGCCGCGATATTAGTGCTGTATTGGTTGTTGTACGCTTTGAAGCCGTTTTCCATACCCAGCTTGAATAGATGGGTACCTGAGACGAGAAGATTTTGGTTTTAGGGCAAAACAATGAAAAAAGTTAAACGGAAATCAAGAAATGAGGTCCCACCCAACCTTAGACCAACACAAATGCAAGAAAACTTCAGAAAAAATTGATAAAATCCAAACATACCGGTGGCAATTTGATGCGCTTTTTGCCTGGTGACTCTACTATTGCTTTCACCAAAGTCGGACGTCCTCTTCTTCAATTCCTCCGCGGTGTACACTTTGGGAGTGATGGCGCCAGTTTTTGATCTCGTGACAATTGCGTGTTTTTTAGCTGGAAATAGAAAGTTATGAATGGTAAATAGCGAAGATAAAGAAATAACAAATCATTTTCGAGCGACTCAGGGTGAGACTTACAGTCTTTCTTGCCATGATCATCGTCCTCATCGTCGTCTTTCTCTTCAGACGTTTCATGCGCTGGATTTTCACTCGACTCGACAACTTCCTCGTTGATTACATCGGAATTATTTTGCTGAAAAAATGAAATCAAATTGGGGTTTCGCTTCTGATAGGGAATACGCTTAGATTTGAAAAACCCACGAGAAAACCCGTTTGAATGTAGACAATGAGAATTAAGTAATTCATTCTTACCGCCTGCTGCATCGCTTCAAGTTCTAGCAGTTGTCCAGCTTCTCGCTCTTTTTTCAATTTTTCAATATTCGCTGCAACAGAATTCGTACTGCTCGTGAACAAACATCAATGATTATGTTTATCAGGCATGTTTTGGCATACATAAGCCCACTTAGCCGTCCAGATGAATTATGGAAAGATGATAGAAAACGTTTTTCTTTCAGTAGAAAAAAAAAATAATAATAAGAATAATAGTGAAGAACAAGTTGTGTGGATCATCATATCCACTTGGACGCTGAAGCGATTGAGTTGGATTTTTTAAAGTTTTGTCACAAAAGGAGGCAAGTTTTAGCCTGAACATCCCAAACGTCGAGAAATCCATAGATAAAGTGCGTTTGGATCAGTCATTTTCAGGAAGGATAAGGGCCTCATACATAGCAATAAGAATAACAAAATCGAGTTCATATTAACAAAAAGTGGGGGCCCAAACATTCTACGTTTTCCATAGTTATTCAAGATTCTCGACCAACCCGGGGATTTTGTTGTCAGGGGCCTCCTCTCCTACAAACCTTAAAAATGGACGCAATTTGGTTTCAGATGAACCACAAAGCAAACAGTTTTAACGTATTGAACGAAATGGGAGTGTAACGTTTGTTGAAATCCTTGCAACAGTTGATCACGGGTTCACATTACCCTCTTCTGTGGTGCACAGCAACGTATGGACGCTGCTTACACTTTTTTGAAGTCCTTAAGATGATGACAATCTCTCACTCAAACAATACAACACCTCTGACTCAAAAGAGGGGACTGCAAATTATTCCACAATGGCTGATTTTCCCATAGAGCAAGAGTATGGCGAAAACAGTGAGTGTGGAGTGTCCTCGACTCAATCCAATCGATTCCGCTTCTATGATTTTGTGGAAAATGACACAGCACACGCCTAAATCGTTGAAAATCTCGAAAATTCACTTTTCAAAAAACACATTTTACCCATACTTTCCCCAAATTAGGGCCGATCGGGATGAACTGTTTCGAACAACAACTAAAGCCAGAAAGAGGTCCCTGACAAAAATTCTAGATTTGTATAAATGTTTCTACTACTAAAACGGCGTAGACGGTGAATAGCGTACGGACATTTGGGGTTTTAGATCTAGACAACATGGAACTTTTATTGTCAATTTTGGCGCCAATTGGGGGAAATTGACCACTATCATGATTACACACATGTAGGGTGATTATTCGAGGAATAATCAAGAAATAATTTTAATCATTTATTTTTAATAAGACACAAACAGGCGCAAAATAAACAAAATTGAGACTAAGGTCGAAAAATCCTTCGTCTATAACTCTTTTGAGAACCTTACTTTAGTTTATCTATAATTATTAACACATCCCTTGAATTTTTAATCCGTACACCAAATTAAGTTCCGGAATTTGACCTGGTCGCACCTCTCCCTATGTAGACCCCTTTTCACTGCTCATTTCTCCACGTTTAAACGCACTTACTTGCAAATAATACAATGATTTGGTACAATGAAATAAGGATGATTTGTTTTCAAGTTACAAACCTGCTTCGGCTTCTAAGTAGCTTTTTCGGTTCCCTTTGGCCTGACTCGTGATTTTCATAGGTGATGGTCATTTGTCGGATGATTTCATCTTTGAATTCAAGCATCTCTTGGTACAGGGCGGCTTCGTAGTTGGAGGCGTCCAGGGTGTCGAGAAGGAATTCAAACTGAGCAGGGCACGAGTAGTACCAGCATTCGCCTTCGTTGTTCTCCCTGGAAGATAAAGTCCTTTTTCCGTAGAAAAAAGTAGACAAGTAAATGAAAACAACGGATTCGTTTGATTCGATCATTCGTTTGACGTGAATGGTAACGATGTCAGTGGGCACTTACACGAAAATTCGTCGAGAAAGAAACCAATATTTTCTGCCGTGACGGTCGATTCCGAGGTGCTCCTGACGGCATAGGTGGCCAGATTTTTCCACATCAGGGATGCAATCGTTTACACCAGTCACCTGCAACAGAAAGGAAAATAAGGGACAATTCTTCAACTTAAATGACAGTCAACGTATGAAGCACCCGGTAAATCGCATCGAGAATGGTCCATTCCTGGAAAAGACCCCCCAAAACAAGACATTTATTAAACCATATTCGTTGCCAATCATTTAGCATTCCGTTCAATAAGATACATTTGATTTGATTTCAACATTTTTATAGTTCAACCATTTTAAAAGGGAAAAATAACGTGCTGGAACCGTTACAAAGCGGTGGTGGGATTTGGGATCATGTTACTGACTCTAATTTGAATTTTGCGATAACATTACGATTACGTAAAATCCCAAGTAGAGGTTACTACACTTCACAGTCACCCATCAATATTCCACAAACCGTGCCTGCTTTGCGTTGAATATCTCTTATAATTTGAATATGACCCCAAAGCCTTGTTGACTTTGAGACTTATGTTAACCGAGTCAAACCTCATCCATATATCAG
>CM033999.1:25253233-25379784 GCA_019603395.1 Cyrtorhinus lividipennis | reverse complement strand
ATGAATGTTCACTGATCTTCCCGTCCTTTTCAATCATCACTCAGCATAATCCTCGATCCTTCGAAGCAGTAGTGGCCTTGTTTTTGGGGTCTGTATCTTGTTCCGGTCCAAACGTAGTCCTCTCCTTTACCAATAACAGATAGAGTGCTGTGACTTATGTAAGGCAATCATTGGACGCGCATGCCACACTCCCTGTTCACTTTCAGCCAATGTGGATGTTATGAAAGGCTTGTTTGGGTTGTCACACCATTCCTTTCCCACTTGTACTCTGAGGCATCTTCTAGGTTTGTGAGTCTCACATACTGTGAAACGTAATGTTATCAGACCGTGTTCTGCTGAAGCTGACCTTACAGACCACGAAGCCAAGGTGTTCGCTCATTTCCTCATCTCAATCTCTCAAGCGTTTCATGTATATGCCCTGCGATTTTATCTCTAAGTTCTCTCTGCTTGTTCCAGGTCTGCTGAGAGGTTGAGGGTTGTTCATACTCCTGCTTTTCTCCGTGTGTGGACTTATAGCACCGAAATTCCATCAGGCGACTCCTGCTTCCCGATCTCTTGTCCGTTCTGCAATACCGCGATTGGTGCGGAAGCTTTTTGTTTGGAGGGGAGAGTGACTACCTCCTTTCCAGTTGGCTCAACTGGGGCATCACATTCGAAGCAGTATGCCGTCCTCCATTTCTTCAAGAGTCGCGAACCTTCTGAAGCAGGATGTATTCATATCTCGTCATGACAACCTCAGTAGGCTTCCATTTCGCTTTACTCTGCCACACGTTTCCTTCCCGCAATCCCTATGAAAACAAAAAAACTGGAAGGTTACATTGCCACAAGTTCCAAAACTATCAATTATAGCAAGTTCTATTCACCCCATTCTCATTCTTCTGATGAGAGTGGTGTGATGTTTCTTCTTGTAATCCCGAGATTGGCGAGAATCACGTTGTTGAGAGGTATAGCTGAATCTCTTTCCCAGTAGGCTTTTTTTGATCGGCGTCCACTGAGGCCGTAATCCACCCTCATAAGTTCCAATGAGGTCGGGACATCTCCTCTAGTCCTTCTCATGTATCACTTTCCTCTGCCCTGGACTTCCACAATTCTAGGAGAACAGCAACAGCCTGGAAGCTTAATTGCGTCACCACATTCCATCAAATTGTTTAGTTTCATGTTATTCCCAAAGCACCAAAAATCCGATTTTTGTATAGAAATCGAAAAGTAAACCCGACTAATTTAAAATATCCGCGTCCGGTGTTCTTCTGGTTTCAAACGTTCCCCCGCCACAAGTCCAGTTGAAAAGGTCTTGAGCTCATACCCCAAATTTCCTCCGCAATTAATGACTATAATGACCTGAAGACAAACTGACGTACACGCAACATGTGGGGGGGGTCCAACCCTTTACCTGACGTACCACCAGTGACGACTGGAAGTCAGTCCAGACTTACCGTATGATCCCAAGCAGGTGTAAGTCCCACTGCTGACTTACTCGTTTAGTCTGAGACCAATCATCCATGCAACTCCGTCGTGACCCATTTATGAGAGTATATCAATACAACAGCAACTGACCAAATTTCAAGCAACATTACCATTACAAATTGGCGGTATTTGCAACTAACCAGGTTGGAGTGACTTCCCATTCACTAAGCTGACAACTCTGTGAACGTAGTCAGTCATAGTAAAACAACCTAGTAAACAGCTCTCCGATGGACCTGATGCTAACTCAATCCCAACTTGAGTACACATAGCGGATCAGATTCCTAGAAATCTGGTTTCTCACTTAGCTGGATCCCATCCTCGTTTACGTTGCGTGCGTTCGGGTTCCAATGGGCTAGAATACCTCGAATCTATTACCCCTAAGCGTCCTTCACGCATCCATTACGCCCACATTTGGAAATTTTTGCCTGGCGTTATAGTAAGACTCTTGACTGCATCGAATCTATGACCCCTGCAAATCTCAGTGATTTACTCAAAACTAGGTACCCAGGCAAACACCTACAAGTCTTCACAAAGAAAAACGTTCACCATCACCTAGCTTTGAGTGTGGATGTGTAAGTGTCAAAATTGAAATCTCTCGACTGCCGGCGATCTCTCGGCCCGGTGATTTCTCCGCTCCGACGATGCTCTCCGACGTAACCTACTCTACTCAACCAAAACGCTGAAAAGGATTATTCAGCCTAGTACGACAGACTCTTTGAGGTAAATTCATGTGGCGATGTCTCGTCCGGGCTACGTAGAGGTTCATGTTTGGATTCACCTCGACTCAGCTGTCGCGACAAAGAATCGTGTCCGCACAAGATTCATACAGATTCATTTTTCACATCCTCAATTGTCCGAGAAATAGCCTTTCCGGATTTCTGTGGCGATGTTTTTGCATCGCACGCAAGTGTATTTAATCGGAGGTGCAAAAGAACGAAACGAAAAGATTGGTGGATTACGCCAAATATTTACAGCGTGGAATCAGCACGTGGCAGACTTCTGACACAATTTGAGTTGAATGACTGCACAGGGTTCATGAATTTTTTGAGAATGTGCGCATTGATTTCGAATTATTTATCGCAAGTAGGGCGGTAGAATTTCAAAAAAAAGATACCAACTTCGGGACTCTGTTCACCAGCCAACAACTTGCCGTCACCCTCCGGTTCCTCGCTAGTGGAGCGACTCTATACTAGCCCTCATGTACACCTCAATTTCCAAACAGGCAAATCTGTGAGTTTGTTCCAGCAGTGCGAGCCATCATTCATTGTTGAAAGATACATCAAGGTAAAAAGGGAAATAATGAACCATAACTATGTTTGTGAAATGTTCTTATATTATACATAACAAATTGAACATAAAAATAAACAATAGTAAGAAAATTAGCGATCTCATTCATCGATGTGCAAAGTAATTGTTGTAAGGGAAATTTGCTGCTGGGTGAGGAGGAAAATGTATTGAAATGTTCTGTGTATGACTATGTGATGTATAGTGAGTGGTGATGGTGTGCTTACAGGAATCTCTGTTTAGCATTCCTACCTCATTTTGCAACTCTAAGAGAAGTGCTGTATTTTGTTTGTTGCCAATTTACTTCTAGTTGGCCTGTTGCAGTTTCTCAAGGAATCCGCAATAATTCAGCAAAATAGGTTGCTGTCTTTTTGTAACTATCTAAGTATAACGACTTCATACAAGTTAATGCCTGAGCAGCAATATCACATCGGGGGTTCAGTCGTTTAAATCGTTTCCTTTCTTGTTAGTTTTTGCGATCGTTCTATTCTCACGAGAACGTGTGCTTTCCGTCGAAGGCCCTGCTTGCTCTGCTAGAAAAAGTTGGAAGGACCAGAGTTTTCACTGAGGCACGAACTGGAACGATCACTGTCCATGAATTTGCCTGCAACAATAAAAAATGTTTTGCTAATTTGAGTGAAATAATACGAATAGTTTGACTGAGAAATTTTTTTTTTTTTTCCATAGAGACCCAGAACAACTATTGAATGAGACAAAGAATCGCCGAGGTTTTCTACAAGTGGAATTTTCCTCATTGCATCGGCAGTATTGATGGAAGACATACACATCGTAGCACCTGAAGACAGTGGTAGTAGTATATAATACAAAGGGTTCACAGTATCGTAGCACTTGCAGTGTGCTGACAATTACAACTTTATTTTTCCTTGATGTAGGGTGCCAGGACGCACTCTGAGCGGGGAGTATGTTCATATATCAATGTATAAGATTGTCATCTGGAAATTTAATTTACCACCTCAGCTCGACCGCTAATGGAAGAGAAATCCAGTTTCCCTACGTCTTTGTAGCAGATGAGGCCTTGCATTATCTACAATTTGATGAAACCTTTTCCTGGGAGAAGCGGGGCTTGGCAATAATGAGAAATATTCAATATGCGCTGAGTGATAGCCTAGAACGAATATTGGAGAATGTATTTGGGATATGGAGTTTCCGAAAGTCAGAGTACTTCTGAATTCCAGTAGATTTGTCCCTAAGAAGTGGAAACCGGGCTCTTGTGCGCTTACTACACAATTCCTTCGCAGAACTGCTTTTTCGAGGAATGCGACACTCCCCTGCCTCTAATTCAGAAGCTCTGATGTGGAGTAATACAGGGCTGGCGAGGCAAAATTCACCATCTGAAGCCCTTGTAAACCCATTCAAAACTCTCCCAGGATCACCGAATGATGCAAGGAAATAAGAAACGATTTCGTGATTATGTTTATGTCGAAGAAGCTCAGTTCCTGGGCCAAAATGACGTGATATAGAGCAATGTCACCGCCAGCACAACACAAATTGCTGAGAAACATCTTTTTCAGTAGAATATTAAACCCGTGTGGATCATGCCATTTTTAAGTATTGTTAGTAGGTATAAGCGCTTAGGTACGCTACTTAAGTTTTGTTTATAAAATAAAAATTAATTGTTCACTTACTTGGCCTTCCTCTTCATTTCCCTTGTCATCAGTGTTCCTACTCTCTCCTACTGTCAAGTCTACGTTGCCGAAGACATCAAGGTTCATAGCGAACCAATTGCACTTGCAGGAGAAGTCCCACTCTTCAGGTTTTCATTTTGTTGTGTTCCCGGCGGAACTGCCCCTTCAAGTCTGCATTTTTTTTTCTATTTCCGCTGCGGAAACATTATATTTTTCCGCAAGCGGTCACTATTTTGGTTTTTAAAATACCGATTACGGTATTCGTGAAGGAAAACACCACAAACGGTGGGAATGAATATCCTCTATAAATTGAAGAGTGAGGTCCGAACTCCACAACATTTTTAGTGTAATAGTCGTGGCTGTCTCGACTCACGTCCGCACTGACACAATGTTGAGCAACAATGAGTCCGAGAACCCATTTTCGATGGATTCAAAAGAGCCTCGAAATCTAACCCGCAACACACACCGGATTCATCGCGACAATGAGTAGATGCAGCGTAGATTCACCGTGGACGCAGCCGAGATTCTCGAGACGCAAAGAATCTACACAAAGATCCCAGTGCGTACTAGCTTTAGGAGAGGGATGGACCTAAGCAATAGGCAGAAAAACGAGAACGGAATTTGTGTATCCATAACACATTCAAAAACCCAGTGCCATACCGTTCGTTATTGGAAAAATACTCGCTCGGCCGTTGGCCGATTTATCTCCATTTATCGGATTACACTGATGCTCATAAAAACTCGATTATCAATTTACTTCAACTTCGTTGGCCAAGTTTGCCAGATACGATCGTATTACACTTGGAAATGCAGGTATCATTACCGTACGCTTCATCTTCAACTTCTCTCTTTCGGTACCGCCGTCGCAAATATCGGGTTTCTTCACTGAATTTCATACACATGAAATAAACCACTTCTTGTTTACCTCTTGATCTATGAATATGAATATATCTGGATTTGATAATTGAACAACCTTAGTCACTTGAACGAATATATTCTTCACTCTCAACAAAAACTCTAGGACCGCCATAGCCAGAAAAACGAGACGCCAAGCGTCAGAAGATTAATCAGGAGGCCTCGCAGTGTTGCCAACTGCGAGGTGCACTTCATTATTTTTGATATGACTTGATATGACATTATAAAATAGTATGGCTTGTTGTTTATGTAGAGTAATATTCTTCTATGTTTTCTTGAGGTTCTCTTTCTAATGAAGTCAGGTAGATCATATCTCAACACGAAGTAAGGATATGACTGGTAGTCGTTGATTTTCTCCCGCTAGGTAGGTAGTTGGTGCAGAGAGCAATTTGAGCTGTCCCGAGTGGTCAAATATTCAACGCACTCAATATGAATGATGAACCAATGTTTAAAAAATACATTTACGTGAGGTAACGTCGCTTCTTGTCGTCCTTGTCCCATTCCAACGATGTCGATACAAATTCCGCATCTCCTGTAAATCACGTAAATAAATCAAGGATTTCAGCACAACAGAAAAGTAAGATGCATGAAAGCGTCTAAGTGTTGCATTCGTTCTTAGTAATCCGTACTGTTTCTACTCCATTGATATGCTAATGATCAGAGACGAGTAAATGACATAACAACACTAAAAAAATAAATAAATGACAAACTAAATGACATAAATTGCAAGTTTTTCGATTAATGACATAAATGCCAAAATTCCGAATAATGACATAAATCGGACGTTTTTTGGGAACCCCCTCCCCACCACAGATATACAGTTTGTACATATTTTTGTGCTCTCTCTAGGTAATCGTCCTAGGACATGCCTTTCTAATCTTGAGCCTACAGCTGAAAGCGGAGATCACCTGAAAGCACTGATCCAAAGCTCATTCACTGGCATGCTTGAGCCACAGGCTACAATCAGGTGGCAGAGACAGACGAGACGCAGTACAAGTTATGTTAATGTTAACAAATTATATCATCGGTGAACGTGTTCTTAAAGGCACCTACTAAGTGGATCTGGTTCGCGAAAATCTGAAAGTCGCCACTCCCTCCCAAACTGCCATCACTCGATGAACACATGGCTGTATGATGTCAACTCTTTGCAGAAACTTGAATGGTATATTGAGGTTTTCACATTGGTTGATTCCGAAGATGCTCAATCATTGCTCGGACTAAGAATCGTTGGCGGCTTCCCTCATTGGAGACCCAACTACCTACAGACAGCAGTTTGGGACACTGCCACACAAGATTGAATCGCTCCAGCAGTAGGACACGCTCTTCTCATCGGAACGTGAAAACCGTTTAAGAGTTCAGCAAGGGTGAAGTGGGCTGGACACGATTGGAAAAGGCAATGGACAAGCGATGACGCTGTACTTGAACGTAATCCATCTTGAGAGGACATCCTTGCAAACAGCAGCGAGGCTGAGAGGTGAAAAAGAAGGAACGTTACCTGAAGGATGAACGGCAAAGATGTCCTGCTTACAGAAATATGCTCCTGCATCCTCTGCTGATGTTGAGAGATCATTTTCCAAATTTAAAATGCTTTTCAGTGAAAAGAGAACTAATTTGAGAACTGTTGAATCACCACATAGGGGCCATACTCGTTCATTCGACGCCAATCAGGTCCCAAGAATTTTCTCATTTTCTAGATTGCTGCTATGTCGCTATAAGAGAGTCATTGCGATTTTTTAGCAATTTTTAGAAAAGGCGCAGCCTAAGGGAGGGGAGGGGGTTCATCGGGCACTGGTGGGTTAACTCACTAGACTGGAAGAGATGTGTATAATTAACTCATCCTCATCAACTTACCAACTCCACCAAAATGGAAGGGAGGTTAGCTTCCCCCTCCTGCATGCCTGACCCTACTCTAGATAAACGTTGGGTTCATGGGTGCCATCTACCATTTCGAATGTCTTTCGAGATTTCTGGTACCTAGGCTTGTGGGGTATCATTTTCATAATTTGGACTCTGACGAACTTCACAGTTCAGAAACTCGAGGGAAGCCTTCATGCTCACATCATGAAGGGTGACTTAGCAATTTGATTGAATGAGTCAATAATGATGTGACTTGACGCATAAACATAGCATTTACGTGCATTCTTTAATTTTAACAATATATAACTTCTTACTTTCCTAACGCGATGGGACCGGGTGGCTTCCCCTATCTCGACGATCGCCACTTTCTGCCATGGTTCTGTTGTTTTCAAAAAATGACGTCCCTGCAGACAATTTTAAATAAATAATAATGGAAACAAGGACGGCCCGGCGAGAGAATGAAACTATTTCTATGAGAATCGATCACAGTATACTAACTCACACATGACTGCGGTCATGGCGAGGGTCCATAAAAATGTGGTGGTGCTTAATATAAAGTGAAGCGTATGGTCATTGGCGTTTCACAGGCAACAGTGTTAATCTATATATTTTCCTCTAGATAGGGAAGTCCAAATTGCTAAGTAATTTTTGTTAAATAACGCTTGATTCCTGAAACTCTCCTAAAAAAGGAACTAACTGGGCCATAGAGCGCTGAGGCGCATGGACTCATTTCTTCGACATGGGGTAAATGGTGGAAACAGTGGGTATAGCGGGTACCGGACCCATTCCAATCGATTCAGGGTCATGAATTTAGTGGAAAATGATAACCCCACGCCTAGGTACTATACTTTGGAACCACACATTTGATATGGTAGATGGGCACCCTTTTACCCCACATCTCCGTGGTGCCAATCATTCAGGATAGACCCATTTCATTGGATTCAGCGTCCAAAAAAATTGTGGATATGAAATGCGGAATCCTATCAAGGAGACCTTGCTGACAACTGCGGCCACTGCAGACTGGACCAGCAAGAAGAAAACCTACGAAGGACTGGAATTATCCCGGTATGAGTGGCTGCCAGAGCGCTTGCAGGGCGGCAAGCAGAAGACCAGAGCTGAAGGATCTTCTGGTTTGGAAGAAGACCAACAGGAGACCCATTGACAAGAAATTAGTCATCGTAGCCAACTATAAAAACCTATTGGGCGCAGTGGAACTCTATCAGTCTGGAAGACGGAATCCTGAAACGTGCCTGGAGAATGATGATGGCACCGAGACAAGGACGCAGATCATCGTTCCACAAAAGTTGGTTCCCTTGGTTTTAGAGCATCTTCATGATGGCACATCAAGGAGGACATTTTGGCATCACGAAAACGCTACAGAGGTTAGAGAGCGGTTTGTACTGGTAGATAGCAAACAATCTGTCAAAGATTGGTGCAAGAAGTGTTTGCTGTGCAATGCCGTGCAGGGACCAATTGTGAAACCAAGGGCAAAGATGCGGCAGTACAATGTGGGAAGCCCAAGGAAAGAGTCGCCATCGACATAGCAGGGCCTTTCCCAGAAAGCACAAAGGGAACAGATACATCTTGGTGGCCATGGACTATTTCACCAAGTGGATGGAGGCTTATGCATTGCCAACAAGAACTGCCCCACCGTTGCTGATGTCTTGTGTTAAAGAGTTTTCTGTCGATTTGGATCTTTGGAGTTCATTCCGACCAGGGGAGAAACTTTGATCTTCCGTATTCCAGGAAGTTTGCAGGTTGTTGTGTAACGGGGCGGCAAATTTCAAAGCGCCCCGCAAGAAACTCGGCGGCGGGGGACGGAACGACCCACCCCTCCAAAACGCCTAACTCCAGCTGGGGGAGCGTGCCCCTTTGGATGGGTAGGCGATGGGCGGCGCAAGACACCCAGGAGGCGTAGAAGGGGAAGGCGACGTGACGAGCGGACGGAGAGAACGAGCAATCCCAGTCGTATCCGAACTCACGAGAAGGAAGGTAGAAATCTCTGTTTGCGAACGGAGTGAGTGAACCGGGCATCGAAGTAAAGTGAACCGGACATCGAAGTGACCGGAACATCGAGGCGAATGAACCGGATCAAATCCAGCGAAGTGAACCGGAACATCCAAGTGAACCGGCAGACAGTGAAACGAACATCCAAGGACCCTAACAGAATGAACGCGAAGCATCCAAGTACCGAAACTCGACGTGAACCGGACATCCAGTGACCCGGAACATCGGAAGTGAACCGGGTTACATCCAAGTGACCCGGAACATCGAAGTGAAACTCGGGACATCCCTAGTGAACCGGAACATCGAGGCTAAGGAACCGGAACATGAGGCGAAGTGACCGGGAAATCGAAGGAAGTGAAGTGAACCTGAGGAACGATGATCGTGGTTCCTTCAGGGTGAGAATCGGGAATTGGGAGATCAGCCAATTCCTTCCAACAGTGGCCCCTATTACGAACTGAAAATCCCCCTCGGACCCGAGTGTTGATCCGTTCGCGCCCGACCGACCGCGGCCAATAGTCGGGTCTCCACCACCGCCATCCGACTCCGTTAAAGAGCCTCGCCTCCTCCCCTGGACGGCGTTCCCCTGACCAAGCCGAGCAGCGAAGAAATCACCCCTGTTGTCTCCACCAAAGGTTGGTCACGTAAGTGGGAAATCATCTGTCTCGTACCCTCGCAACGCAAAGTCGAACTCCTTAAATCTGGCCCAAGCCCTGACGTTTAGCAAGAAAGCTGATCTAGATGTAACTTGTAGCCGTATATTGTATTTTGTCTGTTCGTATTAGGAAAAGAAAGGGATTAGGGAGAACGCTAAGCAAACACTTCATTTTCGTATTCTAAACAAACATTGAGCCTTCAGCTACCCGTAAATTCATGGCCTCAGCCCTTCACTTCCTACTCATAATTAGTTAAGTTAGTCATATCCTTCTCGGCCGAGACATTCCTATTTTATATTTCTGCAATTGCGTATTAATAAATCATATTGAATCCTTGCTCTTTCACTACGAAACCCCATTCCTCAAGCTTAGAATTCAGGTTTACTTGGGTCATGACCGACCTTGACATTCCGACGGTAAGTGAAAGTCTTATTCCCCTAATTATTCGCCTAGGTCTATTTTGGATCCCTAGCCCGTTAGGTGAAACGGGGGGTTACAGTTGGGCATTCGTAAAACCGGACTACAGCATTACCACCCACAGTCGGATGGCTGGTGGAGAGAATGAATGACAACTGGGAAATACTTGGCAAAAGTGGTCTCTGACCACCAGAAAGACTGGGACCAATACCTGCATCTGTTTGCCTTGGCCTACAGATCAGCGGGTAACAAGAAACACTGGAGAGACTCATGCATCGGTAATTTGGAAGGAGATAAGACCTACCGTGCGACTTGGAGTTTGGGAGCAAACCTGGAGATGATGTAGCTGGGGAGGACTATGTCAGCGTTCTAAAATCCAAGCTCAGTATATCCATGAGAAAGTCCGGGGCATTTGCAATAGCAGTGACCAGATGAAACTCGCTACACATAAGCAACTGAGGTGGGTTTCCAGCAGGGCGATCTTGTCTGGTTCTACAATCCGCGTCGGAGCGAGACTATCACCAAAACTCCAGAAGGATGGGAAGGACCTCTACGAAATCATGAAAAGAATCAACGATGTCATCTACAGGATTCGAAGAACCTCCAAGAGGGAAACCGCAGTGGTACATCATGACGGCTGGCAGCATTCGTGGGCAGTTCGACGCAGGAAGACCTATCGAGGACAGTGACTACACCATCAAGTATAGAAGACCCGGCAACCCTGAGTTCAACATGTTCATGAAGAACGTGGAGGGACTAGCAAGCGAGATTTGGGAGTCACCAACGAAGTGCTGAGAACCTTTTGACGTTGGAAAAGATTATGCGCTAGCACACTGTGTAGCTGCCGACCTCAAAAGTCGAGAGAATTGCCGAAATTTCAAGAAGAAATATGGTAATGTCGACCAGTTGCAAGCGGCAAAATCCACGCATTGAAAAACATTGCCACTGAGGAGTACCAACCAGCTAATAGTCTATCTAGTGACAAAACAGTCTTCCACCAGAAGCCAAACTACAGGACTCTTTGGGATGCGCTACTTGCCCTGAAGAGGCTGCTCATTAAGCAGGGAATGAAGAAGTTGCAATACCCAAATTGGTTGTGGCTTGGACCAATTGGATTGGAGGATAGTCAGTAACATGTTGGAGTTCATTTTTCAAGGGACCCGATTGAAGTGCTGGTGTGTACCTGAATCCTCATGAAGAACTGATGTGAAGACTGTGGACTGCTATTTCTACCGCCACAGCTCTGCAAAATGTGATAAATCCGCTATCGAATGGGCCCAGTGATGAACAGATGCCCAAGATTGTTCTGGGACAGAACAATTCTAAGGAGGGGCAGTGTTGCGAGCCTCGCACTGGCGCCAGTCAAATGGGTTGCTGGCGTCGCAAGATCAACGACCTGTGGGAGGTTAAGGGTCTCGAACATTCAGGAACTCCCCGTTTGTCCCAGAACGTTCTCGCCCGGGCAGCAGGTATAAAAACGGCGCCCACGAGCACCGCCTAGTTCAGTTCAATTCGGAGTCCGGATATAGACGCTTCGGGTTATAAATCGTGCCGTGCCGCATTATAAATAGTGCGACAACCTACAACCGTGTATTGTGATTCTGTCATTGTGTAAGTGCGCGAATGTGAACAGTGTATGTAATCAAGTGAACGAATTGTTAATGAATTATTTACTAAGAATATAAATCGTTACAATATAAAGCAGTTCTTCTCGGGTCACGGGATGTTCTATCAGTATCTCCATAGGATGCGTATCGTGGAATCTCCAGGATGCCTACATTGCAAACCACGAAGAGGACAGCGCTCAACACACATTATTCGAATCGAGAGGGGGATGGAGAGAGGCGATGGCAGATTGCAAGGAGCTAGAAATGGCCAGCCTCCCACCCCGAGGATACGATGACCAGGGATGCTCGAGAGCCAGTCAAAGTGGAATGCCGTGGCAGGGTACATCCAAAACATCTGGAAGGCAAGCTCGTCGAGGAAGGTGCCCGCAACGGGAACTTCAGGCAAACGGTACCAGCTAGCAGGCAGAAAATCGGAACCCAGCCTGAAGTAATGTGTCAAACAGTTCCGGACTGGCCCCAACTGGGAAAAGGAGGTGAGATTTTTAGTGGGTAAAAATCTCCACATACCCGGGTCTTTGCTTTATATCTTATAAAATTTCCTCACCTTCCTCCGAGAAAAAAAAATCCTTATGACACAACTTTGAGCGACCATTGTACCCCCTACCCCTTTCCTCCCCTTCTCCTGTTATTCCTCCCTTTTATTCCTCTGCCCTCAGTTGAACTTTTGACTCACCTGTCAGAATCCATAATCGTGTTGATCCTATGAGTCAATTGTGAGGACGGGTGCAAGAGCGAATTCAGTTCGGATTGTTTTCTGAATCAATCGTCAGTCTCAAATCGACGGCAGCGGTGGCTTCGTCGAGGACCAACACTTTGGTTTTTCTGAGAAGAGCCCGAGCCAAGCGATCAGCTGTCGCTGACCCAAGCTGAAAGAGCAAACAAAAGTCAGTGGATTAAGAAACTCTACAATAGCTGCACGTTGACTACTGAAGGGCTGATAGAAATTTTTGCGCGATTTGAATCCTGGCGGAACTCCTACCACCTAAATCCACCTCGCTGAGTGGTTGAAAATAATGCTTAAGTCAAAAATTTGATTAGAATTAATGCCAAAGTCATGATTTCGTGTTTTCGGCCAATTTTTCCGGGAGGACGCAAGGACAGTTGGGTTTTGGAAAAGGCTTTCTCCTCCAAATTAACCTTCTGTTCTGCTGATGGCTGGTTGTCCCCCATGATCTTGAGCTTTATATTTCACCCGCTCGCTGCAAACTGCTAAGATTGGCCATTAACCTGCAATCCTTTTGAAACTGGGCTTCCTACATGGCCAATCTTCCACTACAACAAGTTCAACTGACAGATAGGACCCTCTTGTACAAAACAACATTCTTCTTATTCTTGAAGGTCAACAGATAATTGAAGATTCTCTCTAGTATTGGAGAATGGAAACGTCTTGGAGTGGAGGAAATGTCGTAGGTTCACCCTGGTTAGACCGTTAAAAGGGCAGAAAAGTGCAAGATAGCATCAAAAACCGAAAAACCCAAAATTCACACGTAAGCCGGTCTTCTTCTGACCCTTCTAATTTTGATTTCTAATGAAACTTGACATATAAACCTCAAGGACCTCTTATCTTAACGACATTAAATTAAAACGGCTAAAATAGTAGGTATGCTTCACGGGAAAATTTTGCGTTTTCTGAGAAATTTTCAAATTTGGATTGAGCCGGTATTGAACGCCTCAAGTAGAAATGATTAGTAGAAAGTGACTACCTCATATTCTGAAGTGATTGCGTCAATCAGAAATGTTAGAGACTATTTTCTTAAAGTATAAAAATGTGACACCATTTTAGGTAATCGTACATTTTCAATGACAGCGGATGGAGGGTAGTCAGATAAGGTCGTCTAAATGGGCCCTATGGTCAGAAAGAGATCCCTCGCCAAAATTTTAGATTTTTAGAAAGTGTTCAGTACCAAAAATGGCGAGGACGGCGGACGGACACATTTGGTGGTTATTCCTTGAATAAACATTGGCCCCAACATTTGACAATAGCTGTTTTATGATGCCATGATCAAAATCTGCAAATTAATCACAGGAGTAGGTTATTCCTCGGACCAGGAGCGTGGACTCACTCCAATCGATTCAGCGTCCAAAATTGAGTGGGAAATGATACCCCACTCACTGGTACCGAGAATCTCGAAATCCTTCATTCAAATGGATCAATGGGTACCAATTTTGATCATAACCTCTTCAGATGGGCGCCCAATGTTCTGGGACCCGTTATCTGGATTCAGCGTCCAAAATTGATACCCCACACGCTACATCGAAATGGGTTTCGAGATTTTGTGCAAGTATGACGGTAGGGTATCATTTTTCACTCATTTTGGACGCAGACACGATTGAGTATGGGTCCAAGACGCGATTGGCGCCACTCCGGAGGTGAATAGGGTCAAAATGGGTACCTACCAATCTATTTTAAAGGTGGGTCCCGAGATTTATTGGTACCTAGATGTGGTGAGGGCATCTTTTCTACTAATCCCGGACACTCCACACCGTTTCCACCATTTTCCTGCTTTAAGGAATAACTAATCTTATATAGGAATTAAAGAATTTTGACTTGAACATCTTGAAACGGGAACTACCAAATTTTGGTGCTCATTGGAGAGATTGCCTCTGACGTAATTACATAGGTTGATTACTCAAGGAATAATAACCAAAATCGACATTTTGTGATAACCGTTTTCTGGCATATGTATGGCCCCATACAAGGACTATTACCTCAGCATGGGCCGTCTGAATCACCATTCTGTCTTCTATTCAGCTAAAACCTTCGATAAAATATACTAGCACCATACACTTTGATACACAGGAGGATTACATTAACTCCTACACCCTAAAATGATCCATTTCAAAATTCAGAAAAAAATACCTAAAAGTTATTCGCATTTATATTTTTCAATAAAGCAATGCCATTATTGAGCGATGGAAAAAAATTGAAAATCAACCAAATTTATGGTGAATTGAAGCCCTAAAATGGATACACCGCACAATAATTCCAATTTGACACAAATTCGACGCGTTTTGTTTTGAATATTTGCAATAATATTGTAAAAACAACACATTTAATTTTAAAAAATTTGGTAATCGGCGAAATTTGTCTTGTAACTGATATTATGGTTTTAGACGTCAGTTGATGGGATTTTCAACGATTCTTGTAAAATTCGTCAATAAATTACGATGAGAATCCATCAAAATGAAAATTTTGTTAAGAAAAACTCAGACGACGCATTTGATGAATGTAATCCGAAATAAGCTCGAATCGCCTTCTCTCAACCTATTTCTAAGTTACTCCGTTTGGTAAAATTACCTTAAATTTTCCCCCCTCTGCGACTTCATGCTGGAGTTTGGCTGGGAGGCAGAAACGAAAGTTTGAGATGAGCCAACTCCAAAGCTTCCCAAACTTGATCGTCGTTGTATTTTTCGAACGGATCCAGGTTCATTCTCAACGTGCCGGAAAAAAGTACCGGGTCCTGCATGGCCGAGAAACAATGTGCAGAGTTACATTACCGATAAATAATTAAACCAAAATAAACAATAGTTAGAACATGATCATTTTTTACTACAAGAACAATAATTGTACCCAAAATCATTGCTGGAAAATTTGGAAAATATTAGAAGGGGAGAGACCAGGAGGGGAGGGGGGAGGGTATTGCCTACAAAACTGGGTTCAGACTTGTTCCTGCACTTTAAAGCAATGTATGAGTTGAATATATTTGATGAGTAATCAACAAAGGCAATTATTTAACGCAAGTGAATAATAAATAACGGAATATAATAATAAATGCGGAGGGGGAAGCAATGCTTGTTGATTTATGTTCTTGATTTGAGATGTTTGGGTATCATTTTCCACAAAATTGAGGACCCTCGATTGAATTGAGTTAGGAACACTCCAGACTCAATTTTTCCCATAATCATGCTACATTGACCACATTCTTTCAAAGAAGTATCCCATGGGACGATTTCTTGAGTCAAGGTCTAGCTCAAATTTGAACTCGAGGTCGAAACGTTTCAATTTTGGAACATATCAATGCAAATTCATTTACAGGGGTTGGCTCCTTGTACCAGGAGCATGTAGAAAATGAGGTAAAACAGCGAGGGTGGAGTGTCCCGGGCTCTGATGCGTTAAAACAGAAAATCACAGGGGTTGGTTATTTCTCAAACCAGGCGCATGGACACTCATTCCAATCAATTCAGCAGCCAAATTTTAGTGGAAAATGATACCCACCACGCCTAGATACCAGAAATCTCAAAACCACACATTACCAAGACACCCATTTTGACTCATAACCTCTTCGGGTGGGCGCCAATCGTCCTAGGTCCTGGATTTAGCGTCCGAAATTTAGTAGAAAATGACACCCTACACGCCTAGGTACCAGAAATCTCGAAAACCAACATTCTTAATGGGTAGATAGGTACCATTTCAGGTCATTTTTGGAAAATCAATTTAACCTACCCTCACCCAACTTTGGTTCGCTGAAACGTTTTGAGGACCAACTAGAGCCGGAAACGGGTCCCTGACCAAAAATTTCAGATTTTCAGGAAATTGTCTACTACCAAAAACAGCGTGGACGGCGGACGGACATTTGAAACTTGAAACGCCCAGAAGAAATAAAGGAAACAGTGAGTGGGGCGCGTCCCGAACCCATTCCAATCGATTCAGGACCCAAAATTTAGTGGAATATGATACCCCACACGCCTAGGTACCAGAAATCTCGAAAACCAACATTCTTAATGGGTAAATAGGTACCCATTTTGACCCATAACCTCATCCAGAGGGCGCCAAGCGTTCCGGGACCCATTTCATTGGATTCAGCGTCCAAAATTCAGTGGAAAACTGATACAAAATGATGATTTCAGGACGACTTTCCAGGTAGCTTTAATGTACTCACGTTTTGCTCAAGGATACACCCAAAACCCTAATGGCGGACATCGCATGGCAAATGTCTCTAATGAAGTATAATAAGCAATTAAGAAGCCGACCAATTACCTGGGGTATGATGGTGAGACGCGATCTGAGTGCGTGGAGTCCAAGCTCCGATATATTCACTCCATCTATCTGTATGCACCCTCCAGCCGCTTCGATGATCCTGAACAAACTCAAAGTCATCGACGATTTGCCAGCCCCTTCCGTCCGACGATGCCCACCTGAAAAATGTGAAATGTTTGAGGCAGTGTCGCGGACGTGGCCAGAAGCTTTTGTCAGAGCCAAAATCACTGGCTATTGCCTCATCTTGGCTCCTTATTGCCTCGCAGCCTCTTTCAAGACGTATTCCAATGCCACCACGTTCTATTTATGTACTTGTTTTCATAGAATGTAATAACTTCTAAAATGCAGTGTTGCCAGACGCTTGTGGTTAAAGGAAGAAATCTTGGTCTAAAAATGGAAAAAATGTGGGATTTTTGGTTTAAAAATGGCATATTTGGGGTTCAGGGATTTGCATTGTGGAATTGCAACATGGCAGATTAGCCAATGTTGAATATGAACTAACAAATAATAATAGAATATTTTCTTTATTTCTACACAACATCATAAGGACATTAAACTTTTGTTTTAATGCCCCTAAAAAGACCCTTTTTCAAAATAAATTTTACTTCTTCAACATACCTTCTTAAATAAAAAATATCAATTATTAGCAGCTATAGTTACAACGCATGTATTTTTCCATGTTTAGGTACCAAATAATATAATAAACATAATAATCAACCAACTGAACAATGTACAACAAACTATTGCCCGAAAACTGATCCACTTCCGAAAAAGGGTTCAAACTACTTTTTTCACTTCGACTTGTACGACTACTAACTGAGGGTTTTTTTTTTCACTTTTTAGGCACAGAAAGTCCAACCAAAAGCTCTGGTTTTAGTGGATTGGATTGGTTTCGGATTATAATGACCAATGGAAAAAGGGGGATTTTTCAATAAAAGCCGGGATTTGGGGGGATCATTGGACCAAAAAGAGGGATATTCCACCCTAAAAAGGGAAATCTGGTAACACTGCTGAAATGCTTTAAATAAGACTTTAGCTAGCGCATGTTTTACTGTGAGAGAAACAAGCTGGGTTGAGATAACAGCCAAACATTTGAACCTGAGGGCCTACAATATTACACTAATTATTCATATTTAACGAGATACGGCAAATCGGTGATCAGTTCACTTCAAATTGGATTGAGGCGTATATTGCTAAGTTTACGAAGAACCATGCATGTTACGTGGGCTGTCCTGCTAGAACCATATAAATCCACTCCCAGGCCACAAAATTGTTTTTTTCCTTCAATAATTTCGGATTGGACTTGCTGAAGCTTATGGAAGCACAGAAATTCACCTCCCATCCACATTTTGACAAGAAAAAACAGGATGTTTGTGACGTTTTTTTTTGGGATAGTAACCGAGAGGCCGAAAATCAACCCACAAGACATCCTCGGTAAAACTTTAGTGAACAGCAAATGTTCATAAAGGGAAAGTTAAACAGCAGTTGCCCAACCAAAGACCATGGCTAATGCCTTTAATCATTTCTTCTCGACGATTGGGAAAGTACTACTAAATTCGTAACTGGTGACAAATTTTCATCCACGCAGTCCTGAACCGCTTCCTTAGATCGAGAATTTTCTTGAGGTAACAGAAGAGACGTTGAGCAAGTAATTGATAAACTACAGGAAGGCACGAGCCCGTTTCAGCACCGAACAAATGAAAAAGTTTAAGGGCCTCTTGGCAGTGTAAGCCCCCAGGCTTGCTGCCTCCAGAAGGCCAGAAGGGAGGGAGCATGCGCCAGGAGGCGCGCGCAGCTCCTGCCTGGACGTCGCATTTGGGGAGAGGCGCAGCGCTCACTCGTTCCAAAGGCGTCCAACCAGGCGGTCGTCGTCGAGGTGCCCAACATGTTGGAGTTATATATTTCTGTAACCTGTTGTGCAAGTGCATCTCATTCAGTCCATCCTGGCTTTGTCCTGTGCTTGCTCTGAAGTGAACTCTGCGACCGTGCTGAAGTCGACCAAAGCTGTAATATTGTGTTCCCCATGAGATAAAGGACTCAAGTTAATAAGCCTCGCTATGTACCTGCGGGACAGCGAGCCCCCTCCTGTTTTTCCTTCGACGTCGACGCCGTTTTTGTCAGCTGGTATCATTGCACTTGCTCATTAAATTGTATTTCATATAATTGTATATCATAATTTCATGTCACTTGTATTAATTGTATTTTATGCTCCACATGTTGTCTAATTTACTTTGTCGAATTACTTAGTCTTGTGTCAATTTTAGCCCAGGTTGAGGCATATTCTCCTTTGCAACGAGTCCTTGTTTTCAATTATAATTCAGTTTGTATCAATGTATTTTATGTTCATCCTTGGTATCCCTAGTTGCTCAGTCGTAAGTCTTGGACTTACATCCTGTATCCTCTCGCTAGGTCCCTTCCAAATTCTCCGAAGAAACCCGAATTAAATTATAGTAAAATTCAAACACATTTTAATTCGAGAGAGGCTTACAGCAGTTCCATTGATGGCGATAGCAAACCGTAGTTTTCGTGAGAACTGCTTCCCTTCGGCCTATAAAAAAGCATTGCTCGTCCCGTTCTTCGAGAAAGATGATCCTACGGACCTGCAAAACTATCGTCCAATAGCGCTTCTATAACTGTGGCAAAAGTCATCGAGCGGTTGGCTAATGACTATTTTATCAAGTACTTAGAAACCACTGTAACCCGTCGTTTTCGCTTAACGGGCTAGGGATCCAAAAATAGACCTAGGCGAATAATTAGTGGGAAATTAAAGACTTTCACTTACCGTCCGGAATGTCTACAATGGTCGGTCATGGACGCCAAGTACACCTGAATTTACCAAGCTCTGAGGAATGGGGTTTCGTGATTGAAAAGACAAGGATTCAATATTGACTTATAATAAACGCAATTGACAGAAATATAAAATACGGAATGTCTCGGCCGAGAAGGATATTGACTATTACGTAACCTAATTATTGAGTAGGCAAAAGTGAAGGGCTGAGGGCCAAATGAATTTACGGGGTAGCTGAAGGCTCAAAATGTTTGGTTTAACGGAACGGTAGAATGAAAGTGATGCGTTAGCGTCCTCCCCTAATCCCTTTCTCTTTTCCTAACTTACGACAGACAAAATACTAAATAATACGGCTACAATGTACACTCTATGATCAGCTTTCTGGTGACTAAACGTCAGGGCTTGGGCCAGATTTAGAGAGTTCGACTTTCGCGTTGCGAGGGTACGAGACAGAGATGTTTCACCACTTACGTGTACCAACTTCTTAGGGTGGAGACAACAGGGTGACGTTCTCTTCGCTGCTCGGCTTCGGTCAGGGGAACGCCGTCCAGGCCGGAGGAGGCAAGGCTCTTTCCAACGGAGGTCCGACGACTGGCGGTGCGTGGAGAACCCGGACTATTGGCCGTCGGTCGGGCGCGAACGGATCAACACTCGGGTCCGACGGGGGATTTTCAGTTCGTAATAGGGGCCCACTGTTTCGGGAGAGGAATTGGCTGATCTCCCAATTCCCGAATTCTCACCCTGAAGGAACCACGATACACTTGTTCCCTCAGGTCACGTTCACAACACCGGCTTCACAAGGGGTTGATTTACTTCGCGTCAGTTGTTTCGCTTTGGTTGTTTCGCCTCGAAACAGGTTGTTTCGCTTCGGTGTTCCGCTTCGCTTCGCTTCGTTCCGCCTCGTCCTCACGAGATTATGGCGAACGGAGAGCCCAACTTTATTCCACTTGAGTTCGTACACGACTGACTCCCAAGCCTTTCCCCAGTCCGCTCGTCAAGTCGCCTTCCCCTCCTCCTACTCCCTGGGTGTCTTGCGCCACCCGTCGCCCAACCAATCCAATGAGGACACGCCTTTCGCCCAGCTGGGTCAGGCGCTTGGAGGGGAGAGGGCTCGATCCGTACCCCGCCGCCGAAGTTTCTTGACGGGGCGCTTGGACTCTGCCGCCCCGTTACACTCCTCCAATCTTTGGAGGCCGAGGTCTACCTCGGCAATCTTTCTTCCGGGGGGGGGTGACTGGTTCGATGGGCATTGCGTCTGGTTGTTTGGCCGCTATCCATGCTTGTTCGTACCGCCATCGCTTACAAGCGGTACAGGTTGGTGGTGGTCCTTCTCGTGTTTGGCGCAGGAGCAGGGCTTTGGGTAGGCAGGGTCCGTGGGCCGCAGGTTCCGGCATTTTCTCTCGCAGCGGTACGTTGTCGGCGGGTGTCGTCGCTTGGTGCAGACGGGCACAGGACGTCCCCACCCGTCGAGAGCATGATGGCGCTGATGTTCCAAGGTGGTGCAATGGGCGAGATGTGTCTTCCGCTGGTCTTATCTTCTACTTCCCTACTATGATGTGAAACATACAAACCGGCCCTTTCTTTAGTCTACTCTCACACTCCAACTCACACATTTCACACCCTAGATTTTGCTGCCATTACGAAGGAAAAGGAAAACAAAAAAAAAGGGGGGGGGGGAGCCAAGGGAGTCCTGTCCCGACTCATGAGGTAAGGTCATTAGTAAAACAAGGTAAGTACTTATGTTGTGCATTTTATTTCCAGATCGGGGTTGTTCTACAGGTAAGACATCCCCTATTCTATTTCCCAAAATACGAGTATACAACAAAACTTGACAAACTTTTATCCGTAACTAGTTCATCCCATTCTAGGTGTTGACATCTTCCCCGCGTGGAGCTTCGCGTAGTCGATCGTCCGGCGCCTTGGTCTTAATCCGTATGGACTGGACGCCGTCCTAGTCGGAATTGGGATTCGACTGGAAGATCTTCCAGGGCCCTGGGCCCTAGGTTCGGGATTTTCTTTGGTCAGTACTGGTTCCGGCCATTCAAGGGGGTCCAACAACCATGTCTCTCCGCTATCTTCGCTAGGTGGAGGGGCAGGGCTCTCGGGTGGGCGCGATTCTTCCGCTACGTCGGGGGTGACGGCGTCGTCTGGCACGCTGTTGGTAAACGCTGGCTTGAGCATGCTGAGGTGGTAACGCGTGGTCTTCCCCAGGACATCCTGGACCTCGTAATTGACATCGGTCAGTTTGCGGGTCACACGGAGCGGTCCTTTCCAGGGGCTCCAGAACTTCCTCACTGTGCCTGGTGGGGCGACGAGCTGCTGGGCATATACGTGTTGGCCTATCTGGAACTCCCGAGAGTGGCGTCGCTTGTTGATTGCCTGCTCACGGGTGTGCCAGGCGCGCCTCAACTGTCGCTCAGTTTCCAAGCAGACTCGCACCATTTCTTGGTGTTGATCCTTCAAGGGCGATGTTGCTTCCCGTTTTATGCTGATTTGGGTTAGGTGCGGCATTCTCAGCTCTCGTCCGAAAACCAGGTGATTTGGCGAATAGCCCGTACTACAGTGGGGGAGGCTGCGGTAGGCAGCTAGTGCCAAAGGCAAGGCGGCTTCCCAGTCCCGGGTTTTGCGTCTCAGTTTCGCCACCAGGTTTGCCAGGGTGCGATGGAATTGCTCAGATACTCCGTTGGCCTGTGGATGGTAAGCGGAGGTGTGGACGTGGCGTATCTCCCAGGTGTCGCAGAGCTCCTTGACGACCCCAGAGATGAAGGCGGCGCCTCGGTCAGAGACGAGCCTCTCAGGTGCACCATGGGTTGGTAGGTACTTCGTGGTCAATACGCGAGCGGTTGTTACTGCTGTGCAATCTGTGGTGACATAAGCCTCTGCATACTTGGAGAACTGATCGATTACCGTCAGGATGTATTTGGTACCTCCTCGACCAGGTAGAGGCCCAACAAAGTCAATACCGACAATTTGACCGATTCGGGTTGGTATGTCGGGTTTTTGGATTGGTGGTGTCAAATTCGGGGAAGTGTTCCTCTCCTGGCACTCCTGGCATTTCTGGACGAACTCTCGGACGTCACGTACCATCTTCTTCCAGTACCCGTACCGTCTTGCAACTCGGGTGGTTGTTTCTATGCCAGGGTGCCCGGCCCACTGATGTTGATGACAATTGGTCAGGAACCAGCGCCGCATGGTGGATGGAATCAGTGGCACCGTGATCCGCTGGCCATCCACATCGACCTCCTTCCTCCAGACTTCTTCCTCCTTCTTTAGTCGATGCTTCTCTGGGTCAGCAGTCAGTGTGGAGATCCAGGGGTCCAAGGATTGGGCTGCTATCAGAAGTTCCTTTGGCATACTTAATATGATGGCGCCAACAGGAACACGGCTCAGGCCGTCTTTGACCAATTGGGAGTCGGGTCCTGCCAGATGAGTCAGATGCTGATGCACCTGGTGCTCCAATTCAGAGGTTGAAGGGGGATTGTCCCAGATCTCGATTGGGAACTCTGCTACATCGGACATTGGAGGGTGTACCCCTGGCTGCTTTCTGGGTGGTGTTGGTTCGGTGGTCAGTTGGCCTTGGTGGTTGTCGTCGACGCGAGGTTCAGAGGCTTTGGCAGATGTTGAAGCGACTGTTGGCCCGCCCTGGCAGTTGTGGTCGGTGTCGGGTTTCGGGGCTTGAGCGGTTTTCTGGGCTTTTCGCGCCATCCTGTCGCCCTTCAGTTGACGGATGTGCCTGAGGAGGTCCGGGTCAGTGGCGACCATGCCAATGGAGATCATCTTCCCAGTGGCGGGTTCCTTCATCTCCACTACGCCGATATCCGGGCGTATGCCAACGGGTAATTTCCTCAGGAGGTCCAGTCCGATCAGATCCAAGCCGGAGTCAGGTCGTCGGAAGACATAGAATGGGTGTGTAATCGTAACCGGACCAATGGTGCTACGTACCTCCTGGATCCCCAGCACGGGCAGTGGTTGTCCGTCGGCACCCCATAGCTCCAACGTTGTTGGGCGGATGTCAATGCCAGGCACAGGTCTTGATAGGACAGACACTGCAGCACCAGTATCCACGACCATTCGCCGGGATTCCTTCCCCAAGCCGGCGGTGATCAGTATCATGGGCCTCATGACACAATTCACAGCGGTCTGGTAGGACACCAGCTCGTCTCCGCGGACTTCGACGATTGGTTCATCCTCATTATTTGTCGTGAGATTGGCTTGGGTTTCCTGGGTCGTGCTGATGTTTCTGACCTGGTGCATTCGTGGATTTGAGATGGGCAGGGTCTTCTTCTTCTTAAAGCACTCAGCCTCCAGATGGTCACGGGATCCACAGAAATTGCAGAACAAGGCTGCGTAGAGTCCGTGGGGACAACTCACTGGAAAGTGGGAAAGATCACCACAGTACATGCAGGGCAGCACCGGGACGGTCGGTGGTAACTTCGTCGGCACCGGTCTCAACTGGTGATCGCCGAACGTGGCCGGTTTGTTTGGGTAACGAGGTGGGCTTCTGGTTTTTCGCAGGCAGTTTGCTGCAAAATGCCCTGGTTCTCCGCAAGAGTAGCATTTCTTGGGCTCCGAAGGTCTTGATCCACTGACAGCAGTTATGTCCCATCGAGCATTGTCGTCCTGCTTTGCTCTCATTACGTCCTCCCATCCCTCAGCCCGCTCCACTGCATCCTCCAAGGTGTCCGGAGGGTTACCCTGCAAGTAGAGATGGAGTTCTTTCGGTTGTCCGCGGACAAAAGCGCTGAGTGCCTTTCGTCTTGTCCATTCCCGACGTTGAGCATCGTTCAGGTTGGGTTCAGTTCGGACAGCCGATCGTGCCGTGGCCAGAAGTCGTTCTGCGAACCGTCGGATGGACTCGTTGGGGTCTCTCTGGGCTGTCCAGAGTCGTATGGTTGCCTTCTCGGGACTTTCCTCGCCATACCATGCCAGTATGGCATTCTTCACTGTCGTGTATGGGGTTTCGCCAAGACCATCCTGGAGGAATCGCTTGGCTCCACCTTTCAGGCGGTTACGAAGGAATTGTAGTCTCTTGTGTTCGTCAAACTCTTGGGTTGCTTGCTCCACCTCCTGGAAGAACACGGATGCCGTGATAGCATCCGGCTCATCGGGGTTCCATGTGTCGACTTCCATGAACAACGACCGCGGAATGCCGGAGGCAGCAGGCTCACGGAAAAAGGCGCCCAGTTTGTTCATTGCCTCCGTCACGGCGTTCATCATGGCTTCGCCCTCGTCTGATGGGCTGCTGTTTTGGTGCATGGTCGCGAACTCACTTGTTAAATAAAAAAAAAATAAATAAAAAAAATTATAGAACCGATAGATCACTTTCTCGCGCACCAAGGACCGATAATTTCCCCACGAATCGAGAAAGGACTTCCCAGTTGGTAAGAGCTATGACGGGTCTGGAATCGGGATGTCAATTGGAGCTGAAGGCTCCGGAACAGTTTCGGAACAGAGGGCCCTGGAACAGTTTCGAAGCAGAGGGCCTCGGAACAGTTTCGGAACAGAAGGCTTCGGGACAAGTTTCGGAACAGAAGGCTCCAGAACAGTTTCGGAACAGAGGGCCCCGGAACAGTTTCAAAGCAGAGGGCCTCGGAACAGTTTCGGAACAGAAGGCCTCGGGACAAGTTTTGGAACAGAAGGCTCCGGAACAGTTTCGGGACAGAGGGCCCCGGAACACTTTCCGAAACAGAAGGCCTCGGGACAAGTTTCGGAACAGAAGGCTCCGGAACAGTTTTGGAACAGAGGGCCTCGGAACAGTTTCGGAACAGAAGGCCTCGGGACAAGTTTCGGAACAGAAGGCTCCGGAACAGAGGGCCCCGGAACAGTTTCGGAACAGAAGGCTTCGGGACAAGTTTTGGAACAGAAGGCTCCGGAACAGTTTCGGAACAGAGGGCCCCGGAACACTTTCCGAAACAGAAGGCCTCGGGACAAGTTTTGGAACAGAAGGCTCCGGAACAGTTTCGGAACAGAAGGCTTCGGGACAAGTTTTGGAACAGAAGGCTCCGGAACAGTTTCGGAACAGAGGGCCCTGGAACACTTTCCGAAACAGAAGGCCTCGGGACAAGTTTCGGAACAGAAGGCTACAGTGAGAGTGATGCTACTGAATAAATGAGCCAGTATCTAAATTTCGATTTTTGGAAAGAAAAAATCCTAGACACGGATTTGAAGTCAATTGGCTCCTCACTCGCTTCCTCACACTCGGGCCGATTTGTTTGTTTCTTACAATTTTAAATTTCGGAATCTACAACTAGCACAGTTTGAATTTCAAGATTATGGACCGCGACCCAATTCCTTCAGAGCTTTTTCTCACCAATATTCACCTGGTCAAGATCACTTGTTGTGGATACGACAGAAATCGAGATTTCTGAAAAATCCCACCGCTTGCCACCAAAAGATGTAACCCGTCGTTTTCGCTTAACGGGCTAGGGATCCAAAAATAGACCTAGGCGAATAATTAGTGGGAAATTAAAGACTTTCACTTACCGTCCGGAATGTCTACAATGGTCGGTCATGGACGCCAAGTACACCTGAATTTACCAAGCTCTGAGGAATGGGGTTTCGTGATTGAAAAGACAAGGATTCAATATTGACTTATAATAAACGCAATTGACAGAAATATAAAATACGGAATGTCTCGGCCGAGAAGGATATTGACTATTACGTAACCTAATTATTGAGTAGGCAAAAGTGAAGGGCTGAGGGCCAAATGAATTTACGGGGTAGCTGAAGGCTCAAAATGTTTGGTTTAACGGAACGGTAGAATGAAAGTGATGCGTTAGCGTCCTCCCCTAATCCCTTTCTCTTTTCCTAACTTACGACAGACAAAATACTAAATAATACGGCTACAATGTACACTCTATGATCAGCTTTCTGGTGACTAAACGTCAGGGCTTGGGCCAGATTTAGAGAGTTCGACTTTCGCGTTGCGAGGGTACGAGACAGAGATGTTTCACCACTTACGTGTACCAACTTCTTAGGGTGGAGACAACAGGGTGAAGTTCTCTTCGCTGCTCGGCTTTGGTCAGGGGAACGCCGTCCAGGCCGGAGGAGGCGAGGCTCTTTCCGACGGAGGTCCGACGACTGGCGGTGCGTGGAGAACCCGGACTATTGGCCGTCGGTCGGGCGCGAACGGATCAACACTCGGGTCCGACGGGGGATTTTCAGTTCGTAATAGGGGCCCACTGTTTCGGGAGAGGAATTGGCTGATCTCCCAATTCCCGAATTCTCACCCTGAAGGAACCACGATACACTTGTTCCCTCAGGTCACGTTCACAACACCGGCTTCACAAGGGGTTGATTTACTTCGCGTCAGTTGTTTCGCTTTGGTTGTTTCGCCTCGAAACAGGTTGTTTCGCTTCGGTGTTCCGCTTCGCTTCGCTTCGTTCCGCCTCGTCCTCACGAGATTATGGCGAACGGAGAGCCCAACTTTATTCCACCTGAGTTCGTACACGACTGACTCCCAAGCCTTTCCCCAGTCCGCTTGTCAAGTCGCCTTCCCCTCCTCCTACTCCCTGGGTGTCTTGCGCCACCCGTCGCCCAACCAATCCAATGAGGACACGCCTTTCGCCCAGCTGGGTCAGGTGCTTGGAGGGGAGAGGGCTCGATCCGTACCCCGCCGCCGAAGTTTCTTGACGGGGCGCTTGGACTCTGCCGCCCCGTTACACCACAATCTAATTAGCGATAATCAATACGGCTTTAGGAAAGATAGAAGCACTGACGATGTAGTATGCTACATGACTGCAAGTATACTGAAATCATTGGACGTTGGGAAAAAAAAATTTGCATCTATCACGATCTGACTAAGGCCTTTGACACGGTTTCCCATAGAAAGCTGGTCACGGCCGTAGAGAGAACTGGAGTTAACCGCGGATTTGTCACACGGACAGCAAGCTACTTGGAAGGCAGGAGTTACTACACAAAAAATTGAACATTTTCGTGAACCTGTCAGATGTGGAATCCCGCAGGGGACGGTTCTCGGACCAATATTTGGGGGTGGATGTAGATCAATGTCTTCGTTGGGATCAGCATGTGAAGAACTTAACATCGAAGATGAGAAAATTGGTGCATTTGTGTCGGTAAGTAAGGAATTTTTTGTCATTTTTTGAGGTGCGGAGGATGCCCTATTTTGCGCTTGTACAGTCTCGGCACCTCGGTGTACCTCGTGCAAAAACTTCTCATCTAAGTCCTGCTGAAGAAGCCACCTCGGTGCTCAACTGAAGCTCTCTTCGAAGAATTCAAGATGAAGTTCAGAAATCTCCGAGACACAGCCACCATCATAAAAACTTTCAGGGATGCTCAGAGAAATGAGCTTTAAATCCTGGAAGAAGGATGCACCAGAATACGGGAAAAATACTTGCTAAAAATCTCTTTTCGGAAAACCCTAAACGGTCAACCGGCATATAACTACAGAGGTGCCAAATTGTTTAACGCTCTGCCATACAGCATTAGAACGATAGGCAAACTTGAATCCTTCAAAAAGGAGCTTAAGGCTCAAGGTAGGAGTTGAATATAAGAGAAGAGATAATATGGAACTCCTTCCCCACAGCACAAGTCTTCTGACTTCCAGTGGGGAGTAGCACAAGAATTATTTTGTATGTCTTATAATGTACACATTTTTACAAATAAAAGCAATAACAAAAAAAAAATGTTTGTTTCTTCACAGTGCCAGAGGAGGCGGTGATATCACACATCAGCGTAGGTAATTCACTGGACCTATTTTGGGCCTCATAGCCTGATGGAAGAGTTCAACACCCACAATTGGGTCTAGTTCTGTGGATAGGTTCGGGGTTTCCTGCCTTCGGAAGCAAGACGGATATTTTACTTGGCACTGGTCCAAACACAACAGATCCACGGGGTCTCGGATTAGGGAGGAAGTGGAGCAGGTTTTCTGAATTCGGTTTTGGTGGCTCAAAAGCTGCTCATTAAAGTCCTTTTTGAGAAAAAAGAGATATCTGACTGTCAAAACATTCAAACAAATGAGAGTGTAGCATTTGCCAGACCTCATAGAAAAAGTGGTGATCATCAAGTAATTCAAACTGGTTCAGAACAAGGAGCTGTCTTTCCTTGACAGGGGTGTTACTAGAGCCCGAAATCGGTGCTTAATAGCTGTACTCTTTAAGGAGACATTACGAGGTTAGATGGTGTTTGATTATAGGAACATTCGAACATGTTGCTCGCTTTTGCAATTGAAGTTGAAATTAAAAACGCTGCAAATTCTTTCACAGGGGTTGGTTATTCCTCGGACCAGGCGCATGGAGAGTCATTCCAATCGATTCAGCGTCCGAATATTAGTGGAAAACGGTACCCCACACGCCTATACCGTCAAAAATCTCAAAAATGGGGGAAACAGTGGGCGCAGCATGTTTCAGACCCATTCTAATCGATTCAGCGTCCAAATATTAGTGGAAAACGGTACCCCACACGCCTATATCGCCAAAAACCTCAAAAATGAGGATAACAGTGTGGTGTGGCGGGTATTAGACCCATTCTAATCGATTCAGCGTCCAAAATTTAGTCGAAAATAGTACCCCAATACGCCTGGATCGCCAAAAATATCGAAATATCTTGAAATTCCATTTTTCGAAATACACATTTTGACCCCTACCCCGCCCAAATTTGGTCCGATCGGGCTAAAAAGTGTCGAGGACCAACTAGAGCCAGGAACGGACCCCTGAACCAAACTTCAGATTTTTAGAAATTTTTCTACTACCAATGTTGGCGTGGATGGTGTACGGCAGACGGACATTTGGGCATTTTGGTTGGTTATTCCTTGGATAATCAACCTATGTTTTTTGATCTAGACACTTGGAAACGCCCAGAAAACAATTTTGGGCCGAATCGGAGAGATAGGCTTTTTTCATGAAATGTGAGAGTCCACGTATTTATGACCCTTGGCAGCACCCTTGCACCCTGGGGGTAGGGGTAAAACAGTTGAAGACAGCTGGGAAAACGAGTGAAGCAGAAACGTCAGATGCGACAAGAAAGCGGAGAAGGAGAAGATCAACGGACGAGGAAACTGACAAAAACAGTAGCTAGAAGAGGAGGGAGAACACCCAAACTCGGGTCATCCCTCAGAAAGCGAAAATGAGCACATTGGAAGCTAGGAAGAAAAGGAAGCAAAACCCTGAAGACGGAAGAACTAGCGGTGGATAGACAACGGGAAGCGAAAAGGCTGGACCGTTCCGCTGGTCGTCCAGAAGGAGAAAGTGCAGTCTCTGGACAGGGAAATGATGGAGGATGGGGCAACAGCCAGAGAGGAAACTATAAGAGAAGAATGTATGGAGTCTTACAAAGAAGCGAGGAAAGTGCTGAGAAAAATGATTAACTCTAGCAAGGCTCAAAACCGGCAGGAAATACCTCCCAGAGGAGACAACCGGCTGGATGAATCAATGATGAAGGTGATAGTGGATGGGCTGAGTTTCTCCTCAGAAGAAAAAACAAGGAAGAAAGAGCCCGGCAACAAGCCACACGGGCAGACAACTGAGACTGGCCCCAGGTTCAACCCAAAGTCATGTGACCAAGTTGGTTTCATTTGAAATTGTTTGACTTGAACTCCGTTCAGCTCTGCGTCTGTAATTAAAAAAAAGTAATCGAGTCTCACCTTTTCCCCTCCTTTAATGTTGAATGTAATTCCTTTGAGAACCAGGTCGAGCCCTTCCTGATAGCGGACTTGGTAGTCTTGGAATTCAATCCGCCCTTCCTTTGGCCAGTCACTGTGCAAAACGCTTGGTGTTCTTTCCCATGCCGCTTCCTGAAAAGCCGATAAATCGCTCGGTTAAATAAATTGGAAAAAAAAAGAAAGAAAATAAGTTTCTGTATGGTTAATGCAAAACGCACAGAACACCCTAAAGAAGAAAATATGTGGATGGAAGAGGCAATAATGACGGGCAGGTCCTCGTTTATGCCGACGATTTCAAGATGTTCTCTCGCATCAAATGTATCACTGATTGCCTCACTCTCCAATCAAGCCTGGACGCCTTCATCTCTAACTGCTCCTCTGTCGGCCTCTTCCTGAACCCTAGCAAGTGCACAGTATCCACCTTTCATCGATCGTCATCTCCTATATACCATGCCTACAGCATCAATGGATCTCAACTTGCGCGTCCGTCACTCATCCATGATCTTGGGGTATATCTGGATCCGCAGCTCACTTTCAATGAGCACGTGTTGCAGGTGAACTCTCGAGCTATGCGGTCTCTGGGTTTCCTCAAGCGGAATACTAGGGAATTTACTCATATCCCAGCCCTCATCACATTGTATCGTGCCATTGTTCAGCCATGCCTCGAGTACGCCTCAGTCGTCTGGAGCCCGTTTTATGGCTGTCACATTGACCTAATTGATCGGGTGCATAGGGCGTTCCTCCGCAACCTTGCCTTCAAGTCAGGCATACCTCGAGATGACATTGACTACGGCGCACTCCGTGTGCAGTATCGCCTCCCCAGCCCTGCTGACCGACGCACTATCGCGGATATGGCTTTCCTCAGCGGTCTGTTCTCTGGGAGTATTGACGCGCCGTCGCTCCTGGACCAGATTGGTCTCCGGGTCCCAAGACCAGGCTCCCGCACACGTGACCTCTTTTGGGTCCTCCACGTCGACCAACTACATGCTGCACCGCCCCCTCAGCCCTCTGCCCCGCAACGCCAACCATCTGCTTGCTGCTGCAGATATGGATCTGTTCACCCTCTCCCCCGTCATCCTCAAGAGACGCCTGCTGGATGCCTTACTCCTCGCTGACACTGCAACTCTCACTAATTTTTGAACTCCCAATGGTTATTCATTTCTTATTTTTTATTCCTTTTATAATCCACCAATGTTTGATTCGACCAATATACTACTGTAAACTGGGCTCGTTCCCGTGTATTGTAAATAAATAAATAAATAAATAAATAACGAAGATATAAGGACCACGCAGAGCTCAATTTTTCATTCCCTCTACAAACCCAATTTTGGTTACGCCACTTCCACCATTTGCAATAAAGGGGAGGGGAGCCTGATTTTTCTGAGACACCGTATTTCACCGGATCGGCAATGATGGGAGTCATTATAGGTTCAAACACACTATGCCCAACTGAAAATCCTTTGTCAGCATCCAAAAAGCATCTTGACCTGCACTTAAATCATACATCTCAACATTCTTAGTGCCTAAACTCACCTGTGGAGCTTCATTATACTCGATGATTCGCTCAACAGCAACGATGTTGGTTTCCACGTCAGCAGTCATTCTTACCATCCAGTTCAAAGCGTGTGTGAGCTAACAACAACGCCCTGTTATTAACAAAACTGTGCAAGATGTACTTACAATTGGTCGAATTTTAGGTTGGCGCCTACGCAATGCTGCAGATAATGTTGATACATTAATATGGGACCTTAAAATACCTTAACATTGTTGAATTTTCCTGAGAAATACCTAATTTTATTCATTGGTATCTTGCTACATGGTGAAGATATTTAATACTTTGCTACCAAATAATTTTTGTGGAAACTTATTCATCAAATTTGGGACAGTGGTTTGGTAAGGCCTATTTGACAGAAAACTGGTTCAGTTATAAATTTCTGATTCAGAGGGGCTGTGGGGGACACATATTATCCCATTGGTACATAACGAGTGGGACCAATGTAGTGTCTTACTAATATTTTATGAGTTTGTCCTAACAGTGACCATGTACACCATGGTTGGGGAGTTTGCCTCATTGAAATGATAAAAATGAGGAAAACAGAATTGATAATGGCGAAACAATGCAGGAAAAGAAACTAATGTAAACAACAGAATGCCACCATTGGAGCAATTCTCTCAAGTTTTGCTTAGAGCAGCAATCTACCAAGCAAGTGAGCAACTTCTATCTTAAATGATCACCTGGGACAGGCAGGCAAGAACACAGCACACTGGTAACTTTTCAAGTTGGACTAGGACATACTGTCCCACTGGGAGTCAAACGGTAAAGGTATTTTTTAAAAAGCTCCTGCATCGTAACTCATTTTCACCCTCAAAGAAGGTTGGCTTTGTGATCTCAGCAGGTTTTTGACCTGTAAACGTTGGCCAATCTGACCATACCATACAAGGCAATACGTTCTCGCTCTCCCTTGGTAGCTGGGTCACAGTATACCAGGCTGAGCTGCTCGCAATAGAGAAATGTGCTGAGGAGAACATGAGGAGGGCCAACCGAGATAGGCAGATCCACATCTTCTCTGACAGCCAAGCAGCACTCAAGGCCCTAATGGGATCGAGCTCTGACTCGAGGCTGGTACTTGAGTGCTGGGAAGCCCTCCAGCTACTGAGTGGAACAAACAAGGTTGTCCCGGGCCACTCAGGGGTTGAGGGTAATGACCGAGCTGATGCTCTGGCTAGGCGTGGGGCGGGGCAAGAACACGGTCACATCATGATGACTGGTCCCAACAAAGGAAGGGCCACGAGATGCCTTAACCTTAACAGAGCTTCCCTGAGACTCGTTGGCTTATTTACAGGACACGGGGACTTCAGGAGGCATCTCTGCAGGATTAGGGTGCGCAATGGTACCCCTGACTGCAGATTCTGTGGCGAAGACGAGGAGACAGCGCCTCACATCGTCTTCAATTGTCCTGCCCTGGAACACAGGCGTTTCAGAGCCTTCGGGACTTTGGACGGAGGGGACTTCCTCAACCAGGAGAACCTGGTCGGAGCTCTACTGGACCTAGTCGGGAACACGGAGCTTCGGCCATGATGAGCTTCAGGAGTTAGCACAATGGGCCACTAGGTTTAAGTGCGAGGGGCGGGCACGGTGATGGACGCCCCCTTTACCCCTGTGTAATTAATCTAATCTAAAGGCAATACGTGCAGCTTTCCACAGTCTACATACTTTAACGGTTGCATTCACTTACGGCGGTTTGCTGTTACACACTGAACTAGCTAAGCCCTGCCGAATGAGAGGATAGTCATTCCGGCTGTAAGTGGGTGCCTCCTCGCTGCTTGTAGTGGGAGGGGGGGGGGGGGTAGCATAACTCGTGGGGTGAGCTCTTGAATTGGGGTGAGAAACAAATTGGACACTGATCTTGAGCATGAGTACCTACATAGGTTAATTATTCAAGGGACACCCAACCAAAACTGAAATGTCCGTCCGCCACCCACGCCATTTTTGGTAGTAAACATTTTTCTAAAAATCTGAAATTTTTATCAGGGGCCTTTCTCCGGCTCTAGCTGGTCCTCGAAACTTTTCAGCCCGATCGAACCAAAGTTTGGGAAAGTATGGATAATAACGTGATTTTTGAAACTTGATTTTCGGGAAATTTAGGGGTAAATTCCCAGCGTTTTTCTTTGAGGACGTCATAGGAGTACTGATAACTTTTGCTTCAAGGTATTCTTTCTAAAATAAATTTCTGATAGGTACCGCAGATCTGTCTTTAGGAAACTTATTCTTTGCATTTCATTTTGGTTCCTGTATTCATGTCAAGAAAAAGGAGAATAAACTTAATTTCTCATTTTCTTCCATTCGCTAATGAATGGGGGAGCGAAGAATCGTTGTGGCTCAGTTGCCGCTGATAGATGTTTTTCAGTAAAACATGTTACTCCCCCCCCCCCCTCTTTAACGATTTTTTGCTTTCTTATGTGTATAACAAACGTGAGTTTTATTGAGAAAATTGTAAAACGTGCGGCAGAAGGGTTCACTGTAAAATACAGCCTTTTCCATGAACGGAGGGTGGTAAGTGCAAAACGCAAGACCATTAGTGGCCATTTGAATCGTAGTTAGCGGAAATCTATAGGAGAAACTCACTTGCATGGCGTAACTGAGGGAAAGTCCAACGAGTCCAGCAGATATAGTGTCGCGTCCCATAACTGCGAGTACTGCCGTCGAGAAGACGATGACGTCACCGATGATTTCCAACCTTATTCCAAGCCACCTGTTGGTTCGAATTGACCATATTTGATATTTTCGTTTTATAGTGGCTTTAATTGTGTAGTATATCTTCAACGTGGAGGAAATTTTGTTTTTGAGACGACCAGTTATGAAGAACACCGCAAAAGAGCGCAGATAGATCTGATGCGCTTCTTGATAGGTTCAACGTCTAAAATAGTTCAATAAGGCATCTTCAAATTTGTGTATACCCCTCAGTATGAAGTAAATAAACAAAAAGAATATTTACGATAAATGAAAACATGTTGTGTATAAAATAAGGTGCATTTTTTCGTTGTTGAAAATGTCTGCAAATTCCTTCACAGGGGTTGTTATTGCTAGAACCAGAAGCATGGACTCATTCCAATCGATTCAGGGTCCAAAATTTAGTGAAAAATGATACCCCACTTGCCTAGGTGCCATAGATCTAGAAAACACACATTCGAAATAGGTAGATAGGTACCCATTTGGATCCATAAACTCTTTCAGTGAGCACCACCCGTCCCGGGACCCATCTCATTGGATTTAGCGTTCAAAATTCAATGGAAAATGATACTCCACACGCCTAGATCGCCAAAATCTCAAAACTCCATTTTTGAAAAAACGCATTTTGACTCTTCTCCCCCACCCAAATTTGGTCCGGTTGGGCTGATTTTTGAGGACCAACTAGAACCAGAAAAGAGTCCCTGACCGAAATTTCAGACCACAAATGTCTCAAAACTCAGCCCAATCGGTTCAAATTTGGGCGAGGTAGGGGTCAAAATGTGTTTTTCGCAAAATGGATTTTTGAGATTTTTGGAAATCCAGGCGCTTAAGGATTCAATTTCGACTGAATTTTGGACGCTGAATCCAATGAAATGGTCCCAGAACGATTAGCGCCCACTGGAAGAAGTTATGGTTCAAATTGGGTACATATATATTACCCATTTTGAATATGTGTTTTTGGGATTTCTGGTACCTAGGCGTGTGAGGTGTCATTTTCAACTAAACTTTGGACGCTGAATCGATTGGAATTAGTCTCCATGCGCCTGATCCGAGGAATAACCTCCACTTCTGATTTTGATGTGGACTCCCAGAATAAAATGTTTGCCGAACCGGAGGGATTGCCTTTTTGCATGAAAACATAGGTTGATAATTCAAGGAATACCCAACCAAAATTAATAAATTCCTGCCAGTATCTTTCTTCCGATAATTTGCATTTTCTAGTAATTGATGTTTTCAGATTTATTCTTTTGAACATCAGTAAAACAATATTTCGTCGTTGAAGGGTTAAATGAACTGAGTCCTTTGTACGACTGCCACCACTGACCTGTTGGAAATCATGTTGGGGTAAGAACACACTTGATTCATGTCGACTCTATGATCCGACTCTTTGATGAATCGCTCCTGTACGTGGAAGGCTCTGAGAACCGACGTTCCTGCGAATATAGAAGAGGAACCAATCAATTGTGAATAGTTACAAACACTCGTTGTGACTAATAATGTATAATAACGAAAATCTATGCCATTGAAGACTAATTTTGCCTTCATTTGGATCTCACCCGGTCTGAACTCAAGATCAGCATCATATCGTGGTACCGAGTCAACCTCTAGTGTTGTCAAGTTTGGCAACTAGAAGAGTCCAAATGTAATTTAACGTTTCAGCCTGAAGTCAATTCAGGCAACCGTAATTCTGTTCAACTAAATCATCCGCATCACATCCCAACCACTTTTAGCCTAAGTTAAATAAGTTATTGAACATATTAGGAAGAGAGTCCATCCTACCTAGCAAGTTTGGCAAAGTGGGAGAGCGCTTTCGACGTGAAGACGTCATTGTCAAGCCAACTATAGGGGATTGGGAGAAGGTTCTGGGGTTTATATGGACAGGGGAGGGCGTTAAGTGCAGGAAGCGAATGAAAATGGTATTAAGCTGTTAAAAGGGACGTTTTTTGTGGATGAAGGTTGATGGTGGATGTGGATGAAGGTGGATGGTGGATGGTGTTCGATGAGGGTGGTAGAAGGAGCAATACCCGATTCGAGCCGATATTTGGTATTGATACGTATCAAATCAAAATACCAACATCAGTTCAAATATCAAAAGAAAAGTATCGATACTACAAGTATTGAATCATTTCATACCAACCTACTTATGTCTTTTTTTTATTAAATTTTTATTAAAATCCAAAATATATAGCAGTTGTCGCAACAAAAGGTGGTATTTTAGCCTGGAAGGTACCTTATATTTGTCCAAAATTCTGCAAATCAAAATGAATAGATGAAACAGAATTTGAATGTTACGTATATTATGTACGTGCACACACTGCATTTCTTCACAAATTTACTTCTAATTGTATTAAGTTCACATCCTTTACAAACAGAGGCATTCTATAACTTTCACTTTTTGAAAGTAGAAAAAGGAAGAATCTTCAAAATTGGTTTACATGTTAAGCAGAAACAGGGAGTTAGGCAGAAATATACACTTTCTTATAACGAATTAAAACGTTAATGGTTATTATTTCAAAAGAATATTATTTTTATTCATTTAATTCTACTGCTGTCATTCTTTATCGAAATAACTGCCCAATTGTACGTTGGTTCAACTTTTTGGGAAAAAACCGGTTCCTCCTCTCTGTCATTATCTCACCAGCTTATGAGAAGAGGCGTACTGATTGAACGGATGTAGCCTAATCATGTAAAGAACCTCTTGCAAGCTTATACAAACCAGGGAAAATGCATATCCTACCGGGCACTTCTCAATTTTTTAAATTGTTAATTTAAATTAATAAATAAACTTGTGGAATTTTGGATTTTAAAATACCGATATCACTATTTTTTGTTCCGATACCCGTTAATATCAGAATGCTGGTATTGATACAAGTATAGGAAATATCGAAAGAAAATACCGATATCAGTAAATATCGAAAGTATCGCTACGTCACGACACACATACATAGGATAGACTGGACGCTCACTCAAAACTCACTTCAACGAACAAATCCGATCTTTCAGAACAGAAAAATGTGACTAATTTCGCCAACCACCTACAGAAACACACACATCCAAATCTGCATGAAACTAATCCACCTACAACAATAAGGACATAAACTGAACATGGAAATATACAAAGTAAAACACTTTGACGGACGCATCATCAACGAACAATTGAACAACTGCTCTGACACCATATTCACACTCAAACTACTTAACCAACTAAACAGAAGAACACATACAATAACCATAAACAACACCGCACCTTAAAACCTACACACACAGGAGTATACGCTAATCTATTTATATATTGACACAGCCTTGGTACACATGAGTATAATAATGTATTTACAGATATTTACAATACAGTAGTAAAACTAATATAACTTCAATAGTACCGATTCCATTCTCTATAGTCTTTTTTGTCATAATGTAGTTTTAGTTATTAATAATATGTTATCTTACAATACATAATCCTGTCCATTGTAACCAATACCTAGGTAGGATATATTAATATAATTTAGTTCTAATATAAATCACACAACCAGACCAATTCATCCCGTTTTCTACCCCCAATCCACTCCCACTTTCAGCCCCTCACCAAACACCGTCCACCATCCACCTTCATCCACAAAAAACGCCCCCTTCTAACAGCTTAATACCACTTTCATTCGCTTCCTGCACTTCACGCCCACCCCTTGTCCATATAAGTCCAGAACCTTCTCCCCTTCCCCTGTAGTTGGCTTGACAATGACGTCTTCATGTCGAAAGCGCTCTCCCACAGTGCCAAACCTGCTAGGTAAGACCCACCCCCTTTACTTAATATATTCACATTACCTAACCCCATACATTTGATATTTGTTATTGAACCTTTTGATAGCGAAATGTAGACTTTACCTTGAACGGTTTCCCCAAAATGCGAATAAATTGGCGATCGTGTTACTGATTCAAGCCTCTTTAGCTGCCTGGACACAGCGATGTGAATTCTCTGCAAGCAGAAAGAACAACTTTTTATATTTTCAAGCACATATTAGGATTCTGAGTTCAATTTTGACTGGTTATTCCAATTCCAATTCTAGGCGTGTGGAGTATCATTTTCTACTAAATTTTGGACGCTGAATCCAATGAAATGGGTCCCGGGACGATTGGCGCACACCCAAAGAGGTTACGGATCCAAATGGGTACCTATCTACCCATTTCGAATGTGTTTTCGACATTTCTGGTACCTAGACGTGTGGGGTATCATTTTCCACTAAATTTTGGACGCTGAATCGATTGGAATGGGTCCGGGACCCGCCACATCGACTGTTTCAACCCCATGTTGAAGAAAGGTCTGGATGCGGAAGAATGGGTCTCCATGCGCCTGGTCCGATGAATAACCTACCCCTGTGTATGAATTTGCAGCGTTTAAATATGCTTAGTGTGCATTCATTTAACACACAAACTCCTAAAGGCAACAGTAGCAGTTCAACGATTGAAAATTGAAGGGAAAACTGTGCGAATTCTTCAAAATGGTACAAAGAGCAAGAGTAAGGGGAAAATAGTAAGTTTGGAGTGTCCAGAACTCATACCAATCGATTCAGCACCCTAAATTTATTGATTGATTGATATATTTCATTTTATTTTTTCAAATTAATAGAATAAGTTAAATTCAACTAGATTTACAACTAGGGCGAACGAGTAGGAACTCATGAATGGGGCATTACGTAGCATTTTTGCAATGAAAAATATAACTCCGTATAACATAAAATGGTAAGTAAAATTCATAAAGTTGGTAAGCATACATGGTGAGCAGGCTATGCCTGGTTTCAGAGAAATTATTTCAAGATTAGGTTGACGTTCTTTGAATTATGTATAATTTGGTTTTTCACATGCGTTGGCAACTTGTTAAACCCGTTATTTACTCTCTGAAAACGTTTACAAAGGTTGAGTGTATGTCTTACACTCTGCTCTACCATTCAACTCTACCCGTGTAAACCCAATTGGTATTCTCTGGTACACCCCTTGTTCGGCATTAGGCCAAAAGGAAGTCATGCCACCCATTGACCGGTAAAGTCCAAGTCGGTCGCTGGCTTTAGCTAGCAATGCGATTTTGTTTCTACAAATATATAATGTAATATAATATAAATCCGTTTAATCCGTTAATTATAAGCCATTACCTCATTCCAACGGCTTATAAGTCCAGTGTAGGTGGCAACCTCGTTATCAGACCCATGCTATTGAATGGGGTCACATATTGATACCTCCCTACGTGCCTCTCAAGCGACATCACCGTATTTCTATAATTTTTCACTTTTACAGTTTACTTGCTTATTTAAATTACCGCCATTTGAATGCCGGGTCTATTGTGGGTCTGATAAGGAAGGAGCCATCTATATTGGAGTTCAATGGAGATGCTAACACCCAGTACAGTAGAAATGTAGGCTCACCAGGATTAAATAATAAACGAATCCCACAGGGAGCATCACAATCATGAAGAGCGGTGTTGAGTAGCATATCACCAGCAGCGTCGCTATAACCTGTACAGAAGAACACCCAGTGAAATGTCGCAACTTCATATAAGGTTGATCCGCTTCTACCAATAATCCAAAATCCTACCGCAACCAGACGGGACAGTGCCATGTTCAGAACGTTGGCAATGCTGTTGTCAATCACTTCGGTGTCTTTTCCGCATCGGCTGAGTATTCTGCCAGTGGGGGTGACGTCGAAAAATGAGACGGGTGCGTGGAAAATCCGGCTGACCAAAAATGCGTGGATACCAACCGCTGCTTGGATGCCTCCCATCGCCATGGCCAAACTCGTCACAACCGTCCCACCGACTGGGGAAGCAAATTAGGAAATTAATTTAGTCGTTTTTGGTTGGTTATTCCTTGAATAATCAATCGGTTTTCATGCAGAAAGTCAACCCCTACAATTTGCCACAAAATTTGTTTCTGGCGTGTTCAAAATTTCTAGATCAAAATAAGCAAATGTCCGTCCATACCGTTCTTGGTAATAGCAATTTCCTTCTAAATATCCAGAATATTGGTCAGGGACTTGTTCTCAGGTCTAGTTGGTCCTTGTAACTTTTCAGCCCGATCGAACCACATAGAGGGAAAGGGAGAAGGGGTCAAAATGTGTACTCCTAAAAATGGATTTTCGATATTTTTGGCGATCTAGGCGTGTGGGGTATAATTTTCAATTGACCGGGCAATGAGACGGGTCCCAGGACGATTGGCACATACCGGAAGAGGTTATGGGTTGAAATGGGTACCTATCTACCCAATTCGAATGTGTGTTTCCGAGATTTCTGGTACCTAGGCGTGTAGGGTATCATTTTCCCGTATCGGAATCCCAATTGTAATCAGGCAGCGCCCATGATGATTGCCACTTACTCTGAGAGAAGCCAAGAGCAGCGTAGACTCCAAGGTACACGTCCCTTTTTGAAGTGTCTTGCGTACCATTGTCAACTAAATTTTCATCGTTGGACCAAACTGACAGCCAGATGTTGGAGCCCACGCCAAGCCCCTGGTTGACAATGGTCATCAGGAGGGTGACGAGAACTAAGAACGGTCCGGCAGCCTTGAAATATTCTTTGTAGACGGAAAGTTTAACCTGGAAAACAACCAAACGTCAGAACAACTGCAAGACCAGAATTATCACTATTGCAAATAAAACCCGAAACTTAGGCGTTTGTAAACTCACTCCGCCAACTTGAGCCCTCTCCTCCTGAATGAGCTGATTCTTCTGCCGTACATTCAATGGAATTTCATTAAGAGATTTCTGACTCCCTTTTGATAGACTTCCTTTAGACAGCTTTCTACAAAAGCAACTTCCAAGATTAAATTCGTCATCAATTTTCTCATAAAAGTGAACCGTTTACCTGACAACATCTACTAACCTTGATGAGTTGGACGTTTCGCTGATAGTTGAAAGTTGTCGAACGGCCAATTGTTTCTTAATATTCTCGTCCAACTCTGCAAATATACCGGGAATATTTATTCAACGGAGTAAATTAGCCTCCAAATCGTGGAATATTGTCATGAGTTAATGACGTTAATACGTTGTTTTTTGTTAATGAGACTGAAACGCTGAAAATTCAGTCACAGGGGTTGGTTTTTCATCGGACCAGGCGCATGAAGACTAATTTCTTCAACATGGAGAAAATGGGGGAAACAGTGGGTGTAGCGGGTCCCGGACTCATTCCAATGGATTCAGGGTCCAACATTTAGTGGATAAGGATACCCCACACGCCTAGATCGCCAAAAATCTTGAAAATCCATTTTTCGAAATACACATTTTGACCCCTACCCCACCCAAATTAGGTCCAATCGGGCTGAAAAGTTTCGAGGACCAACTATAGCCGGGAACGGACCCCTGACTCAAATTTCAGATTTTTAGAAATTTTTTTTAAATTTTAGGTTTTTACCCAGGTAGGGAAAAAAGAGTACTCGCCCTACCTAAAACGTTCTAACAAGAGACTCTCTTGCAGGACTGTGGAGACACACATGAGTGGGTGAAGAAGAATGCCAGTGCGTAGGACACAGGTGGGGGTCTTTCTGTATTGGTACCTCTATAAAATGCCTGCAAGTTCAGTGATGCCAAGTGGCAAGGCCACAAAAGCATTAAGTCCCAAAAACTCCACAGCCTTCCCCCGCTCTTCAGCTTGAGCCACAGATGGAAGACCACAAACCATGAAAAGTGGTGGATCAGTACATGTGCCGAGGCAGAGCTGATGAAAATTCCTTTAAAAACCCGGCACTTCCACAAGGTTCGATCTGGGCTGCTAAGTGCAAGCGAACGCCGGAAGTGGGCGGGAAAGCCTGTTGTACGGGGGAAGCCATAGAGCCATGAAGCAGGGCTCCCCAATATGATCAAACGCTAATAATCAGGGATGACTGTCATGGGTTTCACGGCCCCAGAAACAGTCTAGCGTAGGTACAACAGGGCGGCATATGGCGTATAGTCAAGGTATTTTTCTTAATGCATCTAGGCAGGAGAGACAAGAAGAAGGCTGGCACGATGGTAATAATCTGTTCTTATTGCAGCTTCTCACAAAATAATGCTGTACACGATAATGCCTAGCTAAAAGCTGCCTCCTCGTCTCCTTGCTGGTTCTTGGAGCGAGAAGCTTTCTGTTAGTGCGAGTGAGTAACCTAAGTAGTTACGTTCCTTTGCACGGAATAAGACACCAAATAGAGGAGCGGGAATAGTTTTCAGCCAAATTGGTCTAGAATTTGGCCGTTCAGAGAAAAACCATACGTGTTCGAAGAAGTTCAAGAGAGTCTTTCCAAATGGAATGCTTCAACCAAACGCCAGTAGGACAGCGGGATGGTGGCAAAATATCAGATACAAACGATTTGGCATCAAACATGCCAACAGGCAATAACGCATCGACGAAATCCGTGTTGCTGGTGGCATTATTGGCTGGAGTGGATAGACCCCAGAGGCAGCCATTTACACTATTTGGGTTTGCCCAGGAACGTCAGGCCCATCAGCTTGGGCAAAATTCATTGGAGAAGATTGAAGGGATGAAGCGTTGTAACCTAAGTGCTTTGGCTAGGACGTTGAGGGAGGACTTCGTCTGGTTCTACAGTTTAAGTTTCTTAATGTGCTACTGTGACCCCAAGCTTGAATAAGCCTTGAAAAGCCATGTACAATGTTGTATAATGGACTACAGACATCTTGTTCAGAATCAGTTGAGTTTACCGCTTTAAAGTGGAATTTTTGGATGAAAATCATCGAATTAGAGTGGCTATAGAAACGTGCTGTGTGCCAAGTTGAACTTTTGGAAAGAATCTTAATCAAAAGGGAATATCAATGAAGGCGTTAAAGAAGGAACATTTGCTAAGACGGGTTAGTAACGACACCTTCCAACTCTTCAGGGTCAACGTCTTGAAGGTGCTTTTTGAGAAAGTCACCAAATTCTCCTTTCTTATCAAGAAGCTCTTGAAACGTGCCGGTTTCTGATATTCCACCGTCTTTCAACACCACAATCAAGTCGACATCGTGAAGATGAGTAATGCCGTGAGTGATGAAAATTCGGGTCTGAAAACAACTTCAAAATATGTTGTCAAACAATTTAGACATGTTTGAGTGAAGATACAATGTGTCACCTTATTACGTAGCAGCCCTGAAGAGCCAATCACGTTTTCAAATATATGCTTTCCCACGTGGCTGTCCACAGCACTGAGCGGATCATCCAGATAGTAAATGTCCGCGTCGCAGTAGACTGCACGAGCAAGACTGACTCTTTGTTTCTGACCTCCGCTTAGATTGATGCCCTGCAACGGAAAAGATGATCATTGAGAGAGGCAGGAATCGACATGACGTATTTCTTTACTGGTATAGCAAGTTTGTAGATTAATTATAATGCAGTATTGTTTGGACTATTTTGCCTAAGACTGAAAGTTAGCCATAGTTGGTGGAGGTTTCTGATTGGTCCAATGACGTTACCAAGTCTGGTGGTAAGAGATGGCAATGCTGCAGATAATTTGTGGAGAAGAACGGCTCAGCAAACCGTACGACACAGCGGGCACACAGACGAGACGGGCACAGGCCAACCGCAGGCAGGAGACGAGGAGTATGCAGACGGCCAGCCAGGAGATCATGCAGGAACGAGATGTCCGCGATAAAGCGCCGATTGGAAAGCCGCAAAAGGTCAAGTCAAGTTCTCAGCTCATCAAAATTCAGCTCCTCTCTCGGGATTCGGAGTTTGAATGCCATGAAGCGCAGGAAGGCCCAGTGCACCAGTCAGTAGACATGACACTGGTAGAAGGGGCTCCACACCCTTGCCGAGAACTCCATAACAGGTAGGACCAATGTTTTGTAGTGTTGTTAAGGCATGGACACTATCAAAACCAAGAGCCCGGAACTCACGGGCCACGACCCCAGCTATATGGTTGCTGAATGTGAGCTGATAATCCAGGAGGATACCAAAGTCGCGTACACACTCCAACCCAGCCAGCAGGACACCCCCAATCCAGTAGCAGTGTACATAAGGCAATAGAGCTAGAGCGAATGTGATGGTGGCGCACTTGAATGGGTTAACCTCAACCACTCCCAGCACACCAAGCCAACAAGCCATCAAGACTCTCCTATTGGAGTAGGCAGTCAGGTGGGGATTCAATACAACGATAGAGCTTCAGGTCATCAGCAAATACGAGGAAGTCGACCTTTAAGAGCTATCCCGCATCGAAATACAAGTTATATCCCCACAGTGATTCCTCAGGTACCATAAAGTTATAATTACTTTATAGTTACTTATCCCTCCACTCCTAAGAGCTAGAATAAAAGCCTAGGAATATCTGGCAAAAACGTCACCGTTCTGAACTCGGCGACCTCATTCTTAAAAATCGAACCTCCTTAGTAGAAAGAGATTTCTTTCAGAACTGTTACGCACTCAGCTTCAATCTTGACTTTTTCAGAAGGCAGATGATTGTGGGGGCTCTTAGGGTCGCACGTTTCCTTGCGTCAAAGGGGATGTGGCGGCGGTAATTATAGTGAGATGGAAGCAACTCGGAACCCGTCAATCGACCTTAACAATTGCACAAACATGGATTCCTGAACATGAAACTCTTGGGGCACACTCTGGGGGCTCTAGGGTAAAGTACCCAGGCATACTCCTGAACTCCAATATGAAGTGGGAAAGCCAAGTTCAAGCAGTGTGCTTGAGATTGAGAAAACTCATCTATGTTTTCTCTCTCTAAAGAGCATTCTCCCGCAAAGACTCTTGCATACACTATATTGCTCCCTAGTTCAGTCGGTTATGCTTTATGGCCTACCAGCTTGAGGTAATGCTTACGCCAATACCATCAATCCAGTCTGCCAGAAGATATTGTTGCGAGTTGCTACAAAGCAATAGCGGCGTCTGAGGGTGGCAACTGAGGCGACTATCCCTCGAGTTTCGCTCCTGAACATGTCTCGTCCTGGTTAACATCGCGGGGCCAGAGTAAGCACGAGTATGCCATGGAATTTAAAAGCCTCCATTATGAAACGCTACAGTATCTTCTGGCAAACTAAGACTGGATTGATGGTAGAGGCGTACGCATTACTCCAAGCTGGTAGGCCATCTAGCATAACTGGAAATTACACGCGTCTGGCAACGCTGGAGAGTAGTTCCAAGAGGGAACGTACACCTTGCCTAACTTCTCTGAGCTGCCCCTATTGGAAGGTACCCTTTCACAACTTCCTCAATCTTATTTTGCTCACCAAAAGCGAGGTAGACGCCTATTTGGCAATAATATTTAGCTGAACGGCACTAAAAGAAAATACTAGTACGAAAACTACTCACCATTCTACCGTAATCCCACTACAAAATAAGCCATTTTTTGTCTTTACCTTCTCTTTAACTTCTCTTTAACTTCTTGGTGCTGCAAAGGCATACAGGAGAGAGAACTCTTTCAAATTCGCGTGGGTCGGTAACGGGAATATTTATTTGAAGAAAGATGAAAGCGACCGACCCCACCTGATTCGAGTCGCGAGTGATTTGAAAGATTTGTCATCAAAAAACGGTCGTCCGGCTGGACCGATACAGCCAAAAAAACTATCAAAAAACTGATCATCGCAATTGGCACATCATCGTCACCTGGCTCCCACTTATCGCTTCTCCTCGTCGAATTTTTGCTTTTCTTTATTCACTCTTTCAATAGGTATTTAATTGTCTCACACTGTTTAGACACCCCATTGAATGTCTGTTATTTAAATAGCTCCTTGCTCCTTTCAGATCTCCATGACTACGATTAACAGCACTATTTGCGCCCAGATGGGCACTGTTAGAAAAAATGTCAACCTCGCTCATGTAAACGCCGAATCCGTTGTCGCTCATCTCGACGACATCAGGGCAACCGTAGAAGGTGGAATTTTTGACATTTTGGCGATTTCAGAGACCTTCCTAAAGCCGAGTATCACATCGCTGTTGGTTAAAGTGCAGGAGTATAATTGGGTCCGAAACGATCGAGTCGGACATGGAAGAGGAGGGGTAGCCTTGTTGGTTCATGAGAAGCTAAACTTTCGGGTTTTGAGTACCTCTTCTCCGACCTATTCTAAAAGCCCAGAATTCATATTTGTGGAATTGGAACATAGATGCGCCAAGTTGGTGGTGGGAGTAGTCTACCGCCCTCCCAAAGTTGGGAGAATTCAAGAGGTCTTTGATGAGGTCTCCAAGTTTTTAGCGGTCTACAGCCACGTGGTTATTTTAGGTGACTTCAACTCCGATTTATTGACCAACAATGCCTACAGTCGTCAGCTGCGCAGAATTTTGGATTCTCTGGGCCTACGATTTCTTCCGTTTGCGGCGACGCACCACTCGGCGAACTCCAGCACTCTTCTAGACTTGATAATAGTCAATGACATCGACGTCGTGAGCCGGTTTGCTCAGTTTCCAGCTTGTGCTCTGTCGAGGCATGACCTAATTTATTGTTCCTTGCACTTGAGGTCGGGCAGGGCTGAGCGTAGAACCGTTATCATTAGAGATAAAACGAATTTGGACAAGCAGGCTTTCTTGGCTGATGCGTTTTCTGCTGGCTGGGAAGACGTCTACAATGAACCAGATTTGAACAATAAGGTAGACATCCTCACTCGAACCCTCCTAGCGGTGTATGAGCATGTTTTAAGTGCACATGCTTCAATAACCCGTTGGTAATTTGTCCGGTGATAATCCCGCCCGAAAGTAATGTTATCCTGGAGCGTATTGTTCAGAATCCAAGCGGACTGGGGAACGTATGAAATTCGCCCCTGAAACAAATGATCGGAAGGTAAAGAATCATGTAGGAGTCTTCAACATGAAATGCTTGTTGAGAGGATAGAAAGTGACTTACGTTGACGTTGACTCTTCCAGATAACTTTTCCATCTCGCCAAGAAGCGCTCCAACCAGGGAGGACTTGCCACAACCGACCGTTCCAACGACCGCGACCAAGGAATTGGCTTTGACTCTTAAATTGATATTCTTCAAAATGAGATCACCCTCTGGCTCCCACTTGAACGAGCCATTTTCAACTATAATGGGGTCCTCTGGAAAAAAAAAAAAAAAAAAAATCACCAACGCAATACACGTGTAACGCAAAAAAAAAATAAGAGATGAAAACGCTGCAACTTTTTTCCACAATGGTTGATTATTTCTTGGAGCAAGATTACGGGGGAAATAGTGGGTGTAGAGTGTCCCAGACTCATTACATTCAGCGACCAAAAGTTAGTGAAAAATGATACCCCACACGCGTAGCTACCCAAAAATCGCAAAAAAACTCACTTTTGAAATAGGTAGGTAGATACCGTTTTGCACACACATACTTCTGGTGAGCACTAATCGGTCCGAAATCCATTTCAATGACTTCAGCGTCCAAAATTTAGTGGAAAACTGTTACCCTACACGCCTAGTTCCCGATAAATCCAGAAAAACAAGTTTCAAAAAACACATTTACCCATAACCTCCCCTAATTTGGTCCGATCCGGCTGAAAAGTTTCAAGGATCAACTAGAGCCGAAAAGGGCTCCCTGAGTGTCAAATATTGAGGCCAACCAAAGTGGATTGTGTGAGCAGATCCAAAATATCAGATTTTTGGAACGATATTTTGAGAATCCAGTTTTCCTAGATATCACAGTTAATTGGCAGATTTTGAAAACAGAGGATTTTAATAAAATGATTATGTTTCCTAACGTTCCTGATTCCGATTTTGAAAACAGAAGATTTTATGATTATGTTTCCTAACCTTTCAATTTTTCAAAGAGTTAATATCATTTTTTTTTTAAATGAGTTTATACCCGTTTTGGTTGGTTATTCCTTGAATAATCAACCTATGTTTTCATGCAAAAGGTCAACCTCTTCGAATCGGCTCAAAAATTTTTTCTGGACGTTTCATGAAGAAAATTTTCTAAAAATCTGAAATTTGGGTCAGGTCTGTTCCCGGTCTAGAATGGTCCTCGAAACTTATCAGCCCGAACAGACCAAATTTGGGCGGGGTAGGGATCAACATGTGTTTTACAAAAAATGGATTTTTCAAGATTTTGGGCGATCTAGGCGAGTAGGGTATCATTTTCCACTAAATTTTGGACGCTGAATCCAATTAAATTGGTCCCAGAACGATTGGCACCCACTGGAAGAAGTTATTGGTCAATTTATCGTTCAATTTATGAGTAAAAAAAAACTAAATTAAAAAACAAAAAAATTCGCTCCCGGGGTGGGGCTCGAAACAACAACCTTTCAAATTCTGCCGAACGCACTAGCCATTTTTATGCTTGATCATTGCTTACTCTTATATATTGTAACACTAAAAAAATTATAATAGAAGAGTCTTAAGAAAACTCTACAAAAACGCCGCAAATTCTTTCACAGGGGTTGGTTATTCCTCGGACCAGGCGCATTGTGACTCATTCCAATCAATTCGGTGTCCAAAGTATAGTGGAAAATGATACCCCACACGCCTAGGTACCAGAAATCTCAAAAAAGAACATTCGAAATCGGTAGATAGATACCCATATTGACCTATAACCTCTTCCGGTGGGCTCCAATCGTTCCAGGACCCGTCTCATTAGATTCAGCGTCAACAATTTAGTCAAAAATGTCACCCCACACTCCTAGGTCACCAAAAATCAATTTTTTTTAAAAATACTTTTTGAAAAAATTTTGGGCCGAATCAGAGAGATCAACTTTTTGTTGATCATTCATGGAATAACCAATCTAAACTGAATAACAATCTGAATAATTTTTGGGAACTGATCTATTCAAATTCACACTCTTGGCACGAAACAAAAATATTTTGGTTTTCCATTAAGATAAAGTTCTTGAAGGGTGTGTTAAGAAACTACTCGTGACAGGTCTTCAACATGAAATCGTTCCAAATATTGAAGCGCTTTCTGTTCACGTTGTTATAAAACAGTTCTCACTTTCTTTCTCGTTGTGGCTTACAGCTTCAGGATCCAGTTCTTCACTGTTCATGAACTTATTTAACCGGTCGAGGGACACTTTGGTCTGGAACAAGCGAATCATTTGAACAGAAGGGTGTTAGTATGTGGAGCAACTTAACAAAGTAACTGTTCGGATGAGAGTCAAGATCTTGAATGATTTCACAACTGACTTGGATAACATTGGTGACCATCATTGGAAGCAGGGTGACAGGCATTCTCAACAGATTGAACAGCGACAGAGAAACGAATGCCTTTGACGCGTCCAAAACATTGTTTTTGTCGGATAAAACGTAAACGGCGAATGTGGCCACGGTAACCTGGAGAAACAGAAATATGAGTGAGCTCTAGTGAATCTTCTCACTGCGTTTAAAGTGAATAAAATGCAAAATTCAAAATCTCCGTATTTGGTCCTAAATGTAACTCGATTGTCGGAAAATGAGGCAGGTATGAGTGAGTATCAATGAGTTTTCGAGATTTTAGAGGTGATTTTAGTAGGGCATCATTTTCAAGAATGTAAATGTGCGTTTATCAATCCTCCCTCGTCCGGGCACCTCAATTCCTGAACAGCCGTCACATCCACACCAGGAGCTCAAGAGAGATCTCCCTTATTTTACCGGCCTGAAGCATAGCCACAGTTATATATCATTTTTCCTCATCTTATTCCTATTCAAGTTAACTATACTTTGTGTTACCAGTGATCGGTCAGTTACATTTAGATGTGCGAATCGGCGATGCAAAGTTCTAAATACGGACGAAAACGTCTCACGCGTAATATCGATCAATCACGAACATAACCATAAACCTCCTTCGGAACAAGTTATAGAAAGAGAGAGGGTGGGTGCTTCTTTGAAAAAGAACTGTTACGATAATCGAAGAGAGTCATTGGTGATGGGACCTTCGCCATTGCTCCCAAGTACTACTACCAAATGTACTTTGTCCACGTAAGCGAGAATGGTTTTCACGTGCTTGTTGCTTTTGGTTTGTTACCTTCCAAATCCAAGGACTTACGTACGTTTCTGGATGAAAAGTATTCGAAAAGGCGCAATGAACTCAATCAGGAGCGAGACCCAACAAAACACTCAATGGCTGCTCACTTGTTGGGACACCTTCAGGGAAGATAAGGATGTGAGGAAGTACAAACATCGCCAACCGCATCTCCATCCACCGCTTGGCCATCGACGACTGTGCTTTGCTTGACGACGATTGAACCCATGATACTCCGGACGCAACCACTTTTGGTGAAGTTAGTGAGTTTTGCCCAAACGATTCGTTTCTCTTTGCCCAAACAATGTCTACCACTTTTGCCCGAATGACTACGTTTCTTTAAACCAAATGATGTGGTTTCGAGTGCCATTTGTCGAAACGCCTTACGCCCCTTGCACTACCAAATCTGTCCGGCTTTCTTCTTTGATCGGGTTTCATAACAACAAGTCTTCTAAAGTGAAGGGTTGTCAGAACTACGCCCAACCCCCTACCTTGGAGTACCAAGGACCATGTTCTATCGAGGCATTCGAAACCCTAGATGGTTGCCACCCAAGGCTTCAGAAGCCATCCCTCCTGACGGTGCTTATCTTTAAGAGGCGGCAAACTTTTCCCCTGTCGCTCCTCTTCATCGGGTTGTGGAGAATTTTATTAGACCACCCTGGTCTAGGGGTGGCCCCCTCCAAGGAGTCGCCCTTGTCTGCGACTGCTTATTCGACTGTTGAACAGCTTATATCGCAGCAAGCCATAATATCTTATGGCCGATCCACTGTCCGCAATGTGTGCACACACCTGGTAGCGGGAACGGTATCTGGGGAGGGAGCCCCGGGCCAGGCTGTTTGCGCAGATCGAGTTGGATTCCAATGGGATTGGCATGGAGGAATCACTTCCTAGACAATGTATATGACTCTCTCGGCTCGTAACCGTGAAAGACAAGATGCCACCCTCAATGGTTCAACGTACGAATGCGTCACTGAATTCAAGTACCTGGGCAGTCTTCTCAATACTGATAACAATATCCAGAAGCGAATAGTTGCGGGAAGGAGAGCATATTACGCTGCTATCAAGGTTTTCTGGTTCAGGTTACTTTCCAGAACGAAGCTGAAGCTGTACAGGATCTTGGTACGGTCTACAGTCACGTATGGCTTTGAAGCATGGACTATGTATGCCAAAGACGAGAATTCTCTCTTGGTGTTTGAGCGGAAGAAACTGAGAAGGATCCATCTTCGGCGCAAAGTGTGTTGCCGGTATCTGGAAGATCCAAATAATGAGGAGCTCGACCGGCTAATAGAAAGAGAAAATATCGTTTCTCTTTTGAACCTTCGAGATTTGTGAAGGCCCAAAGACTTTGAAGGATAGGACATCAATGCGTCCTCCCCCAGAGGGTGATGGATCACCGGATGGTTGGCCAGCAAAGAAGGGGACGACTAAGAAGATGGCTGGATGATGTCACTGATGACGATAAGAGTGACAAACTGGAGGGAATCCACGAAGCCACGAAGGACAGCACGCGCTGGAGGGCAATCGTTTGGGAGGCCCACACTGGGCTATAGTAGCACTGAGAAGAAAAAGAAGGACATAATTTTTCACCAAACGCGGGGCACTGGTTTGAATGGATCAGAACCCCCCCCCCCCCATGTCCGTCCGCTGTCTGCGCAATTTTCGGTGGTAGAAAATTTTCTCCAGTTGGTCCTCGAAACTATTCAGCCCAATCGAATCAAATTCGGGCGAGGTAGGGGTCGAAATGTGTATTTCGAAAATTGGATTCTGAGATTTTTTACGATCTAGGCGTGTGGGGTATAATTATCCACTAGATTTTGGATGCTGAATCCAATGAAATGGGCCCCAGAACAATTGGCACCCACCGGAAGATGTTATAGATCAAAATGGATATCTATCAACTCATTTTGTATATGTGTTTTCAAGATTTCAGGTACCTAGGCCTGTGGGGTATCATTTTTCACTAAATTTTGGACCCTGAATCGATTGGAATGGGTCCGGGACCCACCACGTTTCCTTTATTTCCCCCATGTTGAAGAAATGAGTCTCCACGCGCCTGGTCCGAGGAATAACCAACCCGAATAAAAGAACTGCAGTGTTTTTATTTGGGTGCTTTGAAAGTGGGGTTTCAAACACTAAACCACTGAAAAAGTACTTCTGTTCAACACAGAGAGTAAAAAAGCAGAGCAGGAATAGTCGTCAAACTTTTGTCGTCAAAGTTTGAGACGTCATACGAAGTAGGAAGCTGGAGTAGCAGTAATTGCCAGTTTTTCACGGAGTTTAAACACTCAACCGATCATCCTCGTTTGGTAAGCAACTATATCATCCCCAAGTTACTCGTAACTGCCATAGACCGCTTCTCCTCACCCATTCCACAGAAGCGAAAAGTTCATTACGCTATAAAGAGTTATTTCGGCTATTTCACCACGATTTTGAGTCGGAAAAACTCGTTACATACCAGAAAAGGCGTGCAGGACCAGAGAAAAGACGTAACTGCACCAAAATAAGCAGATTCTCGTAGTACTTTGACCTCCTTGTCTCTGATCTTGTGGATTTGCTGTTCGAAACTCGATTCCCAAGCGTACAATTTCAAGACCTGTACAAAATTTCCTTCAAATGTTAACACAAAAAATTGAACGTAGTTCGCGCTGATTCAAGTCGATTGATGGACTTCACTAATATTCTCACCTTGATTCCGTTCGATATTTCATTCATCAATTTAGCTCGCTGATCCTTGTTTTTCATCTGTTTCATCTGGAGCTTCTTCAACTTGTTCGCAATGAACCCGTTGATGGGTATCATTAGAAGCATCATGGCCAATCCAGCAAGGACCGAGGGCCCTGAAATAACAAATCTATAACAGCCATCTGCTTAAAGTATCATTCCTGACTCAAAATTGTCAACAACACTAAGCCACTCACCCAAGTTCTGCCATAAGAAGTACATTGCCAGAGCGATTTGCAGTGGTGCGGACCAGAGCAAAACTAAATTCGTATTGACGTCGTAAAATCGCTGGGCGTCGACGGCCATCAGGTTCACTATTTCCCCGATGGTATTTTCTCTACGAGCGGAATTTGAAAGGCGGAGGGCCTGAAAAGAGATTGCTGAATTATTGTCCGGGTCAAGTTCGAAGATGATTCGGGTATAACGTGAAATAAGCGTTAAAAAATGCTGCAAATTCATTCACAGTGGTCGATTATTCCTCAGACCAGGCGCATGGAGACTCATTTCAATCGATCCATAACCTGTTCCGGTGGGGCCAATCGTTCCAGGACCAGACTCATTGGATTCAGTGTCCAAAATTTGGTACCAGGTACCTAGGTGCCTGGTACCTAGGTACCAGAAATATTGAAATCACACATTCAAAATGGGTAGCTGAATACCCATCATGTCCCATAACCTCTTCCGGTGGGTGCCAAACGGCCCGGGACCCGTTCCATTCAATTCAGCGTCCAAAATTTAGTGGAAAATGATACCCCACACGCCTAGGTACCAGAAATCTCGAATATCCATTTTTTGAAATACACATTTTAACCCCTACCCCGCCCAAATTTGGTCCGATCGGGCTGAAAAGTATTGAGGATCAACTAAAGAAGGAAACGGACCCCTGACCCAAATTTCAGATTTTAGAAAATTGTCTACTACCAAAATTGGTAGGCGTGGACGGCGTACGGACATTTGACTTTTTTTATGTAGATACTTTGAAACGCCCAGAAAGACTTTTTGTATGAAAACATAGGTTGATTATTCAAGGAATAACCAACCAAAAAGCAATAAATGTATAGGAAGAGCCAAATGAGTTTACTTGAGGTCTCCATGATGTACGGGCACTCCCATCTCATGGCTACCTATGAACTTGTAAAGAGATTCAAATTATCTCAGATCACTCCTAAACTCAAGCAAAGACTCAACTCAAATCCAAATTTGTGAGGCGAAAACAAATACCGACGAAAGAGATGGGTAATCTGAGCCTGTTGCTGGCTGAGGCAATCCACTAACCTTACGATAAATCAGAGATATTATTGCACTCCGCATGCGCCGGCCAACCATCAGCAGGTGGTAGAAGGAGTGGCTTTGAAACAACATTTGGAGAGCAGCTGCAACGAACATTAGAGAAGCGTAAAGGTATCCCTGCCAGGCAGGATCGTTTGATCCTATAAACGCTATCATTAGTCTGAAACAGTTCATGGAATACGTGACATCTGTTGTGGAACCCACGCTGATTTGTTGAGTCAACGTCAACAGAAAACTCACTTGAGAACTTGAGGATTGATGAAGTTGACCAGATCCTGCCCAAGTCTCAAGAGTGAGCCGTACAAATAGATTGGCCAGAACGTTTTGACCAACGCTGGTAGGATTGAAGCAGGTTTGCCATTTTGAGAACCACCAGTTTTGGGTCCCACTCCGTTTCCAATGTTCTCCGCCGTCTTTCTGAAACATTTTAACGGTATAGAGGCATATGACATTACAGGCACGGCTGCTGGTGATTTGCCTTGACGCTGGTGCGCTAGAGCAACGAAAAATACGAGGTCTGTCCGGAACGTTTATTTATTTATTAGATATAAAAGGAGGAGCCTAATTACAAAAAAAGAAAAAACGTTCTCACGCAGGCCAAGAGAAGAGTGGTAAGAGTTCAACATCATAAAGTGAAACACCAAAGACAAGTCAGGGGAGCGATAAGACATCAGTGAGACGAGAACGAAGCGAGTGGAGGGAGATCGAGAGCAGGTCTAAGCCATTCTAGGAAATTGGCAGAGAGGTCGAAAACGCATGTAGTTGGTGGGCGAAAATGGCACAGCAAACAAATAGCAGGAGCGCAGGCCGACTCGGGGCACCCATAGCCCAAACTGGGCGAGCAAGGGTTGGGCATCAATGCGCCCAGAGAAGATGCCGTGCATGAAGGACATGTGGACCTAGGGGGCCATCATGGGGGTGTCCTCACGACAGACCCCAAGCTTGAAGGCCAGGTAACGAAGGAATGCACTGGACACCCTGTTGAGCTGATTCACATGAAGTTCGTATGAGGGAAGCCAGACGATGAAAGCATACTCAAGGTGAGGCTGGACAATAGCCCGGCAGAGAGCAACGAGGGTAGTGGTGCTAGTGAACTCCCAAATGTTACGCTTTACAAACCCAATGGCACGCATAGCTCGAGAAGATGCCTGGGCAATGTGTTCATTGAAGGTCACCTGCCTGTTTAAAAACACCAAGGTCGGAGACTACGGAGGGACGTCCAAGAGCAACACCGTTGATATTATAAGGGTGATCATATGGGGTCAGCAAGCGGTGATACGTCATCACTGAACATTTGTCTGGATCGGAAACACCAGTGAATGATGTCATCAAGGCAAGGCTGCAGAGTAATGGAGCCAGAGGGATCAAGCACCTGAAGGAAGAGCTTGTATAAAACTGTTATAAAAATGTATTCAGGTAAATAAATTTTGTCCCCTTCAAAATACTCGCCCCCTGACACAATGCACTTGCGCCAATACCACTTCTACTGTTTGAAGGCTCCTTCAAAATGCAGCGGTTCCAGGTCCTTCATCTGCCTCGTCGTCGCTTGTTTAATCTCCTCAATATTCCTAAATCCCGCCCACGAAGCACCAATTTGGTTTTGGGGAATGAAAAAAATCACTCGGTGCCCAATCCGGAGAATGGGGGGGGGGGAAGCCTTTGCAATTGAGTTTCGAGTAAAAAACTCATGCACAACGAGAGATGTGTGGGATGGCGCATGGTCGTGGTGCAGGATCCAACGTCTCACTCGTGCCAAACGAGTTTTGAGGCGTCTCAGCAATTTGACGTTGAATTTCCCACTCACATTCAGGCATGGAGGGACGAATTCATGATGGATAATCCCATCAAAAAAATTTGAGCCAAATCGGAGAGGTTGACCATTTGCATGAAAACATAGGTTGATTATTCAAGGAATAACCAACCAAAAAAGCAATTGGCATTGTCTTCATATTTGAGCCGGATTTTCTTGACTTTTTTGTCACAGGTGTCTTCCGTTCTTTATTTTGGGATTTCAATTCGACATCAAATTCGTAAAACCAAGACTCATCTCCAGTGTTGACTCTGTTCAAAAAGCCCCCATCCTCTTTGGCTTCCAACCAGTCATTCACAGTCCACAGCAAACCACTCATCATGCTTTTTGATGTTCAAGGGACAAAAGCCTGGGAACGATCTTGGCACAGACTTTCAACATCCCCAGATTTTCTTTCAGAATTTGGACCAGAGTCTTGGTCAAATTGAGCTTATCGGCCACCTGTCTGACTGTTAAAAGACGGTCCCGCTTGGGGCAAGGTCGAATTCTTTCTACAGTTAGGTTGAAATCCGAAGTGGAAGGACGCCCCTGAACGAAGGTCATCCACGACGCTTTTTCGGCCCTCATGATACGTTTTCAACTACTTCTGGACGGTTGGTTTCTTTCCTTGACAGTATAATCTCCGTAAACATTGCTGAGGTCGGTAAAAAATGTCGCGGCCATTCTTGCCGAGATTTGAAAGACATTTTATGATAAGATGCTGCTTAAGAATCACTGCGCGCTCCATGCAGACGAAGGGCAGGTAAGGGGTTCACATCTAAAATGCCGTGACGAGCCAGTTCTCACAGCACAGCGGTCGGGCACCTACTGGAGCATTTTGGGGACTGTTAGGAAGGGATAGAGCACCCAAAAGACCTCCCTGCTCGCCTTCCACAATTACCAGAACACATTTATACGAACTTTCTGGACAGACCTTGTAAGTAAAAAAAATTCTTTCACAGAGGTTGGTTATTCCTCGGACCAGGCACATGGAGACTCATGCCTTCAACATGAGGAAAATAGGGCAAAAGTGGGAGTGATGGGTACCATTTAGTGGAAAATGATATCCCACACGCCTAGGTACCAGAAATCTCGAAAACACACATTCGAGGTGGATAGATAGGTACCCATTTTGACCCATTACCTCCACCAAAGAGCGTCAATCGTTCCGAGATCCATTTCATTGGATTCAGCGTCCAAAATTTAGTGGAGAATGGTACCCCACACGCCTAAGTACCAGAAATCTCGAAAACATATTCAATATGGGTATATATCAACCCATTTCACCCATAACTTCTTCCGGTGGGTGCCAATCGTTCTGGGACCCAAATTTGATTGGATTAAACGTCCAAAACTTAGTGAAAAATATTATACCTCACATGCCTAGATCGCCAAAAATCTCGAAATACACATTTTGATCCCTACCACGCCCAAATTTGGTCCGATCGGGCTAAAAAGTTTCGAGGACCAACTAGAGCCAGGACCAGACCCCTGACCCAAATTCCAGATTTTTAGAAAATTGTCTACTACCAATATCGGCGTGGACGGAGGACGGACATTTGCTTATTTTGATCTAGACACCTTGAAACGTCCAGAACAGATTTTTGGGCCAAATTGGAGAGATTGACTTTTTGCATAATAACATAGGGATCATTCAAGGAATAACCAACCAAAACATCATAAATGAGAAGATTTGCCAGTCTTATACCTAAAAAAAAATGTAGATACTGTAGAATAAGATTCTACGTAAACATGTTTTCAGGTAACGCTTTGTTTTTGCTACCATTTTATTATCAAGACAAATTTGTATTCCTAGAAAAGGGATGTTGCTTATTATTCCAATGCAACCGGCTGACGAATTCAAGGCCTAAGGGGCCAGCAAGAGCAAACCTACGTAGCTATAAGTTGGTACATCAGCATCTTACTTGGAGCGCTTGGCGAGAGTTTCTTCCCAGTGTTTGTTGACGATGGGAAAGACGCTGGCAGTGGTATCCTCGTATCGTAGGTCCCACAAGTCGCTGAAAACAATCGGCCGCTTAAAGCCCAAATAAGCTAAACTGTCGAACCACGTGTACATCAGGCGTGCGATGAACGACGATTGGAATTCTGGACAAGGGCGCTGGAAAATATTCAAACGGATGGAAGTCATTATTTGAACCTTATTCACTAGAGAAGAGCAGCAACATTTAAAGCTCAATGGGGTGTACCCGTGAGTCTGAGATAACTATGTCGAAGAGAAAGGTGTCAGATACATCGAAAATAGTGTAAGTGATGAATTTTTCCAATACGCTACCCACTGAACAATGACGTCACAACCAGTGTGAACATGCAATTTTTCTGGAAACCTTATTGTCTGCAATACTCTCAGCAAATACTCATTCATAACATCTGTGCACGTGAAAAAATGGATGTTATTTTTTAAATGTTTGCAAGAGAACAGGTTACAGAAGGACACATAGTAAGTAGTCACTACCCAAAATCGCATCCCAAATATTTAAGGAATTCATGTTTCTGATGTCATCAGAAAAAGGTGCAGGACATAACAAGGAAGTTGTCAAAGAAGCAAAGAAGGTAACAAGTCAAGAGTGGCGTCAAGTCCAGTTTGCTGCAGATACGAATAATATGGTGATCAAGGCGTAACATTATTATACATTTCCTCTTATTATAACCTCTCCAAAGGAAATTGCATTGCAGAGAGTACAGGAGGGGCTTCGAAGTTAACGAATCGCTTTTCACAATGTGTTCATTTCAAAATGTGTATTTCAAATAATGGATTTTTGAGATTTTTGGCGATTCAGGCGTATGTCGTTTTCGGCTAAATTTTGGATGCTGAATCCAATGAGACGGGTCCCGGAACGATTGGAGCCCACCGGAAGAGGTTATGGGTCAAAATGGGTGTCTATAAAGAATGTGAGTTTTCGATATTTCCGGTACCTAGGCATGTGGGGTATCATTTTCCACTAAACTTTGGACGCAGAATCGATTGTAACGTGTCACAATGCGCCTGGTCCGGGGAATAACCAGCCCCTGTGAAAGAACTTGCAGCGTTTCGCTTACAGTTAAAAATCAGGATATTATAGCACGGAGGAACAACTTTAGAAAACTGGTGACTCGAGTGAATATACAGACTACTACGGCTTCTGAAGACCACTGTTAGGATGGAGAAAGATATTGACAAGAAGGAACCGTACCTATAAGTTAAAAATACTGCAAATTCCTTGTCAGGGGTTGGTTAATCCTCGGACCAGGAGCATGGAGACTCGTTCCAATCGATTCAGAGACCATAGTTTAGTGGAAAATGATACCCCACACGGTTAGGTACTAGAAATCTCAAAAATACACATTAAAAATAGGTAGGTAGATACCCATTTTGACCCATAACCTCTTCACCGTGGGTGCCAATCGTCCCGGGACCCGTCTCACTGGATTCAGCGTCCACAGTTTAATGGAAAATGATACTCCATACGCCTAGATCGCCAAAAATCTGAAAAATTCTTATTTTGAAATACACATTTTGACCCCTACCACCCCTAAAATTGGTCCAATTGGGCTGAAATGTTTTGAGGACCAACTAAAGCCAGAAACGGGTCCCTGACTAAAACTTCAGATTTTTAGAAATTTTTCTACTACCAAAAATGGCGTGGACGGCGATGGACATCTGCTCATTTTGAGCTAGACATCATGAAACGCCCAGGGCAACTACAAACAGAACGCAGTAATTTTTTCAAACGGTGGATCATATTCGTGTGGGATACTCTGTCTTCAAGGTGTCCAGAGTAGTTAATGCGGAAAAAATGAATAAATACAATCATTAAGTGGTCAAAAACAATTATTTTTGTAATACCCACACTCGAAATACCAATCCTAGCTCATGTGTGCGTGGCAATTGGACAGGGATACTTCTGAATCCAAAAAATGAGTGAACAGGTATCTGTTGCCTCACACGCCAGATAATTTCAGAAAGTTATTATCATGATACCTACAAATATTCACCTGTGCCCAGAGATAGAAAACGAATAATGGCACAACATGGTCCCGAGAGAAGTCCATATACGACAAAAAATGTGTTTGTTGAAAGTCAATTGAGGTTTTTAGGGACTCGTGTGGAGTATCATTTTACACTGAATATTGGACGCTGAATCAACAGGAATGAGTCCGGGACACTCCTCATTCACAATTTTCCGCGTGCTCTTGGTTTAAGCAATAATAAACCTTTGTGGTAAAACTTTCAGCGTGTTCAAAATACAAGTACAAGGGTACATCTGTTCCTACAAACAGAAAAATTCAAAGTGTCCGTCTTCAAACGTCAGTTATCCCCAATCTACACCAAAAATGTCTTAAAAAATGGCACGAAACATGTCAAATTCATCATTTAGAGACCATTTGGGCGTTACCTATGCAAAACCCATTTTCAGCTTGATTGCCGCCCACGAGAAAAGAATACGGGTCAAAGTGGTATTTCGAATGCTAAAATTTGCTGAATCTTTGACACCTAGATTCCCTTAATTTATGAAAAGCGATCATGGGAGTTTGAAAAGAATTCCCGACGAATTATTGCAGATTCCAGTCCAGTCAGTCTTTACCGGACCCTCTTTTTAACATCATCTTAGCAGACAACTGAGACCGAAGGACATCGAGCAACCAAGAAAATGAAGACCATTTCTCACTGGGAGGTACTCAAAGTGTTGGCAATGCCGAAAGTAGGGGTAGGTGGGTGAAAAATGCACCCTAAAGACCAGTCGAGCTCATTTCCCTCATAATGCTCACGAAGATGCGCTCAAATCAGTTCACAGTACGTGTAACATGTATTCTTTTCATATCATACTTTACCACTCACTTCAAATTTGGGATAGTCATCTTTCAGAGGTTCGATGTCTGCGGGAAACTGGAGTGCGAAGATTGCCAACGATGAAAAGTAGTAAACGAGGAAGTTGACGTCATGGAAAGTGATCTCCTGTCGAGAAACAAGCATCAAATTGGAATTTATTAACGTGACAACATGGCTCTGTAATAAAATAATGTACTAAAATAAATGTCAAACGAATTTTTGAACTGAATAGAATTGTCTGGAGGTCGCTGTCACGCCACAATAACGCTAGCTCGGGTATTGAGTATTCCTACTTGAACTTTTCTCATTTCCATTACTTCTTGCTGGACTCACCTGGTCCCAACTGCGGAAAATACTTGACGTCTGTGATACGCCGCAAACGACAGCGAAGAACCAAAAGATGAAAAGTGCTCCGGACGTCCGAATTCCTTTCAATCGGTGAAATTGAATTAAAGAAATACATGATCCCTGAAAAAGAGGAGGGAAATATATTTTGGAGCAATCAATTGGGGCATCCAATTTCCCTGTTTAAACAGATCTGTGCACAATGGCGACTACCTATATTAACTTGATTGTTATTTTATAAATTAAAACTTCCATTTGGTTTTCTATATTTTAATTTGGAATTTCTATGATACGCCAAAAAATTCGTAAAAAAATAACTAAAACTACAATAAAATGAGCAAGCGGAGGCAGGGTATAGTTGAAAGTGTGTTTTGGGATAGACCCAGGCGTACTGAGTTTGGTTTTTCACTATAATTTGGTCCGTCGAGGTTTTTGATCGACCGCCAATGAAGGTACGGTACGGACAAAAATGAATTATTTTTAGTTTCCAATTCAGACTCTGATCCAAAACTGATGTTAATTTAAAAAAAACATAAGTGTGAAATTTGTCATGCCTTTACAGGGATGCGTAGTGAGAAGGGAACAACCATCTAGTATCGATGATTCCCAATGGTTGTTCCACTAAAGACACAATTTTGGACACAAATGGATGCATAATTCTATTAATTGATTTTTGGACCTATACTATCGTACTTCTGCATTGTGTTGCGGCCGATTTACGGTCACTGTATCAACCGTGCAATGTATGGTACACCAAACACCTACAGCTAGAAACAGACCTTGGAGGTTCTGCTGGAGTCTACAGAGCAGGTCCAAGATGGCAACATTATACAACACTACGGAGGCATATAATATATATTCTCAAAATCTGATTCCGCCGAATCTTGGCCATCGAGGCTTACGAGGTGGAAAGCCTGAGAAGAGAGCACTTTTCCGCATGTTCTCTGACAAGCAAGCAACAAATAATAAATAAGCAGGACCCTGCTCACCCTGGCAGAGGTAACAGTTTCTCAAGTGCGTCACTGGGCATACAAGTATTGAGGCCAGCAAGAAAGCCGTCATGCTTGCTAGGAGGGGTGCGCAGACATGAGACTCCAGTTGGCAATAGGTGTGCCTAAGACCTCCTTCAGGGCCGTCATCAACATTTGGGCCAAACAGGACTTCAGTAGATGGAGGCACATTGAAGGACATGTTCACAGTGAGCCCTTCGTGGCAAAGCCCTGCCACTGATTGCAGTCTTAACCTAGTCAGGCTCAAGCGCAGGAATCTCAAGGCGGTAGCTGGCCACTGAGCTTCCACCTGAATCGCATACAAGTGACTGAATCAGCAACTCTTTGCAGGCTGTGTGTGGAGGCTGCAGCCCACGTAATATTTGAGCGCCCAACGCTCACACTTTTGCAGAGTTAACCCCTTTAGGTCACAAAACCTAACAAGAAGGTAATCAGCAACAAAAACACCCTCTTTGGGGGTGGGGCCACTCGGCTGACTAAAACAGGATCACTACTTGCTTCTCATGTTCATGAGATTCCATGCCCTGTTGAGTTTCTCCTGTTATACCCATCGAAAAAGGTATTTTGCAAACTGATGAACTCAACAAACATTGGAAATGTTATACTCAGGCTCAAGTGCAGGAATCTCAGGGCAGTAACTAGCCTAATAACTGGGTTCGCCACTCTAAGCTACTACCTGAATCGCATACGAGTGACTGAATCAGCAACCCTTTGCAGACTGCGGAGGCTGCAGCCCACGTAATATTTGAGCGCCAAACTCTCACACTTTGCAGAGTTAACCACTTTAGGTCACAAACCCTAACAAGAAGGTAATCAGCAACAAAAACACCCTCTTTGGGGGTTAGGCGTCCAGGCTGACTAAAATATGACCACTTAGTTCTCATTTTCATGAGATTCCATACCCTGTTGAGTTTCTCCTGCTATATCCATCGAAAAAGGTATTTTGCAAACTGATGAACTCAACGAACATTGAAAATGTTATACTCAGGCTCAAGCGCAGGAATCTCAAGGCAGTAGCATATGGGTACCTGAATAAATCAACTGCAACCCTTTGCAGGCTGTGTGTGGAGGCTGCAGCCCACGTAATATTTGAGCGCCCAACACTCACTTTCAGGCAGAGTTAACCACTTTAAGTCACAAACCCTAACAAGAAGGTAATCAGGTTCATGGTTCAAAAGCTAGATTCTCAAGGCAGTACCATAGGGGTGACTGAACCAGCAACCCTTTGCAAACCGTGTCAGGAGGCTGCAGCCCACGTAATATTTGAACGCCCAACACTCACATTCAGGCAGAGTTAACCACATCAGGTCACAAACCCTATCAAGAAGGTAATCAGCAACAAAAACACCCTCTCCAGGGGTTAGGAGTCCAGGCTGAGTAAGGCAGGACCTCTTCCACGCCTGCGGGCCCGTCTAATCCTCTTCTTCACCGCCACTTACTATCTACAAAAAGTGGCAGAAGAATCATGGATGTTTCTCCAACTGAACCACGTGCTGCCATCAAGTTACCTTCATATAACTCAATTTGTGCAAAATCGCTTTTTAAAATATTGTTGATGTAAGAAATTTGTAGAAACAATATTGTGAAGCATGTGTTCGCACATTCATGAGATTCGATACCCTGTTGAGTTTTACCTGCTATTTCAATCAAAAAAGGTATTTTGTAAACTAACGAACTCAACAAACATTGAAGATGTTTTGTTCATTCAATGCAAAAGACATCTCAGGTATAATAAGCATATTGATCCCGTTAAATAACTTACCACACTCAAAATGCGCAGAAGTGGCGTCAGGACCTGAACTGGATAGATTTCCTGCCCTTCAAAATATTCCTTGAGCGGCGTAAATATATCTAAAACGCTGAAGATCACGTTTATGAAAGAAAAACCCTGAAATCAAAATTATAGGTGAGTTTCGCTGATGGTATGACGTCTTGATTTGTACATTTTTAATTCCTGGGAGTTCGAATTCCCTGAGCTGATGCAGAAGATTGCATATTGGGACCATTCGTGAATAAGTGAAGTAAATTCGTGGAAATAGTGAAATGTTTCGACAACCCTTTTTAACATGAGTGATGTATAACTCAATAGCGGCTGTTCGGAATTATTCAAAACGTGCGTCAAACCAGCAACATTTTCCATAATGGTTGGATATTCCTTGACTAATCAACCTATGTTGTCATGCAAAAAGTCAGTCTCTCCGATTCAATTTAACATTTTTTTCTGGGCGTTTCAAGGTGTCTAGATCAAAATTAGCAAATGTCCGTCCGCCGTACGCCGTCCACGCCGACTTTGGTAGTAGAGAAAATTTCTAAAAATCTTAAATTTTGGTCAGGGGTCCGTTCCCGGCTCTAGTTGGTCCTCGATACTTTTCAGCCCAATCGGACCAAATTCGGGCGGGGTAGGGGTCATAATGTATTTTTTGAAAAATGGATTTTCGAGATTTTTGGCGATCTAGGCGTGTGGGGTATCGCTATCCACTAAACTGTGGACGCTGAATCCAATGAAATGGGTCCCAGAACAATTAGCACCTTCCGGAAGAAGTTATGGGTCAAAATGGGTATTTATCTGCCCATTTTGATTATGTGTTTTCGAGATTTCTGGTACCTAGGCGTGTGGGGTATCATTTTCGAGTGAATTGTGGACCCTGAATCAATTGGAATGGGTCCAGGGGTCCACACCCACTGTTTTCCCCATTTTCCCCATGTTGATGAAATAAGTCTCCATGCGTCCGAGGTATAACTAACCCCTGTGAAAGAATTTGCAGCGTTTTAGATTACGCCATCTATTCAGGCCATTTATAAATGCTTCCGCTCACAAACGACATCCCCAAGAACACATTAGTGGTGCTCCACCTTCCAGAACTTTCCCGTCCACCTCAACATCCTACCCTCAACAAGCAAATATTATCATTAAAACGAATTTTTGGCAAAAGCTGTTTGACAAATTTATCATAATGTATGGTACATTCAAAACCAGAAAAACTTGTTAGCAGTCACCAGCCAACTGCTGACATAAGAACCCATAGAAGCAATCGCAGGTAACGACACGTTATCTGTGGCCTCTGTACCCCCTGACTAATTCCAATAGGTGATTTCTGCAGTACAGCAGACGTTTGCAGGTTAAAAAACCGAAATAGCCCACAGATGTCACCAGAACAGAAAAAAGCTGAAATTTATTCACAGGGGTTGGTTATTCCTTGGACCGGGTGCATGAAGACTCATTTTCTTAACACTGGTAAAAGGGGGGAAACAGCGGGTGTTGCGGGTCCCGAACCCATTCCATGCGATTCAGGGTCCGAAATTTAGTGGAAGATGATACCCCACACGCCCAGGTACCAGAAATCTCGAAAAAATACATTTTAAATGGGTAGATAGGCACCCATTTGACCTATAACCTCATCCAGAGGGCGCCAATCGTTCCCAGACCCATTTCATTGGACTCAGCGTCCAGAATTTATAGGAAAATGATACCTCTAACGCCTAGATACCAGAAAAATCCAAAAATCCATTTTTCGAAATACACATTTCGACCCCTATTCCGCCGAAATTTGATCCGATCGGGCTGACAAGTTTTGAGGACCTACTTGAGCCAGAAGCGGATCCCTGACCAAAATTTCAGATTTTTAGAAAATTTTCTGCTGTCAAAATCGGCGTGGACGGCGTACGGCAGACGGACATTCGCTAATTTTGATGTAGACACCTTGAAACGCCCAGAAAAAAAATTTGGGGCGGGCGGAGAGATTGACTTTTTGCATGAAAACAAGGTCCTTTGCGAGTTAGAAGGAAGATTTCTTCAGAAGTCACCTCTCCCTTTCTATAAAGGTTAAATATCGGTTTTGATTGGTTTAAGACTCATATTACACGCTCTAGAGGGAGAACCATTTATGACGTCTAACTTCTCTTTTCTACTTCATTCTTCAATTGTACTTCACATGTTTTTCTCTTCAATTATTTCTTCTGTACCGCCGTGATAAGTACTCGTTTATACTGCACTGATGAGAAACAGTCCATCTATCAGTACCTCTAATTGTATACCTGTAAATGTTAAACGTAAGAACATACCAATTTCAATACGCTTCTCCAGTTCCAGGGAATGTTTCTCCTTCTGCTTTGTGATGCTGAATATACATCAAACGGCAGAAGCACAACCAAAATGGAACATGGCACCCAAACTAGCACAGTTTCGTCGAAACAGGACGTCAGCTGCGGCGTTTCAGTGTACCACGTCAGGTTTTCATTCTGAAACAAATCGACATTTCCGTAAGCGATATTGATCACACAAATGCGAGGGACTTGAAAGTTATTCCGATTGTTGCCCGTTTCACCCGAGTACTCCTTCAAGGAGAGTAGGAGGAGTACTCCTTGTTTATAATAATAATAAATTGAGGAAAAGTAGTTTTTTGTTTTATATATACCACTAGACAGAGTTACACTATTTATTTATTTTTTGTTAAATGTATCTTTTAAATTAATTTATAAGTCAGTTTATTAGTGTATTTTAATTAATTAATAAACCCAAAGTTGTTTTTTTCGGAGGACTGAATATTTTTTGTTATCATTATACAGGGAGGATTCAGAGTTTCGAGGCTGCTGGTTCGAATCCAGCACCCCCGGCGTTTACTCGACGTCGTGAGGCCAAAATAGTACCGGCAGTAAGTATCCAAAATGGTTGTCCGGGGGCATATCACAACATGCGTGTTTGCCTGTGTAGGCTAGCTTGCTTTGTGACCACCCAGGTCTAAGTGCGGGGGTCCTGGGGCTAGGGATCAGAGGCTAGACGAGCCACTGTGAGCCGCAGCGACTACCACGCCAACTTAGAGCCTGGCGACTACTGGGCTGGACGAGTCCAGGACCCTAGGCAGGGGTGCAGGGCCGGCCTGAGGGTAAAGGAAGGAGCCCATGGGGGCACCTTCCACCCACAATAGACCCGTGAGGGCCTCCGTGGAGGAAAAAAAAAAAAAAAAAAAAAAAAAAAAAAAAAAAAAAAAATACAGGGAGGATGGAAGATAGCTAACCCGCCCCTGGTCGCTAATTATACAATTTCAATGAATCAATCAGGATATCCAATCTAACTAGATTGATTTTTAACTCATTCTTGCAAAGCATTCGCAAGTACAAGGGCCTTCCAGAGAGTAGATTACGTTTTTGTTTGTGTCCGCTAGGGGCGGGGCTAGCGCGGCCATCTTGGGGTTAGAGTGTGGCAGAAGCAGGACTGGGGTTAATAATTAGTGGGATATAATACCCCACACGCCTAGGTACCAGAAATGTCAAAACACACATCCAAAACAGACCCATAACCTCATCTAGAAGGCGCCAATAATTCCGAGAACCATATCATTGGATTCACCGTCCAAAGTTTAGTCAAAAATGATACCCCACACGCCTGGGTACCAGAAATCTCAAAAACACACATTCGAAATGGGTAGATAAGATACCCATTTTGACCCATAACCTCTTCCGGTGGGCGCCAATCGTCCCGGGACCCGTCTCATTGGATTCAGCGTCCAACATTTTTTAGAATCCAAAAATCCATTTTTCGGAGACACATTTTGAGGAAGGTATCGGTCGAAATGTGATTTTGAAACTCGATTTGAAGGACTTTTTGGGAAACTATCATGTGAGATGTTTTTTCTACTAAATTTTGGTTTCTATTATTGCTAGTACTGACAAGAATGTAGCTCATATTTTTGCTTCATTGTATTCTTCAAGCCTCGCTTATCGTTGTCTGTTAACTTCTTCATGTATACAGTGAATACGTAATCAATGGCACTTCCCACCACAATATGGCCATATTGTTCGAAGGCTCTTTCCGATTGGGATCGATCGTAGTTTGAATGATACCCTTTGGGCAAATTTGACAATAGCCTTAACACCTTCCTTTCAATAATGTCATCAGTTCAATAGCCTACTACCTCATCTTTGTGGCCGCAAAACTACCCTTAACCGGATATTCTAGTTTCAGAATGTTTTCCAAGCATTAATTCAGGTTTTGAACTCGTTATTGCCTTGTCAAAGGGGAGTTTCGCATCTCCACAGAGCCAATGGGAATGCATTTTTGAAAAATATTAACTTAATAACAAGTCAGACGCGTCTTTGTATTGTCTGTAACTCTATCTATAAATAAATATATATTTATGTGTCGGGAACCTTTTCACTAAAACTATCATCGAAATTCATTTATTATTTCCTCCGGACGCATGGTGTGAACCTCGAATGGGCCGCTTGAGTGGCACCTGTCAGAATCGTTTGACGGTGGACGCGCAGAACTTCACCACGCATGTGCGTCATTCTTGTAAAGTCATTTTGTAAAGACAACTCTGTGTGTGGCTTCTCAATTTTTCTAAACGCAGTATTCAAGGAATACAACACATACATTAGAATCAGATAGCAATCGAGTACATACATACTACTCGAACATTTTAACCATTGACAGAACCAAATAGTGAACCCTATTCACTCAGGTGAGACCCAGTAAACGGTGTCTTCCGTCAAGTCGTTTGTTCTCGACCTGGTTTCTCATAATTATTCACCATTAAGACCTGTTTCATACATTACGAGGTCATCTAAAGAGAAATGAGTTCTAATCAGTCACACAAATAAATAGCACCATGGTACATGGTGGAGATTCTTACTCTTCTGAGGCTCACGAACAAGAAGGAAACTAGTCACAAAAGGGACAGTCCACATTCTCTTGACTATTTCTGACTTCTGAGTGATCTTTCCACAGCTCGAACCAGACCAGGGTTGCCTTATTGGTTGACAAGTCACCGACTGGGTTTTCTAGTGGTGATGGCGGCGACTTGACCAATGATTTGGGGCAGTTTAAGCTCCTGGGCAATTTTTCCGGAACTGGTTATTTGGTAATAGAATCCTTGATATTGACTGATTTCAATTTCCACGACAAACTGGTTTGTTTCTCTCGTAGGTTTTAGTAATCATTCAATGATATTTGTACGCAGGTACACAAATCAAATTGAACATTGTCAAAAAAGAACCATTTAGACCCGTCCAAGACGATTGCTCTTGAGATATTTCCTTCCAGGTACCCTGAAATTTGAATTTTTTGGGAATAATTTTATGAAAATAAAATACAGATAAAAAATATGCGACCTCAGCGCCTTGATTTTCCATACATCGAATAAACCTAAATCTGACATTAAATTCAATAGAAAATTCACATAGAACCCTTTATTACTCATAAAATAGGAAGGCACTAGCCTTTGTGATACGCTTATCACAGGAGGATCCACCTGGCATAATTACCACAGTTTGTGGATGAATTTGCAGCGTTTTAGTTGGTTATTCCTTGAATAATAAACCTATGTTTTCATGCAAAAGGTCAGCCTCTCCGACTCGGCCAAAAAAAATTTTCTGGACGTTTTACGGTGTCTAGATCAAAAAAGTCAAATGTCCGTCCGCCGTCCATGCCGTTTTTGATAGTAGAAAATTTTTTTTTAAATCTGAAATTTTGATCAGAGACCCGTTTCCGGCTCTAGTTGGTCCTCAAAACTTTTCAGCCCGATCGAACCAAATTTGGGCGGGGTAGGGATCAAAATGTATATTTCGAGAAATTGATTTTCAAGATTTCTGGCGATCTAGGTGTGTGGGGTACGTTTTTCCTTTAAGGTTTGGGGGCTGATTCCAATGAAATGGGTCCCCGAACGATTGGCACCCATCGGAAGTCCTTATCTACCCATTTTGTAAATGTGTTTTCAAGATTTCTGGTACATAGGCGTGTGGGGTATAATTTTCCACTGAATTTTGGACCCTGAATTGATTGGAATGGGTCTGGGACCCGCCGCGTTTCCCCTATTTTCCCCATGTTGGAGAAATGAGTCTCCATGCGCCTGGTCCGAGGAATAACCAACCCGTGTAAGAAAATGTGCAGGGCTTTTTTTTCGGAGGACTGAATATTTTTTGTTATCATAATACAGGGAGGATGGAAGATAGCTAACCCCCCCCCCCCTTTTTTTTTTTTTTTTTTTTTTTTTTTTTTTAACCGAAATTTTTAAAAATACTGAGATATTCTAGGGCCTAGATATTAGGTAGGTACTCGAAAATCGGATATGATGAATACATCCGGACTTCAATCATACCTTCGAGGATTTCACGGCCACTATTCAGCACCAGGGTTATTGTCACAGTTTGTACGATTGCTCACGTCATCACTTCTTGATTACAGAACGTGACATTTGGACGTATCAAGTGAATTTCCCCCTCTCTCTCGAAATCAACGGCTGGTCCGACTGGTTCGGAGGCCACTTCCTCTGGACATTCGAGTAGCGCGAGTGGGTGGGTACCGCATCTGATAGGCGGCCGAAGGTTATGAAGTTAGGTCGCACAGAGACCTCAAGGACTCACATCATTACATAAGTGTAATAAGTTCGTACAAGTGTAAGTTTCACCCGCTCGATTCTCGGTGGCCGTCCATCATCAACTCAAATTGTATAGATAACTTGTCACGTATTATGCCAATGTATTTGACATCATTTCTAGAAGCGGAAAATTGTCTTAATAACAATAAGTTTGGTTTCCGTCGAGGAAAGTGTACGCATGGTGCGATTTTTGAGGTTGTTGAAGAGATATCGGACGCCTTTGATCGAGAAGGAATGTAGGGGTGTGTTTATGAACCTCCATAAAGCGTACAAATTTAATGGAAAACAATGGGGCTTATATCCTCGAAAATCCATTTGTCAAAACGCTGCAAATTCTTTTACACGTGTTGGTTATTTCTCGGACCAGGCGCATGGAGACTCATTTCCTCAACATGGGGAAACTAGGGGAAACAGTGGGTGTGGTGGGTCCCGGATCCATTCCAATCGATTCAGGATCCAAAATTCAGTGGAAAATGATACCCTACACGCCTAAATCGCCAAAAACCTAGAGGAATAACCAACCCCTGTGGATGAATTAGGTTTATGGAGCCTAATTTCTTTAACATGGGGGAAACAGTGGGTGTAGCGGGTCCCGGACTCATTCCAATCGATTCAGGGTCCAACATTTAGTGGATAATGATACCCCACACGCCTAGATCGCCAAAAATCTCGAAAATTCATTTTTCAAAATACACATTTTGACTCTAACCTCGCCCATATTTGGTCCGATCGGGCTGAAAAGTTTCGAGGACACACTAGAGCCGGGAACGGACCCCTGACACAAATTTCAGGAATCTCGCTTGCTCCCAGGAATCTCGATCTGCATCCCACTAGGATGGGACAAGCTCCAAAGAAGTGGACTAAATCCTCGTTATCCTCCTGGACCTCACCCCCTTCACCTGTTTGTGCAACTATGTGCATTCCAGGTGGTGGGGAGGATGGCGCTTACGGGACACAACAAATTTCAACCGGAGGGTCTAACTGAAATCCTAAACAGGGTCAAAGCTGATAAGCCCTAGCGGTCTCGGATGTAATGCCAGAAGAGAAGGAGACCAACTTCCACACACCCTTCAAAGTGGTGACTGTAGACTGACAGCACTGGGAGAGTGGTTCAACCATATTTCCCCAGGGCTCACGTACACTCAGGATACGTGCTAAGGGTAGACTGTACGTACGGCTCAGGGTACACTGATGGGTCTCTAGTGGATGGTCGGGCTGGCCTGGAGGTGAGGGGTCCGGGTTATGCACAGGCTGCTCCCTTGGCCGGTTCGTCACTATCTACCAGGCACGGGTCCTCACTATTGCTACCTGTGCGCAGGAGATCCACCGACAGGGGCTCACCTGCGCCAGAATCACCATACTCTCAGAAAACCAGGCAGCTTTAACGGCCATTACGGCCTTCAAGTTCACCTCAAGACTGGCGTGGGAGTGCGTTCAGTCCCTGAAGAGGCTTGCGAGGAGGAATACAGAGACGCTGGGTCATCAGGGTATTTGAGGGAACTAGGATGTTGACTCCCTCTTCAAGCGGGGGTTGGCATCCTCTCCTCCTCTGAAACTACCAATGGTGTGCAAGGGAGGCGGAGAGAACTGTGCACGCACTTTGTGACAGTCTGGCTTTTGCTGCCACTCGGCAGCGGATCTTTGGTAAAGGGCTACCCAGCCTAGCTGATACCACAAAGATGGCCCCTGACGGAATCCTCCGCTACCTTAGGGTGGCAGGGATCTTGCGAGTCTTTTATTAGTAAGGGCGGACGGGCTCAATAGACCTATGGATGTCGCAGCGCCCAGGGGCAGTACTGCCCTCTGCCCTCAACATAAAGGAAAGAAAAAATATACATCCTCACTGTCTCCCAAGTTGCAGAGAGAGCAAAGGGGACTTGGGCGGCCCGATAGAAACTACAATAGACACCATCATTGAGGGGCAGGAGAACACCCTACCGATCCACCAAACGACCCAATCCGTATGATTTTCTGTTGTGACCTGCAATTTCGCCGGCCTGAAACCCAAATTCAGACAAGGGATTTTTCGGTTTCAGATCTCACATACCCACATACTTCTGCATTCACCCCCTCAAAACTGCATCAGCTAGGCCCTCGATTCGTGGCTGACATTCACTCAAGTTTCCCAAATTTCCACTAAATGGTACTGGAGAGCCAACTCCCTCATGAGAGCATACAAACCCACCCTCCAGGCATCTATCTGGTGTGCTATCAGTCGCGCGTATCAAGCCCGTCCTTTTCAAGGCCTTGATTATGTATTTCCCGGCTTGAACAAGTGTGCGAGCATGGATTGGATTTATGCCTGTCTGAAGACAGACCAAGTAATTTGGCGAGTTTTTTTGGGAGACCAGTTATGGTTTCGAGGAATGTCTATGCACCTCCTCTATAGTCAGTGATGGCGTACAACCCCACATCTGCGCTCTATAGCAGAACAAAGACCTCGACGCGGCATTGATACCTTTGTATTCTACAGCTACCGAGAGCATTGCCTGGCAGAAGACGGCTCTATATTGCGAGCTCATTTCAAGTTTGGCAACAGCTCCACTCTACTCAAAATGCATCTCATAAGACAAGCGTAATCACTGACAATTTCAACATGTCCTCCATTGAATGTTAAACTCTGCGCCTAGCCTTCTTCATCTATGAAATATCATTATTTTGGACTTCTCCAAATTCAACTCAAGAGCCCACTTCTGCAATACCCCTGCAGGTAGGCGATGTTGCGTTGTAGCTCTTCTGGCGCCTCTGCAAGGACAACAATATCATCATACTTCACAAAGAAGGTACTTGTGTCTCCAGCCTGCACCCTGCGTTGTGTCTATCTTGTAGTCTCTGGGCCAAATCATTGACTCATTGACCATGTAATTTCTGGAGTGGAATTGACTCATGGCTGGGAAAAAGAAGCAGTGTTGGAGGTGGGGCTTTCCCACAGCCAGGGCCACTGAATACAGGCAGCTCCCTACAGTCTCGGGATTATTATGGAGCTAGCAATTTTAGCATGTCTATCAGGGGAGAATGAACAATCGGATTTTCATCATCACTCAAAGCCTTTTTATGTGCGTAAATCATAAGTTTCATTTTGAAGAAGGCTGCCACGAGTTAAAAGTAAACAATCAATCATGGTGTAGAGCTTACGTCAACTGCACTGTCACCCGCTAATCTAGTAGGAAACGAGCATGTTTTTGTTATTCGCCTTATCATGGCTACTCGACCTAACCATGTCGCCGTCCTGATAAGATCCTAGGTGATGTGAACAAGTGTTGACTACTGCTCCATTTATCAAGAATGTTACATACTACTAGAACTGTTTAACTTGGAAACAGTGTTAAATTAAACATACATCCCAGAGATTCCATGTTTTTCGGTGAAGTCACAAATTCAAAAGTGATTGACCAAAACACGGTTTTAAAACTGCGTGTTTACAGTGATATCTCCTTCAATAAATGTTTGTTTGTTTGTTGTTGTTGGCCCCTTTCCTATACTCTCAGGCTTTACAAGGAAATGGCAACACGATGAAAATCTATGAAAAGTCCCCTTTGACTCTAAGAAAGCACCAACGTATCAACTTAGAACAAAGACAAACACCTTATCTAACAGTTCGTATGAGAAGAGTATTTAGGAGCAAATAGTCAAACTACGTAAGGTGGAAATAATCTGATCTTATCAGAAAGGCAAACGCCAAGTCCCATTATTTTCATCACAAATAGAACGGTACCTACAACTATCTTTGTGTGAATGACGAAATAAATTATGAGTATCATCTATTCAACGTAAATCTGGTAGGCGCAACGCTAGATGGCTCTCCACGCGAATCACGTTATCATTTTTAAGATAAGAAAAGTATTTGCGAAGGCATATACCTGTCGAACTTGACCTCATTTGTTGCCTAGTTCAGACTGGAATCAAAATATGTGCTTACCCAAAATTCTGAGCCGCAGAACTGATTGAGCGCACCATCCGCCATCGAACCATCTGGAAAAGTAAGGAGATTGATAAATTGAGGGGACGTTGCATTAAATGCAAACCAGTGAACTTTACTTGTCCAAGATTCGTTCTTGCATTCTTTGGTTGTATCTAATGTAAATAGGTACCCATTTTGACCCAAACCGGGGCCCATCTCAATGGATCCAAAATGTAATGGGAAGTAATACCTTACAGGCCAAGACCAAAAATGGAGTTTCAAAAACACATTTTCGCTCATACCCTCCCCAATTAGGGCCAATCGGGCTGAAGCCCGAGGGCCAATGCCGGGAAGTAGTACCTGACCAAAATTTGAAAATTTGTAGAAAAATGTCTAAAAATATATTATTAGGATTTATAAACCAAAACCAAAATGTCCGTATGCCTTACGCCGCGCCGTTTTTTATAGTAGAAAATTTCCAAAAAATTTTGAATTTTGGTTAGGGGCCTATTTTTGGTGCCAGTTAGTCCACAAAACATTTTGGAGAGATTATTGGTAAAAATGTGGTTTTTCGGACCTCGATTATCTGAACATTTTGGGAACTAGGCATGTGGGGTATCATTTTCCACTAAATTTTGTACGTTAAATTCATTTTGGTCGGTCCCGGACCGATTGGCACTGACCAAAAGTGGTTTTGGGTCAAAATGGGTAACCACAAATTGGAATGAGTCCTGGATGCTTCACATTCACAGTTTTCCCATTACTCTCAAAGGTATAATAAACTAATGAAGCATTTGAAATGATTCAGTTTCATTCAACTTGAAAATCAAAATTTCAAATTTCAGGGCTAATTGGAGATTTTAATTGGAATAATGAGCAAAAACCGAAGAAAGTATGGAAAGTTATAGGTTGCATAACTACCGATAGTTTTTCATGTTAATTAATCCCGATTGATACTGTAGAGTATACACAACCTTATGCAAGCATGATTCATTTCAATTGCTCACTATACTTGGCTAAATAACTTTTCGGGGAGTTCATCAGATGTTAATAGGTAAATTAATATTTTGGGCGTTTCAAGGTGTCTACGTAGATCCAATTTAGCAAAGGTCCGTCCGCCATCCATGCCGATTTGGGTAGTAGAAAATTTTCTAAAAATTTGAAATTTTGGTCAAAGACTCGTTTCTGGCTCTAGTTGTTCCTCGAAACTTTTCAGCCCGAACAGACCGAATTTGGAGGGGGGGGGGGGGGGACAAAATGTGTTTCTCGAAAAATGAATTTTTGAGATTTTCGGCGATCAATGAGTGTAGGGCATCATTTTCGACTTAATTTTGGACGCTGAATCCAATTAAATGAATCCCGAACCGACTGGCACCCTCTGGAAGAGGTTATGGACGCTGAATCGATTTAAATCCAATCGGACCAAATTTGGTAGGGGAAGGAGAGAGGAATTATAAGTCAAAAGGAGTATTTTGAAAAATGATTTTTCAAAATTTTTGGCGATCTAGGCGTGTGGGGTATTATTTTCGACTGAATTTTAGACACTGAAATCAATGAGACGGATCCCGGAACGTTTGGAACCCACCGGAAGAGGTTATGGGTCAAAATGGGTATCTATCTACCCATTTCAAATGTGTGTTTTCGAGATTTCTGGTACCTAGGCGTGTGGGGTATCATTTTCCACTAAATTTTGGACGCTGAATCCAATGAGACAAGTCCCGGAACGGTTGATACCCAGCGGAAGAGGTTATGGACACTGCAATCCATTGAAATGAGGCTCCATGCGCCTGGTCCGAGGAATAAGCAACCCCTGTGAGAGAATTTGCAGAGTTGTTAAAAAAACGCATTTTTCCGGACGCGAAGACCTGAAAAGCCCCTCTACCCCATCCCCTACCAAAACATTACATCCTTTAGTAATTTGTCAAACTTTATGCTTTCTAACTGACAATCCTGAGGTGTTCATGAGTCCAACAGGTGATAGCGAGACCTGATATGGAAAATGATTATACACGTCTACCAATTTTGTGAACAGTGGTACCTACATGACCAACTTGGCGAATGGGGTAGGCAGATAGGGTAGGGTGATCAATGATCAGCAAATGTTAGCCAGGTCCAGGGCGATTGTTCTCAACGTCGAGGGCGGAAACCGGCGACTGGAATCCGACAAACGCGACACAATGAACTGCACTGTCGCGGATCCACAACTGTTGAGTATTTCTGATATGATCGCGGTTCCGGCAGAGCAATTAAATGGCTCAGGGGAGGGGGGTTTGCTCTATGCGTCAAGTGGCCGAGAGATATGTGTGAGGGAGGGGGGTGTTGACAGTTTCTTCGCAATGTCTCTGGATTCGAGGTGGGAGCTTCTCTGGAGATGAAATCTCTCTGCTGACAAAACAATGACCTTGTCCTGTCGTATCGTCTTTGTCCTAAGTGTGGCCTGACGAAATACAATTACTAACAGACCATAGCCAGGGGAAACTTACTTTGGCACGCCCTCGTAAATCTACAAAGTTTGTCAGTTATCTGGTAGTGTTGCCACTTAGAGATTTGTAGCCACCTTAGAGATATCCTTTGATTTTGGTTGGTTATTCCTTGAATAATCAACCTATGTTTTCATGATAATGGTCAACCTCTCCGATTCGGCTCAAAAATTTTTTCTGGACGTTTCATGTTGTCCTGATCAAAAAAGGTCAATGTCCGTCCGCCGTACGCCGTACGCCGTCCGCCGTCCATTGTCCACGCCGTTTTTGGTAGTAGAAAATTTTCTAAAAATCTGAAATTTGGGTCAGGGGTCTGTTCCCAGCCGAGATGGGTCCTCGAAACTTTTCAGCCCGATCGGACCAAATTTGGAGGGGGTAGGGGTTTTCTGAAAAATGGATTTTCGAGATTTTGGGTGATTTAGGCGTGTGGGGTGTCATTTTCCACTAAATTTTGGTCGCTGAATCCAATAAAATGGGTCCCAGAACGATTGGCACCCACTGGAAGAAGTTATGGGTCAAATTGGGTATTTATTACCCAATTTGATTATGTGTTTTCGGGATTTCTGCTACCTAGGCGTGTGGGGTATCATTTTCCACTAAATTTTGGACGCTGAATTCAATGATGTGTGTCCCAGAACGATTGGCACCCACCGGAAGAAGTTATGGGTCAAAATGGGTATGTATCCACCCATTTTGTATGTGTCAGGATTTCTGGTGCCTAGGCGTGTGGGGTATCATATTCCACTAAATTTTGGACCTTGAATCGATTGGAATGGGTCTGGGACCCGCCACACCTACTGTTTCCCCCATTCGACGAATAACCAACCCGTGTGTTTAGTTGGTTATTCTCTGAATAATCAATCAATTTTTTCATGCAAAAAGTAAATTCCTACAATTCTGCCCAAAAATGTTTTCTGGGGGTTTCAAGGTGTCTACATCAAGATTAGCAAATGTCCGTCCTCCATCCACGCCAATTTCTCTTTAGACAGGGGACTTTTTTCCTCGTTCTCATTTGAAAGAATTTCCGTCCTGTCTACATTAAATAGTGACTCGTCATACCTGTATTTCAGCAAGTGGTGTCAAACATAGTGATAAACGATGATCCGCCATCAAGAAAACTATTGTAATTGGGTTGGACTAAATATGAAGCCAGGTACCCAGGTAGGCCAGGTGAAGAGTCACGCCTACTATGACTTTATAGGTTTCAGTATCGATAGATTGCCAGTGTTTTGTTAAGTTATACCTTGAATAATCAACCTCTCAGTTTTCATGCAAAAAGTAAACCTCTCCAATTCAACCAAAATTTTTTTCTGGACGTTTCAAGGTGTCTAGATCAAAATTAGCAGCCCGCCGTACGCCGTCCACGCCGACATTAGTAGTAGAAATAATTCTAAAAATATGAAATTTTGGTCAAAGTTCCGTCATGGCTCTTGTTGGTCCTCGAAACGTTTCAACCCGATCGGACGGAATTTGGGTGGGGTAGGGGTAAAAATGTGAATTTTGAGAGATGGATTTTTGAGATTTTTTGCAATCTAGGTGTGTGGGGTATCATTTTCCACTGAATTTTAGCCGCTGAATCCAATGAGACGGGATCCGGAGCGATTGGCGCCCTCTGGATGAGGCTATGGGTCAAAATGGGTGCCTATTTACCCATTTCGAATGTGTTTTCCAGATTTCCGGGACCTAGTCGTGTGGGGTATCATTATTCACTAAATTGGGACGCTGAATTCAATTAAATGAATCCCGAAACGATTGGCGCTTTCTGGATGAGGTTACAAGTCAAAATAGGTACCTATCTACCCATTTCAGATGTGCATTTTCGAGATTTCTGGTACCTAGGCGTGTGGGGTATCATTTTCCAGTAAATTTTGCATCCTGAATCGATTGGAATGGGTCCGAGATCCGCAGCACCCACAGTTTCCCCCATTTTCCTTGTGTTGAGAAATGAGTCTCCATGCGCCTGGTTCGAGGAATAACCAACCCGTGTTTAAGAATTTGCAGCGTGTTTCGAACGAAATCAATGCTTGGAATTGAAATCCTTCGAACAAATCTTGTCGATGTCAAACAGCTGCCCAATACCCCAAATACGACCAAAACTCCACGAGGTTTTGCAAACCTGTTACTACTTTTGTTTCTACCATAATTATTGCAACATAAAAACAAAAACTTTACTAGTATTTACAATCGTGTTGTCGCTTGAAATGTCCAACTTCTGGACATTTCCCTACATTCCTTACTGTTGCTCCAAGGAATAATTAACCATCGTGGAAGAATTTGTAGCGTTTTCGATCCACACATCATGAAACACTGTCACATTTTGAGTCCAATCGGAGAGTTAGACCTCTTGTTTGAAACCAGGTTGATTATTCAAGGAATAATAAACCAAAACATGCAGAAATTGAGTACTTGCAAACCTTATCAAAAAGTGAATCAAAAACGGAGCTGAAATTCGAGCATGTAATGAGTAAGCCTCCATAGAGGCACATTTAGTATTATTTCGTTGCAACAGTCATTGTCTGACATCCAACGAGTGTTTAGGATTTCTCAAACCTGAAAAATTGGTCGTAAACATTAAATAGAGACCGCCTTGATGACATCTTCCATTCATCAGAGAATAAAGATTAATGTTCCAGATGTATCATACCAATGCGTTTACATACCTATTTACCAATCCTCGCGGCAAAAAAATAAGAGACTATGTACTATTTCCGAAAAATTGAACATTCCATTTTACCGGGGATTTCATCTGACGGGTCGCGTTATCTTGGACAATTGGAAACCATTCAAAAACCTTCCTCTTCCTCTCCATTTTGAGCACGCTGAGTACATTGACATTATGGATTATGTTTTTTATGTCCTGCGATTAATATTAATTGGTGGAATTCATCAAGAATCTGTAATAATTTAATTAATGCAAAATGATTGGGTGCAGATATAGATAGGTTGCGGATTTTTGATTGAGCTAGGCTCTATGCTTCTTCCAGCACGCAAGATCTTAACCCTGGAACCGTACACTGGGGCACGCAGTGTCCAGGGAAATTTAGTTTTGCTTTAAGTTTTAGCTGGCAACGCTGAGCGCAGCCCCCTCCCACTACTTTTTAAACTCTGGACCAGGCGCATGGGGATTCATTTCTTCAACATGGGAAAAATGGGGGAAACAGTGGGTTTGGCGGTCCCGGATCCATTCCAATCGATTCAGGGTCCAAAATTTAGTGGAAAATGATACCCAACACGCCTAGGTACCAGAAATCTCGAAAACAGACATTCGAAATGGGTAGGTAGGTAGGTACCCATTTTGACCCGTAACCTCATCCGGAGGGCGCTAATCGTTTCAAGATTCATTTAATTTGATTCAGCGTCCAAAATTTAGTAGAAAATGCTACCCCACACGCCTAGATAGATACCCGAAACCCGGAACACACACATACAAAATGGGTAAATAGGCACCCATTTTGACCCATAACCTGTTCCGGTGGGTGCCAATCGTCCCGGGACCCGTCTCATTGGATTCAGCGTCCAACATTTTTTGGAATCCCAAAAATCCATTTTTCGGAAAAACACATTTTGAGGAGGTTATGGGTCAACATGTGATTTTTGAAACTCGATTTTTGGATTTTTTGGGAACTAGGTACGTCAGGTATGCTTTTCTAGCAAGTTTTGCGTGCTAAAGCCATTGAGATGAATTCTGGACCGATTGGTGCCCACAGGAAGTAGCTATGGGTCATAATGGGGGGATACTGTGATGGTTTAGAATTTCTGTAATTATTGAAAATCCTACATGGTGCATGCAGTAATAAGGTTTCTGACTGCAAAAAACTGTAAAACAATAGAAATGGAAAGAGGCACTACAATAAATTCTCAAAGGTATTGCCAAACTCTCCAAAAATTCAGAAGAGCAGCAAAAACAAGGATGTTGAGCTCCAAGATCTTGATGATCACAACAATGCCAAGCCCCACACAGCAAAAAAATGTCACTTGTAAAATTCTTGAATCTTTTAAGTGGGAGGAGAAAAACACATTTTGAGGAGGTTATGGATCAAAATGTGATTTTTGAAACTCGATTTTTGGATTTTTTGGGAATTAGGTACGTCAGGTATGCTTTTCTAGCAAGTTTTGCGTGCTAAAGCCATTGAGATGAATTCTGGACCGATTGGTGCCCACAGGAAGTAGCTATGGGTCATAATGGGTCACATATCTAAGAATTTCTAAGAATCATTGGATTCAGCGTCGAAAAGTTAGTGGAAAATCATAAACCACACGTCTAAGTACCAGAAATCTAGAAAACACATAATCGAAATGGGTAGATGGATACCCATTTTGACCCATAACCTGTTTGAGAGGGCGCCGACCGTTCTAGGACCCATTTCATTGGATTTGGCGTCCACAATTCAGTGGAAAATTATAACCCACACGCCTAAATCGCCAAAAATCTCGAAAATACATTTTTCAAAATACACATTTTGACCACTACTCCGCCCAAATTTGGTCCGATTAGGCTGAAAAGTCCCGAGGACCAACTAGAGCCGGAAACGGGTTCTTGACCAAAATTTCAGATTTTTGGAAAATTGTCTACTACCAAAAACGGCGTGGACGGCGGACATTTGGATATACAGGGAAGCCATAGAGCCGGGCTCTTCTAGCGCCGGGCTCATCTAGCGCAAAACCATGACGAGGAAAAACTATAATGAGGTATATCAGGACGGACATTTGACTTTTTTGATCTAGACACCTTGAAACGCCCATTCTCGAGTAGGCAAATATATGTAAAACTCTATTATTATGAGTGCTCGAGGTAATATTTCATTGATTACAACTCTATTTAATCATAATTTATTATTCATGCTTACAAACCTTACTCCTAACGACAATCATCACTTGAAAAATAAGTATAATTTTTTTTAATTAATACATTTTTATTGAATTTTCTTAGATGAATTCATAATTATTCGCATTTGTGCAATCTTAGACCTATTCGCCTACTATCACTTGACAAAAAGTAGAATAGATACAAAATATATTGGAAGAAACACATTAAACAAAATCAGGAGTCATTAACGGACAAGACAAGTTGACCGAAGACTAATTAACAAACTGAGAATTAATTTAATCTATTAATTTTCATAAATCGGGTCACTTTCGCTTGAGCAGCATTTCGTATATTGTCATAAATTTCCTCGATTTCTTTGATATCTTCGCGACATGAGCGATCCTGCAGACAAGGTAATGAAAGAGTTAATCAACACACGTAAGGCGGGAGTTATGGCAATATTATCAAAGCAAAATGAAGACTACAAACAATAATGTGAGACAGTGCACCCCCCCCCCCCCCCATCATAAGGCGATTTTGCGCCAAAACTCTCAACACTGAGAGAGATGTTGAGGCTCAAATAAATACTCTGAAGCAGTCCTCAGCAGCAATCCTCAAACGTTTGCTGATGCAACTTGTCGAGGATTACCGATTTATTCTGCAGCCAAATCTCCAATTTCTGAGCCGGCCAGCATTCTGATTCCCCAATACATGAAAATGAGAATCAAACCTTTCAAGGCTTAACTGGGGTGGCGGTCGGGATGCATCTTAGAAATAACTCTCATTGTAAATTATGCGTCACAAGTGAGGTAGCCCCTCTGGCGTGATTCGGAAAAGGAATAAAACCAATTTCTGCGGCTGAACATGACACTATCTCAAGTAAATACGTGTATCTGATTGAACCATAGAGACCAAAAGCAGCAGCGGTGAAATTATACAAACAAGTTTTTCAAGTGGCTGGTTTATTGCTTTTCACCCTATAAGTCCATGGAATGCCCATGGTCATGAGGGGTCAACTATTTCTGATTAGCCCTAAAAATGTATACGTTTCATGATGTCCAGATTGAAATGTCCGTTCACGCGTTTTTACTTTTGTATCACATTTACTTGGATAGAAGATAATCCGCAAATGTTTTAGTAGTAGAAATTTTTTAGAAAACGCTGCAAATTCTCTCACAGGGGTTGGTTATTCCTCGAACCAGGCGTATGGAGACTCATTTCTTCAAGGGTGGGTGTGACGGGTCCCGGACCCATTCCAATCGATTCAGGGTCCAAAATTTAGTGGAAAGTGATACACCACACGTATAGGTACCAAAAATTTCGAAAACACATTCAAATTGGGTAGGTAGATACCCATTTTGACCCACTACCTTTTCCGGTGGGCGCTAATTGTCCTGGGAATCATTTCACTGGATTCAGCGTCCACAATGCAGTGGAAAATGATACCCCACACGTCTAGATCGCTAAAAACCTAGAGGAATAACCAACCCCTGTGGATGAATTAGGTTTATGATATGGGTCCCAGACCAATTGGTGCCCACTGGGGGTGGGTATGGGTCAAATGGGTTCCTACCCCATTTTGAAGGTGGGTTTTCAAGATTTTGGGAACCTAGGAGTGGGGTATCATTTTCCACTAAATGTTGGACACTGAATCGATTGGAATGAGTCCGGGACCCTCCACACTCACTGTTTTATCCATTTTCCCCATGCTATTAGTCCAAGGAATAACCATACCCCTGTGATTCTGATCTAGACGTCTTAGAGAGTTTGCAACAAAAAATTTGGGGCCGATCGGGAATGGTCGACCTTTATCATATTGGGCATGATTACATAGGTTTATCATAGCATTTTCCAGAAACTAACAAGAGTATGTGCTGCAGCACATTGGCAGAGATCTACAATCTCACTTTGGAGGAGCTGAGCAACGGCCAACCAGAAGCAAAATGAGAGTGAGGTGGTTTTCAAGATACTCGCCCTAAATCTTAGTTCCCTTTGATCTCAAGAGCTCAGCCTGGGACTGTTTAGCACATTACTTTGGACTGAGTCCGGGCACTTGCACATGGCCTGTTGTTGCTCACACAGTTCTGCTGGCAACAATTTTCAGTGCTACTCTTCGTTTCACAGCCAGCATTCGTTTTCGATAGTTGGATCGACCTAGACTTCCGCCCCATAAAGGTGAATTTGCGTAGGTTATTGACATACCCACATACATAACCTTGGGCAAGAGGTATTTGCCATGATGCGGCTGAGTGCTGCTGTCTTCTATGCTGCTATCCTGATATGCTCCCAGAATGTAATCTTAAAATCCTTTGTAACTCCAGATATCTCCAAGCTGGCCTTGTTTCTGTCTCCAGACGTGCTCCAATCTGTATGGGATGCGCTTACGTGTGAAGAGTACCACTTTGTTGTTGTTTGTTGAGTACCACTTAGGTCTTGGCTGCAGCTAATGACAAGCTCTTCCATTCTGGCTCTGACCGTGCTCATAATAGACCTCATCTTCTCCCCGGCTTGCTCAGTTGTTCATGCTATGATTACTGCTGCAACGTCGTCTGCATAACCAACCAGAAAGGTGACTGGCTCACAATGCACACGGTGCAGGTTGGAGGCAGCTGCTTTACGTAGGGTCAAAGCGCTTTTTGTGTTGTTGGCCCAAAAAATATTACTCCTTATGCTGATAAGCCAAAGCTATTCATGAGTCTGTGAAGGGAGAAACTCACCAATTTCAAGCAGAGACGTCCACGCTCCAGCTCCAACACTTCAATGATCGTAATCAATTTTGCTTCTGGTGGCTTAGGGTATTTCTTCACTAGAGGACACTCAGAACTGTGAAGTACATGTTCGTTCCTGAAACGAGTAAAATTCATTCAACATGTGCATCAACTGGGTACAATTTTTAATGGTCTAACACAACCACGAAAAATTTACATCAACTTTATTGATGATTAAAGCGGTAAAACATCATGATTGATGTATTGAACCTGATGTTACCAGAGCCATCAAGATGAATGATTCGTTCCCAAAATGCAGTGCTACAAGTGCGAGTATCAGGCAAATTGTAAGGGAAAAGGGAGTGCAAGTGTTCAGAACCAAGTATTTTGTAGCTGTAGTGCTAGAAAGATTGGTGAGGTGGTTGTGATGTGCAGAAGCAGCATTCAGGTAAGCCTATACTTAATTGCAGGAGATCACAAAACCAACCTCCAATTTATATAGGAGGAAGAGATGCGTTTTGACCAGTTCATAACTCCTTATTGACATCTAAGAGAACGGACATTAGAAGTAAGCCACTAGGCTAATTCGACTGAGCAGTCAGTTTTTAGATTAAATACATTTTATAATTAAACTTTTCTTTAAGGTTTTTTTTCGAGGATGAAACAATAGTATACCGCAATGGTTGATTACTCCTTGGAGCAAGATTATGGGGGAAACAGTGAAAAGTCGAGTGTCCTGGACTCATTCCGATCAATTTAGCGTCCAAATTTGAATGGAAAATGACAACCCACAAGCCTGGGTACACAAAAATCTCTAAAACTATTTCAAAATAGGTAGGTAGGCAACCATTTTGGGCTCCAGTGGGGCCCATCTTAATATATTCAGCACCCAATGTGTAGTGGAAAATGATACCAGGGTCCCAAAAAGACCCGATAATCCATTTTTTTTAATTCCGGGACCCGTCTCATTGGATTTTGCGTCCAAAATTTAGTGGAAAATGTTACCTCACACGCCAAAAATCTAGAAAATCCATTTATCGAAATACACATTTTGACCCCTACCCGCCCGAATTCGGACGTATAATTTTCCACGATTAGCACCCTCTGGAAGAGGTTATGGGTCAAAATGCGTACCTATCTACCCATTTAGAATTTGTTTTCGAGATTTTTATCTTCATTTTTGGATAGTTATTATAGACTAAATTCTTCAACATGGGGAAAACAGAGGGTGTGGCGGGTCCCGGACCCATTCCAATCGATTCAGGGTCCAGAATTTAGTGGAAAATGATACCACACAGGCCTAGGTACCAGAAATTTCGAAAACACATTCGAAATGGGTAGATAAGGTACTCATTTTGACCCATAACCTCATCCAGAGGGCACCAATCGTTCTGGATTTATTTCATTGGGTCCAGCGTCCAAAATTTAGTGGAAAATGTTACCTCACATGCCTAGATCGCCCAAAACCTCGAAAATCCATTTTTTCATAATGCACATTATGACCCTTACCTCGCCAAAATTTGGTCCGATCGGGCTGAAATGTTTCGAGGACCAACTAGAGCCGGGAACAAACCCCTTACTCAAATTTCAAACACCTTAAAATGTCCAAAATTGGACCTAAACCAAATTGGAGAAATTGACATTTTGAATGAATACATAAGTTGATTATTCAAGGAATAACCAATAAAATTTAAACAAAAACCAATAAAAATTTGGTTTTTTGAAAAATGGATTATCGGCGATTTTGGGGCGTGTTGGGTGTAATTTTCCACTAAATCATGGATGCTGGATAAATTAAGATGGATCACGGATCGATTGGCGCCCACTGGAGGTTGGTATAGGTTAAAATGGGTACCCACTTATGTCGAATGTCAGGTTTCATAACTTTTGGGTATCATTTTTTAACTGAATATTGAACGAATCGGTCTGTTCAAGTCTGGGACAGTCCTTACTCACCGTTTTCCTTCTACTCCAGCTTTAAGGAATTCAACCATTTTGGAAGGATTAACCATTCTCTCCCCTACACCACGGATCATGCCTTTTATATTCGGGTATTTCCTAGTCGTGCACGCGCCCGCATATTCTGTCATTACCCATTTTTTCAACTGCAACAATAGACTGACTAGATACTAAATTATGCTTCAATCTCATTCCAATACCCTCCTACCATGAATTCTGCCATAATTCCTTCACATAGGTCTGCTGCCAGGCCAATCTATATAAAGACTGGACGAATTAGTGCATTTGTGGCGAGTTTCCCGTACAGTTAGGAAGGAAAAAACCCCACTCCTTCTCGCATATCGTGATTTCACATTTCTAGTATGAGACAGTTCTGCCTACAACCTAGATTACTAGATACTAAATTATGTTTCAAACCCATTCCAATACCCTCCTACCGCGAATTCTGCCATAATTCCTTCACATAGGTCTGCTGCCAGGCCAATCTATATAAAGACTGGACGAATTAGTGCATTTGTGGCAAATTTCCCGTACAGTTAGGAAGGAAAAACCCCCACTCCTTCTTGCATATCGTGATTTCTCATTTCTAGTATGAGACAGTTCTGCCTACAACCCGTCTCCAGCCGCCATATTCACTCACCATGCGTCGTCGCCTTCGTCAAACTCCAAAATCTTCTCGCAGTAATAGCATTGTGTTTTTCCAAGACAGAACCATCCCGCATTCGCCATCTACATAGAAAAAACATTTACCAAATTAACCAACTTACAGATCAAAATAACAAGGGCATAACATGAGCTTTTGTAGCCTACGCAATCCTAATCAACTTACTGCCTCTTGCGTCGGAATTTTTAGCTTCCATTTTTGTGTAGTGAAAGACTTAATCCGTCTGGAATATGTGAAGAAACTCTAGAACACAGAAAATGATGGCGCCTTATTATACCTTGTAAAAACGCTTTCACAAGGGTTGGTTACTCCTCGGACCCCTACCCCGCCCAAATTTGGTCCGATCAGGCTGAAACGTTTTGAGGACCAACTAAAGCCGGAAACGGATCTGTGACCAAAATTTCAGATTTTTAGAAAATTTTCTACTATCAATGTTGGCGTGGACGGCGTACGGACATTTGCCTTGTGGTTGGTTATTCCTTGAATAATCAACCTATGTTTTCATGCAAATGGTCAACCTCTCTGATTTCATTCTACTTATTCCATGTCAATCTGATCGGCCACAAAATTTGACAATAATAATACGTTAATACGATGTCTAGATCAAGATAGGTTGATTATTCGACAACAAATACTCACATCCAATGGGGGGCTTCCTTTTTTGGCGGACATCACTCTGACTTTCGTTCAAAACAATATATGAAATGCAATATTGAAAATGGAGACAACCTTTCACGGCGAGTCTTTGTTCAGCCCAGCATTAAACACAGATCACAGAAGACACGAGTACGTAACCATGGAAAAATGTTCTTCTACGAACCAAACGTACTGGGTATGATTGCGATAACAACGAAATGGCGCGAAAGGAGTTCTTCTTCTTCTTCAGTTGTTCTTCAATCTTGCCTATATCTGTATCATAACAACAGTAATTCTTTTAGATTCAAAATTGATGAGCAAATATATAAAACTGTGGATCTTTACTGAAACATTGATTTATCAAAGCCAGGAGCCTAATATAGTATAGTATAGAGTAATATTACTTTCGTTCTAATGGAGGAAAAGTAAGTAAAGTAAAGTAAAGTAAACAAGGACTTTCACCTTGGATTTTCGTCCGACTACCTTGGTCAGGTGTCGCGGACGTCGTCAGCCGTCCTCCAAAGAGGATCGTAAATTGATCTGACGATTTCGCTCGTGGCTACTTATTGCCTCACCCCCTTAAGTGAAGAGGACGAATATGAGGGTCAAGACAAACAAGTTGCTCTAGCCAGGATTCGAACCCTGGCCGCTCGGAGTACCACACCAATCCTTCGTCTATTCCACTAGACTACCGAGCGCCCCTGTTCTAATGGAGGATAAATCCTCAGATCTTGTCATTGCCTACCTACTGCAAGAGACTTCAGTGACGTCAAAAATACGGCTAACCCTCATCCAGGGAACCTATGAAGTTACTACATTAAAAATAGCGTTCATTATGAATCGATTAAGATAGAATCGATTCATTGGAAAAGTATTGACAAGAACCATGATTATTTTTTCAAAAATAATCTATTCTTTTTATTTATTTTTTGTTTAAAAATTCATCAGATAACAGTTCGGGCAGAGTAGAAAGTGTTCCCGAATCAGTAAAGCCAAAGTTGCCTCTGATATAGTAGTGGACACCCTGAACCGGGGCAGCTGCTCTTCCTGGGAGTAAATCACCAGAGCCTTCAAGGCCCCAGTGTTGGGTGTTCTCATGTATGGCGCTGCTGTCTGGGCTCTCAGATACACCAAGGAGATTGAGTGCACGCGGGTGCAGTACTTCAGGCGAGTCCTTGGACTGCCACAGCGCACTCCAGGATATATGGTCAGACTCGAATCCGGAGAACCGCCCCTCGCGCTGACAGTACTAAGACAGGCGCTCAGATTCTTAGCAAAGGTCCTTGATATGGATGGCCCGCGCTACCCGAAACAGTGCCTACTAGCACTCATTGAGCAGGACAAAAACCCAAGAAATGACCGTCGGTTCAATTGGTTTTCACAAGTGAAGGACTTGGCTGACAAATGCACAGGGAAAAAGCTGCAAGTAGAAACCGAAGCTTCTGCTGTACTCGCCTAAATCCCGGCTGTGCTTGACACCGCCAGGCTTCATCTGTTTGGTCTCGGCCTAGCCAGCCTATCTGGTTCTGCTTTCAGCGAGGCCTATTCCTACCTCTATACCCCTTTGGCCCGGGCCACAAGAATACACCTGCAGGCCCCTTTCAGCCAGAAAAGGCTCCTCGCGCAAATAAGGATAATGGGGCACTAGGTACTACAGCGCAGCATTAAAAATTGGAAAAAATCGTCGCTTCAAATTGTCTCCAAAGAAAACATGCCCAGACTGCATCCTAGGGATGGGAAAAACCTACCGGTTTTAACCGGAAACCGGTTTTTTGCTCTCGGTTAATCGGTTATTTTAGGTTTTTTTTTTTGATCGGTAAAAAACCGGGTTTTTATAAAAAACCTAAAAACCGGAATAATTTTCCTGACCCATCACAACACAAAACTGAAAAAAAGAGAACATTTTAATGAAATTTCTTAATCTAAACGGCAGTCGTTGCCCTCCAGTGAGGGATTTTTAATAACCATTGGCAACACTGTTCCGTAACTCGATTCCAAATTTCCAATAGCCTTCTGCTGGTTCTGCTTCTACAGTTCTCTTTATCTGTTATCAGTTTCTCACTTTCTCAGTAAAATTGTCTGAAATGTATTCTAGCAAATTTTGGGCTCATTTGGAGGCTTATTTCAAAAAGTTGTTTTCGAGGGTATCACCATACTTCCATTTTCATAAAAGTAAAAAACCTGTTTTTAAAAAAAAACGGTTTTTAGAAAAACCGGTTATTTCAAGTTATTTAAACCACCAGGTTAAACAGGAGGTGGAAAAAACCGGTTTAACCGAAAACCGGTTTTTTTTTCTGAAAACCGCCATCCCTACTGCATCCACCGCCAAGACCAGGCCCCCTTCCACGTCCTCTTCAACTGCCTGCTATATAAATTGCAAAGAGAAGCGGTTTGCCCATATCTCCTCCACCCCAAATATGCCATTCCGCACACCAAATGAACTTGACATACAGAGTGCTAAATTTAAGCTGTAGAAGTCCTCCCATTTTCCCTGTAGACTTCTCCCATCAGGGATATTGTGAATATGGAGTTGACACTCGACAGTTTATTACAACCCATCAAGAAGGCAGTGGTTACATTACAGCTGATCTGGATCTCCTCTTGGACGCACGCCATCTTGAGACGCCACTTTTGCTTCTTGTCTCGTCCTCTTGGCTTCTTCTCAGAGAAAACTACGTTTCGCCTTGATACCTATCTTATTTGGTGAGTTACTTCAGTTTTCTTGAGTTCGTATATGATCAAGTTACCAAGGGGCACTAGGTGGTAGGTATTTGATTTACGGAGAAACACTCGCGAGTAAAATTACACCGCTTTACGGCGACACAGAGACTTTTTAATTTCGTGAATGGCGTCCTAAACACCAGAAAGTTATGCCTTTTTGACTAGCAAGTATCTTGTTCCTTTTTCTCTAGTCATGTATGATTTTCTGTTTTATTCTTCCAATTAATGAAGAGTACAATTATCTTCCAATATCATTTCTTAAGTATTCTCACTTTTTATGCAAAATGTAAGCCTCACAATGAAATTGTAAATTACTACTAGATTTGTACTTTATAGATTACGTATTATTATAGATATTTACTTAAGATGCAACATTCGCTGTCAACTCAGCCTTATGTCATTTTGACAAATGAAGGTCTTTTGAATTGAATTGATTAGAAAGTGAAGAAATCATTCCTGAATTAAAATCACCTATAGTGCTAACCTATTTTTATTAAATAAAAATAGGTTGGTAGGGAAGAATGAGAAAAATAATTGTTGTAAACAATATTGTATATTTTTGAAGATAGATTGTTACAAGCAGATTGCCATTTTTAAAAAAAATTCCACATCGACCAAGATGACGACATATTTTGAACATAGAGTACAAAAACAGAGTACCACATAGAACCAAACACAAGACACACTGTGGTGGTTGTTACTTCTGTATCCTCACTTCATTTCATCAGCGGTTCATAGCTTTTTAACATGGATTAATCGGCAGGGCAATCAATATTAATTTCTTCGAGAACAGAAAAGAATCGGTTTTCGATTCAAGAAATTCAGAATCAAATCTGCCGTTTCTCATTTTTGGGAAAGTATCGATTCCTTCAAGAATCGATTTATTTCGAGCATCCCTCTTGCTCGTGCTAGAATGTAGTTTCATGGAGGTTTCTTCCATGATCATATGATCAATTGGTCACACGTTTTCTCGACAGGGACGCGCCATGCCAAAACCCGGCTAGCAATTTATTGGAAGATTGACATCTCTACGGAAAGGAAGAATCCCACGAACACACATCAAACGAGGTGAGTCAAGTTGTAAGTAAGTAATGATGTTGTTTGATGAAATCCGAGTTAACCCATGGACAAAGCGGAAGGCTTTCCTTTCTTCCATGTGGTTTTGGAAATGGCGACCGAAGCTGTTCGCTGTTTCACGTTTATTTTTTATGTGTTTTTGTCGTTTATTCACTCTGTCGGGCTCGGCGTTGTACCGACTTCTTTCCGACGCAGACATTTCGAAATTTATTTTTTGATTTCAGCGAGTCGCTATGCCGAGGAGCATGGGGTGCTGGCGTCTGGGACGCCGAAAGTGGAAGTCATCTCTCATATGGCCCGAGTCTGTTTCACTACGGCCCCGAGATTCTTCGATTTGGGTAAATAATGTTTGCAGAGATAAATTTGAATAAGTATTACTAACTGGAATAGTACATGCGTTCATAAAACCACTCAAACTGTGCAGAACACATCCCATAGGTATGCTTTGAAATCATACATTCCTTCTAGTTCATCATTCCAGTATCATTCCTACGTTATGCCGAAAGTCAATCTCTCAGTTTTGCCCCGAAATTGAACAGTTAACGTTTAGAGTTGTCTACATCAAAAAGTCAATCCCTCCGATTCGGCCCAAAAATTTTTTCTGGACGTTTCATGGTGTCAGGATCAAAATTAGCAAATGTCTGTCCGCCGTCCACGCCGACTATGGTAGTAGACAATTTTCTAAAAATCTGAAATTTCGGTCAGTGGTCCGTTCATGGCTTTAGTTGGTCCTCGATGCTTTTCAGCCCGATCGGACCAAATTTGGGTGGGGTAGGGGTCAAAATGTGAATTTCGAAAAATGGATTTTTGAGATTTTTTGCAATCTAGGTGTGTGGGGTCTCAAATTCTGGACGCTGAATCCAATGTAATCGATCCCAGAATGATGGGTACCCACCGGAAGAAGTTATGGTTCAAAATGGGTACCTATTCACCTATTTCGAATGAGTGTTCGAGATTTCTGGTACCTAGGCGTGTGGGGTATCATTTTCCATGAAATTCTGAACCCTGGATCGATCCGGGACCTGCCATACCCATTGTTTCCCCCATTTTCCCCATGTTTTAGTAAGTGTTTTCGAGATTTCTGCTACCTAGGCGTGTAGGGTATGATTTTCCACTGAATTTTGGACGCTGAATACAATTAAATGAATTCCGATACGATTGGCGCCCTCTGGATGAGGTTACCAGTCAAAGTGGGTACCTATCTACCCATTTCGAATGTGTGTTTTCGAGATTTCTGGTCCCTGGGCATGTGGGGTATCACTTTCCTGTAAATTTTGGACGCTGATTCCAATGAGACGGGTCCCGGACCGATTGGCGCCCTTTGGATGAGGCTACGAGTCAAAATTGGTACCTATCCCCTATCCTTATCAATTGGTACCCGTTTCGAATGTGTTTTCTAGATTTCTCTAACCTAGGGTATCAATTTCCACTAAATTGTGGACCCTGAATCGATTGGAATGGGTCCGGGACCCGCCACACCCACTGTTTCCCTCATTTTCCCCATATTGAAGAAATTAATCTCCATGCACCTGGTTCGAGGAATAACCAACCAAAACCCTTCAAATTCTGGACTTGAGAGTGGATAACATTGGTGCCAGTTCGGTGTGCTTTCTATTGTCCCGTTTCTGGTTCAGGTATGCGTGTTCCGACAAGGTCGGTTATTCTATTTTATTGTGGGTTGATGGTGAGCTGTTGACAAGGGACTGGTAGCATGGCAAGGTCGGTGAACGTTCGCCAACGCCAACAATTATTGGAGCCTGGGGTCCAAAGAACGCCGCCAGTCGCCGTACAATCATCGCCGTTTGAACCTACAACCGAGCTTTTGGGAGTGGGGGCTCATCGCTCCAAGTGAGAACAATGAGTCAGGGAAGAACAAAAAGAACGAAGGGCAGTGTGAATCGACCAGCCGAACGATCAATTTGCAAGTCCCTCGTTGCAGCTAATTCAACGGAGGGAAACAAGTTAAAATTCGCGCTGTTCTACGCCAACGACAACCTAATTTTCGTCAAAGGCGCACTCAACAATTTCGACGCCATCTAACACCCTTGAACAGGGGGAAATCCGGGATTTCGTCACCCCGTCATTCGTACGCCACCAGATCCTCTTTCTGGCCGTACAGCTGGATCATCGGTCGCTCGCTCCCCCGTCGAATACTTCGCTCCATTCCACCGAACGCGATTCAACTGCCATCACTGACTTCGGCTCCCAGTTATCAACCGAAACTAAGTTTATTTTCATTTTTCTTTATTTCCTTGGTATTTCATTGTACCGGAGCTCCTTAGGGAATTTTCTTTCACACAGTATATTCTTTTCTTTGTCATTTCATTTCGTTTATTTTCTAGAATAAATATCTATTGGTTTTCATTTATTTTTTTTTTTTTAACTATAATTCGTCATCTAAGCCCTATTGTCCTTCAGGAACGAAGAATCGATTCAGAGGTTACAAACGCATTAATTTCATTTTATTACTATCTATTATTTTTTACAACTTATGTTCAGAATCATCCACTGCGTTCTTTATTTTTCTCCGATCTAATTTTTACTGAACAATGCGTTCTCTCGGCCCGTTTCGGGTTCTGTGTACGTTCTATCGTCCCCATCTAATTCACTACGAATGACATAAATACACCAAAAAAAGGGCTTTTACCTTATGTATGGAATTTCAGATTTTGGTTGGTTATTCCTTGAATAATCAACCTATGTTTTCATGCAAATGGTCAACCTCTCCGATTCGGCTGAAAATCTTTTTCTGGACGTTTCATGGTGTCTAGATCAAAAAACGCTGCAAATTCTTACACAGGGGTTGGTTATTCCTCGGACCAGGCGCATCCCAGGCGGGTCCCAGACCTATTCCAATCGATTCAGGATCCAGAATTTAGTAGAAAATGATACCCCACACGCCCAGGTACCGGAAATCTCGAAAACGCATATTCAAAATGGGTGATATATACCCAATTTGACCCATAACTTCTTCCAGAGGGTGCCGATCGTTTTGGGACCCATTTCATTGGATTCAGCGTCCAAAATTTAGTGGAAAATGATACCCCACTCGCCTAAATCGCCCAAAATCTCGAAAATCCATTTTTCAAAAAACACATTTTGACCCCTACCCCGCCCAAATTTGGTCCGATCGGGCTGAAAAGCTTGGAGGACCGTCCTAGGCCGGGAACAGACCCCTGACCCAAATTTCAGATTTTTAGAAAATTTTCTACTACCAAAAACGGCGTGGACGGCGGACGGCGGACGGTGTACGGCGGACGGACATTGACCTTTTTTGGTCAGGACATCATGAAACGTCCAGAAAAAAATTTTGAGCCGAATCGGAGAGGTTGACCATTTGCATGAAAACATAGGTTGATTATTCAAGGAATAACCAACCAAAAGGTCAATGTCCGTCCGCCGTCCACGCCGTTTTTGGTAGTAGACAATTTTCTAAAAATCTGAAATTTGGGTCAGGGGTCTGATACCGGCCTAGGACGATCCTCCAAACTTTTCAGCCCGATTGGACCAAATTTGGGCGGGGTAGGGGCCAAAATGTGTTTTTTGAAAAATGGATTTTCGAGATTTAGGGCGATCTAGGCGAGTGGGGTATCATTTTCCACTAAATTTTGGACGCTGAATCCAATGAAATGGGTCTCAGGACGATTGGCACCCACTGGAAGAAGTAATGGGTCAAATTGGGTATATATTACCCAATTTAAATATGTGTTTATGAGATTTCTGGTACCTGGGCGTGTAGGGTATCATTATCCACTAAATCATGGACACTGGATCGATTGGAATGGGTCTGGGACCCGCCGCACCCACCGTTATCCCCATTTTCCCCATGTCGAAGAAATGAGTCTACTTGCGCCTGGTCTGACGAATAACCAACGGATGGCGCACTGAGGGGTTTAGTTTTCTCTTGTCTTCGCCCTTATTTCAATAAAATAGCTTTAACATCCCAATTTTGACAACAATCTCAAATCTAACGAGACCATTAGAAATAATGTTCAGTTTTTGGCCTTTCTAGTTTCAAAAAATTTGTTAACGGGTCAGTAGAAAGAAAACTGCCGAATTCGAGTTGCTGACTACATCATTAACACATTATCATCACTCCTATCCGTTGAAATTCCAAGCTAGGGAGCGGTTCGTCGTAGAAAAGGGCGCGTAAAGTGCTGATTGTGACGAACTGATGACGTTTACTGACTTGCAAACCTCATTGGTGACGAATCATCATTATCATCTGAGACGATTTTTTCTTACATTGATAACAAAAGGCAATTAGTAGAATATATAACAGTTGCTGAGACCTGGTGTTGTTTGAAATCTCACGGCAGCTTATTTTATTTTGTGTATTTTTTCAAATATTAATGGGACCAAAGCCCAATTATCTGTTCTGCTAGCAGGCTTTTGTCTTTTCTAGAAGAACTTCCACTTAAACTTGACTAAAATAAATAAAATTTACCGGAGAGTTATTCAGCTCTGGTTTCAGGGCCTAGCGTATGCGTTCCCAGGCGGAAGACTAAACAAAATGAACAAACCCTGCAAATTATTACACACGGGTTGGTTATTCCTCGAATGGGGGAAACAGCGGGTCCCGGAGTTTTTTGATCTAGACACCTTAAAACGCCCAGACATTTTTTTTAGCCAAATCGGAGAGGTTGACCTTTTGCATGAAAACATGGTATGATCATTCAAGGAATAACCAACCAAAACTGTTCCCTGTCCTTACTGATCTCGATGTCTGACAGCGAAAATGGGGGTAACACGATAACATGTTACCCCCTCTTCTTCCCGTTCTATATAAGGCCTGTGCAATGTATCATTCATTCGATCGATCATGTATAGTCAAGGAGTTAGAAGCATTTAGTTGCTGTTTACACCACATTATGCTGATAATTGGTTGGATAATGAACTTCAAAAACGGTAAAATGACTTGTTTTTCATCAATTTCAGACCGTGAATGATAAATTCAAGAGACGCAGCGGGTGCATGATGTGGCCGGGCTGTGATATGCCATACGGCGGCGTCAATGTACACATATTTTGGAAGTTGGAACGTGTCGGTGCCACTCTCACCTGGTTTAAGGACCCCAAGAAGCCAGCGGACCTGGTCATGCTCTACTTTGAATCGCCAGACATGAAAGAGTACATACGCCAACTCCATGCTGACTCCAGCGTTGGTCAGCTATTGGCCGCCCTTGCTGAGAAGCTGAAGGACATCAACGTCGTCCACGGAGCGAACTCAAAAACCAATTTTCAAAGTAGGTGGTAGGTTCGAAATTTGATTTCTCATGATATGCATGTCTTTGAAAGGTGCTAGTAGTCAATGAACATTCAGGAAAGCATGCTACCTCAGTGACATTTCAAACTTTGGTGAAGTGCCATCAATTTTGGTTGGTTATTCCTTGAATAATCAACCTATGTTTTCATGCAAAAAGTCAATCCCCCCGATTCGGCCCAAAAAAATTTTTTTTACGTTTCATGGTGACTAGATCTAAATTAGCAAATGTCCGTACGCCGTGCGCCGTCCACGCCGACTTTGGTAGTAGAAATTATTCAAAAAATCTGAAATTTGGGTCAGCGGTCCGTTCATGGCTCTAGTTGGTCCACAAAACTTTTCAACCCGTTCGGACCAAATTTGGGCGGGGTAGAGGTCAAAATGTGAATTTCGAAAAATGGATTTTTGAGGTTTTTTGCAATCTAGGTGTGTGGGGGTATCATTTTCCATTAAATTCTGGACGCTGAATCCAATTAATTGAGTCCCGAAACGATTGGTGCCCTCTGGATGAGGTCACAAGTTGAAAGGGTATCAATCTACCCATTTCGATTGCGTGTTTTCGAAATTTCTGGTACTAGGCGTGTGGGGTATCATTTTCCACTTAATTTTTGACGCTGAATCCAATGAAATGGGTCCCGGAACGATTTACGCCCACCGAAAGAGGTTATGGACGCTGATTCGATCGAAATGAGTCTCCATGCTCCTGGTTTGAGGAATAACCAACCCCTATGAAAACATTTGCTGCGTTATTTATTTATTTCTTATAGATATGAACGAGCCTAATTACAGAAATGAAAAACGCAGGTCACGAGGAGAGAACAAGTCATGTGGAAACACCAGAGACAAGTCAGGGGGTCATTATTTAGTTGACAATGATATCTCACACGCCTAGGTATCTGAAAAATTTTTTGGAACCCCTTTGAAAATATGTTGCAAACCCATTTTGACTCATAACCTCCTCCAGTGGGCGCCAATCGGTCCGGGATCAAAAAATCACGGCTCAGTGGATCAAAAAATGGTGCAGACGGTAGTCGGAAATGTCAACTTCCTTTTGGTTATTTGGTTGGTAGAAAAATGTCTAAAAATCAGAAATATTGGTCGGAAGTCCGTTCCCGGTGGTACATCATGGTAATCATACATTGATTGGTGGTAGCTTTTCACTACTTTTAGTTGAATTAATCTTCAAGTAAATTTATTCTGCCACCATTAAACGTTCCAGGTTGGGTTTCCCGACCATCTTGGTGGATAAAATGAACATTTCTGACTGCAGTCTAGTAGTTTTGATTCTCTTGATAAATACACATGGTGACCAACCTGTCGAATGGGAAACAGCGGGTGTGGCGGGTCCCGGACCCATTCCAATCGATTCAGGGTCCAAAATTTAGTGGAAAATGATACCCCACACGCCTAGGTTACCGAAATCTCGAAAACGCACATTCGAAATGGGCAGATAAGTACCCATTTTGACCCATAACCTCATCCAGAGAACACCAATCGTTACGGATTCATTTCATTGGATTCAGCGTCCAAAATTTAGTGGAAAATGATACCCTACTCGCCTAGATCGCCCAAAATCTCGAAAAATCCATTTTTCAAAAACACATTTCGATTCCTACCCCGCCAAATTTGGTCCGATCGGGCTGAAAAGTTTCGAGGACCGTCCTAGGCCAGTAACAGACCCCTGACCCAAATCTCAGATTTTTAGAAAATTTTGTACTACCAAAAAACCTGTGGACTTAATCCATTGATTATCCTAAATGAGTCAGGTTATTCTTCAGCCATTGAACGTTCGCCCTTGGTTCACTCGATCACATTGTATTATTATACTGTAAAGTGAACACATTTTCATTTTATGCGTTCCAATGTACAGCATAATGCACTATGAAGATGCTAATTTCCTTGTGTGGGTTAGTGTTGCCTCCAGCAACAAATAATGTGCTTGATTGATTGGTGCGCTTCTTGATGATGGTTTTGTTCTGATGGCTGCTGCCTGTCTTGCCCCAAGGTTGTTAATGGTTTGTTCTCGTTTCAGGAAAAATGGTCGAATTGTACGCTGAATTGAAGTCTCTCAGCGAACCGGAGGACCTCCTCGACCATTTCCGATACAAGAACTGCCGCCGAGCCCTGCATATCCTCGCCCCAGTACGCCTTCCAGGACATGTACACTTGGATCGTCTACTACCGAATGGAGTACAACCGTGAGTGAATTATCTATTTCGAAATTACCTGCTACTTTGTAGTAAGTTTCGGAGAAGTGGTCAGTGATAGACGTCATAGGTACTCATGCCACTTCGCCGAGGTATTTTGGGATTGCCGTCGTAGTCTGCCAGACAATGATAAGTTAACCACAGTGGCTCCTCAGTCAAGGATAATCTAAACCCCTAATTCCTTCGTTAGATACATTCCGCCTGTCGGACGGACACAAATTTCCTGGCTAAGAAGCTGGGAGGAGAGAGTATTGAAAAGAGAATAAATTTTATTCATAAGTGTGAGTGTAAATAAATGTGACTGGATGTTAATAGGTTAGGCGACTGTGATACTAGGATTAGTAAATGTTTGTGTCGCTGGTTGGGGGACCCTGCCAGTCACTGGGGAGGCAGCATATTGGTTAGGTTTTACTATTTATTTTATCTCTGTGCAGGGCACTGGGGCTCTATTTATCACTTTATTTTATTTTTCTGGGCTGTCGGCTCTCCTGGGGGGGCGGCTCGCATACTGGGGAGAGGAGAGTACTGCTATAATTTCCTCCCTCTCCCTGCTAAAAGGACCTAACCTACGAATAAAACCTATATTAAAACCTATTGCTGGTGGCAATTCGTCGTCCTACCTTGTCACGTCGGCTCCTTCGCCTCTCAATGCAGCCCAGGCCAACGCGAACTCCCTGAATGCCCCAAATTTTTGACTTGTATCAATCAGTTCAGAGAGCTCGCCCCAGGTGTCAGTTGGGGTCTGCAACCTGTTTCTTGCAGCCTCGTGGATCTCTTCTGTGACTTGTCTCACAGAGCCTGACTTCCATTTCGCACAGATGGTAACTACACTGGGGTCCCATATTCCGCCAATCTCGAGCTACAAGTCCTCTTTCAATTATTTTGGCCGACTTGCGGTTTTTCCTTCTGCACCCCATGTAAACAGCTCCTTGCACTCTTAGGAGTTTTGCTTGAGTTCTATCCCAGTTGCTGGGGTAGACTCTGGGAGGCTTCTTTTTTTCCTGCAATCTTTTTTAGTAACTTCGTTGGTTTCGTTATTGTTTCCATCATCTCAAGGGCTTTGTGGAATGTTCTCAACTGCACCCCTACTTATATTTAGCGAGTCAACAAGTGACTCATCATCACAGACTACCACCACTGGTACCATATTCTTCGTTTGTACCATTTTTCATGGCTAGCGTGAGATCATCTTGGCTATTGTTATTGTCATCTTCATTGTTCGTTAAGGGTACCGGTGACCCAAAATGACCTATAAACTAGAGAATCTGCTGAAAATTTTGATATATTACATTCAATTATTTGGATAAAGGATACCTTCACAATTGACGTCTGAACTAATGGCCGCCCGCTTTGTACTCTGCAAAAACGTACGCGCTCCTTTCTCGCCTTGTCCAATGGCGCGCATAGCGTAGATTAGGCGTACATTCACATCGTGAAATTTCGTTTCAGGTAGAGTATTTGCATTTGAATAGAATGCAGAATAGGAGCAATCAGAACACAACACTAAAATGTACACAGCTAAACCTTTGTGCTCACCACTATCTAGACTCATCTCACCACCACATTCAGGGCATCGAATGAACTGTGAGAGGAACGACGTGAAAAAATCCTGGACGTTGATTACGTCGTAAACGTCTGCGGAGGAAAAGGAATCGTAATTTTCGAAAGCCACTTTTTTCGACGCACTCGAGGTTGTGGAAAAAGCTGCCAGAGATTTTCTTTCTGTTACTTTCTTGTACGAATGTTTTTTCTTCGGATGAAAACGGGGTCATATTTTCAATTGCCAACCATTTTTGAAAGTAGAAGACGTATATTAGTTTTCTAAAAATAACCTTGAGATTTTTGGATTTTTCTGTACATGACCCCTTTATCCATTAATAAAGAGCTGTATAAAAAAAAGTGAAGTTTATAAAAAGGCGATTAAACTAGACAGATCGAAAATCACTGTCATTGAACGAAGTTCTATTATTAATATATTCTGTTGAAATTTAGATACAAAACATCTTTTTTGAACCAATGGATATTTCAAAAATCACAGTGAATTCCTTTTTTTTCCCAAAACCACAAAGATTTCAAGCAATGTCATAGAAAACGTGAACGTGAAGAAGAAGATAGTTTTCTAAATGAATAGTTTTAAATCACAATGAATTCATTTTTTGACAAAATCACAAACATTTCAATCACAAAATGAGAAATTTTTTCTCCATAGAGCGCACTTGACTTAGTTTTTTATTACTCTTGTGTTTCCGTGGATCTTGATTTTTTATTCTTTTTGGTTTTTCCTTTTCGAACTTTTTCATCATTGGTTTTTATAACTTTTTCGTAAAACCATTTGAATTCTTCGGGAACAAACGACAACTGCTGCTTAAGGTCGTTAATCTTTTCTCCTGAGTGCATTCCTGCATGTTCTTCTAAACGTTTCACAGTAGAAATGCTTCGTGGTAGACCTGTTTCACATGATGTAGCAGGTGGAGCTCCGTTCCGTAGTATGTTCACTTTCCTGAATGGTTCATATTCAAGAAAACTCCGTTTGAAGAGATAACTACCCACTTCTTCTACTCGAATCCATCTGAGGTCCCTGAATGGCACTTTCAATCCCAGCAAACCTTTCTTTCTGTTTATGAGTTGCAATTCAGAATCGAAAAACGTGAAGTCTCTGAAGTGATTAGTCATATCAAGGACAACATTGTTTCTGCTTGCGGTCGATAATATACTTCTGTATTTCTCAGGGGTGTAAATATTTCCATGCTTCCTCAATACTTTCTCAATTCTGCCAAAGTCCCTGTCAGAATCGAGGTAGGTGTGTCCTACCCTTGGGTATTTGTGATCGATAGTTTTATACACATTTTTCTTGAGAAGCAGTTACGAACCATTTTGAGCAAAGTTAGCAACGAGCTGCATATCTCATCACTTCCTCAATTTGCCACATCCTCAGTCCAAGTACAGAACACAGCAAACTCTTTCTGGCTTCCTGAAACAATGTGGAACCCCAAGTTGTAGAACCACATTTGGCGCAGGTAGAACGTAAAGGTCGTTAAAAAGGTATTGAGTCGCTTGAGGTTAAACATGAACCTAACGTCACTTGAATTGTGTTTCGGGATTAAGAAAATCGGGGACAGAAAACAAGGACGGCCCTGGGGCCAGTCCTGAATGACTCCTAAAGCTCGTAAACTCGTCAGCTTAGCCGCCAAAGGTCTTACGTCATGAGACATATGTAAGTTAGCGGCTGAGGCTAAAGGTGGCTCAGTTGTTCGTGCCACTGTCGAGACAAGCGGGGGCCGAGTTGTCCCAAAAGGGAGGCGGTAGCCTTCCACCCACTATAATAATAGCGGGGAGTCAGTGACTCGCTTCCAGTTAGAAATATAAAAACGAATACGGCCTGCAAAGCTAGTGGGAGCAGCCATGTCTACCCCATGACCCCACCAGGGGACAAATGGCTGTTGATTAGAGCAAGAAAAACTCACCTGTGATGATGTTAATTGTCGGTTTTGTACGGTTGCCTCGCCTGTAGCCGATTCCGCCGACGTTTCTGGGAGCGTGAGAGCGAAGGGAGTGAGCCGGTTGGCGGGGCGGGCGCCGGCCATTTCCCGAAGCCGCCTCAGTAGCCGCTACTACCGAACGCACCTGGGGGGCAGAAGGCGCCGCTGGCCTCTTAGGGGGTGCTAGAGGAGTAGCCAGGAGCAAGAGCTCCGTTTTGGCTACATCCGTCGCCTCTCTGGCCCAATCGTCTGCCGCACCTCCAAAAAGGAGCCCCTGCATTTTGGCATTTTGGAACTGCGGCTTAAAGAGCTTCAGTAGCCGAGTTTTCCTCAACGCTGTAGTGCGAAACAAAGAGGCTGAGAGCATCTGTGAAGTGTGCAGCAACTGTGTACAGAGTGAGTCTTTGTCAAGCTCACCTGCCGCTAAAACTGTGTTGAAAGCTGCCGACACCGCCACAAGGGATTGAGCTGTTAATAATTGTGATTTTTGTAGGCTGGTGTCCAAGCGCTCCATTTGAGTAGCTTTTTCCAAACGCCTCCTCAGAATGGGGTCCACGAGTGGAGGTGCAAGCTCCGGACAATGAATTTCTGGGTTGTACAACCTTGCCAACTCTTTAAAGGATTCTGCATCCACCCCCGACGACGCCCATTGCGTCCATTTGGGTAAAAGACCCGGATGCATTGGAATGGGGTCTGGCGGAGCGACCGTCGAGTCTGCCAACAAAACTCTTAGCGCGTCAGGGAGTGGGGCCGCATTCGAGGCCTCCCGCGCTGAGGAAGATTTGACAGGCAACTCACCCAAGATGGCCGACGACGCCGACGAGGAGGATGAGGAGGACGTAGAAGACGACGATGAAGACGTCGCCGAGACGAACGCTTCTTTCGTGACCAACGACACGACTAAGCGAACGTTCGCGCCGCCTCTTTTGCCTTTTGGGCTTAAAAGGCACCTTAACAGGTTCCGGCCGACGACGACGCACCTCCGGCTCCGGACTTTTAGGCGATCCTAGATCATCATCGCCTATATCGAGAACGATACCCTCCTCCTCATTGCTAACTGGCTGAGGGGCGTAAAACGCCGATGGAAGGCGCAGGAAGGGCGGGACAAATCTATCCACCGCCGCTGATCCCGCTGGAGCCGGAGCCGTTTTGTTCGACAAAACGCTCGACGGACACGACGCGGCCAAATCCAAGGCCTTTGAAGACGAAGCAAGACGCTTGGTGGCCGCAGAAGTGCCCGACGGCGCGTTTTGTGTCGTCCTTTTGGCAGCACAAACTGAAGAGATTTCAGCCAAACTGCCGGCTACAGGGCCCCCCACATCTGGGAATGGAGCTTTAGCCGGCCGATTTCTGCCCGAGAGGACCTCCCGAGAGTCCTTTGGGGGTTCAGAAGTAGATAAAACCTCCGAACCACCCTCACAGGGCTGCGAGTGAACAGGAGGTTCTGTCCGACCGGTTTCCAAGACGGACTTCCCAGGCCGAACCAAAGCTGATGGAGATTTTGGCATATCACGCACGGTAAACACAACCAAAAAAATCAAAATGGCGAACAAATTAAATCAAATTTCGTATGATGAACCGCGGTAAAACTCGCAAGAGAAAAAATTTGAGAAGTGGCCAAGAACGGGCGAGAGAAAACAGTGGAGCGGGAAGGTTACAAGGGTGTAACCTGCGCGTGTCACAGGGAAGAGATGCGGGTTCAAGAGACCTTGAGGTGGGATCCTTACTTTTTAGGTTTTTTAGTCTTAAAAAGTGCGCCAAACGAGGTAGCTGGGAGCTGCTGCTATCAGTAAATCGGTCTCTCTGTCCATTAGCTATAATCCAGCTCAGCCTATCCAATAATGTAGGCTGAGCTACAATTAGTCGTCATTTTTGGAAGGGGCATGGTCTGCTGGAGGTCCATAGTCACGAAACAAGTATCATTGCTCTGGCCCTATCGTTTTTCTGAAGTTTGAAACCGAGGCTAACATTTTCACGATGCTGTTCTGTTTTTTGATTTGCATCGCATGTGCTGCACGTATCGCTTTTTGGTTCACCGAAGGATAAATTATTATCGGTTTCATATATGTGCCCATAGGAACACTTTTTGATTTTAGTGTACTGTTCGGGCATGTTTTCAGCTTCACATTTCTCGAGGTACATTGAGAACATTTTTGATAAATTGAGCAGAGGAGATAAGTACTTTTTGTGTGGATTAATATGGCGGGAATAATGTGATGATTCTGCTGGGAACGATTCTATATGCTGTCTCATATACTGCTCAACATCATCATGTATCTTGTGAGGCCTATTATTGTGACGACACAAACCAATTGTGGAACACAGTCGTTTCCATCCATCTGTTGGGTGTGGCAGCATAGGTTGTCCCAGGAAACGCCTCTTTTCCCATCCACAAGTCCCATACATTCATCCCCTTAAAAACAATTAATGGGGGCAGTTTTTCTCCAGCGGCACTTGCACCAAAGCAGACGGTAATATTTTCTTTTCCCTTTTGCCCCTACCACTTTGGACTTGGTAGGGTCGGTGCAGAATTATGTTTCATCAACGTTCCATATGTATTCTGGTTTCCCTTCAAGATCTAGGCGAACCAACTCCCTATGTAGCAAGGAGTAATATTCATTTATCACAAATGGGTCTACAGCTTTTCGCCGAGCAATTTCCACGTTTTCTTTTTTATTTTATTTTATTTATTTATTTATTTTATTTTATTTTATTGTATTTATTTTTTTTTTTATTGACAGCCTGTGTCTCTGTTTAAATCCCAAAAACCAATCTTCACCAGGCCTGTTGTTTTTAAACCTGGTTAAGAGTTGGTTTTGAGTAATCCAATGCTCGACAACGTCCAGCACTTCATGCCTCGTCAGGCCGAAGCCCCATTTTTGTAACTTATTCAGTCCATCTGCTAACCTGAGTTCATCTTCTGGTGGTATGTCCTGCGGTCTTTCAAGCGTAGAACTCTTTTTTCCTCTTTTGCCTGACAAGTGATCTCTCAACGTCGTGATGGGGTTGTTAAATTTATCAGCTGCCTGAACGACCTTTAGTGAACTTTTCCAAACCTCTTCCATTGATTTCTGTAACTCTTCTCTTGAATAGGCAGTCGCCTTTGCAGTCTTTTTTTTGTAATTTCGCGGCATCCTGAAAGGAGAGATAACATGCAGCATGCAACATGCAAAATAGCATGCAGCTAAGTCGACAAGCTCTAAGCAGTTACGAAATTAACATTAAATATTTCTTTCCAGGCCCCAACAAAACAATATCCATCCAAAATAATTAATTACTATTAGGGAAACTAATATCAATTAATATTAGTTAATAATATCCCCCTAATCATTTGTAGACGCTACAATCGAAATTGTAGGTAAATTTGACTTGATCTCCTGGATGACAGTGGTGTTTGTTTTACTACCGGACGAAAATTCACCAGAAGGCGCAGACAATGTTTGAAAAGGGGTGTAAGATTCGTAATAGTGACTGTGAACAGTACCTTTTAAGTCTATTTGATTCTCGCTTGTAAAGCCAATGGGCGATTCCATTCCAAGGTCGCAGAGTTCATCCCAAATTGCATCAAATTTAGAATAATACATTTCTAAAGTACGAAACACTGCGAGAAAACAATTTACCTCAGCTTCATTCCCAGCAGTTTTCCTTCCCTGGAGAGCGTAGAAATGTAGACATTTTTGTAACGCCCCCAATCCACCTTTTAACAGTGTACCATTTTAGTGATAGTGTATTCGTGAATAGCATCTTACAAACTGGTACTTTGTTCCTCGCGTTATCCACACGCAGATGATATACAAGGGTATTTTCACGGCGTGAGTGGTCTAGTAGTTTTTTTGGCAGTGCTTTGGATATCAATAAGGCCAAGGACGTACTGCTTTTTCTCTCCCCAGGTTGTCAGGTTTTTCCAAAAATGATGATGGATTGCAGCTTTTGTTGTTCTGTTATCGTCCGGCATGCTCTACTCCATTGTTGGCATTTATTTCCGTTGCATGTGGGTCCGAGAGTTCTTTCTTCCCTAGAAACGTCATGGATCATACGTGAATTCGCGTTATCCCCACCATATTTTGTCTGATGAAAGCCAATAAATGATTCCACAAGGACCCTCTTTCGTTTATTTTCTGAAATCTACCACTCTTTCGAGTTAAATTCACGGGATTGCCTCCATTTTTGAGACCAGCGTGGCTGGGAAGGGCTTGCAACAGCATCTGTTGTTGCAGTAAGATCCGGATCATGATCCGGGTTGGGGTCATTGGCTGATGCGATAAATAATACGGAGTTTTGGTCGGAATCTAGAGCAGAGATGTCCGTAGGGGTTCGGTCAACATCGTGAGGACTGGTATATTCTAAAATGAAATCACAGTGTTGTCTCAAGATGTCCGAGTTGGGGCCTTTGGCTGAGGAGAACAGCGTTTTGTTTGGAATCTACAGCAGTAATTTCCGCTGGATTTTGGTCAAGATCGTGAGTAGGACTAGTATTTTCTAAAATAAAATAACAGTTTTCTCCCAATTTGGAAACCACGATTGTATTGGGAAGAGAGGAGACGTCGCTCGCCTTCGGAGTGGATGATAACTTGGGTAGAGGGACCAGCTACAGACAGGTCTAAGAAAATATTCTCAATTTTTGCCTTATAATAAGTATTTAAAACTTTCCCCGAGATTAATAAAATTATTAAGAACACATCATATATAAAAATTAAGTAACAGTCTTTTGGTAAGGAACTTCAGTACAAAACTTAGTGGTTATTAAACTGCTTAATAATAATAACACAGACTTGTTACTGACTTAAAAGGAGATATTGGTATTATCACTAAAACATGAAGGAGAGGCCTCACACACTACCACATCGTAGTAATTTTCTTGTGGAGATCAGGTTTTCCATTTAGCTTTGCATCTTGGTTGATGTCACACAATAAAAAAGATTGGGTCATATGTAAAGGTGATTGGTTAGAAATACATGGAGGAAGCTGGTCCTGATCAAGCAGGATCTTCATATTTACTTGGTAATTTTTTGGATCACTGTCATATTTTTTGTCTGGTTCATGTCCATCTTCCTCCTCGTTGGTCTTTTCATCCATGTCAGTCTCCAATAGGTCATTGGTGTTTTCATGCAGATCATATGTTCCAATCAGCTTTTCATCTTGGTTGATGTCACACAACAAAGCATATTGGGCGTCATCCAGAGGCGACAGGTCAGAGATGGTGCATGGAGCGAGCAGTTCCCAATCACTTAATAAAATCTCAACTGGTCATTATTGATAGTATCACAGTTATTTTCTTCTTGTTCAGGTCCATCTGGCTTGTTGCTAGTTCTTACATTCACGCCAGTCTCCATTAGTTTATTGGTGTTGTCATTGTCTTCATTTTCATCTTCTGATTCCTGAGACAGCTGCCACTTCTCTTCTGAAGAACCTTCAGTAGGAATTGAAACCTTACGTCGCTTTGTATTGGTATTTGGCTGGAGCTTGGCTTGTTTCTTATTCTCCTTCTCTTCATTCTTTCTCTTCTTCAACTCTTCTTGTTCCTCTTTCTTTAAAATCCTTTCATCTGCTCGTCTCTTTTTGGTTTCTTCAGCCTCCTGTTCCTTCTTCAAGTGTTCTTCTTGCCACTGTTCGGATGTCACAGCTCCTGGACCTATTCCCCTATTCCTTCCAGGTTTTGTTTGAGCGTAGTTCAAAGGGTTCCAGTTCAAGGCTTTTTTGAATGGACTGGGAACTGTTGGCTGGTTTGTGATGGTAGAGGGTGCTAGGAGCATTATTTTTGGGTGAATTACAACTCGGGACACAGTTGTGTTTCTTTTCTGTCACAACTGTGGGACTCTCCATGCTCTCATTGCCAGTTTTCGGTGATAACTGGGTCAGGACTATCGACGTTTTCGTGATAAAACGGGTCAGGAGCTGCTGTTTCATCCACAAACAAGACTTCACCAGACTGAGAAGCCATGGTCGTAATATTCTTCCAAAATGTGAACAGCGATTTGTCCTCCCAACTTGCCACTATAGGTCTCTCCCTGCTGTTCAAACAATTCAAGCTGCTGAGAAGATAAATGTTCTCTCATCACATTTAGAACTGTTTGGCATTCTTCTCTAGTACTTCCGACCCTGCTGAGACAATTATCTTCCTCAGCTTGGCTTATGACAGGGTTCAGTACTTTCTGTGGATTCCATGGGCACAAACCACATTTTGCGAAACCATTGGATATGATACTTGGAGACACCAGATATCAGCAGAGAGCAAAGCCTGTTGAAACAATGATGCAAACTCCTTTTTCTTTAAAGGAATCTTGCGCAATTTGTTTCGTAGAAACGTCCCATATAATGTTCCCCCTTTTCACGGGCCTGCTTTGTTTTATTTTTGTCCCAATTTTTTTCTTTTGGAATACTGTTCCTCTTTCTTTTCTTCCCATATGATCCCAGACAAGCATTAGCATCAGGGGCAGGGAAGACGTCAGGCATTTGGTTATAAACAGAAATTTGGTCGTCAGGAACGATGTCATGGTCAGGAGTTTGGCCATTGCCAGGAACATCGTCATTGTCAGGAATTTGGTAATAATCAGGAATTTGGTCGCATTCGAGACTTAGGTTTTTATTAGGAACTTTGTCAGCATCATAGGTACTATCAATAATAGGAATGGTATGGGCACCAACATACCCCATTGGTAGGTTTTTAATAGGCGTAAGAATGCCGCCATCAGCTGCGGTGCAAATCAAAATTGGGAAGTCTTGCAGAGGTGTAGTCATTTAATGATAAAATCTGAATACGGTCCTGGAAAAATATTCCAGACGTAGAAGAAAGAGGAAAAAATGGGGAGGAAGTTGAAGGCATCCAAAGGTGACAACTACAATACTTTCAATTTTTCCGTTTCCATGGATATGTGCTACGTCCTACAGCCTTCAGTAAGGATCCTTACCAACACCAAACATTATTTATCTAAATGAATTATGATTTTCATCATTTTAAACCCTTGGAAAATCCAAGCCGATCAATCTCCTTGGCAGCAATGCAATTAGGCGGTGTTGTCAATGTTTTGGTAGGAAAGCAATCGTGCGGTGTTGTCTTTTTCTTCTATTTTCGTTTTTTTGTCTTTACCGATCTCTATGGTAATAGCACCATGTTTTCGGTTATCGAAAAACGCATCCAGTAGTACCAAGAACTAATTTTCGCCAAAATCTCAATTAGGCGGTGTTGGAACTAGAGTGACGATATGATCTAAGGCATTCTCTACTCGGAGAATATAGGTTTCGACAGAGCTTATTTCTTTTAATTTTTTTCATTTCGTCGTGGATGGTGGAATTGAGTTGATTTAGTACGTTAAGGTTAATCGAATAGTGATTTCCAAGTTGTTTCGAAAGAGTTTCTTGGTTTTCTTCTCAAGCCTCCTCAACCGCTTGAGGAGGATCTTACTGGTTACATCTGAACTCTCGTCTCTTGATGACGAGGATCGGCACCATTTCCTTGATCTGCCCATTAGGTAAATCTAGATCACGAGGAAAGAAAGGGGGTTAGGTTGGTATGGAGCGTCTAGCGAGGTTAGTAAGAAGGTATAATATGATTTTGCAGAAACCTGACGGTTGTTGCACTCACCTTTTCCACACAAGGTAGATTTATCCTTTAGGGTAAAACTTCGAACTAGCAGAGCAGATTTGCGATGAAAAGCGGGTGGAAAAAGCGCAAACTAAATATACCGTCAGGGGCACGCGGCGGTCAGCACAAAAAACAGAACTGAGGGTAGGGATCCATGTTTTTTGTAATAAACTTAATCAGGGAGCCTGTGCCATTTATTAGACCTCGGCGTTGACGTCGGGGCAGTATTGAGTCACTTCTACTTCTTCGAGCTCTTATTTGTAGTAATGTCGAGTCGTAGAGAGTTCGTACTTGTCGTACTTCGTCCAATAGTCAGTCAAGTCGATAGTACTGGGTCACCGTATGGTAAGAGTCGATTGGCATGTCCTAACTATACGGGTAGTAAGCCTGGATTCGTAGTTATATCTTTGAATTCGGCTGCTTGGGCAAGCCCAAGGAGTACAGTGATCAACCAGATTCTGAACTTATAGACTAGAGTCTCATTCAGATCCGACTCGGGTAGTGGGGGCACATAGTCGGGGTCGCTATCATAGGAAGGGGTAGTTTCTTTGGTTTTCTTTTTACTCGGTTTGCCGGAAGATTTAGAGGATGTTTCTGATGTAGGTTTTCTGAGGCGTTTCTCGCCTTTTGAAGGGATGGTTATCTTCGGTTTTGGGCTAGTGACGATAGGAGTTGGACAGTCAGTCGGATTTTGGAGAGGCTTTACGTCGGGTTATTTTTTGTGGTCTTTGTACATTGGCTATGTGGACTTTTGTCTGGGTATTATAGTGTCGAGGGGAGTTGTGAGGGTGTTTTTAAATCCTTGAACATCAATGGAAAAAGGCCTGCAGAATTTCCAGCACCCCGCACTGAGTTGTGATTCATTACGGAGCTTATGCACCACATTATCTCAGCTGTTGTGGTCTCGTCTCTCAGCAGGTATTTGTTCATCGGTTGTGATTGAGCGTTTCGTATTGTCGCTGATGGTTCCTTAGTGCTCAGTTCTACAGCGAGACCACGAGGATCAGTAGAAAAGACTTCTGGACTATCTGTCGAAAGAGGACGAGCAGAATCTAGTGGGATGCTAATATTAGATGGACTTGCGATTTCAGCGTCTCCGGTTGTCTTTGAGTTGGGTACCATATCTGTCAAGCGAGGAGTATTGATAATCGCCGCTGCTTTTTTCTTGTGTTTCTGCCCTTTCATGTGACTGATAAGAGCTTGTCGTCCCTTAGAACTCAGTTGGAATGTTGTTTGGCAAAGTTGACAAAAAACTGTGGAAACATTTTTTGTCAACTTGTTTAGTCCAGTTTAACTCTGGATCATACAACCAATCGGTTTGAAAAGTGCAAACGCCTTTAGCAGGAGGCATAATTTTGTGTTATTTTCAAATCAATTTTCAATTATTTAAATAGGTAGTTAAAAACATAAAATACGTAACTAAAATTTGAAAAAAAAAACTTTAAAAAATCCCCGGCTTTTTACCGGGAACAAACATTCCCGGTAACAAACATTCCCGGTTTTCCCGGTCGCTGGACACCCTGTTCAAGCACCCCATCATTATGTGTAAACCAACGAAAGTTTGAATTTCTTTTGTATCAGTTGGAGTGAATTTCGATTGGTTCTTCTGTAAAGCGTAAATGTTGGTCATTTCCGCCATCAGCTCAAACAGTTCTTCATTCAAATACCTGGTGAAGTATGTAATGGAAGAGCCGACTTCGATAACGTCATCCTGATTCGGAGGTTCCCAGGTCTCAGGTGGAGTTGAAATGGACCGTTTACGCCACTTGAGGTTTTTCACGTCAACGAAAGAATAATTATTATTGTCGCATCGTCAACAATCTGCGGATCTTCCGGAATAGGTTCTCACCAACAAATGGTTGATCGACATCAACATCCAGCTCTACAGTTCCAAACTGATCAACAAGTTCATTTAGTTGCTCACCAAAATCGTCGTCCACTTCTAGGGTAACTCCATTACTTCCAGCTTTGTCAGCGCCGACGCGGATGATATTTTAGGGTATTTCGGGTACCTCGAGGACATCGTCTTCATCCTCAGAAAGGTCCAAATCAGAAGAGTCGTTTTCGGCAAGGTAATGAAGGATCCGATTGTTATCCTCAGCAGAAAAGAGGTCGAAAACTTGTCGTTTCGTAGGCATTACGTTTACATCGGAAAATATAACCGGGAACTAAAAAGTTGTGGCTGGAAATGTCAAAAACCGGTCGGGTGGAGGGTGGGTAGGGGGGGGGGGGAATCGTTGTTATCAGAAGATAGCAGTGACAGAACAACATCTGTTGAAACCCAGTGGCTACATGCCATCAGTGTTACTCGCTTTGCTGAGACAAATTTTAATAATATTCTATTTTTTTCTATTCTCGATGTCTTATTGAAACCTAAACTAACGGAAAATATTTTTCTGAATGAAAAGAATTCACTGTAAGTTACCGAAAACTGATCGGAAAGCCAGCAGTTACCAGAGGCTTCAAGTATTTGGTAGGTTCGCTTCAAAAATCGATCCTACGATGTTTTCTGCTTTATCCCGAGAGATGGCAGCTCAGTATAACCTCTCTTGGGAAGTTCCTGAATACGTTAGAAAAGAAACCAACCCGATAATGCTACTGGAGGCGTCGAATCTCCCCTTGAAAGAAGCCTGCACATAGGTAGCCACTGGGACTGAAAAGGTTAACGAATTATAAAACCAAAAGTAAATAAAAAATAAATGGCTTCTTCTGACTATAAATTTTTTATGGACGAGCAGTAGGAATTTCCCTCATATGAATTCTTCGGCCTTGACATTATTGGGTGCCCTCTAAATGACAAATTGCACAAAATCTTGTGATGTTCTCCACAGACTGGAGAGTTACACTTATCACAGTAGGTTTTTGTCATTCTTCTCTGCTTGTAGCTGAAAACTCGGCAAACTTGGCTTGGCTGAGAAGGCTGGTTTTGCTGTGTGGCTCCTTGATTTGGGTTCGGCATAGCTGGAGCAGGAGTGGAGTTCCTTCTTCTCTTATTTTGGGAATTGTTCAAAGATATCTGCGACTTCATTCTCATGCTCTGGCTTCATTATTTTCTTCACTGTTGAGGTCAGCATAGTCCACATAGTAGAGTTTTTCTTCTGGGTTGCATTGCTCATCTTCTGAATCAGTGAAGACCAGTAGAGCTGGGTGTCCTTCAGCCTGCCTCTTCCTTCCAAACCTAACTGCTTTCTTAAAAGCAATCTTTCTGACTCGGTTCTTCAATCCAGTAATCTTTCCCAATCTTTTTATTTTCAATCCTCTCAGTTCTGTCTGTGTTTTAACTCTTTCAGTCTTTGGCTTGTGATCATGGCGAGATGGACAGGTTGATGCAAGATGGTCCTTTGTAAATTTTTGACAGCAGTAGCACAGTCTTCCTTTGCCCTTGTTGGCACAATTGCTGTTTGTGTGACCCATCACGCCACATTTAAAACATTTCAGTATCTTTTTGTTCCATGTGTTATTCTGGCCAGAGTAATCCTTGTTGTCATTATCTTGACTTTTTCTCTTATGAGCAGTAAGGGCTTTTTCTTCTGAGGCTGCTTCCCTTCTGTTTGCATCTTCTTCATTATATTCTTCCTCTCAGCATTCCTTTCAACCTTTCGTAGCTTACTTTTCCTCCAAGAGCCTGTTCTGCTACTCGAATTGTCTCGCTTTGCTGTCTCACTGCCATTACAAATCCTGTCCTCTTCACTTTTTCAGTGATCTCTACATCTAGACATCTTCTCATCATTCTCTTCATCCTCTAAGCATCCTTATCAATTGTTCATACCTTTGTATAAACTGAATTGCTGTTTCTGACCCTTTTTCATACCTTATATTTCCCAACTGGATTCTGAGAGTGTACTCATTAGACGATGAGATAGGAGCCATTGCATTTTCCAATCCTGCAATCATCTCTCTAGTTCAGTTCAGTTCAGTTCAGTTCAAAAGACCTTTATTTGTCACAATGACATAAGGCTGAGTTGACAGCGAATATTGGTTCTTATGTACATATCTGTAATAATACGTAATCTATAAAGTAATCTGGTAATAATTTACAATTTCATTGTGAGGCCTACACTTTGCATACAAAGTGAGAACACGGAATGACGCTGGAAGATAATTATTGTACTCCTCATTAATTGGAAAATAAAAATAAAACAGAAAATCATTCATGGCTAGAGAAAAAGGAACAGGATGCTTGCTAGTTGAAAAGAAATCTCCGCCCAGTACCCAGGGGACTTCCTTGTATGGCGCCAGAGTGGCGTCAAATAGATCACCAAGTGATTCTAAGAACTCGCCGAAAACGTCCTGGTTACGGCGGTAAATAACCCCAACAACTGCCCTTGTCTGCCCTATGTTTACCAGAAGAAAAATACACCATGAGTGCTTGCAGATTACTTTGATTAAATCAATACCTTGTTTTAGAAATACTATAATACTATAATGCCTCCACTTGCCCTTCCCTTCTTGAAGTCTCTCGTAGCACGCTCCGAAATACAAGTGTAGTTTTGCATTGACAGGGGTGGTGTGATAACATCCTCTTCGGACCATGTTTCTGTTATACCAATTATGTGATGATTAAATAGCTCGGGGTCCGCTAGTTTAGCGGGTTTTAGGCCTCGGATATTCCAGAAAAGTATTGAAGTGTTTTCACTTTCCACTCGTACTTGAAAATTTGGATCGTGCCGGCGCAGGTGTGGCTTTTTGGAAGGAGGTAGTAGTGATGAAGATGTTGCAGTTTCTGATTCCGGGTTATGGACGAGTGATGTTCGGGCTGACAGGGTGGATGGGGCGGAAGCTAGTTGCTATCTCTTTTGTTTAGGGGATTCCTTCTTTTTCTTGCCTTCATTTGTGGGGTTAGGGCTGTCCGGATCTCGCTTCCGTTTTTCGGTTGGTCCCAATTCCTTCTCCAAGTCCCTTAGGCTGTAAGTCCTCTCTCCCGATTTTATAGTGAGGCCTTTGATTTTTGCTTCCTTACCGTTCTCTCTGAGGATTTTGGCATAATGCCGGAGATGCTTTTGTTTCAAATAACGGGAAGGAGTGTAGTCCTGAGAGAGACTGACAGGACAGTGTGGACCGAGATTTTTCGCATTTGAGAGGACTTTTCATTTGACCCTTGCGTCGCCAAAAATCACTCGAAGGGGTTGGGGTTTGTCTCTGGTGCTCGTGCCAAACGGTATTACGCCTAGTAAATCCAAGGTGTCGACGTCGACTTTGACTTGCTCTTTAAAAAAAGTGACCATTGCTGCCACTAGCTTGTTGCGATCAGACGTCTCGGACGAGAAATTATAAACAATTATATTTCTACGTTTTTTCATAGGTGTCACATCTCTCAACGCGATCGTTGAGTTCTGTTGTTTGAGGGCAAGGATTTCGCGTTTTAGAAATGCAATATCCTCCTTGTTGGTCACGATTTCTGCTTGCATTTCCACCTGCGTTGACCTTATGGATTCGAGAGACTCGTTTAGCTTGTCGAATTTGAGGGTGTTTTCCGCTCTAAATGAACGTAGTTCCTCCAGCACCTCTTTTATAGACATTTTTAGGGGGGGAAATTCGATCGACGAGTGACGCGGTGAGGTGTCGATATTATTGTAATAAGTGACGGTTTGGGCTTTAGACGTTGAAGTCGGCCGGAAATCGTTGGAGTGGGACTGCGAGAGAGGAGGAGTCTTTACCGTAGAGGGGGTTGATCGGGGGCGGTTCGAGGGGGTTCCTTATCTGTACGATCTCACGGTGCCCTTCGGCAGGTACAATCAGGCGGATATTTTAGCTGGAAATTCGCTGCTAATATGGGGCTTTATTACTAAATTCCACTGATTCCTGTGGCATGAAAGCGTAGAGCCAGCTTGTTTACATCCGGTCTCGATGGCGATCCGCTTGCAACTGAATCATCTCTCTAGCAGTCTCACATTGAATGATCACGCCATGCAGATCGTCAGATATTCTACTCCTTATGAGGTGTGTCACCTTGTCCATAAGTCTCTTCATTCCTGAATCTGTCGCATTAGTTGGGATTGGTACGCTCTCATCTATACAATATAGAACTCCTTGCGCTTGAAGTTCAGATTTCAGTTTGGCCATCCAGATAAAAAAGTCTAAATCAGTCTGCAGTTTTTCTTCAGTGTGTGGAAACTTTCAATGGTCTCGTCAAAATTCTGAAATTTTTCATGACCTCCTTTATTGTCTTGCTCAAGTCGTCAGCAACATTCTGCATTGTCTTCTTTATGGTGTCCATCATTTCGTCCATTCGAGTCAGGATGATCATGGTGAGCTCTTTCCTCAGTTTGGCTTCCATCTGAGGTATCCGTTCAAGGTTGGTTTCATTATTCGTGCGGTCCATCTTTATCTAATTCTCCGTTACTCTTTATTGTTATGTCTTTTCTAAGAGAGGCCACCTCTTCGATTTTCTTATGACATTTGCTGCGTGGCACATTTGGTCAAATGTGTCATCGCCTGATTTTGTCTCATTGTAATGGAGAATTTGGTGTGGCTTATGATTTCCCTGATGGACTTGGCCGTCGTAATGAGCGGATGAAAGTACACAAGCGAGCTTATTTTCTTTGGGCTTGTAGGAAACTGCCGACAGATCATCATAAAAAATGAAGAATGATGTTCCTGTACCGCGTTTTTGAAAATTTATATCAACGAACTCAGCTGGAAGTTCCCTCTTATTGCACACACCCACCCGGCGACGTGGCCAGTGGAGCCACACGTGGTCCCCCGCCTGGAATCGTGGCGACATTGCCCCGATGTCGTATTGGCGTTTGGCATTCTTGGGAGTCGCGTTTATTTGTTTCCTTGCCGGTCTGTGTGCAGTTTCTAGGTGTCGTCGTAGTTGCTGAGCGTATTCAGTAACGAAGGGGTGTCCCTGGAGGCAATCCAGCCGTACCATCGGTAAATGAAGCTCCCGTCCAAGGAAAAGGCTCGCAGAAGAGTACCCGGTCGCTGCATGGTATGCGGCCTGGTAAGCAAGCAAGCTTAACGACAGGTACTCGTCCCACTCTTGTTGTGGCTGGATGGAACAAACACTTTGCATGTCGTTGGTCTCAGAGTTCACTCTAACGAATTTGAGACATATGTTTGGTAAGAGCTTTCCTTCCATTTGGCTTCCTCTCTAGTCCTCAATCTGGGATCTTCTATGTTGTCTGCGATCTCTCCAGGTAGAAACTGCCTTATGGTGGGAGTGTAAGAGTGGTAATTGCATGAGGAGCTGCATGCCACGCCGACACCGTATCCCCGAACAGCGAAGCGGCAGTACGTCAGAACACCCTGCTTCCTGGAAATCCTAGTGCCTGTCATCAATGGCATCGCTGTAATGGCATCGAGGTTAATCTGCGTGATTTGAAACTGCGCGAATTGGGAGCTCATCTCCGGGGCATCGTGGTATAAGAAGTCGAGAGGGATGGTGACCTTTTTTGCTTGTCTGCTCCCAATTAGCATCAGTAGGTTGGCCGTGGATTTCAGTAAAGAGGCTGCCTCCCTTTGGCCGGCTCCGTAGTGTGCTTTCAGCAGTTTTGGCAGAAATGGGAGGTGCCTTAACGTCTCTTTTAGCGACCCAACCCATCTCTTGCAGAACTTTTTGGGGTTGGGGCCGACACTGGTTTTGTGATACATAATCAGCTGTGTTAGTGGCCCCATGGAGGCACACACTGAGGACCTCAGATCCGGAGCAAACCTCACTCCTTCTAGGTGAATTGCGTGGCAAGCCTCAAGTCCGTAGTCGCTAATTGGCTGGTAGTTAGTGATCTTCCCCGACATTCCTCCTGCACCCTCCATACCATACTCGTGTAGGTATATTGAGGTGCCCGACACGTAGTTCTTCTGGCCTGGCCTTGAAGATGCAGGAGTAGGCTAAGATGGAGTTTGCTGCACCCACCCATTCGGTAACGTTACGCCACCCGAATCCGTATTTTGTAGGCAGCACCTTCATATGTTCGCAGCATTAGCCGTTGTGACAAATGGGCTGGTTTCTGTTGGGTTTGAAGTTAGGTAGTGCTTCTCTTCCGCATAATTCAGAATTGCAGCCTGAGTATCGTTGTTGTGTTGGCGGCACATCTTGAATCCTTGCCTGCAGATTGCTGCTACCCGCTCTGCATGAATAATGTTATTTCTCTCTCCACACAGGTGGTCATTTATTATCGCAGCTACGTGGGCGATGAGCTTATACACCCTGTCCTTCTGGTCAAAGTTTAATTGTGATTCGTCTTCTACAAGCACACGATTGCCGGTCACTGTCCATAACCACGTCACTTGCGACTTCCCCAGTTGTACCGCTCCCCTCCGGGCAAGTTCTGTCGATATAATGGTGCGAGACGCCCCCGTGTCAATCACCATCTCGCAGGGCACTTCGTTAATTTAAAAGAGAAACTGCCTTATGGTAGGGGTGTAAGAATGGTAATTGCATGGCACTTCCATCGTTCTCAAATGCCAAAACATGTCTATCCATTTTGAGATCAACTTGGTAGCTGGATCAGCCGGCCATAAAGTTTTCAGCAGAGACCCTTCATAATCTGTCGTGTCCATTATGGCATTCATTTGTATCATTATGTTCTTGCGGGCAGTGAGCCAGTCAATAACTTAGCTGCTGCCAGGTGGCTTCGAGTCGCTCGTAATCCGTATGTTGATAGGATCCACCAGAACACCATAATCTGCTTCCACAAAATACTGATTGTCCCCCAGCAGCCCCATCGGAACTGGAATGTGGAACACCCTATCATCTCCCAGCAAGGCTATGTCCTTGGCCTCTGATTCCTCAAGGTCGTGCAATGCAGCAAATTCCGTTACCGATTTCCCAAACAGCGGATACTTGTCCTTGTTTGGATCCTCGCTGTCATTGCTTGTAGATGTACTGGCCGTAGAGTCGTCAGGTCTCCTCTTCTTTGGTGGTGGTTCTTCAGCTCCCCTCAATTCAGCATTGCAAAGCAGGATGCACACCATTGCCTTCCTCATGTAGTGTTCCCTATTTCTTGGGAGTTGAGGTACCAAGATTCGCATGCTTGAGAACACTCACTGATCAAGTCCTCCGGGTAAAGCTGTGGATTTTGCAATAATTCGGTGTATTTTGATTCCATGTCTGGACTTCATCTTTGGAGCCCATAAAGAAGCTTTCCCGCAGCAAACCAGGGGTAATATTCTCATCTGGCTCTCCTAGGGTATAATCAGGCTGAAGCCGGTATCAGTTCGAAGTTCCCCTCACAATCTTGGTGCCTTTCTTTTTCAGGTCCTCCTTGATCTCAAATGTCAGATCTCGGATCCCCTGTACCACCGAAGCATGATTAACGTCCGTTATGACGGTAGTGCTGAAGGTCTTGTCCAGCCATTCCAGAACCTGTGTTGCTTCTACTGTATACTTCCCCGAGAAAGTAGGCGCAGACGCAACTTGCTGTGAGCCCTCTCGGAAATAGGCAGACTGATTTGCGTTTGACGGTTTTGTGATATAGCGCGGCACTATTGGCTTGATTGGTTTGGCTGTCCTGCTGGAAGGTCCTCATTTTTACCGCCAGGTGATGCGTTCACCCGGCAACCCTAGCAATATCCATACTTATTCGCTTGGTGGGGTTTAGGGAAGTTCTGTGAGGTCGAGCCTCTCTGGTTAGAAGAATTAAATTCGTTTTTAAGAATGGTACGAACTTCTTCATGGGATTGGCAACTACGGGCGCGGATTAGCATGGGCGAAGACGGTACGAGATGCAATCTGTTTTCCTTCTTTTCGACATGACTCAACATAGTCCCTGTAAATTTGAGCGACGGTCCTTCCTCCTTCTATATATTCCCGTTCAGTTTGAGCACGGAGGTAATGCGATGGGATCCGAGGGATTGAGTCAATGTGAGCACGAACATTTTTTGTTGATTCGGGAAGTGTTTTGTAGTTACTGTGTTTACCGCGTAAATCTTCAGCCATAACACCTTCAACAAGCTTTTCCCTAGCTGTGTATATGATTCTTTTGGATACATCCAGTGTAGCCAGAAAAAATTGTCTGCAAACTCGCTTTTTTCCCCATTATCTGAAAAGTAGTAGGCAAGATTCGGCTTCCTTGTACTACTATTTTCCGGGTAGCGGTACTGAGGCGTTATTTCCTGGGTGTGTCTTGAAATGAAGTCCCGTTGCTTTCCAATATCTCCCAAGCCCCCATACCTTTGAAAAAATCTGAACCTGACATGGCAATTTTTATGGACCGTCCTTACAACCTGGTCGCATTTTTCGCTTTGGAACAACTTTTTGGGTACGTGATTTGTAGGCTCTCCACGTTTCTTCTTTGTTTTAGCAATTCTTTCCTGGGTCCAATTTTGTTGTGTCCAGAGCTATTGTCTAGCCATAAATTAATCTCTTCGCATCCCTTACGCCATGATAAAAGCGTAAGGTGCTTACTTTGTCTTCCTTTTTGCGGCCACTACACGCTTTATGCCATACAGCGGCAAATGGCTGTACATTGTCCTGTTTCCTTCCTCCCACCGGCACGAAACTTTTGTGGAAAGCGAGTTTTACGTAAAAAGAACTTCGTTGAAGCTTTCCATGCGAGGAAGCATTATGATTTTCTGTGATCGGTCGAGAAGCAAATTTTAAGTTTTTTATTTTAGTTGAGGGAGGGATCAGATCAGCCGAGAGCGCCCCGTCCTGGCTACAGATATCTGTGGTCGGTAGCCCTCCAAGCTTCTGCTTAGAGGCAGAGATCCCCAAGGATGGACCTGCTTATACAGATCCACTTCCTTCACAACCAGGGACTTCTTATCTCCGAGACAATAGGAGAAAGAGACCTGTGTCACAGGCCTCCTCTAACTAGGTCACTCAACCACAAAACTACTCACGTATTTTTGATGGGATGTGACCAATTTTGTGCACGATCGACACCAAAACACGTCCAAATCGTCCACAACAACTCACTCAAACCAAAACGAAAAACAAAAGACACTCCAATATCGCACCAAATGAGAACAATTCGCGAGCACAACAACACGTGTTTACACTTCCAGTCTGGCCCATACTACCCCGGTTAACCACTACGAATCTTGTGCGCATTCCAGTTGCTTTAATGTATTCTGCACCAGCTCTTTCAGTTCCCTCTTATCGCAAGGGTAGCCAATTTGCGCTCTCGCTATTATGCACGCACGAGGGTATCATCAACATCTTTGGGTAAATCAGTTGGTCTCCTGCCCCCAATTTACTTATATCAGTTTTTTCTACCTTTGATGCGGTTGAAAAGAAAGTTTTGGGACGCCATACTCTCAGCAGCTGCAATTTATGTCATGTTGCCATTTAATTGTCATTGACGGCACGGGACACATCTACTGTGTAGGTAGGTCACATTCGTCGGCAGACTCTCTTATAACAATTTGAAACATTCATGTGTGAACCTTTTGCAAAGAGTACGGTTGCTGTGAGGGATTCCAGCATTTTCCCTAACGCCATCATAGCGTTGATAGCACGAAAGTTGTTTTTGCTCTGACTAGAGGCACCTTCTTTCTTGTTTTGCCCATGACCAAAAGCCGGGCAAAGGATGACACGAATTTTGTCTGGAAGACAAATCAAGGAACTAAGCTATTTTTCTTCAATCTCCTGAGCACAAGGCCATAAATTTTCCTGAATCAAGATGAAACGACGCATTTTGAAAGGGTTGAGCTTGCTTAGGCGATGCCTCAAATTCGAAGTATGTACTAGATTTGTACGAATTGGTATTTCTACACAAGACGCACTTGGCTGTTTCTCTGTCAATTTTCTTAAAAAATTAACATATGGCTTGGGGATAGGAAATAAATGAAAAGTATGGAAAAAAACATGTAGGTTATGTTCAACTACTGATAGCAATGAGGCTGTGGATTCAATGCTCTCAAGCCTGTTCTTTGTTGCCAGTACAGGAGAAGCTGCAAATTAAATCGATTCTATCACCACCTCCCAATTTAGCGTACAGCTGAAAGAGAAAGCAAAACACAGATTACTCACAATTCAGAGCCCAAGAGGCGGTTGAATGGATATGCAGGTCCTGAGGGAATACATTACCAGGCCCTGAAGTATTTCAGCTGGCAAGGATGCTTTCTCAATGACGAATTTGAGTTCGTCGTTGGGGAGTGACTCAGCCTGTATCAAGGCAAGTCCATGTAGCTTCTGACGGAGCCACATTCTGCCTCCTTGTTGATAAAATCTGGGTTGAAGAAGGTGCGGGTCAAGCTGTAATTTCCTTCTCTCCAGTTTTTTTCCAAAAACTGGTACCAGTCGTAGTGCGACCTCCAATGGCAACTGTAGGTTTTATATCATTTGACACAGCATGATTAATAATTCTTGTTTTGCCCATGACCAAAAGCCGGGCAAAGGAGTGTGTCACAATGTTGAGGAGCGTGCAAATTAGTGTATTCTCACATTGAAAACATCAAAAATTGCAATCCAGTCGAAGGGTCGGGATTCCTCATCCATCCCTTCTACCCATGATCCAAGGAACTCTTTCCCCTGTCGCCTTGTTCCGAGGCAGATAGCGGCTAGTACTGCTAAGGCCCAGGGCTGATTAACGATGCTCTCAGTTTGTAGCCCAATGGCTACATCTGCACCCAACCTGACAGACTCAGCTATGTTAGCTTGGTCCTGCTGTTGGTCGTATGAATCTATCTGAGAGACGTCTGCCCGCAAATGGACCGCCTTGTACCAATAGTTGACCACCGTTTGGCAGGAGTATCTCTCTGCTTCAGACCCTTGAAGGTACAAACCCCTCGGTAAGTACAGGGTGTAGGCTTCACCTACGGCCGTACTTATGATTTGACTGATGTTCAGCTTACGATTAGTAAGGTTGTATATCTATCAAAGAATACACATATGCCATGTGCGGCGATATGGTATTGTCGAAGGTCTCTTTGACAAACCATTTCGATTCCTAAATAACGTGTCACGAAATCACGTCCAAAAATCGTTGAATATTATGTTTCTTTGTTCATCAGAAAAAGCTCTGCATTTGAAAATCTTGCTTTTTTTTTTGCTCATCTTGCAGTCACACCGCATTTTTATAGCTTTTGCTTGGCGAGGCACATGAATCCAGTCTCCAGTTTCTTTAAGTTTCCGTAGACCATCATAACTTTCACCGTTTTGTCTTATCATCTTGCTTTCTCTCCTTGCACCTCTCGACATGGTGTTCTTTCTTCCGTGTGTGGTCGCCGGTTGAACTTGAGTTGCTTCACTTTCGGGAGAGGGATCTCTTCGAGGCTCATCTGAGGATGAATCTTCTGAGAATGATTCTTCAGGTGTACCAGGCACGAAATCCTGGCTGCCAAGTTCATCTTCGAATTGATCGTTTTCATTGAGCAAAACATGATACTGCCAGAAGCTGTATGACTTCTCTCAACTTGTTCTATGGGAGGATCGTTGGATGAGGTGCTGTCAAAAGTATGGAAAATGGAGTCGGAGGTAGGTTCTGCCGGGCAAGTCTCTAACCCACTAAAATCATGTTGGGCTGTTTATGAACTAAAAGAATGGGACACCTAGGAGAAGTACAACGAGCCACCAGTAGAAAAAAAGAAAACGTTTTCTGCAAGCGGAGAGGGTTAATTACTACGTGCTAAGGAGAGAAGTGAACTTAGTGAAAACCTAGGTTATATAGATAATTTATGGAATAACCAACCAAAACTGTATACAGGTTTTCTACACAGACTTGTGTGCTGAAATAGCTAACAATATTATAATTGATAATTCCAAAATCACATACCTCACCACGCTCCATGGTCCGGGACTTCAACGTGTTTCCAAAAAACAGTAATTTCTCCCATTTCAATATGTATTTAGTATTCGTCCTCCTTCTTTGAATGAATACATACGTCAACCGACGTCTCCAAAGTACACTATCCATTTTTGCGCAAACGATAGAACAAGAACGTGGTCGAATGAGAATTTATTGGGTTGAGGGTGGGTCAGGAAAACACCAATGTTCATTCTCGCTCTTTAGAGACTTCATCCCGTTAGCCCGAACCAGGAGATCTCTACAGGCTGAAGCTAACTTTTGTGATTCGTACTTTTTGCTGGCCCTAGGTCATCACAGTAGCCATAGTACTCATCGCCCCGTATAGCAAGTACAGCCATGGTGCACTTGGTGTGCTCCTCTCCGAAGGGTTTGTAAAGTAACAGAGCATTCCACGGAAAAGTGGGGTTAAGCGTCATTGCTTAGGCGCAGGTTACAAACGCCGTCATTCCTGACCATCTCGATTGTTGCATCATCAGACGCAACCTCAAGGCGGTAACAGGGATGACATGTTGCATCCTCTCCACCGTCTCTCTCATTGTACTTGGACTGAAAAACCTCCCGTGTGTCGATCACATGAATCTTATGTGGTCACTAGAAAGAGTTACCGACGTACTCAGGAATCTCATCTTTCACAGATTCCTGTAGTTTTGTGAGGTAATCTTCCGTAACAGTACCTCTTTTTGTGATCGCCGCAAAAATAGAGAATACCATCTCTACATGTAAGTTAGGGCGGCGGCGAGAGAAGGCTATGGCGTAAATCATGTTGATGAAGGCTGCGAGCTCCAAGACTGGTTGCATATACGCTGTCTGGTCATCGAATACCGCAAAAATTCTATCCCAGTTGAACGGTCGGGACTCCTCATCCATTCCCTCGATCTGCTTTCCCAGGATGTCGTTCCTGACACGGCCAGTAGCCAAGCAGGTGGCATTCAAAACACCCAAGGCCCACTGTGGACCAGCGAGCCCTTCAGTCTGAAGCGCAGGGTCAATAACTGCTTCCAGACGGGTGGCCTCCGCGATGTTCTGTACATGTTGTTGCTGGTCGTAAGAGTCTAACTGGGGTACTTTCGCACCGCGCTATACCAGTAATGCAGGACCATCCTGCAATAGTGGCGCTCAGCTCGGGGCCCCGTTAGATACTTACGTGCTGGTAAGTAAAAGGTGTAAGCCTCCCCGAATGTGGTGTACCAGCGGCGACGGTTGATGAGGTGGTCGTGGGACGGCTGGTGGTGTTCGAGGTTGTGATTTCGATGTGGCTGTCCACTGGAATGTTACTCGTAGATGCCTCAGGCAGAGCGAAGTCGCAGACAGGCGCATTCTTCCCGTTGACGACGTCAGGTGATAATTGGGAGGCAGTAGGCTGTGACAGAGATGAGAAAACTGCATGGTCGTCCATCTCTTCATCAAATTCAATAAACTAGGAGGAGAGAAATGCATAATTGTTAAGAAATGAAAGTTAAAAACTATAAATTATTCCACTACGGTTTATTATTCCTAGGGGCAAGATTATGGGGAAAACAGTGAGGGTAAAGTGTCCAGGACTCATTCCAACTGATTCAGCGTCTAACATCACGCCCATACGCCGGAGAATCCATAAATCTCAAAAACACATTTTTGAAGTAGGTAGGTAGGTGTCCACCACCTCTGGTGGGCGCCAATCGGTCGGGAACCGACCTCTAGGACCCAGAACTAGGTATGTACGGTTTTGTACTAAAGTGAATCGATTGGAATGAGTACGATACCCTTATCACTAAGTTTTCCCTTAATCTTACTCCAAAGAATAATTAGCTATTGTGGATGAATTTGCAGCGTTTTTGATCAAGACATCATAAAACGCAAACTGTCAAATTCTGGCGGCCAAGAGGAGGAGTTGACCCCTGGGGTGAAAATATAATTGTATTATTCAAAAAAATAATAAACCAATACTAGGGTATTTAAACAAAGTCGAGTGAATATGTGCCTAGGTATACTACTCACGGCATCGACAGTTTCGACATCATGTGGCCCGTTGGAGATGTCAAGCATAAGGGTCGCTTCATCCCTCTTGCCTTCTTCTGCTCCCAGCTGCTTTCCTTTCGTTGGGCCCCTATGTCCCACGAATTCCTTCAGCCCCCTCACCTCCTCCAACAGTCTGATCCGTTCAGAGGACGCTTCCTCCTTCCCGGATGCCACCTTCCTTTCTTGATAATGGTTCTCAAATTTATTTATGAGGAAATTGATTCCTCTTCAAATGCGGGGTGAACGTCTGCAATAACAATCTCACTTGAATTATTCAAATATTACAGGTTGGGAATCTCTACATAGGTACGCTATCGTGTGCGAAATCAAACATGCATCATATGCACCGAGGTGCAAACACCTTGGGAATTACAATCTTCAATTTCTCAGCGATTTCTTTCCACCTTGAACCATCCTCGAACGGGTTCTCGGCTAAGACCTGAGAGGGAATAGAGGCAAGGTATATTCTATAATGAATATACTAGTTTTTGTGGTTAATTTTAGGGTCTTTTTGGTTGAAAACATGCATGACTACAATTTTTTCAGGTATTTAGAAGAAACCAATTGCAGATAGATAATATCTATTGTAAATATATTACAAACGGTTTCAAGTTGCTTGAACAGTTAAGAATCTGTTTGAATCCCAATTTATTCACTTTGTATGACTTAATAATTTTTCAGGT
>CM033999.1:25125459-25253223 GCA_019603395.1 Cyrtorhinus lividipennis | reverse complement strand
TATTGGAACAATTTGCTTCCTGGTGATATTCCGGATGAAATAGTAGCTTTAACGGAACCTGAACGACGACTCCTCCAGCGCATCAATCCATATGTCAAAGTGGTTAAATTCCCTGGACGATTTGGACAATATGGATTCAAGGGACATGCAACTCTCTTTGCTCTCGACATATTTGAAGTCAGCGAAAACTTCCAGAGATGCTTCCTCGATCGAGCACCGACGTCGGAATTGTGGTTGTCACCGAAACATTGGAGAATGTCAACGTATCGAGAGATTACAGTATTGTTCCTGATCGCGTGCACAAATCACTTCGCTGGCTCATCAGAAATAATCCGCTCTACAAAGACGTACTTACAAGTGAACCATTTCGCGCGATTAAACACAGAAGATGTCATCAGAGTGATTCCTGAAGGTCAAATCATGCATGCGGATTTTACAAGAGCGACAAGTTTCTGCAGCTGAATGTGTTTATCGCCTTTGCCATTTGGAGCTTCGCAGAGGTTCGAGAAGATGTGTCTTCTTAAATACACGAAAACCTGAACAACGTTATCAAGTTTTGCGATTTGAAGGAAATCAAGCAAGCGGGACTTTGTTCACAAACATCTTTGATCGCTACATCCATCGGCCAAGACAGCAGGAACAAGGATACGATTTCCCAAACATGTGCCTTCTAGAGTTTGCGATGAACTTTGAGCCATACTATACTCTAAGAAGCCTGATGATATTGAAGAAAGTGTGGACGCTGAAATAGAAGAACGGCCAACAAGACGAAGACTCATTAAATTAACAAATAATGGCAAAATGGAAATTAGAAATGTGCCAGCTGTTGTGAGAGTTCCATATTTTCAAAGGAATGTCGATCCAGAGAACTATTTCTATAGTTTACTCCTGCAATACGTGCCATTCTATTCAGAGAATGAGTTAATTGATGAATTCAACAGTGCTCGAGAAGCATTTCTAGCTAGGGAGGAAGAATTGCGGCAAACAAGTGCCTATTTAGAAGTTCAATCGCGCACGAGACCGACAATTAGAGACTGCGTTCAATCAGGCCCATGCTTTCGTTCTTCTTGAGAATCCTGAAGAATTCGTTGAAGCAGAGATTGAGGAAGAAAAAAGTCGCAGATCAACCAATCTCAAATGAACAATTTCAAAACATGTGTGCAGCGATGAATTTGAAGCAACGAGAATTATACAATTTCGTCACACAAAGCATTGAAAAGCAGCAGGCTGGCGATCCTATTCGCCTCAAATTGTTTGTCACTGAGGAGCAGGAGTTGGCAAAACATTACATTCAATGCAGTTAAACATCAAGTCAATCGCTGCTATGGACACAGAGCAGTCAAAGTTGGTGCATTAACTGGCGTTGCAGCAAGAATTGTTGGTGGCACAACGCTGCATACATTGTTCAAGCTTCCAGTCGAGAAGGACGGAAAAATGGTTGGAAATCTCTCGCCTCTCACCGGCAATTATCTCAAAGTGTTGCGAAACCAATGGAAAGAAATCGAATTCCTTTTCATTGATGAAATTTCTATGGTGCCATATGAGATGCTGTGCATGATCGATTCAAGAATGCGACAATTGAAGAAGAATGAACATATACCATTTGGTGGTATCAATGTACTTGTGTTTGGCGATTTGTTCCAATTGCCACCAATTCGTGGAGCACAAGTGTTTAATCAGCCTGCAAGATTCATTCCAGCAACACATTTATGGAGACTTTTCAGCTTGGTCGAGCTGACTGAAAATATGCGACAACAAGGCGATACTACATTTGGTGATCTTTTGAATGCACTGCGTATTGGTCAGTTACAAGCACCACACTTTGACGTTTTAATGTCAAAACTGTTGACTGATGCATCTGGCGACTTTGCTTTGGATCAAGCAATTCGCATCTATCCAACTCGTGCACAAGTTGATGCACACAACAAAGCCGTTCTTGAGCAACATCGAGCTAATGGAGTGCAAGTGTATAGAATCAGATCTCAAGATGTGCTGGTGAATGCAACTCGAAATGCTGACAATGTGAATATGGAAAACATTGTATCAGGCGATATAAATAAAACTGGAGGCCTTCCAAGAGAAATAGAAATTTTCGTTGAAGCCAGAGTCATGCCGCGATCAAATTTGAATATTGAGCAAGGATTAGTGAATGGCGCTATGGGAAAGATAACACAAATCGTTTGGCCTCTATTCCGTCGTGATCAAATGCACGATGAAGACATCCCATCTGTGCGCATCGATTTTGGCCAAGATGGCATTCATTTGATCAATCCCACATCCATCCAGTTTCCAGCGCTCAGAAACTATGGAACAATCGAGCGATTGCAGCTTCCAATTATACTGTGTTGGGCTTGCACAGTTCACAAAATGCAGGGTTGCACAGTTAATCATGCTGTTGTATACCTAGGATCAAAATTGTTTGCTAAAGGTCAAGCATATGTGGCGCTCAGTCGAGTTAGAACTTGATTGCTCAAAACTAACTGGCAAGACACCATGTAATGAAGATGCAGCGAAGGAAATGGAAAGAATGAGACAACTGGGACCACAGAATTAATTTTTTTTAATTAAATTAATTTTAAAACTTTTTCATAACCCGCTTTCTTGTTTGTTTGTCTGTTTGTCCGCGAAATCTTTCAACTCAAATTTCGACCATTTATCAGCAATCTATAGTTCTGAAACTTTACACATAGATCAGAACCAGATGACAATGCAATATTATAATACTTTGATGATGATTTAAAGAGCTTCTTGAGTAATTTCAATAAAATAAAATTATAAAATTATATATCACTAGGTTGGGACCCGTCATTGACGAGAAAAAATGTAACGTAAGTCCAATCCCTCTAAAATGTGTTGGAGACTGAAAAAGGTAAACAAAGGATTAACCCCCCCCCCCCGCGCTCGGGGGGAATATCTGCATTGTTTATCGAGGTTCTTCAATAAAATTTTACGATTACAAATTTCTAATGAACAAAACTAAAAAGTAGAAAATAATAGTACATGAATAAAAAAACTTTTATAAAAACAACGTTTTTCATATGCACTAAAAAGTAGAAAATAATTTTCCTATGAGCCTGGCTGAATTTCTGAATAAATTGGTCACATTATGGTAACAGACTTTATAACGATTTCCAATTCTTATAAAACGAAAAACGTTGGGCGCATGTACTCAAACATCAAGATCTTTCTAATACACTCACGTTTCTATAAAATGAAATTTCTTCATATTAATTCAGTTGACATAATATTCAGTTAATACAGTTTCACGGAATTGAATTGTGAACATTAGAAATCATTTGATATAATCATATGCAATAATACTAATCATCATTAACGAATTTTAATAGGAATAGAGAATTCTAATTCTAATTCTAGCAGGGCCACCACGGAGGAAGCCAAACTGACCAGCGCAGGAAATGGCCAAGATAGAGAGAGATCGCCCGACCCACGATGATGAGGATGAAGGTGAACTTCAACATATCTAAAAGTAACCACGGGCAACCACTCCAACATCGTTTTATAAAGGAAAACCTGCATCCATATAAGATAAGTTAGATTTAGAAAAAAAAAAAAAATGAATTCAGTATGAATGACGACGATCTTCTGGAAGTTCTTCGACAGGAGCAGGAGGAAAACAGCAAATGGGCAGATTCTGACGATGAGGAGGGAGAATTTGCGGAAGATGAGGATCATCAGCCCACCAGTGATGAAGAACCCCTGCACGATGCCCACATCCCACAACATCCCAGCTCCACCAAACCAGGCCCCTCCAAAGAGAAAACCAACACCATTGATGATGATGATCCCTCAGCCATATTTGCTAAATGGAAGTCTGTATACCCTGCCACTAAGCTTACACCTTTCTTCACTCAATATGCCAATCAGATCTGTCGGAATTTCAATCTTCTCACAATGATCTTAAGGTCGCTTCGCACTGCCAGTAGTACCTACGTCTGCCGCTGCACTGACACGCCGATTGCAGCCTGATCCTTTTCTCGTCGGTTCCATGGAATAAGTATATTCCATGGTTTCTCCTCAGTACGAGTTCGAATATGGCGTCGGTGTTATTGTTCGCGCGTAGTGTTCGGTTTGTGGAAAGACGCCCAGTGCAAATCGATATAAAGCTATTGTAACGATTTATGATCTTAGTAAATAATTTATTAACAGTCGTTCACTAGAATACACTGTTCACATTCGTAATTATTGTTCACTTGAATACACTGTTCACATTCGCGCACTATGTCTATAGCAGTGGCATGCGGCGAGTTCCTAGCTCCTGGTCTCCCTAATAGATTATGGCTCACTGTGGAAGAATCCAGGGCAAAACTGGTTGCAGTAGTGAGGACCATCTTGTCCAATCCTCAAGCAGCAATAGCAGCTGTGATTCATGATGGTGATGCTTTGGCACCATTCCTCCCTGCTGTCTTCCCTCAGGTAGTAAATCTCGTAGGTGAAGGTCAAGCAGAGCCTGCCGCAGCTCCTGTGGTCTGGCCAAGAATGGGCGATCTCGCTTGGGCAACGATTGGCTTCACCCCTATACAAGCCATGCAAATCCTTGCCCTTAAAGAAAACCTAGGTTATATAGATAATTTATGGAATAACCAACCAAAACTGTATACAGGTTTTCTACACAGACTTGTGTGCTGAAATAGCTAACAATATTATAATTGATAATTCCAAAATCACATACCTCACCACGCTCCATGGTCCGGGACTTCAACGTGTCACGACTGCAAGCCGATGAAGAGTGGGGGAAGACGCGAGACGCCCCGGCCGAGCGACGTCTCATAACTTGTTACTTGTTGACAGAGAAACGACCCCGATTCCTCCGTCTTCCCCGACTCGATCGAATCCCCGGTGAGTTTTCTAAAATTATTTAATAAACTCCTCCTTAAATCCGGCCCTAAATCTGTTTTGTTATTCCTCCTTCTTCCTCAACTGAGTGACGTATCGTTACATGGTAGCAGAACGTCCAGGTTACGTCCAAAAGATCCGCCCATTTCCCCTATAAAAACGATTCCCTATCACCACATTATTTCTATCCACCATAACACTTCCACTGCCCCACCTGCTTCCCGCCCCCCTCATTTAACGGACTGCGGTGGCGCAGCGGTTACGCGCCTGACTTCCACGCAGGAGTTGTCCGTTCAAATCCCCTACGGGCCTAAATATTTTTTTTGCCACTTTTACATCACCTTCCTCAACGGAGATTACTTACTGACTTGCGCCAGTGACCCCACCGTCCCACAACACTTCCCTTCACCTTCACCCCCCCCCCCCCGCTGTTTACCAAATCAAAACCTCCACACCCACCCACTTGCCTCCATACCCACCTCAATTACTGTACATAGTACCTTCTCCCAATAAATTTCCTTTCCCTTTATCTGCTTCTTAACCAAGGTTTTTCTACCCCCCTTCAAATAATAATGCCCCAAACACAGCTTCCCTGCTCCATCTGCATTACCCCCATTGACGATCAATTAGAGGCAGAAGACTCCGTCCACCGCTCCCTGTGCAAAGGTTTTTTTCCATGCAAATTGTGTCAATATCCAGTATGCCTCCACTTGGAAGAAAATGGGATCCCGCCAGGCTACCTGGACATGCCCCAAATGCCGCCAAACCCCACCCCCCCTTCCACTGCTGACCTCATGCAACTCATCACACTCCTGACCCAAAATGTCATGCAGCTGACGGCAGCCAATGAGCGGGCCAATGTATCCCGTCCTCCCCCTTCCAACCCCCTAGCCCTCTTTTCCCTACCCGATGCCATCTTGACCCAAGTCAACGCCCTCCCGGTATTTTATTATGACAACCCTGAGTCCGCATTTAGGTTTATGGTAGCCCTCCACAAGCTAAACGCCTTAGCCCCTACATTATTCCCACACGTCCTTCAAAATTTGGCCGTTAACCCCCGTTTCCCATACATTGCCCAATTTCTCGCCTCTACCACCGCAGCTTCATACGAGAGCCTCTCCACCCAGATCCAAACCACTTTCTTCAACGATTCCGCCATGCCTGCCCTTCAGCAACAGCACCTCCACAGGTTTCAAGGTCCGAACGAATCATTCCGAGGATACGTGGAATCCATCAAAGTAGCTAACGCTGTCCTTGGAAAATATGACGACCAACATCTGATTGCCTGTATTCTAGCAAGGGTTAATGACGTCACACACCGAGATTTCCTCTTTGCCCAGAAGCCCAACTCCCTCACAGAACTGGATGCCCTTGTGCAACAAACAGACAAACGCGCCCAAATACGTCGACTGAACAACCCACCAACACCCTCCCAACCCCGTCACCAGACTGCCCACACAGACCCACGTTCACCCGTCCGCCGGCAGCCCAACCGACAGCAGCAAATAAAACCCCTCATGTCCCTTAACGTATCACCCCCATCCCAGTCAGACCTGCCAAAAAACACCGACCACTGCTGACTGCCGAGGAGCCCAGCAGTGAACCCTCCCCCACAATCCTCGCTTCTCTCTTCACTCATACAGCCATAGTCCCCCCCCCCCCCTTCTCACCATCACCCTTGCCTCAACCAGCACCTGCATGCTTCTTGATTCCGGGGCCTCCATATCCGCCATCAACTATTCCTACTTCAACAACACCATCAGAACAACCACCCATCAACAACAGCAATGCCCCCCTCTCTCCCTAACTATTGGCAATGGAGAACTAGTCACCACTAGGTTCACAGTCACCCTACCCATCACTATTGGTACCCATTGGTGGAATCACACCTTCTACCTCCTCCAACAACTCCCACACAACGTCATAGGGGGCCTCGACTTTTTCCAAAAAACTGCCCTCATCTACAATGCTTCCTCCAACTTTGTATCCTTCCCTCCCAACCACGAAACCATTCCCTCTCACACCAATGACTCACCCCCCGAACCCCACTCACCGCAGCGCCTCCACGTGATAGGCCCCCCCAGATCATTCGTTAGCCCAACAACTACAAAGCGAATTTCCTGATGTCCTCACAGAACGCCTTGGATGCACCCATCTCATCCAACATACCATCCGCCTCCGACCTGATGCCCCTCCACCCAAGCCCTGCCCAACATACCATGTCTCACCCCCCTTACAAAAGATTATGCGCCAGGAAATCAACAACCTCCTTGACCTAGGGGTCACCAAACCGTCCCTCAGCCCCAGTGTTTCACCATGCTTCCTCGTCCCCAAGAAGCGTCCCAACCCTTCTGATCCACAATCATACCGCCTCGTGGTAGACATGCGTGAGCTGAACAGCCGCATTGATGCCATTGATTACCCTATCCCCACCATTTAAAACCTCCTTATGCACCTCAACGGAGCAAAAATTTTTTCCCTGATTGATTTCAACTGGTCATACCATCAAATCCCCGTAACACCAGAAACCCAACACCTCCTAACCTTCAAATGCCCCTTTGGCACCTACTCCTACACCCGAATCCCGTTTGGACTCAAAGTAGGCAGCCAACTCCTCAGTTCACTCATGGAGCGCATCTTCGGAGACCTCCATGGAACCTTCCTCATTTGGTACCTGGACGACCTCCTGATTTATAGCGATTCAACCCATCAACACCACCACCATGTTCGTGAGGTACTCACCCGCATCCAGTCTGCAGGCCTCACCATTAACCCCAAAAAATGTAAATTTAGCACAACACATCTCGAGTTCCTCGGCCACACTATTCAGGATGGCCACGTCACCATCAGCGATGCCCGAGTTAAAGCCTTGTGCGACATTCCCCCTCCCCAAAACCTCAAACAACTCAATGAGTTCCTGGGAGGTATCTCCTTTTTCTCTGCCTTCATCCCAGACTTTGCCAACATAGCCGTCCCCCTCCATTCCCTCCGCAAAAAGAACACCCCCTTTGTTTGGACCCCACAATGCTCCCGTGCATTCGACACCCTGCTCAAACGTCTCCAGACTCCCCCAGTTCTCCGCCTACCAAACTGTTCCGAGCCCTTCCACATATTCACCGATGCCAGTCAGTTTGCCTTGGGCAGTGTACTTGCTCAACACGACGGCACTGCCTTCCATGCTGTTGCCTACGCTGGGCGGAAACTACTTGACCGGGAACAGCGATACTCCACGTACGAACTGGAATTTGCAGCAGTCCTTTTTGCACTCCACAAATTTCAATCCTACCTAGGACACTCCCACTTCCACCTGTACACAGGACGCTAAGGCCATTGCAACACTCACCTCCATGCGGAATGTCTCCCACCGTGTTGCACGTTGGGTTGCCGAACTCCTCCAATTTAATTACTCCCTTCACCACCTCCCTGGCAAAGAAAAACAGCATTGCGGACTACCTCTCCCGTAATTGCACCCTGCCACCCAGCACGCCCCTTGATGAACACCGAGACCATCCCCTAGACCAGACCCAACTCACCTCCCCCCCATCTCTCAATATCCTCCAGAACTACCCAGCTGTCTTTACGGACCTGCCTACCCATCAATATAATGACACAGAACTCCGACCTATCATTGACTCCCTCCGTGCTGGCAACGCAGTCCCCGGCCATCACCTTCGACCGGACACTCTTTACTTCCAGCCAGCCTCTGGTGAGGCCAAACCCCTACTCCCAGCAGCCCTAGTCGACCTTGCCTTCCACTTCTGTCACAACTCAGCCTTAGGCGCCCATGCTGGACTGCTCGCACCCTCGATCGCCTCAAGTCTTACTTCCATCACCCCCAACTCTCCTCCAAAGTCAATGACAGGGTTTCACAATGCTTAACCTGCTCTCGTTCCAAGCATTCCCAATTCACCTATGGCTCCCAAAGTTCCACTGATGCAACCCAGCCCATGCAACTACTATATCTAGATGTTGCGGGACCTCTACCCCGCACCCGCCAACAACATACCCACATTCTTGTGGTGGTTGATGGCTTTTCCCGCTTCACGTACCTTCTCCCCTTAAAGAAACACACCACGGATGCTATACTCCACGCTCTCCAATCTCACATATTCTCCACAGTAGGATACTGCCAGACACTCTGCCTCACACATGGTATCCATGCACACCACACACCCCCCTATTACCCCAATCCCAACATGGCCGAACGCCAAATCCGCACCCTCAAAACCATACTAACAGCATTCCACGCTGAGGACCAGTCACAATGGGATACACACCTTCCCTTCACACAGCAGAGCCTTAACTCAGTCAGGCACTCGAGCACCCGGTACACACCAGCACGCCTCTTCCTTGGCCACGAACTGGCCACCCCCTTACACCTAGTATGGGATATACCCCTCACCCCAGCAACCGATCCCAAATCCACCCACGACGTTTGGCAAACAGCACTCCACCACATACAAGCTGCCCGCCTCACCCGGAAACAGTATTACGACCGACGCCACACTCCTCAGACGTTTCAACTGGGCGACATTGTCCTCATCCGACAGTATAACATCAGCTCCCGCCTTAATCACACCACCTCCAAACTTGCTTACAAAATATTCCACCCCCTTCCGTGTAACCGCTATCCTCTCCCCGGTTTCCTACCAACTCACAGATATTAGCGATCCGGCCAATATTAAAACGCAGCATGTCAGTCAGTTAAAAAAATATCAAGTACCAACCCCTACCCAAGCGCCACCGACAGTAAATCTACTCACCCCACCTCGGCACTTTTCTGTTCCAGACATGGCATCCCCAGCAAATACCCCCATGGAGCAAGACCCGCATCCAATAGACGAGGATCTCCTCCTTGCGTCGACTCAGCCCAGCCCTCAGCACGACATTTCAACCCAACTCCAGCAGTGCTCCATCCTACCTCCCCAACCCCCATCACCCCCTACTCCACCAGCAACCTCCCCTGCCACCAACTACCAACGCAACCTATACAACCGCCGCCCGCCACTCCCTTCAATCCAGACCACAACACCCTCTCCACCACCCCTCATGTCCCTCAACATTCCCCCCCCCCCCCCATCCCATGCAACCCAACGAGTTGCATCCCACCGACAGCACCCAATACCCAATCCTCCGCGCCGCCGCCAACCACAACCCACACCACCCCCGCCAACCCAGCCACAAACCTCCACCCCACGCAACCCCCAAACCCTCACGGTAACCTTTGGTGACCTCACCTTCACCATTACCAAATAACTAACCCCCCCCCCCCCCACCCACCAGCATCATACCATAACTTATAACCACGTGAAGCAACTTGTTTATTTTATTATTTTTTTTATATAAGTTTCACCATACTTATGTACTTCTGTGCTACTCCTGTACTCCTCCGCTATCCGTGCCACCCACTCCGGCATCTCATCCCCAACTCCCCGATTCACTAACACCGAGGCCAAAAGTCACACCTTACTGTTTCAACAGGGTTTTCACCCACTTCGACCGCTGCCCCCCCCCCCCTTTTTTTAACCACCTTCTTGGTTCATTCTAATCGCAGGTCATATGGATGCCCAACCAAGCGGTCGGGGACGGTTTTCCCCTGTCATGCCTCCTTGCTGCCCCCAAACGCTCACCCCAAACTTTTGCCGCCGGGGGGGGGAGTGTCACGACTGCAAGCCGATGAAGAGTGGGGGAAGACGCGAGACGCCCCGGCCGAGCGACGTCTCATAACTTGTTACTTGTTGACAGAGATAACGACCCCCGATTCCTCCGTCTTCCCCGACTCGATCGAATCCCCGGTGAGTTTTCTAAAATTATTTAATAAACTCCTCCTTAAATCCGGCCCTAAATCTGTCTTGTTATTCCTCCTTCTTCCTCAACCGAGTGACGTATCGTTACAAACGTGTTTCCAAAAAACAGTAATTTCTCCCATTTCAATATGTATTTAGTATTCGTCCTCCTTCTTTGAATGAATACATACGTCAACCGACGTCTCCAAAGTACACTATCCAGTACAAATCCAGAAGATCCTTTAGCTCCTGGTCTTCTGCTTGCCGCTCCTGCAAGTGCTCCGGCAGCCACTCATCCGGGATAATTCCAGTCCTTCGTAGGTTTTCTTCTTGTTGGTCCAGTCTTGAGCAGTGGCCGCAGTTGTCCAGACAAGGTCTCCTAGATAAGGCATCCGCATTTCGATGAATAGTACCAGCTCTATGCTCTGTGGTGAAATCATACTCCTGGAGCCTCTCAATCCATCTAGCCACTTGTCCTTCCGGGTTTTTGAATTGGAGGAGCCATTTCAATGCTGCGTGATCTGTTCTCAGGCTGAATTGTCGACCATACAGATACTTATGGAAGTGTTTGATTGATTTCACTACAGCCAGTAATTCTCTCCTTGTGACGCAATAATTTCGTTCTGGTTTAGACAGTACTTTACTGAAGTATCCAATCACCTTTTCTTGCCCGTCTTGTAATTGTGAGAGGACTTCTCCAACAAGAAAACTTATTGTGTCTTGATTTAAAAGTTCTTTTCTTTTCCTTTCTGTCTTTTGTCTTCTGTTTCAGTACTGATTTCTTATTATCTCTTATTAGCTTCAACAGATCATCAGCTGATCTATTGGTTTATCGAGGCTCGTCAAGCTATTGTACCAAGCTTTGCTTCCGTCCTCATTCGTTAATTCTTCTTACCGCTCTTTATTCTCCTTACGCAATAATGGCCCAAGCACAAGCAGCTGCTGCTCAAGAACTCCGTGAAATGCCCATTCAAGAAATGAGAGCTGACGGGGGAGTAGGATTCTGTGCTCTGTTCAATCAGCAAGTGCACGTAGTGGAGAGACAGGGGGAACACAACTATGGGGACAATGCCGCTATGTTTGCTGCTCTCATGCCGGAGAATCCTCTCTATACAGGCTTTTCCTTGGCTAGTACTCGCTTGTACCCATTCGGTAGAGGGGTATCGGAGCCGTACATGATGTCCATGGCGTTTATCTACGGAGTGGGTAGAGTCTTATTGGAATCTCCTGCTGCCCTCAACGACAACTCAATGTCTATAGCAGTGGCATGCGGCGAGTTCCTAGCTCCCGGTCTCCCTAATAGATTATGGCTCACTGTGGAAGAATCCAGGGCAAAACTGGTTGCAGTAGTGAGGACCATCTTGTCCAATCCTCAAGCAGCAATAGCAGCTGTGATTCATGATGGTGATGCTTTGGCACCATTCCTCCCTGCTGTCTTCCCTCAGGTAGTAAATCTCGTAGGTGAAGGTCAAGCAGAGCCTGCCTGCAGCTCCTGTGGTCTGGCCAAGAATGGGCGATCTCGCATGGGCAACGATTGGCTTCACCCCTATACAAGCCATGCAAATCCTTGCCATTTTGGCCAAGCATCATTACAGTATACATCCTGTACTGCCCTTAAGGCTCCTATTGACCAATACTGTGGCTTTGGTTAAGAAGGGCACAGCACGAGGCGAGTTTAGTGACGAAGATCAAGAACGGTATGAGGGAAGGTCTGGGAGTCAATGTCGAACTTGAACAAACTGACATCGCTGCCGTAGCACGGGCCTTCTCGTCATACGTTAATGCGGATATCGCACGAGTCATCATAGGGGATTGGTTAAATTGGACACCTATAACAGCTTTGCGTTTGAGATTGACCCTTCAACAAGCTGTATATGAAGGCCTTACAGGATTGATGACAGTTCAGCAAGCAGTGAAAGATTACATTGACTTCAGGTGGGATCAGCTGGCTCAAATTCCTGGGTATCAAGGTGAAATGGTGAAGTACACAGCTTGTCGCCAGATTGAGGGCGATGATGCCTACTACGGATTCAACAATGACCTATCGGGGGTAGGCATTAAGAATTACTGGAACCTAGCTTCCTTTTGTGCTGACATGATCATGAGAATCTCAGGGGACAACAATCTTGCGCAAGTCAGATGCTTCAAGAGGGTATATCAGATGAAACCTCAAACAGACAGATTTGCGACTCCTTTTTTAGAAGAAAATTACCTATATTTAAATCAAAATGTTCGCAATAACCAAGAATAATTCTCATTATAATTATTTTACGTTATTTATAAATATTTATCATATTATTTTTCTTATAATTATTTTCAAAATGATCCACATATCCTTGAGGCAGGGTAAACCAAGAGTATAAGCCAGTTTCTCTTTCATGTGGAAATTTAGAATTGGCAGATCAGTTGGTATTACCCTTTGAGGTCGTAATTTTGCTGTAAAGCTATGAATGCTTATTCATATTAATATGTTATTTACATTGTATATATGTACAGGTAAAAGCATCAGAACGTAGTGGAACAAGTTCGGAAGACGTCCACGTTCCCAAATTGTGGTACTACGATCTTCTTCTTTTTCTTGAGACCCTCGAAGAATGCAGCATCACTTTTGGACAAGATGCCTTTTGGAATGGATAACGAGGTATTTAATTTAAAAAGCGTTAATTAAACAGTCATAAAAAGATTAAATATTTTATTGCTATGTAAAGGATACACAATGAAAACATAGGTAGGTGAGAAAGTACAAACTAGATACTGATCTGTTAATGTTGCCAGAATATTTCTCCTTTACCATTGAAATAATCTACAAACATCTCTCTAACCAGTTTCGCTTGATTGCTTGCATTGCGATGTGGCATATTGTCCAATGGAGTTAACTCAACTTGGGTTACTGAATCCTGTTCTATTTCCTCATCTGGGATATAGGCTGGGCAGTGTTTTCGAAGAAAATTGTGTAAAAAAACAGCATGTCAATACGACAATATCAATCCGATGAGGTTCAAGATTAATAGCAGTGTGGAAAATTCTGAACCGGTTAGCCAGTAATCCAAAAGATTCTCCACAACACGTCTAGCTCTTGAGAGACGATAATTAAACATTATTCTTTCTTGGTTTAATGTTTTTTGGTTAAACGGTTTTAAGAAGTCAGTTCTAAGAGCAAAAGCCTCGTCTCCAATGAATATGAATGGCAGTTCGGTTGAAGTTCCCTTGAACTAATGCTGGAGGAGGAATGCTAAGTCCATTAGTCCTAAATCCATTAGTCTGTACGGGCACCAAGGATGGGGAACGAAATCTCGTGCCTGACATGCAACAAGGGCAGTTGTGGCCAGCGAAAGAAACTTCAATTGCGCGATTTTCGACGTCCCTCCTTCAACGTCAAACAAACAACAAGGCTGAGACCGTCAACAGCCTGATCGCAAAGCATAACGGTTTATACTTCCCATACGTTCCTATTTTTACTGACCACCATAACTCAAGTACGTAAAATCAACATCAATTTTCTCAAAACTCAAACCCCCTTACTTTTCAGGCGGGAAGAGAGTGAACAATTGTGGCAGAGGTGTATGGCCTCTGTTATATCCTTGAATAGCTGTTCTACAGGCACGTCTGAACAAAATCGAAGTTCTGATTCATGGTTGTCAACTGCCTTATCATTCCAGTTTGTTTCATTAGGACGATACCCTCGGAGAAACATTTAGGTAAACTACATGGAACATGTCTCAAAGAGAAGCAACAAAATTAAGTAAGTAGTCACTTTATTGAAAAACCTACCTGCTTTCATGATAGATTTCAAAAAGCGTCAAGTTGGTAATTAAACCGACTTGCATGCAAGTTACATGGTATGTAACTCCAACCATCAACAATTTGGCCCTGAAATAATGCCCAGATGGGCATGTTTTCCACAAATTGGACTTTGAAGTTCGTTAGCAGTTATAAAGCAGCTCCTGCCAAAGCACCAGATTAAACGTTTGAGAGCACCATTACCGTGTTATCCCTCCTCTCTACCAATCTTCGATGAAGACATCGGCAGACAAATACAAGCATATCCAGGAGCTAAAAAGTGTCACGGCCAAAGACTTCCATCTACTCTATGATCATTTGCGTCACCACTAGCCGAGAATCATGATCAGTCATCCAGCTTAACCACCCATTTTAAATCCCTCGTTCCTAATCCCTCCAAAATTCCCAAATCACCAAAGGGCGTCAAAAGGTGAAGGCGTGAAGTGGTTAACGCTAATATGGACCTGACCTGAGCATTTTCGTTTTATTTTGCTGGAGTGATCAGTGGACTATTCAGTTTTTGAGATGATCAGGCGAGCCCCTAACTTCGAAAGAGGAGAGATTGTTGGTGGAGATAGTCGGCCAATCCCAATATAAAACTGACGCGGCGACATTAATAATTGTGTTCTGCAGTAGGTAGTAGTAACTAGAAGATTAATCGGAACACATTTTGCTCAAGCTTCCCGTGGTCCCTGTATGTGAGAAACATCAAGGGTAAATAGCGTTACAATCTGAACATAGAGTCTAAAACAGTCCCTGTGTACAGCATGAAGGGTGAGCTAAATAAATGCTCAACTTGATGCTGGACTGTTCACGATGGATGATGCCATCCATTCGTCTTTGATCTATCTCGTCAAAGCAGTTGGGCAATTCCATAAGTTGAAGCTGACATGAGCCATGTCTACATTATTAACCCTCAGTGTGTATACGGTGTCTGACAGACACCTATGAAATTTCACTCATGGCCTTGGGCAGGATAGTTCCTGTCGGTGACCCCCAGACTCTCGGTACCTCTCGCCACCCTTCTCGGGAGTGTGAATCATCCTTCAGTTCAGTTTTGGTAGTGCTAGGTGAAGGTCAGTGAGCGATTTTAGACAACTCACAGTGTCCCTCGGACCCCGTATACCCTCCTACCAAGTGTAAGGTACGTGCCTCTCAGACACCATATACCCTCCCACCAGGTGTAAGTGCATTATTCACATTTTGACTATAGTTTATTTTTATTTTTTATTTATACTCGGTACATCGGTATTTTGGCTCTAATAAGACGATAGGTTCTGAATGGCCCATTGTGGTGGCAGCCAGTTTCTAAATTCATATGTAATCTGGTATCCTTTCCTCCTGCTATCCTCCATCCACAGTTATCATGCATTTTACCAGAACACCTCATTCCAATATCCTTGAACAAACATCCTTGTCACAAATTCTGACTCCTTAATTACTACACCTGCTGCTTTGGTAGGTACATGGTAGAACATAATCAGACACAAATCTAGCTTCAGTTGGTTAGGATTTAAGGTGTTTTTTGGAATTTCGAGGAATGGCAGGGAAGAAAAAGTAATTAGATTTCTGATGTAGTTGAGCTGTCTACTGACCTTGAAGGAGAACTGAGCACATTGCAATGCAATTCAAAACATTATTTTTAACCAGGACACCTGTGATGCTGGACAGTTTAGCCAACCTCAGGGAATGCTAGCCACACAGAAAGTCAAGGAGCGAGTAGTGCGTTTAGTGGGCTAAGGAAAGACACAAGATGGCCGGGTTTCAGAAAGATCAGTTGAGTGTCAATAGCAGAGGCAGAGAAGCTATTGGCCAACAAGGAGCAACCTCATCACAAGGCCAGCTTCTCCCGGGAGTACCGTGCGTTGACAGGTGAATCTCGCATGATTTGATTGCAGGGATTCCCAAGCAACTGACTTCTTTTAGTGGGCCAGGGTTTGAGAAGATGTGAGCGAGCCGTGTTTCAGCACAACTACTCCATGATCCTGTAGGTGGCAGGGAGGGGATTGGCCAATAGAGGATGACTTCAATTACTGTCACCTGTAATCATGTCACAAATCATCAAATCCAACCAAATAAAACCGCAGCAATGGCAATAACTACTTAAAACGTTGTATGCTTCCACACAAAGTTCCAAGAGGTCTTCCATCCAAGTATTAGTTACGACTCAAAGAATGTAGGAGCTTTGAAATATCATTGCATGGTGTCTGGATCATTGCCAAAGTTAGCTAGCAGTCAACTGATAAACAAAAGTAGAGGGCTCTCTATGCAAGAGCATCTTTAATCCCTGCCATTCCTTATTGAACCCACAATGCCTTTCAGGCAAAATGTACAATCTGAGTCACACTCAAATAATCGTGTTATTCCGAAAAATGTTCAACCAAGTCTACTATCAGAGCAGCAGCCTATTAGCTGGATGTCCCGATATGGCCTCTCTGAGAGAGCTCGGGTAACGCCTCTTTGAAATAACCAAATTTCAGGGGATACACAATTTCTTTATTTTGGTTTGATTGAATATATGTCACAGTCACAGTCTGTCTTCAACTGTAGCTGACGTCAAGGAAGGGATTTGTCTTCAAAAAGTCAATGACAAAACAATTGTCATTTTTAATTTAATATCTTTTATGAAATTCAAAATTGCCTGCGCTAGCACCAGCAAATTTGATAATGAAAATAATCATCAATCCACGAAATTGAAGATTGAAATAAAAGATTAAAGAACGTTTGTGGATAAGCGTAAATATGGCTCTTGAAGGATGTTATATCATGGTCCTTGTGATGGTTGTATCTCGCACCTATGAATTGACTAGATATGATTGCAGAGATCCATCAAACGTGACTTCTACAGCATTGCATCACTTCTGTTTTGTTCAAACCATTTGATGAGATGTCCTGGTAACCATGCGTTCTTATTTCCTGGGTAAGTTCCATTTTTTTCTGCAGTCACTCAACAATTTTTCAATTCTGTACAGGCGAGTGGAGCGCTCCCACCAGTGAGAACCGGTGTTTTGGCCCCCCTTTGGGAGAACTATGCAGGAAGGGCTCAGAGATCAACGGCCAAGTTCTGACAAATCTGACGCTGAGCAATATGGTCACGGGATATCATGGCATACTCTGTTCTAACTGGATCCTGCCTTGCACAGCCTTGCAAAATTTGAATACCGGAGTTGAGCCAGAAGCTGCACATATCACTGCTCCATTACCGCCATTCATAATTCATCCAAACCTCAATACTAACAGGGTTTAACTAACACTTGCAGAGAAAATGCGAGTGTATAGTATCATGGCTAGATCTGATCCAGCATCAATCAGCGGAATAACATGTGCGGCAGTCTTATGCATGATTATCGCTCTTTGTAAAGGAGAGGATGTTACACAAGCAAGGTTTGAGAAGAGAGAGGAGAGTCATGACAAGGGTGCCTGATGCATGATTATCGCTCTTTGTAAAGGAGAGGATGTAACACAAGCAAGGTTTGACAAGAGAGTGAGGACAGTCATGATATGGGTGTGAACAAAGAACTCCAATTTTTCGAGTTGCGTATTAAAGCTGGGTTCACTTGCTCGTGTACCTGTTGAACGCTAAAAATGTCGAGATACCTCAGCGGTAAGTGCAATAATTTCCTTATTTGGGTGGTGAAATGACGTTACAGCTTCATAAGTGATGACCATAAAGTGGTCCTTTGATTTTTCATTACCATAGTATTTCCATACTTTTGCAGAATTACAGGAGTACACCTTGGTGAATAATGAATATTTGATTATTATTATTATCTAAATGAATATTTGATTTGATTTGATTTGGTGGCGCCCGAAACCTTCCGTAAGCTGCGCGCAGGATTTTGATTCCTTGTTTCCAATCAAATCATAATCCTATCGAGCGTAATTAGAATCAATTGCAAATTTTCTCCAATCTCAAGAGCATTCTCGCTCTCATTGAACAATCTACCTCGGCCATTAATGCCTTTGATGATAGTGATAAAAACCCGTGGACAATTACGACGGTAAATCCAACAGAGCAAAATGAAGACAACATATGCAACCAGCCAAGAATTCCGATAGCGTGGAACGAATACACAATATATAATTTTCTCGTAGACTCAGGAGGCAGCGTGTCCCTGATACCGAAAACCGTATTAAACAACACTGAAATAACAGAACAAGCCAGCGATAACAACCTACAAGGAATCCAAAAGGACCCAATTCCAGTCAAAGGACACGGGGTAAGCCTGTCGAGTCCGTCACATTCCCCCTATGCAGCATATCCTCAGAATTGTAGATTTACCTGCAGTTTATTTTGATGAGTATACGAAAGATAACTATTTTGAATTCACATATTTGCTCGGTGTTGAGACGCGGTGTTGTGCTTTTAGATTCCTTGTAGTAGTTGTAGCTTAGGCTCCAGTATTTGATTTGGACCCGTAAACGGTTTCTCTGAGTGACAGCATAAAGGAGAACCGTTCAGGTGCAGCAGGGCAAAACTTGACGTAAACACTCAAAACTATTGAGGTAATTAAGCCCTACAGGGCTTCGAAATTCACCCACGTAGTGAATTTAGGTCGGTGGCCAACGACCTCAGAGTCCACGTGCTGTGCTGGGACAGCGTTGACCTCAATCGCGGACTCGTGAGAAATATCTTAGTCTGTGGAAACAATATCCGGAATTGAATTTGACACTCCAATTCTGATTATACGTAACAGAACATCACGTCTAATGCCAATAGACGACATTATTTTTTCTATAACTATACACACAGCAGACTGAGCTAGTTCACCAGCTCCGTCTGACAGGATTTCTAGTGCGCTGACTGTCCGCCTTTTACGGAGACAGACTTTTAAAGTTTCGAGGACAAAACCTATTCGAAATCCAATCGCACATAAAGGTCAAGTGTTTCGTAGGAGTCGACGAAATCGTCTACTTCCTCAATATTCCAATTGTGGATCCGAGAAACTTCGAATTACACCAATTGGAATCACTCCCGACTTATGTCAATCGCGAGTACCTCACGGTAATCCCTGCGGCCAAATATTTCCTGAAGTTTGGGAACGAGGTCTACCCCCTCACTCAACAGTGTCCTTCTGGACACCTGTACCTCTGTCCTAACTACTTTATCTCCCCCACGACTTTCGACTGCGAAATGACGTACTTGAGAACTAGCATGACCGATAACTGCAAATTCACGAAACTGACCACAGAGACAAATTCTGTTCAATTGTTGTACGAAATTAATCGCTACCTACTGTACTTCCCAGCTCATTGTACGCTCAAGAGTCGACGACTGAACGGGAAATTCAAGTCTCGAATCATAAGTATGTGTGTAAACGTCAATTTTGCGTGGACGTTGGAGCGCACTCGAACTGAAGGTCAAGAGTGTCATTGTGAATCACAGTTATGCGTGAGGGTTGGAGTGAGGTTAGGAACGTGGATATTGCGACGTTCCTAGTAAAGTTTTCCCCATTGTGGCTAGTTTTCGCCTTGTAGTGTCCTTTTTTTGTCTCCCTAGTGATCGTGCATTCTAGACATGGCAGATAGCAGGTGCTGGAGCAGGGAAGTTGTAACGAACTTCATAGATCAGTACAGAGAATTGCCCTGCCTATGGAAGGTAAAATCAAAGGAGTACCTTAACAAGAATTTGAAAAACGAAGCCTACGACAAACTCGTGGAATTTTGTAAACCAGTTTTTCTCAGTGCGAACCGGGATTTCGTATACAAAAACAATCCAAAGCCTTCGAGGAGCGTTCAGGAAGGAGTTGAAGAAAGTGATGGATTCGCAAAGATCGGAGAAAGGACTGAAACAATAATTTGAAAGACTGATTGCTTTAAAAATCCCCAAGTATAAATAAAGTGAAATCTGAACGTGACCGTGAACGTTTTGACTTTCATTTTTAGCCAAATCGTCATTCCTGTAACCTGGCAAGGGGTACGTCATTACACCGAATTTTGAAACGACCATATAAACCATGGACACCGTCGGGTAACCGATTTGAGTGTATTTACACCATTAGCAAAGATGAGAAATCTAATTTTGAAAAAATCATTGAGTGAACTTGATCATTTCTACTCATGCCAGGAAAAAGGTTAAGGGTCAGGCCAGGTTGGTGAGTGTCCTGAATTATATTATTGAACTATTATAGTATATCTCGAACTGGAAATCTCGAGGAAAGAACAACAGTTGATGTTAGACCGAGAACCGTTTGAGTTGAAGAAGAAGGAAGTGTTGGCTAATTTGGAAAAAATTAGGTGGACGAGTTGGCTAATTTTTTCCAAATTAGCCAACTCGTCCACCTATCCCACCCGTCCCGTCCCGTTGTGGTTTTCCCTATCATTTCCTCCTGGATTTTTGTAATGTTTTCGATATTTGTACCTTTTTGTAATATTTTCGATATTTTGTTTGACGTGGTTCTTTTGTATTGTTCTGGTTCATTATTATTATTATTATTGATTCCATTATATCACCTGTATGTGGTCCTATTATTATTTCATTGTATTCAATATTGTGGTTGTATTATTACTTATTATGTAGTGTATACCTAAATGTTGTCAATTTATTATTATACTCATTGGCTTCAGGCCCAATGAAAGAAGGGGGACCAGCAGGCTCTAAGCAAGAAGGAGGGCTAGCAGGCGTGAAGAAGGAAGGAGGACCTTCAGGCCTAAAGGAAGAAGGAGGACCTTCAGACCCAAAGAAGGAAGGAGGACCTTCAGGCCTGAAGAAAGGACTGGCGGGCCTGAAGAAAGGACTGGCGGGCCTGAAGAAAGAAGGGGGACCAGCAGGCTCTAAGCAAGAAGGAGAACTAGCAGGCCCAAAGAAGGAAGGAGGACCTTCAGGCCCGAAGAAGGAAGGAGGACCTTCAGGCCTGAAGAAAGGACTGGCGGGCCTGAAGAAAGGAGGGGGACCAGCAGGCTCTAAGGCTGAGAGTGTGAAAAAATTGAGTCCCCTTGAGCAACGTATGGTACGAGCTCGTATATCCCTATACTATTCATGCAGATAAGATCATTGATGCCAAACATTCTCAATGGCCAGCAGTGCGTCAAGGGGAGTATTGTAATGGTTGATGGTTGAATGAAATGATTGACAGGTTGCCACGCAATTTCGATAACATGAGTACTGTAAGACTCAAGTTGAAGAGACACTCAGACCATAAAACTCATTACAAGTTTGAGACTATTAAACCGCAGAATGTTTGTGATGCTCTCAATGATCTGGTTAAAATGCCATTGTACATCAAGAATGAAATAACTATTGATGACTCATTCCATGCAAAAACCAACAATGACAATGATGTAGATTTCATCATTAACAAAGAGGATTGCCAGTCAAGAAAGGATGCAAAAGATGAAGACTACAAAGATTCTGATGAAGAACTAGAAAATTTGATTTTCAATGATGTCATGGACGACGATGTGTTGATTTTTGGTAGACGAGAAAAATATAGTACCGATGTGAAAATAATTGCACCTGGACAGGGGAAACAGCCTATTCCTAGGCACATTGTACCTGATTTGGAGGAATTGTTTCCCAGGTGTGTTTGCAGGGAACAAGTTTGATGCTGAAAATAAACTATCATACTCTCAGAGGGTTAAATTTGAAGCTCGTCACAGGGATCGGAGGTCCTGCACTCCAGAACGACTGGCAAAGAAGAAAATTGAGCTGAGTGTAGTCTCAACTGCAAATGTATGCCTCAGAAAATTCAAAAATGATGGAAAAACATCAAGTGTTAATGATGTTACAGATGCCACATTTATTCCTGACCCTATTCAGCATTATGATGGTTACAAATTTCTCAAACAAAGAAGAGGTTCGCCCGCCTGTTAGGAAGATAAAAAAAGAAAAGTTTTATCCATGAAAGGACAATTGGGAAAGCCCTGTATTTTCCTAACATTTTCTGCTGCAGAGCTCCACTGTCCAGAGCTTCTGGTCATTCTGTTCAAGATTCAGCACAAAAAAACCATTACAATATCAAGAGCCAGTTAGATGATTTGAGGCGTTGATAGCCAGAGTGGACCATCCCACAAAGTGGCCGAAAATGAGTTACATCGTCCAATGGGTCCATTGTCGCTCTATCTATCGAATTATTATTGGAATTTGAGTCGTTTCCAAATGTGCCACGAGAGAGCGCCACTTTTCAAATGGTCCATCCTCAAATTTGCCGCCGATTTCGATAGCCGGAGTCATAAAATTATCAAGATGCAGCGTTTCCTTGGAGTTGGTCCGCCTTCAGTCCTTCACCTACCTACCTAGGTGGTTTCGTACGCTCCAGCAGAAGGAATTTTGTCCATCTGCTTCCAGATGGGTTTGTATACTCCAGTAGAAGGAATTTTGTGCTTCTGCTTTCAGATGTTTTGCCATCCGATATTACAAACCAATGATTTCTCTAATCAATTACGATTTCTGTCTTTCCTCCTTTCGTCCCGTCGTACTTACAGTGTTTTTAACTTAATTATTTTCCTAATGGCTCCACCGAATAGATACATGAAGGATGGTAAGTACATTTTACTCTCCCTTTCACATCGACATACATAGTTACCTTCCTCAATATACGAACGATTTCACGTCTCATTATTCCATACTTTTCGATGTATTATTGTAGATGACGAAGTCGCAGAACTTCTGAGAGTCCTGGAAGATTCTGGGTCGGAATATGAACCATCTAGTTCCGAATCGAGGTGAGTGATTCCGATGAGGTGAGTGAAGTCCGTCCTGGACATAAGGTGAGTGAAGACCGTCGTGGGCATCATTCTTCAAATATTCCAAGTGAGCCAGTAGCAGGGGTTTCGGATGATGGGTCGAAAATAGCAAGGAAGAGACTGCGTAATGAGGGTGGGTGGAAAAAGAAGATCAGGCAAAATCAGAGGGCTAAGGGAATGACATACGTAAAGGGCCAGGTGTACAGTGCTTGATTAAACAACACTCGCCCATTAAACAAAGGAAGCGAAAATGGTGTGTTGTACAAGTTTTTAATCAACGTTTAAGGTCAGTGATAACAGTAGAACGTTGTTTAAAGTTAAACACTCGTTGGGGTTCGTTTAAACGGCCGATTCCCGTTTATAGTCGCCATTTGTGAACCGATTGACCCTCAACAGGACCTGTTGTTTTCGACACACCTGGTGTTTTCGTGAGATTTTTTCAAGTGACAAATGACAATGATATTTGAACCCGAGTTTATTTCGGACGACGAAGACTTCGTGGACTTGGTTCGTCAGAATATTCTGTCCAGGAGACCGAAAATCTTCCGTGAACGCCCAAACCCTTTCGAGGTATGGAGAGACCACGAGTTTTTTGAGCGGTTCCAGCTTTCAAAGCGAACAGCAATGATGGTTTTGTCGTCAATCGAGGATCGCATTCGATCACTGACCAATCTGAACCATGCTGTGCAACCTGATGTCAAATTTTTACTGACCTTGCGGTATTATGCGACGTGGAGCTTAATAAAGGCTGTCTCAGACTTCAGTGGGGTGGACAGGTCCACTGGGTGTCGAATAATCCCACTCGTATCGCACCACATAGCTCTCATGCGTGCAGAATACGCCCGTATGCTAACAGGAAGAGAAGCAGAAGAAGTGATGACGGAGTTCTACCAAAGGTACCATTTTCCGCAGTGTGTTGGAGCAATCGACTGCACTCACATAAAAATCGCCAACCCAGGTGGCCACCATGCTGAGCTCTACCGGAATAGGAAGGGGTTTTTCAGCATTAACGTGCAGACTGTTGCTGGATATAGAAGTCGTCACAGGATATACTTCCCGCGCCCATGGAGAAGATATGACTTTTTGAAAACTCTCACGAAGTTGCCAGATCCTATGGCGTGGCAGCTTATTTTCCATAGATTGCTAGGTTTAAAAAAACCCTCAAAATAACCCGTTTCCAAAAACCCATCTTGCAAAAAACACATAGGTTGATTATTCAAGGAATAACCAAAATTACAGAAAAGCTTGCGCGCGCAGAATCTGATCATTAGATTCATTTGTGAATTGACATCGCACCGCGGAGGTATTCGTATTCCAGTGAAGACTCCTACGAAGAAGTGATCAGTAACCGACTACAACTCCAATAAAGTAAGTCGTAAACTTCATTCTAATTAAATACAACGTAGCCATGTCAGAATACGAGTGTAAATAGGGACCTAGGTGGGTGTAGAGTTCCTATAATTTTCGATTTGATTAACGCCGGTGAATCAACCAAGATGGCCACTCCGAATCATCCCAAATTAGAAAGTGTTCGATTTCTTTGATTACACGATATTGGTTAGTACTATACGTTGAACATTTTTATTGAACTGTGTCTCAATTTCATCTCAATTCTAATCTAACGACCATAATCACGAATTACTAAATGATAAATAAGTAAGTGATAGATAAGACGAACGTTGGCTGCGTTTGGTACGGCTAAAATGTCTTCGACACTACTTCAAGATGAAATTAGCTCTTCATAATTTCACTGTTTATGATTTAGAATCGCATGACGCCAAGTGTTATCACGGCGTAGCAGGGAAGAAGGAGATAAGACCAGCAAAAGACAAATAGGACTATGGCGCTACCTCGATCGCGGGCACCATCGGTGGGCAGCATGGATTTGGAGCCTGGAAGTGCTGAGTGGCTGGCCGTCACCTCCGCGGTTATCATGGGGCTGGGGAAGCTGGTCGAGTCGTGTGACCGGATGCCGACACAGCGGCGGATCTTGCTGCGCTGTCTGAATGAGCTCGGAGAGAGTCTGAACGTCGGCGACTCGGGGGTGGACACGGGGTCAAGAACTAGTGTTGGTTCGGTGGAGGTCGAGTCCCTGCGTTGCAGAGTAATCATGGTGGAGCAGCAATTGCAGGGCATGACCCATTTGAATGACTCCTTTGGATCGGACACACGTCGCTCCGCCCCTCAAGGATCGTCGACACCACGGCCTGACGTCGACATGGAGGAGGACCCTGTTCCGGCACCCACGGCGTCCGCCGCGGCCGAGCCAAGTATCGCCGACTCGTCCTTTTCTTCCTCGGACTCCACATCATCGTCTAGCGACTCAGAGGAAACCACACAGAGGTCGGTTGCCACCCCACGGCGACCGCGTTCCAGCCGTTCCCGGGCCTCCACCTCCCTGCCAATAAAAATTGTCCTGGCTGATAGGGATGCTGGTGCCAGCACACCCGCGGCCCCTGCCTACTCGCCCATTACACCGCCTCGGAACACCAGCGCCATCATGCCCTCGACTGGTGGGGACGTCCTGTGCTCCGTCTGTACCAAGCGACGACACCCGCCGACAACGTACTCTTATGCTGGTGGACAAGTCTAGTGCATATTCTTTTACTAAGAGATGTATTGCCGAAGAAAGATGGAAATGAACAACATGATCAAGGAAAAGTTAGAATCTTTGAGGCCTGAGTTGTCATCACCTCCTATTTATCCTTCTATACCTCCAGTGGACGACCGATCATATGTGCCAGTAGTGACACCCAGACCATCGGGTCTTTCTACCGCAACAACTTATGCCCCATTAAGAAAACTGTAGATTTTATCTAGCAAAATTTGCTAATATTAAAAAAAAACCTATGACTTATCCAACAACAAAACTTATCGTATCTTGGTTTAAAAGTCTCTTTCATTTTCTTTGCTGTTCTCTGTCTTGTGTTTTATTACCTGTTTTTTGTTATCTTTTACTTGCCTCAACGAACCACTAGCTAGTTTATAGTTTCATTAAGGCTCTTCAGGTTATTTTATTGAACGTTATTTTTACCTTTGTTTGAGAACTTTTTCTAACGCACATCACTCTTTCTGCATAACGATGGCCCAAGCACGCGCAGTCATTGCCCAAGAACTTCGTGATATGCCTATCCAAGAGATGAGGGCGGACGGAGGGGTTGCTTTTTGTGCGTTATTCAATCAACAAGTGCAAGCAATAGAAAGACAAGGAGAGCATGGTTTTGGTGACAACGCCCACATGTTCGCTGCCCTTATGCCAGAAAACCCTCTTTACACAGGGTTTTCTTTAGCCACCACTCGCCTGTACCCATTTGGACGGGGAATCTCAGAGCCATATATGATGTCAATGGCATTCATTTATGGGGTTGGCCGTGTTTTGCTAGAATCTCCTGCTGCAATTAATGATAACTCGATGGCGGTGGCAGTAGCGTGTGGAGAATTCTTGGCCCCAGGTCTACCCAATAGACCAGCGGTTCCCAAACTGTGGTACGCGTACCACTGGTGGTACGCGGGAACGTTGCTGGTGGTACGCGAGTGAAGTTCGAAAATTGGTATACTCTACTAGTAGCGTGAGGGTGAGCGAGCAGCGGATGGAGGGGTGACAGTATGGGTGGGAAAGATTGTGAGGGCGTGGAGGGGAGTAGCGCCGTTCAAGGCCGCGCGCTTTGTTATTGTATTGTGCCAGACGCCAGTCAGCCAGTCCCAGTCGCCTGTTTGTCATCTCAGCGAGCATTGTGTCTATCAGTCAGTGAGAATAACATTGTTGGTAAGTGTTAGCTGTCGAATTGAAATGGATAAGTTTTTGGTAAGATCTACGTGTAGTAGTTCTAAAAAGCAAAGAACTTTGTCACCGGAACAAGAAAAGCCTATTGCAGCAAGTAACAGATGCTGAGCAACCAAGCTGTTCCTCTACTTCTACGCCTTTGTTACGAACTTGTGAAAACAAAAAGAAATCAGGTAAACGTAAATATGATGAGAAGTATTTATCGTTTGGTTTTACTTATACTGGAAATTTCAGTGAACCTGTTCCACAATGTGTCATTTGTTTAGAAAGTTTGTCAAATCATTCCATGAAACCATCACTTTTATTGCGTCATTTTAATACAAAGCATATCAATCTCATAAACAAGCCATTAGAGTTTTTTAAACGGAAGGAGTCTGAGTTAAAAGTGAATAAAGGAGCAATCACTTCATTTACGGGGTTAAACACTAGGGCTGTTGAAGCTTCATACAAGGTTAGTCTGAGAATCGCACAAGAACTAAAACCTCATACTATTGGAGAGACTCTAATTTTGCCAGCAGCTAAAGACCTTGTTTCCACAATTATAGGGGATAAAGAGGGAAAACAGCTCGATGTGGTTTCCTTGTCTGATAATACTGTTTCAAGAAGAATATCTAATATGGCTTTAAATGTAAAAGACATTTTACTCAAGAAAGTGAACAGTAGTAAATACTTTGCGATACAAGTGGACGAAACAACAGATGTCGCAAATTTGGCTCAACTGTTATGTTATGTTCGCTATGAAGAAAAATACTCAGTTGGTGAAGATATGTTATTTTGTGAAACTCTTTCAGCTCATACTACTGGAGAAGACATATTTTATAAAGTAAATGAATTTGTGCTCAGGAATGGAATGGATTGGAAGAAATGTGTTGGTATATGCACGGATGGTGCGAGAGCCATGACAGGATGCTCATAGTGGATTGGTAACTAAAGTAAAAAAAGAAGCTCCGGAGGCACAACATATTCACTGCAGCCTTCACAGAGAAGCGCTTGTAACAAAACGCTGTCCAGCACAACTAAAAACTGTTTTGAACGAGGCTGTAAAGACAGTGAATTTTATTAAGAGCAGAGCCTTGAATTCACGCCTTTTTCACAACTTATGTCAAGAAATGGACAGTATTCATAAACAACTACTGCTCCACACAGAAGTTAGGTGGCTTTCAAGAGGAAAGATGCTGACTCGCGTTTTTGAGTTACGTCACGAGATATTGATTTTTTTAACAGATTCTGATTTTGAGCTACGAAGTCGTTTTACTGATGAACTATGGCTGTGTCGACTGGCTTACTTAGCTGACATTTTTTCAAAACTCAATGATGTGAACATGAGTTTTCAAGGTACTTCTAATACCCCGTTTCGAGTGTGTGACAAAATTAATGCCTTGAAACAAAAAATCACCTTTGCAGATGATGAAGCCAAGAAAAGGAAGGTTTCGTTTTTTCCTTCTCTCAGCACTTTTGTTGAAGAAAATGAGCTTACACTTAGTAAGACAGTTCTTAGTGATATCAGTGACCATTGTAACATTTTGAAGGAAAACTTGAGCATTTACTTCCCAGAAAACTATAAAGAACATTTGTGGATGAAAACCCCGTTTAGTGACATTAAGAAAATGACAATCCCAGAGAATCTCTCATTAGCCGAAAAAGATCAACTGTTCGACTTAAATTGTGACTCAGATTTGAAGGAAGTTTTTGATAAAGCTACCCTGATTGACTTTTGGATTCAACGACGCCAAGACTACGGTGAAATCGCCAACCGAGCAGTCAAGTTTTTACTCCCATTTTCAACATCCTACTTATGTGAAGCTGCGTTTTCTTCTCTTTGTTACCTTAAAAACAAATACAGAAATAGGCTGGCTTGTGTTGAAAATGACTTGCGTTTGAAGCTAAGCCCAATAAAACCAGACATTGCAACTTTAAGCAAATCGCTACAAGCTCATCCTTCTCATTAACTTGTGTGTACTTATGTTTGAATTTGTTGTATTGTTTTCCAAATACAGTTTTGTTCTACACCTTAAAGTTTATTTATATTCTTTCATCCTAATTTTTATTTCAAAATAAGCATTGGTTATAACTATGAAAAGTTTAATTTTAACTAATTTATTTACAATTAACTGCAAAGAACTAAATAAACATTGTTTTAAAGTAAAGTACTTAAAAGGCTAAATGTTATTTTTTAATTGTTATTTACAAACTTTACTATGTTGGCAATGGAATGATGATTAATCATTTTTATACTGGTGGTACATGAAAGGAGGACTTCATATTAGGTGGTACGCCATCAAAAAAGTTTGGGAACCGCTGGTTTAGATTATTAGTGCAATGTGTATCCACTTCACATTTCTCAAAGTGCTTAGTTTCAATGATAATTCGCTTAAACATATAGACATGCTCTACATGAAAAAAGAAGATAACTCTCATTATTGTTTCATAAAAACTTTAAACGACTCGTAAATCATCAACTTTCCAATCAATACCATCAGGAGCTCATGTGTAAAACGTGTTTTAAAATGTTTCACGAGGACATGAATCCAGAAAAACAATTGGCGAACCATAAACTATTCTGTGACAAGTTTACCCCCTGTCGGTATAAATTTCCTTCAGATAATCACATAAAACTTGCCAAATTCAACTGTATGAAAAAAGTTCCGTTAGTCATTAATTGAGACATGGAATGTGTATTGAGGATGTGTGGATTGACCGCGGGTCCCCCTAATTGAAATTTACAGAAGAATACAGAGTTCAGCTGTTCACGAATTATCGGGCCATGGGCTCAATACAACGTCAGCGGGATTTTCTCAGTGGATGTATTGAGAAACTTGCTCTGAAATATCGCGGCATAACTGCCCATGAACCTTAAAAGACAAATTGCGCTTTTTATCTGAGGGATAATAATACGGATAAGGTTCGAGTATGTAAAACCTTCTTGATAATACTTTGGGGATATGTGAAAGATCGCCCTCTTGGTCGAAACCATCAAAGTGTTTGCTTCAACTCCGGAACTCTCAACAATCTGCTTCTTCAACAATTAAAGATTAACAACATCTAACAGCATGTCTTCCAACAGGAGTAATGTATATTCTGGTTGCATAGCTTGCATCCTTAAAGCTTATGATGCCATCTCCAGTACTGATCTTCCCAATTACATCACAACAGCTGTAGAAGACTCCAATTATGTTGGATATGATCTGAATATGATAGCTGAAGCTCTGGCTGAGAAACCTGTCAAGGATTTGATTCAATTACTGGTCATTTTCCACATGAGAGGGACAAAAGATCTCAATGATGAAAAAATCAATGGATTCTGCGAAACATCAGGCTTTCAGTGCTTTGACCTCTGACATCAAGGATAACAGCATTTCCAACAAGTCTGCTGATTTTTTTTTTTTCATTTATTTTTTTTTTATTCATTTTTTTTATTTTATTTCATTTTATTTATTTATTTATTTATTTTTTTTATAGTAGGCAGGTAGGTAACAGTATACCTATCTCACTCAGGGTTGAAATCTCCTTTTGTTCCGAAGTCCTTTCAATTTTCTCTCGTGGTGATCCTTTATAATTTAGTTAAGGGTACCTACTCACATTGCATCTCAAATGAAAAGGCAACAGATCGGTGAAAGATGAAAACTACTGTTTTGGCGGCTGAGCGTACCATTTTCTTCCTCCCCTTTCCTCACCACCACCGGTCCCACTCAAGTAATACTAGTCTTTGATTTTTTGTTTCATGTCACTTAACTCTGTCCCCCATTTGGTTTCAGGTTTGCAAGAAAGAATCGACGATATTAGCACTGAGACCAATCTGTCCGTACATGATCCTCATGTTGAGATTGCATTCCTTCCCTGAAACCCTTTATTTTCCTGATTTTTTTTTTTCTTTTCATGTCACTTACTCTGTTCCCCACTTGGTTTCAGGGTTGCAAGAAGGAACTGACGTTATTTGTTCTGAGACTTATCAGTCTGCCCATGATTCTCATGGTGAGGTTAAGTTCCGTTTCGCCTTAAACCCTCCACTTGCCATCAGTTTCTCCAAGTCTCTTCATCCTCCATTTGGTTTCAGGTTTCTCCTCTCTCTTCTGGCTGTGACTCTACCCCCGGTACCGCCATTGTACCAAAAAACAAACCATATCGAAAGAAGCCTGTTTTCTGCCCATTCTGCAGATGTTGGCAGTTGAATTTTCCCCAACATCTCGAACGGAGTCACCCTGCGAAAGATGAGGTCCAGAATCTCGAGACTATGGATAAGACATAGAGGAGAAAGGCACTTCAGGCACTCCGGAGCCCAACTCTAAGACAGCTCGAAGGAGCCTGCTGATCCGCTGTACGTAGCTGCGGTTGTCGCATCCTCTGCCCACGGTGGTAAATTCCTCTATCGAAAAACTCTTTGAAGAAACATTTGAAACGTAGCCCTGACAAGGGAGAAGAATCAACGTCAAAGAAGGTCTGTTCAGGTCGGAAAATAGGAACTTACTCAGCTTACGGGCATGGTCTCCAGTGAAGACGCAACAACTCCAACTACTTCTTCTCCATCTCCGGCCCTAATCAAAGTTGCCTCTGCAATTAGGAATAATGTCTTTACTGGAAGAACGCTGAGGCTGGAGGATCGACTTATTCAGATAGACGATACCTCATCAACAATTTACAAGAAAATGAATTCCAAGACCTTATTGGATGTATTGGTAGATCGGCATTCCGAATCCTGGTATCGGACGTTGTCCATACCGAGCCTACCAGTGGAGGTATCATGCAGGCTCTTAATCGACTTCTCCAAGGTCATGTCGACGCGGCCATCCACACTCGGAACGACCTTGCCTGCGTCGATGCAGCCATCGGCCTCCACATCACACTCGGATTGCCCCACATCCATATCGTACATTGGTGCCAGTGCGCCGGACGCACTCTCCAATCATTCTGTCTGATCCCCTCCTGACATGGGAATTTACTTTGTTCCTCAGTGGCAACAGAAGGATTTGAAAGTGGTCCTTTAATTCGTCGTAGGCTATCATGCCTTGCTGACTTGTTTATCGAAATTTAGAAGCTGGACTGCAGAGTCACAAAGGTGAAAGATATCTTAAATGGCCGTAGCTGGAATTCTTTCGTTGAGGCAACTCAAAAAAATTATTATTATTTTTGGTTGAGGGCTTGGCGCCTTCCACCACTTGTAAGCCTGGAGTTGATTGGATTGTCGATCTTCCACTTCTTGTTGGTCTAGCCTCGTCGGGTATGACTGCCGCCACCCCAAGATAGAGACTCAGGTTATAGATGCGGCTACTTTGAAGCCTTATGAACAGAATGAAACTACAGTCAGAAGTGAAAGGAAATACATACAGTTACTCCAGAGTGACCCGCTCATTAAAATAACGCCCACTATTGTAGCCAAGCAATCAGAATACGGTTCGCAGGCTCAGTTAGCTGAGGTTCACCCCTTAGCTGGCCAACCAGGTCAACGCGCAGCTACCGGCCAGGTAGTAGTTAAACCTATCAACCCAAAAATTACACACGACGATCAGAGCAGCTATCGCATTCGGTCCGCGACTATTCAAAGATGTGTCCTACGACGTCATCAACGCTAGAAATTGGTCCTGCATAGTGCCCCAGAACCCTGCACTCAATGTGCCACTGTTTCGGTGGCAAAAACATACGCAGAATAACACCTACCATCTACCATGCCACACAATGGACGTCAATATCCAAACTTGGATCCAACCACAGAAGATTGGCCCTTCAGTCTTCTTAGGAAACTCCACAATATGACGCAACTCAACAGCGAGTTGAGAAAAATGAACAAGCGAGAGTGGCAGTGGGACGGACGACGTCTATAAAAGCGGATGGCAGTTTTTTGACGCCTTGCAATTCACGGTCACGTCCCGCAGGATTGATCAGCCGACGACCAGTAATTTGGTGACAACATGAAAGAAGCCTTCGAAAGGATCAGAAGAGACCCCGCCAACGCCACGGAGCCAGCGCTACCTCGAGACTACGACCTAGGATTGGATCACATCTACACAGAGCTGGAGCCCGCTGTGACGATAACGATGAACATCAGCGTCACAGACGAGCCAGACGGCTTGAGCTCATCCGATTCGGAAGATTTGCTTGACACGGTTGATATGGAGGTTGAAGAAAAGGAATTCATAAGAACCGGAGTCATCAATCTGCCAAAAATGATTCCTCCCATCCCCACAGAGGTTCCAAATGTTTCATACACACCAACCTTCAGTCAAAATGTCATATCCATGGATGAAAAAAGACTTCCCCTTGTTAGAAAGCAATCTACCAGGCAAGTCCACAAATTCAAATAGGGCTCTCGAGCCTCAGAATATGAAAACACAGATCCAAAACTTGGTTCCCCCAGGTGGTTTTGACCAAAAACGATTACTAAAAGCTTTTGTATCAGCAGAAACCGCGGTGGAGGCTTTCGTTTTGTATGAGTCAACAGTGGAACAACTCCCAGTAGAGGGATTACCCTGATGTCTTGGCAAAATCCATTGCCAACCTTGCTCCTCTCATCAAAACATACAAAGACCTTGAATGTGTTATTAATTCGATCTATCAAAGCACAATTATGGTGGGACAACTAGCAAAATGAAAAATTCAATACCCAGTATTTGAAGGCACAACAGGGCGTAAGCCGTGATCTAGCGGACATTAAAGACACTTTGGCAGAATATCTAAAAACTATTCAAGATAGCGCTCAAACGCTTCGGGCTACCGCTGATTACGTGTCTAAAGAAGGGAGCAAGGTAATTGTAACAGCATCTTCCACCCCTTTGCAAACCATGGCTCCTCATCTAGGGTTACTTAGAGAACATTCCAAAAGAATTGAAGTCTTAGAGTCCCAAACCAGAGAAGCAGAAGACTCTCTTACCACAGACAGTGGTTCAGCAAAAAATCTAAACTACTCCTTTGGGGAGCCAACTCCCTCGCCAGATCCAATACTGCTGAACCCATTGTCCTTGAGGATGATTTTACCTACAAATTCATTGCCATTAAATTAAATTTTAATGGCATTAAATGTGCTACCGCGTAATTCACGTAGGTGCCTCGTAGTTTATTCTTGATTTCAATGACATTTTTGACAGTTTCAACAGCACACAAAAAACCAAGGACAAGTTTAGTTATCAGTATGCAATCTCATAAGGATCCAGGCACCACAGTTTCTTGTGGAACATTCTGAAGAAGAGCTGTTTAAAGCAAAATTTGTAGGATGTTCTCGCCAGCCCAATAGCTTGAAAGGTTGGGTTTTGAATGTTCGTTCCCTAGTGTATTTTGTGAAATAGATAGGAGAGGCCCATGGGGAAACAGTAATCAGAACAAGGCTGCTAAACCAAGATGCTCTTGAATACACTTTTTCTATTGTTTGCCAACAATGGCTGTTCTTGGCTGATTTTGGAAATTTGATTCTCCCTACTAAGGACGCATTGTCCTCATTGCGGAAAATGGAATCAATCTTTTTCATGGGTTTTCAATTAGGCTTGGCCTATATTTTCTTCTGTTCATTTTTGTCTTTACCAGGGACATTTTTTCCACATATCGTGTAAAGCAAAGTCCAAACCTGCCTAAATCCACAAAAAAGTATTTGCACCCAGGAGTGCACCCATCCCGGCAGTCCTGGAAACCCCAAAAGCACCCTCGAAATGTCTAAATTTTGTTGCAAAGAGATTAGCAATGTACACAGACAAACAACAAGGAGCAGTTGGAGGAGTGGAAGAACTTCCCCACACCGAAACCTCAGAACTAGCTAGAGTAATTTCGAATCAGCAGGCCCAGATTGCTGAACTTCGAAAAGTGCTCAACTAAGCCCTGAGTCAAGCAAAGATAAAATTAAATCTCACCATGTAGCCATCCTCTCACAGTTCTCTGGTAATGTGGAGCAACTGAGCGAATTCTTGAAAATCTCCAAGAAACTGTACAATCATTTCTACGATCCGGCTCAGCCTAATTGCTTCCAAAATTATGAAGTGCTTGCATTAATAAAAAGCAAAATTGTGCCCCCAGCCTCACATCAGATCCTCCCTATGGAACCTTCCTCTTATCTTCACTGTTTGTGGCTGGTTGTTTTGAAAACATTTCGCCAGCAGCCAGGCAATATATAATCCGCCACTTTAACTTACTTGATGATCAACAAAATTTGTATCATTGCGGACTTATAACAACATACAATATCAAACAACGCCGATCTCGTCAACAGGGGCTGACTGACCATCGAAAATTCCATGATTCTTATTCATACCGGGTCCGCTTCAAAGAAGAAAGTGGTGATACTGTGGTAGAGGTTCCTGTTTGTGTACAGGCTTTTCTATCCCTGCATGGGATTGGCAGAAAGAAGTTGGAGATTCTTCAACGATCAATAAAATTGAATCGTTTATTTCAAAAACCCCCTAACTGACATTTTTTGTTAATTTCAGTTTTAACCACAAATGATATCTAAAAACTGAGATACACCGTTTAGTGCAAAAACCCCCTAAATCTAGCATCTCCAATGCTACTAAACCAAGCCAAGTATTATACATTTAGTGCAAAAACCCCTCAACTGCTAACAGGGATTTTTGCACTAAACTGGGGGAAATTTTATTTTGTAAGACATGGACAGTTGGCAGTATGTTTACTCACGTGACAGAATGTGTTTTGTTGTTTTGTTTACAAGACAGTATAACCCCTTCATTCGTGAAAGAAGCTAAACGTGTGTTACCTGAAGTTTTTATTGTGATTATTTACTTAGTAATGCTTTTTAGTGATAAGTTTTAGATTACATCTTTTTTAATAATGTCTGACAGTTCAGATGAAGCAGACGAACCATCTTTCAAGAGAAAACGGGGTATTCTAATCCATCTACCTACAAACGAAATAAGGTACGTGATGCGAGAGTGAAAGGACTGAGTTACGTCTCACATAAAGGGAAAGTAGTTCCTGAAAAAACTGCTCGACAAGATTTAGTATGTAAGTGCCCCCTTAAATGTTACAGAAAAATAACTGATGAACACAAGAAGCAAATCTGGGATTAGTTTTATACCTTAGATAGTAAGAATACTCAAGATGTATATTTGCAATCATTAATTAACCGGACAAATGTGAACAAACGTACAACACAAAGAAGACAAGAAGTTTGTCAAGAACATAATAATATTGAAGAAGAAGAAGAAGACATAAATGAACCAAATGAGACTATCTTTAAAAGACAAAGTACATTTTTCTACCACACAAGAATTGATGGAATATTGACAACTGTTTGCAAAAACATATTTCTACAAGTACATGGCGTCTCTCCTGATCGCGTGAAGAGAATGTGCAAACTGCTAACTGTAAATAAGAGCCCGATTGACCTGCGAGGCAAGAAGCGAAGTGTAAATGCTATTCCCGGTAACGTGTGTTTACTGATACACGAACACATCTCTTCCTTCGATGCGAAGGAAACACATTATGGTGGAAGGCCTAAGAAATACTTAGATGCCAGACTCAATGTTAAGGTCATGCATGAAATGTTCATGCAAAAATTTCCCGAGCTTGGTAATGTAGTAAAATATAACTTTTACTACACTTATTTCAAGGAAAATTTTAATTTGTCTTTCGGTCGTCCTCAGGTTGACGTTTGCTGTGAATGTGAAGGTCTTAAATGTAAATTGAGAGACGCGCATTTGAGCGATAGTGCAAAGAGAAACGTTGCTGCCGAACTAATGATTCACCAAAGAAGAGCGAAAAAGTTTTATTCATCCATAAAATCAGCAACTGAAAACAAAGATGACGAAACATTTGCTATATGTTTCGACTATATGCAGAATCTCCCCCTCCCTAACATTACGGTTCAGGAGGTATTTTATATGAGACAATTGTGGGTCAATGTTTTTTGTATACACAACCTTAAATCTAATGAGGCCAAGATGTACCTATACCATGAGGGACAGGCATACAAGTCGCCAAATGAAGTATGCTCATTCCTATTTGAGTATATCAAGAATGAAATTGCAGATAACATAAAACATCTGATTTTGTTCAGTGACGGACCATTTGGTCAGAACAAAAACCACACGGTTATGAGGTTTTTATTAAGTTTGTGTGACAATAGTCATTTTGAGACTGTTACATAATACCCCGTCTGTACCCGTTTGGAAGAGGGATTAATGAACCGTACATGATGTCGATGGCCTTCATATACGGCGTAGGTCGCGTCTTGCTTGAGTCCCCGGCCGGAATCAGTGACAATTCAATGGCTGTAACCGTCGCTTGTGGGGAATTCTTAGCCCCTGGACTCCCTGACAGACTTTGGCTAGGCGTGGAAGAATCTAGGACCAAGCTCGTATCCGTGGTGCAAACGTTTCTGGCACACCCTCAAGCTTCGCTGGCAACAGTAATTCAGGATGCAGATGCTTTGACCCCTTTCCTTCCAACAATCCTATCTCGGGCTGCCGCTCGAGCAGGTGAAGTCAGGGCAGAACCCGCAGTTGCTCCACAGGCTTGGCCCAGATTAGGCGATGCTGCATGGGCCTCAATCGCGCTCTCTCCATCCCAGGCCATGCAGATCTTAGCCGTGCTCGCGAAACATCATTATAGCATCCACTCCGTTTTACCTTTAAGGTTGCTCTTGACCAACACAATTGCGTTGGTGAAGAAAGGGACTGCCAGGGGGGAGTTCGTGACGAAAATTAAAAACGGAATGAAAGAAAGGTTGGGGGTAAACGTGGAGTTAGAGCAGGCCGACATCGCCTCAGTAGCGAGAGCGTTTTCGGCCGGGGTAAACGTGGAGTTAGAGCAGGCCGACATCGCCTCAGTAGCGAGAGCGTTTTCGTCTTATGTCAATGCTGACATAGCACGTGCAGTGATTGAAGACTGGCTGAGTTGGACGCCAGTTACCGCTCTTCGTCTTCGTCTCACTCTTCAGCAGGCTGTACATGAGGGATTAACTGGCTTAATGACTGTCCAACAGGCGGTTAAAGACTATATTGATTTTCGTTGGGACAAACTAGCTCAAGTGCCGGGTTACCAGGGAGAAATGGTGAAGTACACGGCGTGCAGGCAAGTTGTGGGCAACAACGCCTACTTTGGTTTTAACAACGAGGGAGAAATGGTGAAGTACACGGCGTGCAGGCAAGTTGTGGGCAACAACGCCTACTTTGGTTTTAACAACGATTTGTCTGAAGTCGGAATAAAGAACTACTGGAACTTGGCGTCATTTTGCGCCGAGATGATAATCAAAATTACCGGAGACAACAACTTGGCACAGGCGCGTTGCTTCAAGTGCGTGTATCAAATGAAGGCGCAAACGGACCGCCTTTTGGAAGAATACATCAATGGGGCTAGGGGTCCAGCCTTAGACATGCCCCAGGTAGTCACATTTCGACAGCCCCACTGCAAAACCCTGTAAGTTCCAAATTTTCCAAAAATAAGGATATACACTTTTCCGATAGATTGTGGTCTTGCGCACATCACAGTGTAGCCAAAATCGGGCTATAACTTCTCATTTGTTTGCAGTGGTGCAATGTAATAACCTGTAAGTTTGAAACCTTCCAATCACAATGCCAATTCCTGTAAGTTATCGTATTGTGATAGAGCATGACCTCGTCCCTTAAAAATGTAACTATTTTTGGTTTTCGTTGCGATATAATCATATAATACTAGTATATTATTGTTAAGAAATCGATCTTCTTCCATTGCTCGTCATAATCATCAATTGGGAGTTTTTGTAACACTGGAAAATAAGACAGCAGTAAGGTGCTCACTGATAAAGGAACATACAGGATTTTACACCTTTATGGTGGTAAGATCGTCATCACATACAGGATTTTGCATCCACTTTTGACAACTTTTAGCAGATTACGCAATGCTTTCTCGTCTACTTTTTTCCAAACTAGGTAAGTACTGAATACAAGTGGTTGTGATGATGAATAAAATTGAATTACCCACTCTAATGGTGGATAGAACGATTAGACAATGCCATTTTATGAAGCTAGGTAGAATCAGTTCATTTCACCTGTTTTTGTGAACAACGATTTGTCTGAAGTCGGAATAAAGAACTACTGGAACTTGGCGTCATTTTGCGCCGAGATGATAATCAAAATTACCGGAGACAACAACTTGGCACAGGCGCGTTGCTTCAAGCGCGTGTATCAAATGAAGGCGCAAACGGACCGCCTTTTGGAAGAATACATCAATGGGGCTAGGGGTCCAGCCTTAGACATGCCCCAGGTAGTCACATTTATGCAGAATCTCCCCCTCCCTAACATTCCGGTTCAGGAGGTATTTTATATGAGACAATTGTGGGTCGATGTTTTTTGTATACACAACCTTAAATCTAATGAGGCCAAGATGTACCTATACCATGAGGGACAGGCATACAAGTCGCCAAATGAAGTATGCTCATTCCTGTTTGAGTATATCAAGAATGAAATTCCAGATAACATAAAACATCTGATTTTGTTCAGTGACGGACCATTTGGTCAGAACAAAAACCACACGGTTATGAGGTTTTTATTAAGTTTGTGTGACAATAGTCATTTTGACAATAGTCAAATACGATCGAGTGGACACTTGTATCAAATCGGCTCATTCTACTCAGCAGGAGAATATCGCCTCACGAGTACGGAGCTACATGAGTTAATTTCCTCTCTGGGCCAAAAATTTCTCCTAGGAGGCGACTTCAACGCGAAGCATCCCCGCTGGAATTCGGCTGTCTCAAACCCTAGAGGAAACCTACTCTATGATGAAGTAATCCGGCATGGACTTAGTGTCGTCCACCCGATTGAGCCGACACATTACCCTGATAATACTCACCATATGCCTGATATTCTTGACTTCTTCCTTACGAAAAACTTGCCCATTGGAAGCCCTCATGCAAATGTCCTTCATGAACTTTCTTCAGACCACTATCCAGTTGAACTGTACGTCGGAGTGAATACACCATTTGTTCATGCCGTGCCCTCCTTGATTCAACACCCGTTTGACTGGAAACACTTCAAAAATACACTCGAGCGGATCACCAATTTGCAATGTCCTTTAAAAACTCCGCATGATGTGAACAGGGCTGTTAGTCATTTGACTCAAACCATCCAGTTTGCTGCTTCTGAAGCTAGCTGCCATAACCCACAGAGAGTCAGAACAGTAATAAGACACCGGACCCCACTGCACATACATCAACTCCTCCGCGCAAAAAAGGACGCACGGGCCCTTTACGAAAGCACGAAATATCCACCTCACAAGGCCAACTACAACCGCGCAACAAGAGAGCTGAAAATTGCACTGAAAAAACAAAAACAAGAAGAAAAATGGAATGAGCTCTCTCAACTGAACTTTCGGGATGGTTCGCTTTGGCATAAAACAAAAATTTTAACCAAACACCGTGAGAGTGTTCCCCCACTCTTCTCGCAAAACCGGTGGTACTCAACTCCTCAAGAAAAAGCTGACCTATTCTCTAATTATCTTTTCGAACAATTCTCTCCGAACCCCATTAGAAACTCTGAATTCAATGAACAGGTAATTGCTGCCATCGAAGAACCCCTGAATTTGACACCTTTTTCAGACTTCTTCACTCCAGCCCAAGTAATGAATGCTATCAAACGCTCTCCTACCAAAAAATCCCCCGGAAAAGATCTCATCACCCAGCCTCTACTCAAAAACATTCCCAGAAAGATACTGATTAAAAAGCCGAATAAAGAATCAAAAAACCCCACGAGTTACCGCCCCATAAGCCTCCTTCCATTGTGCGGCAAAATCTTTGAGAGACTAATCCTGCCAAAACTCCTCTTCCATCTCGAGGAACATATCCCAGATATCCAGTTCGGATTCAGATCCGAACACTCCTGTCCTCAACAGCTGCATCGAGTCCTAGACTACATTCTTCAAGCCTACGAAAATAAAGAAGTGTGCTCGGGTTTGTTCCTGGACACAGAGCGCGCATTTGATCGGGTGTGGCACCAAGGTCTGCTCGTCAAAATCAAAGATATCCTCCCTGACACGTACTATAGACTGCTGCTCTCATATTTAAATGAAAGAACATTCTGTGTAAGGTGCGAGACTGCATACTCAGATTCCAAAGCTCTGAGAGCCAGTGTCCCTCAGGGAAGTGTACTTGGACCGATCCTGTACCTTCTGTACGTTCGAGATCTCCCAACACACGAATCCAACACAATGGCGATGTACGCCGACGATCTAGCTATCCTTAGTAGAGATCACGATGGGCACCTGGTGAGCTCCAACCTGCAGGAACATGCGAACCGTATCCATGACTGGAATAAGAACTGGCGGGTAACCGTAAATACCCAAAAATCAGCCCACATCACTTTCACATACAGGCAGCGCTTCGAAATCAGTCCCATAGCAATAGATTCAACCCCTGTGCCCATGAGCGAATCAACTCGGTACCTTGGAGTCACCCTAGACAGAAGAATGACCTTTTCCAAACACATAGGCGAAATAGTAAAACGGCTGAGAGGCCGCCGCATTCCGCGACCTGAAACCGCTCTTGGGGAACCGATCACCGCTCTCTCTCTCGAACAAGCGACTACTATATCTCTCCCTCGTCCGGCCAATTTGGCAATACGCCTCAGGCTTCTATGGCTCAGCAAGTGAAACTCAAATTAAGAGAATTCAAGTCCAACAAAACAAAGCCTTGCGAATGATCACGTCAGCTCCTTGGTATGTACGAAATTCAGTGCTGCACCGTGATTTGGACATCCCTGAAGTAAAGGAAGTGATAGAAGACACCTACAAAAACCTCTACAACACAATTGCTCGACACAGAAACCCACTCTTCAGTGACTTCGCCCAAAACCAGCCCCCTCCACGTCCTCTTCGACGGTTGAAAAGAAAACACTACGCCGATCTACGCCCACAAACTTAGTAGGACTGCGGTTGCGTAGACACCTACCCACATGTTCCACGCATTATACTACCTGTAATGCAGTGTAATGCAGTTGCATCTTGATCAAAACTAGAGTGTATATTTAAATAAATACAATAAAGTTGACTTGTTAAAAAAAAAAAAAAAAAAAAAAATAGTCATTTTGAGACTGTTACATAATACCCCGTCTGTACCCGTTTGGAAGAGGGATTAATGAACCGTACATGATGTCGATGGCCTTCATATACGGCGTAGGTCGCGTCTTGCTTGAGTCCCCGGCCGGAATCAGTGACAATTCAATGGCTGTAACCGTCGCTTGTGGGGAATTCTTAGCCCCTGGACTCCCTGACAGACTTTGGCTAGGCGTGGAAGAATCTAGGACCAAGCTCGTATCCGTGGTGCAAACGTTTCTGGCACACCCTCAAGCTTCGCTGGCAACAGTAATTCAGGATGCAGATGCTTTGACCCCTTTCCTTCCAACAATCCTATCTCGGGCTGCCGCTCGAGCAGGTGAAGTCAGGGCAGAACCCGCAGTTGCTCCACAGGCTTGGCCCAGATTAGGCGATGCTGCATGGGCCTCAATCGCGCTCTCTCCATCCCAGGCCATGCAGATCTTAGCCGTGCTCGCAAAACATCATTATAGCATCCACTCCGTTTTACCTTTAAGGTTGCTCTTGACCAACACAATTGCGTTGGTGAAGAAAGGGACTGCCAGGGGGGAGTTCGTGACGAAAATTAAAAACGGAATGAAAGAGGGGTTGGGGGTAAACGTGGAGTTAGAGCAGGCCGACATCGCCTCAGTAGCGAGAGCGTTTTCGGCCGGGGTAAACGTGGAGTTAGAGCAGGCCGACATCGCCTCAGTAGCGAGAGCGTTTTCGTCTTATGTCAATGCTGACATAGCACGTGCAGTGATTGAAGACTGGCTGAGTTGGACGCCAGTTACCGCTCTTCGTCTTCGTCTCACTCTTCAGCAGGCTGTACATGAGGGATTAACTGGCTTAATGACTGTCCAACAGGCGGTTAAAGACTATATTGATTTTCGTTGGGACAAACTAGCTCAAGTGCCGGGTTACCAGGGAGAAATGGTGAAGTACACGGCGTGCAGGCAAGTTGTGGGCAACAACGCCTACTTTGGTTTTAACAACGAGGGAGAAATGGTGAAGTACACGGCGTGCAGGCAAGTTGTGGGCAACAACGCCTACTTTGGTTTTAACAACGATTTGTCTGAAGTCGGAATAAAGAACTACTGGAACTTGGCGTCATTTTGCGCCGAGATGATAATCAAAATTACCGGAGACAACAACTTGGCACAGGCGCGTTGCTTCAAGTGCGTGTATCAAATGAAGGCGCAAACGGACCGCCTTTTGGAAGAATACATCAATGGGGCTAGGGGTCCAGCCTTAGACATGCCCCAGGTAGTCACATTTCGACAGCCCCACTGCAAAACCCTGTAAGTTCCAAATTTTCCAAAAATAAGGATATACACTTTTCCGATAGATTGTGGTCTTGCGCACATCACAGTGTAGCCAAAATCGGGCTATAACTTCTCATTTGTTTGCAGTGGTGCAATGTAATAACCTGTAAGTTTGAAACCTTCCAATCACAATGCCAATTCCTGTAAGTTATCGTATTGTGATAGAGCATGACCTCGTCCCTTAAAAATGTAACTATTTTTGGTTTTCGTTGCGATATAATCATATAATACTAGTATATTATTGTTAAGAAATCGATCTTCTTCCATTGCTCGTCATAATCATCAATTGGGAGTTTTTGTAACACTGGAAAATAAGACAGCAGTAAGGTGCTCACTGATAAAGGAACATACAGGATTTTACACCTTTATGGTGGTAAGATCGTCATCACATACAGGATTTTGCATCCACTTTTGACAACTTTTAGCAGATTACGCAATGCTTTCTCGTCTACTTTTTTCCAAACTAGGTAAGTACTGAATACAAGTGGTTGTGATGATGAATAAAATTGAATTACCCACTCTAATGGTGGATAGAACGATTAGACAATGCCATTTTATGAAGCTAGGTAGAATCAGTTCATTTCACCTACTCAGCCTCTTCATTTATTTTCCCACAGAATCATGAGCAAGCAGAATCCAACTCCCTCACCTTACTACTCAACCAGGGCCGAGAAAATCTTGAAAATGTTATCAAGAAATCCATCAACTGTTGAAGTTGAGACGCCTCATCAAGAAGAAGCCCCTTCCAACCTTGATGTTCATGAGCAAGAGATAGCGCCCTCCCCCAACGCCAAATTGTTAGCCGCAGCTGATGATTTCCTGAATACAGTGAATGATGTAGAAATCTACCATGAAGCAGGAAGTATTCCTGAATATATTACAGAAAATTATAGTTATAAAAACTCTCTTTGTGAGGACATCAAAAACGTTGCTGGTGGAAATGATTACCACTCGGAAAACACAGATTTGGAATAGATTCTCGCAGAGATGAGCTTGAGGCTCCTGGAACTCTTACTCAACTTACGGATTTCTCAGGTTATTCATCACACTTTGCAGGGAATGCTCCTCATCACTCCAACACAGCCATTACCACCGACTCGGTAAAACGGTGGTATGATACGATGTGGCTGGCTCTCCATCCTACCAGTCAACCTCTGACAGACATTGACATTGCTTCCAGGAGGGAGGCAATGAACATCATAGGATTCCTAGCATTGGCATGCTTTCGGGCATCTGTTAGAAATCCTCGAGAGGTTTTCTTGCACATTCAGAACCTCTCTGTAACCCGCATAAAATCATTGTGGAAAGGAGTTCGGATCGAGCCGTCAACCGAGACGGGTGTGTTTCGAAGTGTCTCTTGAAATTCGTCAGTTTTTTCCCGGATTTCTCGATGCAGTGTCAGTGAAAAGTTGACAGGACGTGTACCAAGAGGGGATCTCCCTATCCCGGATGGTAAATCATTCAATTAGTGAGTAGTACACCTATAATTTAAACTTAAAATCTACCATAGGACCTTTGTGAGGGAAGGAGACAGACGACGACGGGGAGAGAGAGGAGCGACGCTCACAAAAGGAGGTCAGCACCCGGCTCGCGGCGATTTTCCTCACCTTCCTCCGAAAAAAAAAACCCGAAGTTCCCACCGCAGCAGAAATGGCGGAATGGGACCATATGGAAGGCGCAGAGGGCGTGTCGGGAAAGATTACCACATATCAACCGATAAGCTACTACGGGCTCAAAGCTTGTCATGCAATTCATCTCGAGGGAATGAGGTATGCTCCGGACATGAGATCCTCCGTATGCGCTTCCATGGGGCCACTGACACAATTGATCATGTACCACATGACCAGTGTGGGCCCCAACCCTGAGAAGTTCTGTAAAAGATGGGTTGGATCGCTGAAAGAAACTATGAGGCAACTCCCATTTCTACCAAAGTTGTTGTTGAAGGCACTCTATGGAAAGTTGAAATTCACATCCACATTCATTCTGTCGCAAACCCCAGTAGAAAGCGTTTATATCACAAGGTATCACGTCCTCCTTCCAATCCATCTTTGAAACAGCTTCAAAGCCCAGAGCGAAACAACATCATACACGCAGAAAGGGTAGCAGCAATATGCAGACAAGGCTTTAAGATGTGCCACCAATTCCCAAGTGTTTTCGGAAAGAAGTCATACAACAAGGACATAGTTTAGGGCACTTTGGCCGCAAACGAACGCTAGCATTGCTGCGGAAGCAATACTATTGGTCGGGAATGACAAGAGACGTCAGGCTTATGTGTGCCAGCTGCGAAGCATGTGCTCGTCAAGGGAAAGGAAACACTGGCAGAGCTCCGATGCAGTCGTATACTAATGGCCCTGCTATACAGTGCCGGCGGAGGTTGATCAACCACATACATTTCCCAAGCCCACTGCAGCTCTCGAGCGTCGATACGGCACTGCTGGAAGAACGCATGAATCTTGCATTGCTACAAGGCCGACACCAGCAGCCTAACGAAGATATTGCCGCATTCCATCAAGGAATACTCGAGTTAGGTAGGAAAGCCTGGCCACACCGAGATGCGACTAGTGAGGGTGTCATCACACTCCAATTCATGCAGGGGCTCAGAGACCCCAACCTCCGCGAAAAAATGATGAATGGGTTTCAGAAAGGTAGGCAGCGGTGCCCAGGTCGTTTAGCCCTTTCTACAACACTATTGTCGCCCGCATGACGGATCCGACTGCCCTCAGTGCGCTGGGTGCTATGGCTAGAGGTGTATCCATCAGAGATGCCTTTAGCATCATCACTTTGTCTAAATACCTTCTCAAGACCACGGCGTCGGTGCGGGAGGTCGCACCGGTTGTCCGAATAGGTTGTTTGTGTCTGTCAGCATCGCCACGGCCTTACGAACTCGAAACAATATATTATCGGTTTCTCCGTGGCTGGATCCCAGCACCAACGGGTGTAATGGGAGTTGAAATTCACATCCACATTCATTCTGTACACCCGGTACCTCTCGCAAACCCCAGTAAGACAAAGCGTTTATATCACAAGGTATCATGTCCTCTTTCCAATCCATCTTTGATACAGCTTCAAGGCCTAGAGAAAGAAAGCCAAAATTGACTGATGCCCAGAAGGATCGCGTATATCGTCGGCTAAGAACCAGCATAGCATAACTCAACTTTTACACAAAATGAGATTTCTGGCCATTCTTATTCAAAATTTCGCGCCCGATTCAGTGGAAGCTTTAGTTTCTGGATTCGACCACGAGGAGAGCTGTTATTGGCGATTTAGTCAGCATCGCATTACTGAAAAATAGCAACAGCATTACATAACTCAACAGTCTCAAGATGGATCCCTCGCCAGACGCCAATTGTGAGGTAAGTTCTGCTTTGTTATTCGTTCTTTTGTTGTTATGGCAACTAAATTTGGAGTGTTTCCGCGCAAGGAGGATATCTGTATTTCAATTGTTGTAATAATTTTTGGAGGAAAAAGATCTTATCATTGTGAAACTGACGAAAAAAATCACGCATTATTCACAGTTTAGTTATGCCATGCTGACTCTTGTGATTTTTGAGTTATGTTGTGCTGAATTAAATCTGTTCCTTGTTTTTTCTTCTTTTCACGGCACACTTTTGTAATTTTGTAGTGGGCATTGAGATGAATTACTGCAGTAGGTAGGTACTTTATTTCGCATCATTTTGTTTCAGAGTCCTGATTTCACGGCCTGGGAATCCATCCCAATTATTGACACAACTGTTAAAACTGTTGACTCCACTTCTCATCTGGATCCCCAATGTTCAGTTCAGGCAGATTTGGCCCATTTTGAACCCTTCACTGCGTCACCAACTGATGATTGGTGCGAAACCAGCCCTGGTGATCTTTTCTGCGACACCATCCCTGTTAATGCTGAATGTGAAAATGCCTATATATCTGAGGTTGGCGAGAGCCGAATGGGCAGTCCGACGCCCAGCATCACTTCAATGGATGGAAGACCGACTAAAACCTCTGATTTGAGAACGGAAATGGCTGAATCGCAAAGTGGGACCAACACATTGGCTCCACGGAAGAGGGCCAGGCAACCAATACCTGATCCCAAAATATGGGCAAAGGAAGAAACGAAGCTGAAGCGGCTGAAGGGGGAAGCATACTTGGGATACCGCAGGAAAGACAAGAGCAGCCAAAAGCAGATGATACACGATTCCCCAAAAGCGGAAAGGCGGATGGGGCCCTCATGTTCCCTCACGAGCAGATGCGCCAAGTTACGAGATAGAAAGTGTCACGAAATAAGTCAGGAAGCTCGACTAGTCCTCTTCAATCATTTCTGGGACAAGCTTGAAAGCTGGGGAGAGAAGAAAATGTACATTTGCTCTCTCGTTGAAGCGAATTTCCCTAAACAGAAAACCGAACATACCAAGAGAGCTCCTAGGGGTGTTTCTTTAAAATACTCCCTCCAAATAAATATGGAAACTTACAGAGTGTGCCAAACCACTTTTCTCAACACTTTTGGTTTGAAGAATTCGACGATACGTTACTGGGTTGCTGATTACTTCGACGTCGGTTGCCCAAAAAACACTTCATCAGCAACAGCAACAAACTCCAACCACAGCGATGAAGAGAATGACACAGCTCTGAATGATGAAACAGAAGATCGTGACAAATCAATAAGAACCAAAAATGGTAGGTACCGTTTAAAAAAAATGTTTCTCACCTAGCACGTAGACCTACTTGATGTTAAATAAATTCATTAGTGATCAAATTTTCTTGAAATGAATCAATTTTAATATTGGCGAATTTATTTTTTTACAACGTCAAGAAAACACAAAGACCCACGCGAGCAAAAATTCTTACTTGGAAACTTTTCTGGAAGAGATGCCCAAACTCCCGAGCCACTACTGCAGGAAAAACACACAGAGGCTATATCTTCAGACTGATGTTACTTCAAAGGCGCAATTTTACGGTATTTATAGAGACAAGTGTCAGAATGATGGCTGTGAACCCTTGTCAAGATTTTCATTTGATAGACTAGTCAAGAAAAAAAAATTGAGCCTATTTAGCCCTAAAAAAGATCAATGTGATACGTGCACAGCATACAGGCAGCATAACCTTAACAAGGAAATTTACGACGAGCATGTCCTTCTGAAAGAGCGAGCAAGAGAAGAAAAATCCCGCGACAAGATCCTGGCTCAGGATAAAAAGGTCCATGTCATTTGTGTGGATCTGATGGCTGTGAAACTTCTCCCGATGATTGAGGCAAGCTCGGCTTACTTCAGGATGAAGTTGACCATCCACAATTATACAGTTTACAACCTGGGTAATAACGACGCCTACTGCTGTTGGTTTACCGAAAACTCTGCAAGCTTGACCTCATCTACATTCGCTACCATACTGATAAATGAAATACAACGACTTCTCAACGAACAGGTACTGGATGTCATAATTTATTCGGACGGTTGCACGAATCAAAATAGGAACAGTGTCCTGGCCAACGCACTCCTCTCTGTGAGCGCCAAGTGGAACATCACCATCCACCAGAAGTTCCTAGTAAAGGGACACACCCAGATGGAGGCTGATAGCGTCCACAGTATGGTCGAAAGAGCAATGAGAAAAAACCCGACCTTCGTTGGATCAAATATGAGCCCAGTGGGGTAATACACTATAAACTCAATTTCGACGATGACTTCAAAATGCTTCCCCATAGACCGAAGAATCCTGTTCAAAACATTGCTGATTTTCCACCACAGAACGCTTCACCCATTCCCATCCCTAAGGACAAGTGGGACGATTTGCAGCGCCTGAAGAGCCTCATTCCTCGAGAATGCCACGCTTTCTACGACGAATTGCCCCACGCAGAAATCAGCTATAGAAAAACAGTCGGACGGGTAAAGAAAAATTCGAAGGTGCCAAAGATTTAAAATCGTTTGTAACTATTGATCTCATCTAAGTATGTTGTTCCAATGTATTCCAAGACAGGGAATTTAAAAACCTACACATGAAAAGACTAAAAAGTACCTACTTAAGACTGAAAAAATACCTGTTTACGAGCTTAATCCTAAGCTTTGACTAGAGCTGTGTTAGGAAGTGATAAAGGTAATAAGGTAAAATAAGAAAGAGACCTACTTTACTTAGGTGTAATTTTTAGCGGAACTGTTGCCAATGGCAAAATTTGCCATCTATTTAATAGAGATAAGCAGCGAAAACAGAATCTATTTATTTGAAAATTATGCATAAAAAGGAGTATTAAAGATACTTTAACAATTATTTTGACTGTTTTGTTTTAAAAATTATGATTATATGGTACGCAGTTCCTGAAATATTCACGTGCCCTTTGTGAAGTTTATTCAAGTTGATTTGCAAATAAAATTCCGGAAAAAATTCCTTCTGTGATGTATACCTACGCATGGGTGAACCCATCTTGATTCCAGGGGTGCTGGGGATGAGACAGCAAGTTCAACGTTTGAGCTTAAAATTTGAAATTAAATAATTTGATGATTTAATTTCTGATTTAATCGTAGCATTCAACAACGAATTACCACTCGAACTCTACTCTACTCTACTACCAACGAACTCCAGTAAAATTATATCAGCATAGCATAACTCAATGATTTTCCCAGGGATAAGTTGGAATGACCAAATCCATGTATCTCAGAGTTCAACAGCGGTTTTTGGATTCAGGGATCACCTAAAAAGTGGAGGTTTCCAAGGGGGCTTACTGGGAACGCGTTTTATTGCTCTACTGTAAAGTGACGAAAATTTAGTTATGCTATGCTGGTTCTTAGCCGACGATATACTCTCATTGCCCATATGGCTGCCATAGTGAATGACCACTTGTGTGGAGAGCGACACAACATCATGCACGCAAAACGGGTAGCAGCAATTTGCAGACGGCCTTATGAACTCGAAACAATATATTATCGGTTTCTTCGTGGCTGGACCCTGGAACCAACGGGTGTAATGGGAGTTGAAATTCTGAAATTCTCTCTCCCGAAATGCCGGTGGTGGGCAACATTGTAGGAATGGTCCTGGATGTCTTTGTTGCCCTAATGGCTGGCAAATTCACACACAACAACCCCGACTTTCAGCCCGGTTTTGCGGACGTGGAAGGACGTCGAAAAGCACAGATTTATTTATCGGATCAAAGTAACAATTTAATTTCAATAATTCTTGGGCCCACTAGGTAGGTGATCGATATTTTATTGAAATAAAATATCGTAAATCGAAAATCGTGTCACGCTTGAAGTTCAGGCTTAATTTATAACCTTGGAAAAATTATTAATAAAAGAGTCATTTCAAAACGATGCTTTCCACGTTTTTTCCCCCTACCACATTTCAGTTCCTTTTTAAAATATCTCGCATCCTGTTTTTATTTGCGATATCTAATTCACGTTGTGAATAAATGTGATAATAGATATTTGATCCAACGGTCATTTTGATAAAGCGGAGAGGAAGAGTGATATAAAAATCACGTTGTGAATGCATGCGATCGGTGCATCGCATGTTCCAAGACGTTTTTGAGGACAATTTTCTTTTGCCTGTTACTGTGGATGATGCAATTTTTTTATCTTGGCAGGGGGGGGGGGGGTCTATAGAAGAGAACAAGTTGTGAAATGAAAACCATTATAACTTTTGACATCTCCTACATCGTCAACCTTCCCCGACAAATATTACAAGGTATGTGCTGGTTCATGTTTCTTCATGATTTTCTTATCCAATTTTCAAAAGCGCATGGCTGATTATTATAATTTAATAACCATTATATTATAATGGTTTCAGATGAGTTCATTTTTGGACAAAATAAAAAAAAAAGCATCCTCACTGATTGAAGTGAGAAACCTCGATTCATTAAATCTACGGGAATTGTATCCCGTAGTCAAATTTGCGAGAGTTGAGACGAGGTATGGGAAGGCGGTCCAGGTATATTTGCAGGCAGGCGAGGATATGGATAATGGAGAAGTTGAAACGTTCCGTGTATATCTCCCTCAAAGAATCGCTAATGAAAAAGCGACCAGGACATCGCTAAATATAACAATAAACCTGACCCTCCATTATCCTCAATTTATCAAGGAAAAATTGGACTAGCACATGACATTGATTTTGTTTAATACTCATATTTGGTGTTATGTTATTCGATGTACATAGAGACTGTAAACTTCAAAATTGTTATACTTAATTATTGGATGATGTGTAATAAAAATAAAATAAAGGAGTGTGAATTGTAAGGCTGTCACACACTGAACATTGCGAGGTTGGGGCAATGTTTACATTTAAAAAAGATTCATCTTATACACCTAACACAATTGAAACTGTTCAAAAGACATGGATATAGTGTTTATTCTTTGAAAACCGATGACTCCAGCTTCTCTTTGCTAGTGTCAAAGAAGCTAAAATTGTGTTCTGTTCAAGGGTATGTCACTGAGCACCCGAGATTATTCATAGTCGAGGTTCAGCCGCATGACCACGTTTTCACCCGAGTATCAAAGACAGATATAAACGTCAATACAATCAATACTCGTATCACTAATTGTCGATCTTTGTTCCATACGTCAAATTTCGGAGAATCACTATTTGCTTTTCACGATAGTCGTAAAATTACAACATTTGCTTATAGCATACGTGACGAATCATTACGAGGAAACCGAAGAGACTGACAATTTGATAAAAAATCACAAAGCCCTCGCTTTGAGATGTTTCTTGTTGCAATTAAGACCTCTGATTGCGATGCTGCGCGAAAGCTTGAATTTGAGCGATACAGCGGCAGCACGCAATATAGACACGAGGATATACTTAGGATATGTCTCCTTGGCTCGTCGAGGAATCGTGACCGCCCAGAAGCTCTTAAATATCCTCGATGACGTAAATACTTGCAATTGAAAAGGTTTTACTATTGGTTTTTTCCTTTAGTCTTTTGGTTTGGAAAATCTTCTGCTTATGAAATTCAGGAAGAGGTACAAAATTGCTGGCCAACAAATGGAATAACTTGCAATGATCAAATGGACCAGGTATCAAAATTACATCAAATCAGTAACAAAGTGGATTGCAATAACATGAGAGGTCTTCCGCAAATTTTGAAATTGGATAGAATTACTCAATCAGCACAGATAGATAGATCAACGCTGCTTTCAGAAGATTGCGAAGGAGAAAAGTGTTCACAAACAAGAACATACCGTACTTCGGTACCCATATACCCTTGTAAAACTATTAAAATTCAAAGATTTAATTACGAAACTGATATTGTTTTGATTTGTGAAGTAAATTTGCAATATAAATTCAAAGTATTAGGATATGTTATACCATATCAATTGTCTTATCAGGAATTTCCATTGAATGTGGAGGAATAATTGCACCTTAAGATGTTTCGTTTGATAAAAGAGAATCAACAGAAAATGAATGAACCCTAGAAAACGCCGAAAAAACGAGAAGCTTTGGAAGAAAAACGTTGCGAAAAGAGAACGGTATGCATCCCCCGGGTTCATTCTGTCCAAGAACTTTTTTCGTTGTAAACATAAGAAGAACAACCCAATGTCACGAAATCTAAGGTGAAGACGCGCGACATTTTCATAATTCATTCAATTTGAGCTGTGAGAAAAGATGCCTTCCTTGTCACGTTCTCCAAATAGGGTTAGGAAGAGTGAAAACCAACGTCAAAAGACGCGAACCCTCTTCAACTTATTTATTTTCGTACCCTTTCTTCTCTCAAGCCCCATTTTCTTGTATTTTTTGTCTCAAGTAAATGTCGCAGGTACGTGCAGTTGAAAACCGAAGATCCCTACCTTTTTGAAATGAGTTCGGTGACCGACTAGAAGATTCTCAAGATGTTCCAGGGCTAAACTCCAGTTTCGTCCTTTTCAACCAGAGCATAGCCGAGATTCCGAGCGCTGTGACGCCTGTAAAACACGAACCAACGTCAAAAAGGAACTGCGGCTTAGAAGATATGAACTGGTTCTGTAAATTCATTCTAATAAGGACGAATTGTGCAATCGATTCAACGTCCGAAATTTAGTCGAAAATTATACCCCATACGCCTAGGTATCCAATAATCTTGGAACACCCACTTTCGAAAAAGGTAGATAGGTACCCATATTGACCCATAACCACTTCCTATGGGCACCAATCGGTCTAGGGCACATCTCAATGGATTCAACGTTAAAAATTCAGCGGAAAATGTTACCCCACACACCTGGATCGCCAAAAATCTCAGAAATCCGTTTTTCAAAATACATTTTGTTTCCCCCCCTCCATTCCAAATTTGTTCCGATGAGGACCAACTAAAGCCGGGTCCCTGACCAAGGACATTATAACCATTATGAAAACGTGAAAATATGCTTGCTGAAGCTGCATTGGACTGTACAGCAATACAAATTCGTCTACTATTCGCCATAGTGTTGACTACGTTTCCCAGCCAGAGATATTATGGGAAAATCATAGTTTTAGGAGATGTCTACAGGTGTCACTTCTGACCCAGGAAATTATTTATATGGCAAAACAACGTTTGCCGGGTCAGCTAGTAAATTATAGAATATAGCATAGTTCTGCTTACGAATTGAAGGAGGAAAGGAGATTCGTCCAGCGCCTGCGCCTTCGATATGCTGGGCCTCACATCATGTAACGAGGATTCGTCCACTGAAATTGAAAAATTTAGAGCGATGTGAACCTTCAAGTATCGAACAGAATTTAAGAATATTGTATAACAACATTGCATGAATTTCAGAATACTTGACCTTGAATATAGGAAGAGAACACTCATGACCTTCGAAGAAGATTATAGAAAAACTTATGGTGCCTAGGCGTGTGGGGTATCATTTTCCACTAAATTCTGGACGCTGAATCCAATGAAATAGGTCCGGGTACGATTGGCGCCCTCTGGATGAGGTTATGGGTCAAAATGGGTGCCTATCTACCCATTTCAAATGTGTTTTCAAGATTTCTGGTACCTAGGCGTGTGGGGTATCATTTTCCACTAAATTTTGGACGCTGAATCGATTGGAATGGGTCCGGGTACGATTGGCGCCCTCTGGATGAGGTTATGGGTCATAATGGGTACCTATCTACCCATATCGAATGCGCATTTTCGAAATTTCTGGCACCTAGGCGTGTGGGGTAACATTTCCCACTAAATTTTGGACGCTGAATCGATTGGAATGGGTCCGGGACCCACCACACCCACTGTTCAAAAATGGTCCGAAGACAACACGAGATTTGCGAAGCCGGAATTCGCCACTTTTAGTGGAATCACCTGGAATTTAGTGGGTTTACTTGGCTTCCTGAATCCACTCTTAATCTAAAGTTGAATCCGTTTATGACAATCTAATCCCTCTGAATTCAACTTATGTATTTTCGTACCCTTTCATGTCTTGTATTCGTCTCAAGTAAATGTCGCAGGTACGTGCAGTTGAAAACCGAAGATCCCTACCTTTTTGAAATGAGTTCGGTGACCGACTAGAAGATTCTCAAGATGTTCCAGGGCTAAACTCCAGTTTCGTCCTTTTCAACCAGAGCATAGCCGAGATTCCGAGCGCTGTGACACCTGTAAAACACGAACCAACGTCAGAAAAGAACTGCGGCTTTGAAGATATGAACTGGTTCTGTAAATTCATTCTAATAAGGACGAATTGTGTAATCGATTCAACGTCCGAAATTTAGTCGAAAATTATACCCCATACGCCTAGGTTCCAGAAATCTCAAAAACACATTCAAAATTGGTAATATATACCCAATTTGACCCATAGCTTCTTCCAGTGGGTGCCGATCGTTCTGGGACCCATTTCATTGAATTCAGCGTCCATAATTTAGAGGAAAATGATACCCCACTTGCCTAGATTGCTCAAAAACTCGAAAACCCATTTTGACCCCTACCCCGCCCAAATTTGGTCCGATCGGGCTGATAAGTCCAACTAAAGCCAGGAACGGACCCCTGACCAAAATTTCAGATTTTTAGAAAATTTTCTACTACTTGAATCGGCGTAGACGGCGGACGGACATTTGCTAATATAGATCTAGACACTTCGAAACGTCCAGAAAATCCAGGACAAACTAGAGGCGGAGAACATTTTGGTACAAAATATAATTTTAAAAAATTCTACTACCAAAAACGACGTGGAGGGCGGATTGGAAACTCGATTGGGTTTTCTTGAAGGAAAAACATTCAATGAACTCGCGCAACTTGGGCCAGCTAAAATAGATAGGAAGTACTGAATGAACTAACCTCATCCTGACTTTACACTAAGTACTGGTACAGAGAGACCGTCGAGAGAATTTTACTAGTACATTCCAGGCTTGGTCGCACATTCAATTAGGTACTACGCATGTAAATTATGTTTTTTAATTGATTTTGGGGGATGTCATGGATGAAGCGATCCGATGTGGAACACGTGCTCACATAAAAAAATGTTCACCTAATAGCACATCTACATTGAGCACTACATAAGAGAAAAATCTATGAAAATATGATAGAAAAGAGTCTACATACAAGGTGGAGAGGTGTTCTTAGTTACTGAAGGACCGAGCAAGCAGGAATAGGTTAACTTTTCCACACCTCAGTAAGTACATACCTTCGAAGAAGTAAAGAGGGATTATTGATACCCGAACTCGCGCTTTGTCATGGAAACATGAGAGTAAAAAGTTTTCGACGACCGAAACCAATGTTACATTGCTTCTTACGTTCCTTATCCACTCGACAGACACAACACGCCATAAGAACCTACTGTCGCCGTAAAGCGGTGTAATTTTACTCGCGAGTGTTTCTCGGTAAATCAAATACCTACCACCTAGTGCCCCTAGGTAACTTGATCATATACGAAACTCTAGAATACTGAAGTAACTCACCAAATAACATAGGCATCAAGGCGAAAACGCAGTCTTTTCCTGAGAGGAAACCGACAGGACGAAGCGAGAAGCAAAAGTGCCGTTTTAAAATGGCGTGCGTCCGACATGAGATCGAGATCAGCTGTAATGTAACCACTGCCTTCTTGATGGGTTGTAATAAACTGTCGAGTGTCAACTCGATATTCACAATACCCCTGACGGGAGAAGTCTACAGGGAAAATGGGAGGACTCCTACAGCTTAAATTTAGCACCAACAAATACAATCGGAGCCATTTTACTCGACTCGCGACGGTGGAACTTCTCAGCTCTGGGGACGTTCCGAATACCAATATGGGTAGGTATCGATACTATTGTTTCGATACTACTAGCACCGTATTGGTATCGAATCATCCGATATTATACTAGTATCGAAAGAAAATCTGCACTATCGATATCAAACCAGTCAGGCCGATAAAGACACTGATGAGAAGAACATTGAAGCTTTTAAAAAATAAAAATAAAAGTAAGAGGAAAAAAGAAGTGGGAATTTTCGTGCCTTGACTGGGGTTTTTTTAGGGCCTCAGTGGGAAAAACCAGCTAAAGGCCGAAGTCGTCTGGCAACACTGATTGTTCAGTCATCATATCTCGTTATTTGTTAAATATTTCTTTTGTATTTCTTCTTGGGCAGCATTGGTGTCAGAGTGGTTCAATTAAAAAGTAGAATAGAACAGAAAAAAACCTTGTTAGCTAGCTGCTTGTTTTACATTTGTGTTAGTATTTCAATTTATTATTCCTTAAGTAACAATTTTTGTAATAAACCTTTTGTATGATTACCAACGTCTGATTTTGCCTGGAATTATGTGCTTCCAAATCCACCACAGTGTATACTCGATACTGTATACAATACAATGTGGGTACTCATATCGATACTTTCCATTCGATAGTGTATTTAGTAGGTTTTCCGAAATTCGAAAATTAAACCATTTTCATTTAGAATAGTGCCGTCTCAAGCCGTCCGCTAGAGCAGCCCAGAGAAGGATGGAAACAATAGCGGAAAAGGGTGGATGGGGAAAACCGTGGGAGTGGAGTATCGATTAGGCACGTTCAAATCGATTCAGCGTCCAAAATTTAGTGGAAAATTATAATCTCGAAAATCTATGTACTTGAGTGCTTCCCAGCACTCAAGTACAAGCCTCGAGTCAGCTCGATCCCATTAGGACCTTGAGTGCTGCTTGGCTGTCAGAGAAGATGTGGATCCGCCTACCTCGGTAGGACCTCCTCATGTTCTCTTCTGCACATTTCTCTATTGCGAGCAGCTCAGCCTGGTATACTGTGACCCAGCTGCCAAGGCAGAGCGAGAGCTCCCATTGTGACACCGGGCCGGATCCGTCCCCCATCTTGGACCCATCCGTGTACCATACCAGATCTCCTGGCAGCACCCCCGTGGGTCCCTGGGTCCAGGCTCTTCTCCCTGGGATGACCACATTGAATCTCCTTCCAGTTAGAGGTTTCCTCTTGATAAAGTCAGAGGGAATGTGCACTAAAGGGGCCCTCACCCTATCCAAAACCGTCGCGTGCCCCTTCCCCTTGGAGGGGCACCAGTTGGGCGATCAGTAAGTAATCCGTAAAAATTCAGTGCGAGTATGAAATTGATGTCAAGTTGCGTATTAATAATATGATTACCCCAGGAATGATGACACATCAAGAACGAAGACCGCTGCAGCAGCACTGACATAAAAGGGAGCCTGCAAGCTCCAGGACCTTAGTTTCTGCTGATCATTCGACTGTGTTCTATCTTGCGTTTGTAATTGTGTGTATTCAAATAAACTTTTTTAAAACGTGGATTTTCCGATGACTACACTTTACTTCAATTTATTTGTAACTTGTGAACATATGGCAATTGGCTATTAGCGTTGCGACGTTCAGGGCCTTCTTCAATATTGGATTGGTGGATTTTTGGAGATATTGTGAAATGGATAATCATCGAGAAATCATATGTTGTAGAAATCCAAACGGTTGACAGCATTTGTTGATGGTATACATTTTCTCTGACAACGGGGTTATTGCATAATGCACCCAAACCCCAAAACGTATTATACAGTGCACTCAGCCGAGTCTTTTTCACACTGCACCCAGAAAATCAGATGCCCTGGGGGTTCTTGCTTCTGCTGATTCTTGCATAAGACTCTCTGCGACCAAGTAGGTTTGGTCGATATGCCTCACAATGAGGCATTGTCAAACCTCAGACAACCCATATTTTATACCCATACCTCAAACGCTGGGAACAAATCCGCTGGATTCCGAGGATTTGAGCATTTTCTGAAACGTGAATCGCGATACCCATCTTCACAAAACACTGCAAATTCATTCACAAAGGTTTGTTTTTCCTCGGACCAGCAACATGGAGACTCATTAGAATTGATTCAGCATCCAAAATATAGTCAAAAATAATACTCCACTCGCCTGGTTGCCACAAATCTCGAACAAGGGGAAAATGAGGAACAAAATGGGTGTGGCGTGTCCTGGATCCATTCCGATCGATTCAGGTTCCAAAATTTAGTGGAAAATGATACCCCACATGCCTAGGTACCAGAAATCTCGAAAATGCACATTCGAAATGGGTAGATAGGTACCCATTTTGATCCATTGCCTCATCCAGAGGGTGCCAATCGTTCTGGGACCCATTTCATTGGATTCGGCATTCAAAATTTAGTGGAAAAACACACCCCACACGCCTAGATCGCCAAAAATCTCGAAAATCCATTTTTCAAAATACACATTTTGACCCCTACTCTCTTAAATTTAGTGCAATTGGGCTGAAAACCAGAGAGAAAACCAGCTGAGAACCAACTAGGTGGGTCCTTGACCAAAATTTCAGATTTTTAAAAAATTGTCTACTACTACACCTAGGTCCAAAAATATCGAAAACACACATTTGAAATGGGTAGATAAGCACCCATTTTGACCAATGACCTCTCTCAGAAGGCACCAATCGCATCCGGACCTATTTCATTGGATTCACTATACCCCACACGCCTAGATCGCCAGAAATCTCATAAATCGATTTCTTGAAATACATATTTTAACCCCTACCACGCCCAAATTCGGTCCGATCGGGCTGAAAAGTTTTGAGGACCAACTAAGGCCAGGAACGGACTCCTGACCCAAATTTCAGATTTTATGAAAATTTTCTATTACCAAAAACGGCATGGACGGCGGATGGACATTTGAACTAATTTTGACTAGACGTCATGAAATGTCCAGAAAAACAAATTTTGGCCAAATCGAAGTGATTGGCTTTTTTCATGAAAATTTTTTTGATTACAGAAGGAACAATCAACTAAAATTAAAATACCAAATACATTTAAAATCTCCAATTAATTGAATTGAACATATCGATCAATCGAATAATCGTTAATTTGTATACCCACTTCTAGGAGTGGGAACATGGAAAACCAAGTGGCCATAGCCTAGGGACATATAATATATGTAGATAATAATGATAATATAATATATACAGATAGTATCATAATATGATACTTCCATAATGGGTCAAAATGTGTTTTTTGAAAAATGGATTTTTCGAGATTTTGGGCGATTTAGGCGTGTGGGGTATCATTTTCCACTAAATTTTGGACGCTAAATCTAATGAAATAGGTCCCAGAACGATTGGCACCCACTGGAAGAAGTAATGGGTCAAAATGGGTATTTATTACCCATTTTGAATATGTGTTTTCGGGATTTCTGGTACCTAGGCGTGTGGGGTATCATTTTCCACTAAATTTTGGACCCTGAATCGATTGGAATGGGTCCGGGACCCGCCACACCCACTGTTTCCCCCATTCGAGGAATAACCAACCCGTGTGTAATAATTTGCAGGGTTTTATTTATCCCCATACCAGAAACACAAGAAGGTTAGGAAGAACAATCCTTGCTTTGATCAGAATAGTCCCAGTTTGTTGGTGCCAAATGAAAGTGGTAGAGGTCCTCCCATTTTCCCCAGTTGATTTCTCACTATTGGGAATGGCATGAATAGCCAATCTCGTGTCCATAATTATACTACCCAGTATATCGTGAATATTGAGTTGACACTCGGAGTTTATTACTAGACCTCATAACTTATCAGGAAGGCAGTGGTTTTCAGCTGATCAAAACCTTGATGCCATGCCAAAAGGCACGCCATCTTGGGACGCTACTTCTCGCTCCTCGTCGCATCTTCTCAGCTCTCCTCTGAAACACTATGCTTCGTTAATAACCCATCTTCTGAATACATCCTGTTTCGAATACGTTTCCTCGCCTCCACTGAAGAAATACAACCCGTGTTGAGAACAAAGTAGTTTACTTCAGTATCAAGTAACGTAGACACCAGATTATTGGGTGAGTTCTTCAGTACTTGAGTACTTCAATTATCTTGATTTCGTACATACCCACGTTACCTTGTGGCACTAGGTGGTAGGAATTTGATTTGACAAGAAATACTCACGAGAAAATATGATTCTACACTGCTTTACATAAATAAAGTCTGGAGAGTGTGGTGGACAGCAAGATTTGAATTTAGTGAAGATGAATCAGATTTTGTCAGTGGTAGCGAAATTGAAGTTGTTGAAATATTTTTTCCTTTTTAAAAACATAAGACAATACAATTTATGTAGTTTGACCACATATGAGTAATATTTAGTAATATTAGTATCGATACCAGTATTTATATCAAACTTTGTGGTATCGATACCAAGAGTACTCGATATCGAATGATAGATTCGATACTTTACTAATATCGATTTGTATCGTATGGTCCACACTTCTACTTCTATTCGTCGCCAACCTAGGGATGAGCATCGTTTCAAAACTATCGATAGTCACCATCAAATAGACTATCGAAAGGTACCATCGATAGTTAAAAACTATCGGTACTGAACTATCGATAGTTTTTGATAGCATCGATACTTTTGTTTGGGTTGGAAAAATAAAATTGGTGCCTTATGAATCTGCTAAATGAAGACGAAATTCATTGAAACCACATGTCAGTTTTGTGCAAATTAAATCTACCAAACATGTGCAAGAATGTGCTGAAAAAGTTTTCATTAGAGCATTGGTAGGTAGGTAGAAAGTACGTTAAAAAATGGAATTCAACTCATATCGAACTAATTAGGTACTTTATTGAGAATTATTATTCATGGAATGTGCCACAATGAATCGGACAATGAATTCAAAAATAGAATCTTCGACGCAAACTTCCCTTCAATCCGATTTCTGCTTTTCGTAATAATTTGCCCCGAGAACAAACATCCTGATGGGACAGACTTGGCCACGGTAACGAGATGGGACGTTGTAGCCAGCTGATGAAGCAAAGGGTATGAAGCTGACATTTGACTCCAAAATTTCAGTGGATCTTGCTCCATTTTTTCTGCTGGCGCCCTCAAATATAAATGGCTGATTTGTCATTTACTTTTAATAAAAAATGTTTCCAAATGGAACTCACTCGTTCCCCGGCGCATTTCGATTAGTTTCAAGCAGCAAGGAACATGAAAAAAATAATAGGTAACTGATACCAAACAAAAGGCAATGAAACAAAGTGAAGAACTATTCACATCTTCAACTGAACTGAAGATTCTTCAGTTTCGATAGTATCGCCCAGAAACCATCGATAGTGGTAAAACATCGGTTTGTAACTATCGATGGTGAAAACATCAACTATCGGATGCAAACTATCGATAGTTCGATAGCATCGACCATCGATGCTCATCCCTACGCCAACCTCGCGTTCATGGAATAAGTATACTTATCGCGTTTAATTATAGTAGAAATCATTCTGCATGTCATCTGCAGTTATTCTGCTTTTCTTTCTGTGAGTTCTGCTTGTAAAATAGTTGAGTTTGTTTATTCCGTGTCTCGGTCGGTTCTGTTCGTGTAGAAAACGCGTTATTTCAGCTCCTCAATGTTGAGGTTATGTTGTTCTCGTGCATTCCGGGTTTTGCGTAGTTATTTTCTCTGATTAGCAACCAAATGTCAGAAATGACCGAAGCTGTTCCGTGCTTTTGTTCTTTTATCCTCGCGTTTTTATCATTTTCTCATTCCGTTGATCCGTCAACTCCGGGTCGTCTGCTCGTCGTCTCTTTTGACGGCCTTCGAAACGACTATTTCGACCGTCCGCTGTCGACTCCGAATTTTCATCGCCTGACGTCCGGCTCGGCGTTGTACCGACGTCGGGTGGAAAACGTCTTTCCGACGCAGACTTTTCCAAACCATTTTTCAATTTCCACGGGCCGTTATGCCGAGGAGCATGGGGTGCTGGCGTCTGAAGTCTGGGACGCCGAAAGTGGAAGTATTCTCTCATATGGCCCGAGTCTGTTTCACTATGACCCCCAGATTCTTCCGATTTGGGTAAATAAACGTTTGTAGAAGTAAATTTGAATAAGTATTACTAACTGGAATAATACATGCGTTCATAAAACCACTCAAACTGTGCAGAACACATCCCATAGGTATGCTTTGGAACCGTACATTCCTTCTAGTACCTCATTCTATTATCATTCCTACGTTATGCCGAGTCAATCTCTCCAATTTGCCCCAAAATTGAAGAGTTTTCGTTTCAAGATGTCTGCATCGAAAACGCTGCAAATTCTTACACACGGGTTGGTTATTCCTCGGACCAGGCGCATGGGGAATCATTTCTTCAACATGGGGAAAATGAAGAAACGGTGGGTGTAGCGGGTCTCGAACCCATTCCAATTGATTCAGGGTCCAAAATTTATGGGAAAATGATACCCCTCACGCCTAGGTACCAGAAATCTCGAAAACGCTTATTCTAAATGGGTAAGAAATACCCATTTTGACCCATAACTTCTTCCAGTGGATGCCAATCGTTCTGGGACCCTTTTTATTGGATTCAGCGTCCAGAATTTAGTGGAAAATGATACCCCACACGCCTAGATCGCCAAAAATCTCGAAAATCCATTTTTCAAAATACACATTTTGACCCCTACCCCAACTTCAAAATCGGTAGAAATGACTTGTTTTTAATCAATTTCAGACCCTGAATGAAAAATTCAAGAGACGCAGCGGGTGCATGATGTGGCCAGGCTGTGATATGCCATACGGCGGCGTCAATGTCACATATTTTCGGAGTTGAAACGTATCAACGTCCTGGGAGGAACGTGTCGGTGCCACTCTCACCTGGTTTAAGGACCCCAAGAAGCCAGCAGACCTGGTCATGCTGTACTTCGAATCGCCAGACATGGAAGAGCACATATACGGCCCCAACTCTCCGCAGACGAATAAGCAGATTGAAAGAGCCGATTCCATCGTCGGTATGCTGTTGACCGCCCTTGCTGAAGAGAAACTGAAGGACATCAACGTCGTCCTCCTCAGTGACCATGGCATGGAACCGGTCACGTTGCCGAGGATCTACAATCTGACTGATGTTCTATCGATACGAGGTCGTGCCATTGGGACGTCTCCAGTGTTGCAGATCTACCCCAAAAAAGGTAGATGCTCGTTTCCTCAAAGAATTTTTGATTGTTTTTTCATTCAATGGCTCATGGAACTATGTTTCTATTTGTATCATAGGGTCGAAAGAAACTATATCATTTTATTACGGTTTGGTAATTCCTTGAATAACAAACCTACATAGTTATCTCCATGGTCATGAAAAGGTCACCTTCTCTGATTGGCCCATGAGATTTGTATACGTTTCGTGATCTCCAGACCTAAAACGGGTGTGAGGTGAATCCCGGACCCATTCCAATCGATTCAGCGTCCAAAATTTAGTGGAAAATGATACCCCCCGCGCCTAGAATGCCATAAATCTCGAAAATCCATTTTTCGAAGTACACATTTTGACCCCCACTCCGCTCAAATTTGGTCCAATCGGGCTGATAAGTTTCAAGGACCAACTAGAGCCAAAACGGGCCCCTGATAGAAATTTCAGTTTTTTATAAATTTATCTACTACCGAAATCCTTGCTTGGGGAGCTGCTGTGGGTAGCTTATCATTGTCAGGTACAATGTCTCTGGCTGACTACGTCCGCAATTCCAAAATACCTCGGCGAAGCGAAATGAGTACCTATGACTTCTACCACTGATCACTTCTCAGAAACAACTAGGAAGTAGCGAGTAATTCTGAAATAGATAATTCACTCACGATTGTACTTCCTCCGGAAGGAGTCGATCCAGGTGTACGTGTCCTGGAAGGCGTACTGTGGCCTAGCAACGGCGAGGATAGGCGGTGCACGACGGCAGTTCAGCGCCAATCGTACCTGGACCTATTTCATTGGATTCAGCGTCCAAAGTTAGTGGAAAATGATACCCCACACGCATAGATCGCCAAAAATCTCGAAAATCCATTTTTCAAAATACACATTTTTCCCTACCCCTCCAAAATTTAGTGCAATCGGGCTGAAAAGTTTAGAGAACCAACTAGAGCCATAGGCGGGTCCTTGACCAAAAGTTCCTACTATGTACCAAAATCGGCGTGGACGGCGGACGGACATTTGCTGATTTTTATCTAGACACTTTGAAACGTTCAGGGAAATCTGTGAGTCCGAGACTCATTCCAACCGATTCAGCGCCCATCTTTCAAAGAACGAATTCTTACATGGCACCTATTGGTTGTTTATTGCTTGAATGGTTTACCTTTGTAATTATTCATAAGGTCATAGGAGTCAACCATCTCCGATCGGCCAACAAAGTAATTTTTCTGGTCATTTCATGATGTCTAGAACTAAACGCTGCAAATTCCTTCACAGAGGTTGGTTATTCCTTGGACCAGGCGCATGGAGACCCATTCCAATCGATTCAGGGCCAAAAAATGTAGTGGAAAACGATACCCCACACGCCTAGACCGCCGAAATTCTCGAATATTTTTGGTTCGATCGGGCTGAATAGTTTCGAGGACCAAGTAATGATAGTTCTGATGGCTGGTGCCTGTCTCGCCCTAAGGTTGTTAATGGTGTTTTCCCGTTACAGGAAAAATGGACGAATTATACGCTAAATTGAAGTCTCTCTCAGCGAACCAACAGTTTGACGTGTATCTGAAAAAGGACGTCCCCGACCATTTCCGATACAAGAACTGCCGTCGTGCACCGCCTATCCTCGCCGTTGCTAGGCCCCAGTACGCCTTCCAGGACATGTTCACCTGGATCGACTCCTACCGGAGGAAGTACAATCGTGAGTGAATTATCTATTTCAGAATTACCCGTTTTTTCCTAGTTGTTTCTGAGAAGTGGTCAGTGGTTGAAGTCATAGGTACTCATGTCACTTCGCCGAGGTATTTTGGAATTGCGGACGTAGTCAGCCAGAGACATTGTACCTGACAATGATAAGCTACCCACAGCAGCTCCCCAAGCAAGGATTTCGGTAGTAGATAATTTTATAAAAAACTTGAATCTTCTATTAGGGGCCCGTTTTTGGCTGTAGTTGGTCCTTGAAACTTTTCAGCCCGATCGGACCAAATTTGGGCGGAGTAGGGGTAAAAATGTGTACTTCGAAAAATGGATTTTTGAGATTTTGGGCGATCTAGGCGAGTAGGGTATCATTTTCCGCTAAATGTTGGACGCTGAATCCAATGAAATGGGTCCCAGAACAATTGGCACCCACCGGAAGATGTTATGGGTCAAAATGGATACCTATCTACCCATTTTGAATATGTGTTTTCGGGATTCCTGGTACCTAGGCGTATGGAGTATCATTTTCCACTAAATTTTGGACCTTAAATCGATTGGAATGGGTCCGGGACCCGCCACACCCACTGTTTGAGGAATAACCAACCCGTGTGTATGAATTTGCAGGGTTTTCCTCAATGTCACCACGCTGCTTGTCCGAGGAATTAAATACTGCTGTTAAGAATTTGCTTAAATGTTTTCTACCGTATCCTTATCATTAACTGGGACACTCAAAATCTGGGAAAGTTCGTTTCGTTTCATTTTTTGTCAACTTTCGTTCTCTCGTATTCTTTATTTTAAGATGGACAACGAACTGAACGGAAAACAACGCTGCAAATTCATTAATTTTTAAATTTAATTAGCGTTGAGACAATTCCAATCGATTCAGCACTCAAAAATCAGTGCAAGGCGATACCCGGCTCTTATTGCCGAAAATCTCGACGTGTGTGTGGCGTGTCCCAGGCCCATTCAAATCGATTACCGGAGTCACAAAATTTAGTTGGACTAGAAAATGATACTCCCGCCACGGCTAGGGTACTCCTAATGACAATCTCGAAAATAGGCCACATGCGAATTTTTACTTCTCCTACCAAGGGTAGATAGGCACTCCAATTTTGACCCCAATAACCCCTCATCCAGAGGGTGCCAATCGTTCTAAGACCTATTTCATTGGATTCAGCGTCCAAAATCTAGTCGAAAATTATATTCCACACGCCCAGATCGCCGAAAATCTAGTCTGTGTCTAGATCAAAATGTCCGTCCGTCGTTCACGCCAATTTTGGTAATAGACAATTTTCTAAAAATCTGAAATTTTGGTCAAAGCCTGCCTATGGCTCCAATTGGTTCTCAAAACTTTTCAGCGCGATTGCACTAAATTTAAGAGGGGTAGGGGTCAAAATGTGTATTTTGAAAAATGGATTTTCGAGATTTTTGGCGATCTAGGCGTGTGGGGTATCATTTCCCACTAAATTCTGGACGCTGGATCCAATGGAATGGTTCCGGGACGATCGGCGCCCACCGGACGAGGTTATGGGTCAAAATGGTTATCTACCTACCCCATTTTGAATGTTTGTTCGAGATGTTTGGTACCTAGGCTTGTGGGGTCTCGTTTCTCACTAAATTTCGAAGGATGAATAAATTTTTAGACGCTGTATCGATTGGAATGACTTTTCATGTGCCTGGTCTAAGGAATAACCAACCCCTGTGAATGACATTGCGGCGTTCTAAACATCCAGAAACGCCCAGAAAAAGAAGAAAATGTAGGACCCGACCGTGGATTGTCGACCTTTTTCGAGCATGAAAGCAGGTAGATTATTCATTTTAGGTACTTAAGCGTCTTGCGTATCATTTTCCTCAATTTATTCAGGTTGATCACTTTTTCTTTTCTTTGTTCATTTAATGTCCGACGTTTTGCTGCCGCGTAGGATCAGCATACCCATGGTAATGGTGCACAGCCTTTCCTACTCCTGAAGGACTAACTATTTCTCGTAGACATCATGGTCACAAGGCCTTTAATTTGGGCAGCTTTGGTTTGGCCACCTAATGAGGCCAGCAAAACGTTTTTTTTTTTTTTTTTTTTTTTTTTTTTTCCTCTATCTTTGAATGTCATAGCTTCTTGAAGGGAAAATACCCTTTTTGTAGAACTTAGGGCATTTGGTTGTGTGGAATTTGAGCTCTAGAATGTGTCAATTTACTTAATTAATTTGTGCTGTTTTCTTATTTTTCGGTCAGTTAATATCCAACGTGGAAATCACTTTTGACCTCGGAATTAACGTGAAAATCCCTTATTTCTCAGTGACTGTCACGAACAAGACGGAATTCGGAGTGCACGGGTACGATCCAAAATTCCTTCGATGCAGCCTTTCGTCATCGCCCTTGGTCCCAAATTCAAAAACCTGTCGCAACTTCCCGAAAAAATCGTCGATTTGTACGGAGTCTTCGCTGAAGTTTTGGGACTTGAACGTAATGGGCCGTCCATGAGTCCTGACGCCGCTCTTTGGTCTCGAATTCCTGTCGAGTCGAACGAGCCGACCATCGAAATTGGTGAGTCTTTATTTATTTATTATATTGATACGGGATAAACCCAATTACAAATGAGAAAATAATCAGGCAGACAATCAGGAGTCAGAATACAGAAGTACGAAACAAAGAGTAGCTAAACAGGGTCGTGTAGGGGTTCAGAGCAGAGATGGTTAATTAGTGCAGTCTTGACTGATGAGAGAGGCGAGGAAACAATATTAATGAAGGGAGGAGAGGCGGAGAGGAGATTGACTTGGCGAGGAATGCGACTCATTGGACGATAGAGAAGGTAGTTTGTAGGGGAAAAAGGGACAGAAAATGGTGTGGTGGATCTTAAATGTGACGAGGAACATGGAAGCCGACGCGAGCCAGGAGATCGGGTGCATCAATACGCCCCGAGAGCAGGCCATGGAGGAACGACACATTGGCGCACAAGCGACGATCACGGGGAGACAGTAGGTTGAAGCGGCGAGCGAGCTCAGAGTAATCTGGGTCCTCGCGGGGAATAAACAGTTTGTAGGCGAGGAAACGGAGGAATGCCCTGAAGACACGCTCGATCTGCTAAGTGTGGCAATCATAGTATGGGCTCCAGATCACCGACGCGTACTCCAATATGGGATGCACGAGAGCCTTATAAAGAGAAACCATGAACGCCGAGGTCCACAATGCCGTCTCTTCGTGACAGGAGAACTCCGTTGATTGAGTAGGGGCGGGCGACGCGGTGGAATGAGGTGACGGCACATTTAGAGGGGTTCGAAGTCAGACCGGTCTGATCGCACCATAGAGAAAGAGCGTCGAGGTTCTTCTGGAGGAGAAGGCAGTTCGAGGGGCCATCAATGGTTGTGAAGAGCTTGAGGTCATCAGCATAAATCAGGAACTCGGTGGCATGAAGAGAGGAGACGACTCCGTTAATCACCAAATTGAAGAGGAGGGGGCCAAGATGAGAGCCTTGAGGGACCCCAGAAGTGGCGGTGAATGGGCGGGAGACGACACTATCCACACGCACAGAGAGTTGTCTGGCCGTGAGGTAGCTGGAGACCCACGAGTGAAAAGGCCCAAAGACACCAAGCGATGACAACACATCAAGGATCGTGAGACGAGGAAGCCTATCAAACGCCTTTGAAAAATCCGTCGTCACGAGGTCAACCTGGTGGCCCTCCCCGATGGCGCAAAGTGTGAAGTCCTGGAAAGATGCCAGATTGGTTACGGTGGAACGCTCCTTTACTAAGCCATGCTGCTCGGGTGCTATGAAGGAGTTGAACATTGGCGAGATGTGAACCACAACCAGTTTCTCAAATACCTTTGGGATAGTTGACAAGGAGCAGACCAGACGGTAATTCCCGACATCACTCCTGTCGCCCCTCTTGAAGATTGGAGTGATGTAGGATGACTTCCGCTGATCGGGAAAGAAGCCAGACGAGAGGGATGCGTTAAAGAGGGAGGTCAGAGGTTGGGTGAGGCTGGATGCGCAGTTGCGAAGCAGAATAGGGGGAATACCATCCGGGCCCAAGCCTTTTGAGGCATCCAATCCACGCAACACTCCAATTACAGTGGACTCAGTTAAGGCAAGCGAGCCCAGAGAGACAATGTCAACATGAGGGCGGGAAAATTGTTGGCGTTGGGTAGGATCAAAGACCGATGCAAAATGTGAAGCAAAGAGATTGGCGGTTTCCTGCGGGATGTCAGCTGAAGTGGAGCCAAGGTGCATAATTTGCGGCAAGGACGATCTTCCATCTCGGTCATTTATGTAATTCCAGAAGGTCTTGGGGTCGCTCTGGAGGGAGTCCTGGATGGTTCGGAGGTAGCCAGAGTGACATTCCTGCGACAGCAGTTTGCATCTGGCACGAAGCTGAGAGAACGTTCGGTAATCCTCACGTGAGGATGTAGCAATGAGCTGGTAATGAGCAAAGTTTTTGTACAGATGATCAACAGCAAGAGAAATAGGCTGGGAAAGAAGAGGTGACCAGTCATGATGAGTCCAGAACCGCATATCCGACTTCCTGTAGATGATCAGACATGGCTAGTTGGCCGTTGCGTTAGGGGCCGATCATCTCATTCCAAGTGTACCAAAAGGGCAAATGTCGCTTACTGCAGATCCAAAATTGTCAGTGGAGATTTCCGAGCTTCCCGCGACATTTCGTCTAAACCACGGCGACAAAGCAGTAGAGAAACGCATATTAAAATGATAATAATTCACCTTTCATTCGCTACTTGTAAAACATTCATAATTGTCTGGCAATTGCCCTTCCTCGTCCCCTTTGTGGCAATTCTTCGTTAGTTTCGACTCGAAAATTAGCGGAGAAGCGATCAATTAACTCATGGAGTTTGGCTTCTCTTCTTGACGAATCTATTCACAATGTTGATCCACCCCCCACTTGGCCTGTTTTATTTTTTAATACAATTCTAACGTGAAATCCTCTTGGTAGGATAGGCCTGTACACACGGAAATCACGATGGTGATGAATGTCCGTCCGCCGTCCGTGCCGGTTTTTGGTAGTAAAATATTATCTGAAATTTGGGTCAGGGGTCTGTTCCCGGCTTTAGTTGGTCCTCAAAACTTTTTCAGCCCGATCGGACCAAATTTGGGTGGCGTAGGGGTCAAAATGTGTATCTCGAAAAACGGATTTTTTGAGATTTTTTGCAATCGAGGTGTGTGGGGTATCATTTTTCGCTAAATTTTGGACGCTGAATCGATTGGAATGGTTCCGGGACCCGCTACACCCACCGTTTCCCCATTTCCCCCATGTTGAACAAATGAGTCTCCATGCGCCTGGTCCGAGGAATAACCAACATTGAATCTAACAGCATTTTTTCGTTATACATTCTTCAATTTCTGTTAAATCTTCACTATCTTCACAAGTCCATTTTGATCATTTAAAGTGTCTCGTCACCCCCTTCCAGAGTTGAAATGATAAAAATCATATCTCATTTTTGTTGCAGTTTTCTTCTCGTTGGCTTCCATCGTGGGTTTGACAACTATCTACGTAGTTTTCGTCATATTTAAAAGGTAATTTTCACGATTTTATAATGTTTATAATGTCCTTGTGTTACGACAGAAGTAGACCGTTAGAATCTGAGGGCGTTGTGAGCATTTCACTTCAAGTTCAATACTGTGATAGGTATAAATAAGATTCGCGGTATCTGGTTTTACTTGTTGATAGTGTATTCTTCAGGATCTAACAGAGTGTGTATGTGCAAATCTGAGGACTAAGCACGTGCACGAGTGAGGGAGGGGTGTGCATTCAAAAACGGTAACGCGATAAAACCTCCACATCGACAAGGAAGTGGAAGGTGTCCTTTCTTCTTCCACTGTCTTGGCGGAGATCCCCCACTAAGTAATGAATTCAAATGTATGCAAGAACGATTCATTGTATGAAGGATAGAACAGAACTGGCAACTCGGGTTACATCAGAATTGAGAGGAGGGGGCCCATTATGTTTTAGGGTTTCATCAAAATAAGCAAATGTCGCCGTCCACGCCGATTTGTAAGGAGAAAATTTTCAAAAAGTCTAAAATTTTGGTCAGGGACCCGTTTCCGGCTTTAGTTGGTCCTCATCGGAACAAATTGGGAATGGAGGGGGAGGACAAAATGTATTTTGAAAAACGGATTTCTGAGATTTTTGGCGATCCAGGTGTGTGGGGTAACATTTTCCGCTGAATTTTTAACGTTGAATCCATCGAGATGTGCCCCAGACCAATTGGTGGCCATAGGAAGTGGTTATGGGTCAGTATGGGTACCTATCTACCTTTTTCGATTGTGGGGTTTCCATGATTTTTGGATACCTAGGCGTGTGGGGTATAATTTTCGACTAAATTTCGGACGTTGAATCGATTACACAATTCGTCCTTATTAGAATGAATTTACAGAACCAGTTCATATCTTCTAAGCCGCAGTTCCTTTTTGACGTTTGTTCGTGTTTTACAGGCGTCACAGCGCTCGGAATCTCGGCTATGCTCTGGTTGAAAAAGACGAAACTGGAGTTTAGCCCTGGAACATCTTGAGAATCTTCTAGTCGGTCACCGAACTCATTTCAAAAAGGTAGGGATCTTCGGTTTTCAACTGCACGTACCTGCGACATTTACTTGAGACTAATCAAGAATATGGGGTTCAAGAGAAGAAAGGGTTAGAGATACTAGGTACTAGCCTATCTTGTGGAACAGTTCCACATGGGACTGTTCCGTGCTGAGACTAGTCTTACGGTACGGCCAGAGTGCACGCCGATTCAGATTCGGATTCAGATTCAGATTTTCGGCGGCAGGAATGGCACATGCATTTTGAACGGAAGTGGCCATAGTGGCGCCGGAAGCCGAGTCCTCGCGCAGGTACCTGCTTAGGCCGCGGCTCCACTGGCCGTAGCTGATCGCGCTACAAAGTGCGGTTAGTAAGTCAGAGAAATGAGTAGGCAGGAGACAAATGGAGGTGGCTTCACTAGAGACAGTCAATCAATCAATCAAATCAAATCAAAATATTTATTGTCGGTTTAGGTAACTCTGACCATAGTTCGTTGACATCAATTTTTTATAGTGTTTTCTTAGTAAATAAAAATAAAATGTGCTCGTAATTTATACTTATACATGTTGTATCCCACAATATGACCATTTGTACAAAGATACACTAGTTAATTCAGCAATCCAACATCTATTAGTAACTCTTCTAAAAACTTTCTTTTCTTTAAGTAAGCCACCGTGAAACTAAAAAGGCGAAATATTAGGTCCTCGTTTACACCTATCAATAGACATTTTTCAATGTATTCCCCACTAAGCTTACTGGATCCAAAGAATCTGGTGCGATCCCCATCAAGCTGTGGGCACCTCCCAAAAACATGAAGGATGGTTTCTTTCTCCCTGGAGTTGCACATGATGCAGTTCTTCTCGAGATCTACGTTCCACCGTTCTCCCTTATGAAAAATACGGAGGTGGGTATCGTTCCGCAACCTCAACTGGGCCACCAGCCGCTTTACTGTGATGGGGATGTTCCAATTTAAGTACCCAAGGTGGCTCGAGTATCCGTCCGTGTATCCGATTTACCTTCTACTATATGACGAACAGATCATTCGTTCATAATCCATGTAGGCCACCATCGTTGCGTAGCTGTTGAGGATAGCCTTCCTCTGCTGTGCTACCAACTCCGCGCTTTGGGACTCCCACAAGTCCAAGTATCCCAGTTTGACCAACTGATTTTTGAGTTGCGATGCCCAATTGTACCTGAGGTTGGTTCCACTGTTGTTCATCGTGCGAATCAGAGCGTTGAAGCACGCCCTAGGGTATCTCTTATGGGGCATACGAAGGATTGCTTCCCACCATCCCATGGCTCTATCCAGGACGAAAGCGCCCAGCTTGGGTCTAACTGTTTCAGCTCTTAGCATGTAGTGCGGAGTGCACATGGGTAGAGTTAGCAAGTTTTTAAATATTCTTGACTGGACGACTTCCAACTTGTCGGTGTACCTCAGTCCCCATATTTCGCTGGAGTACAACACCACCGAGGTGGCCATTGCATCTACTAGCCGGCATGTCGACTCCCAGCTAGAGCACTTTCCAGCTGACAGGATCCGGCGTACACTTCCCCACGCTCCCAAACCTTTTGATATGAAGTGATCCTTCGCCTTATTAAATACTCCTGAGGATGGATGTAAACGGGACCCCCAGATAGGTGTACTCCCTTGCGAATTGGATTTCTCCCCCTGTCATCGTGATGCGATCGTTTTTTCGTCGATTACCGGATTTCTGGAAGCGTAGGATTTTTGTTTTGTCCGGATTTATGGTCAACTCCAGAGACTTCGAGTATTCCTCCACCGCTCGCAATTTCCTTTCCACGTCGACCCTGCTGTAGCCAAAAATGACGATGTCGTCAGCAAAGAGGAGGGCTAAAATATCGCAGCGCTCATCCACTTTCACTCCGTCCAGACCTCTATCTTGCAAAAATTTTTCCATATTGTGTTCACAAGTGCAATGGGGCGGTGCTTGTTTACGTCACTTTTGTCCGCCGTCTTCGGTATCATCTGGATGAGGACCCTCCCCCAGTTAGTCGGGACCCGCCTCTCGAGTAAGATATTATTGAAAATGGAGACAATTACTTCAGTGGCTTCCGACGGCAGGTGCGTGTAAACTTCATTTGGAATGTGGTCCCAACCTGCAGCCTTATTTTTCTTAAGACTATGTAGCACTTCTTGAACCTCAGCCAAGGTAAAGGGTTCGTTCAAATGGGGGAACATTACATCGGAGTCTGTGTTCATAGAAAACGAGGTGGGCCCTGGGACGCAAGTATTGCTCAAGAATTTCTCCCACTGCTCCAATGATACATCCGAAGGGGAAGCGTTTCTTTTTTTCAGCCTTTTAACAGCTGTCCTGAACTCTTTAGCGTTTTTCACGTTGCCCAAATCCTCCCTGCATTTTTCGTAGTATTGTTTTTTTTCGTACTTCAGCTTTGATACGTATCGTTTTTTGGTTTCCAAATACATAGATATATTGCTTTCATTTTTACTCCACTTCTTGTAAGCCAGCTTTACTGCGCCCATGAGTTTAGGACATTCCTCATTAAACCATGGGTTGCGTCTGTACGCGGAGTGGGTGTCGTGCCAAAAGACTTTGTAAATCCCAAGTTCTTTCAAGACTGCAAGGATTTCGGATTGAAACTTTTCGAAATCCTGTTCCACGTCTCTCTGGAGGTTCAGCCGTCCAATTCTCTCTTTAGACAGTTTTTGAAAACTATTTAGTTTTTTAGGATCCCATTTCACCAAAGTTCCTTCAACTTTGCCCCTGACACCACCCTCGGAATTCGACGCTCCGTGTTCAGTACTCAGTGTGAGGGAGCATTCTGCGTGGTCAGTCACGATGCCAAGTTTATTTGAGATCGAGAAGTTCAGAGCACACGACAACGCAATATCGTTAACCCAGCACAAATCAATGGTGCTCTGTCCCTGCGGTCCCAAAAAACTGTAGCTTCCCTCGCTATCGCTTCTGCTTCGACCGTTGACCACGATGAAGCCATTTTCTTCCATAGTAGCTACCAACTGGCGACCAACCTTGTCAACTTTTGAATCTTTGGACCTTCTATGCGGTGAGAAAGCGGTATCTTGAAACATCATATCGTCGCCTTGATTCAAATCTCCTATTCTAGCGTTCCAATCGCCGATCAGCACCAACCTATACGCATGAAAGTTTCGTGTAACCAAATGCAAAACATCGGTCAATTCCTCGAAAAAAATATTGGACTCTTTTTTAGTATTCATATAAGTTTTGGTTCGCAAACACAGCTCGGAGTTTTTAAAAAGCAAACTTTTATTTACACACAGAAATTTAGGGTTTACACTTCACAAATGGAAATTATGACTCGAGAAAGACAGGGCACAAGACTTGCTCACAACGAACGCGTAATGATAACTGAAGCTCGGAGCGGAGGCTCCGAGTATATAAAGACTGGGAGTACTAAGGCCCGAATTTATAGACGCTACTCCAGTCGAGGGCTGAGTAGCCCTCATGGGAGTTGAGGAGACCTCGAGTGAGTCGGCCACTCCAGATTGGTATTTATAGACCAAGTAGGACCATCACTCATTGAGTGGAGTGACTCCTTCACTCAGCTCTTATCATAGCTCGCCGCCATGATGTTTTCGTAACTTTCATAACATTCGGCCTCAAAAGTCATAGCAGTTGGCTATAACAGTGAGGGGAGGTTCCTTCAATTTTTGTTTTGGTGTTGGTTAACGAATCAAACATTCGTATAAATACGAGTATATACCTAAATTTTGTCAGTATAATATTATACTCATTGGCTTGGTAATTCGTTATTGATGCAAAATCAACAAAATCGGATTCACGGTTGTTTTTGCTTTGGCGAAAATGCCCCGGCTGTAAAACGTGAAGAAGGAAAGGCTGGTTTATTAAATTTTGAATGAACAAATTACAAATATTTACAAAGTTATAGAGATGAGTAATATTAGAGAATTCGAAAAATGTCTCTGAATGAATGCTTCTTGAATGGCAAGTCATGACTGTGCCGATGTTCCGGGCTTCCATGTCATATCGTGACTCATCAACGGCTTCGAAGTCTTCATTCCATCTGTCTCCTTCCTGAATCCCGATATTATGCAGAATAGCACAGGCTGATATTATACGCAGTGTATTAGGCAGTTTGTATTGCAGCTCATCATAGAGGCACGAAAATCGACGTTTCAATATCCCAATCGTTCTTTCAATGCCGATTCTTGTTTTCTTGTGAGCAAAATTGTAGCGCTCTTGTGCTCCATCTGATGGGTTTCGGACTGGAGTGTATATATACGCCCTCTGAGGATAACCGCTGTCCCCCAACAAGTGACCCCAGGTGGTGTGATTTTCTTCCATACGGACTCTTATGGAACTGTTATCGAAAATTCTTGAGTCATGGGCACTACCGGGCCACCTGCATATCAAATCAAAAATTTGGTTATCAGGACCCCCGACCACTTGCACATTGACAGAAAAATACGATTTTCTATTTCGGAAAATCTCCCCATTGATTCCTCCTGGACTTTTAATGGGTACATGAGTGCCATCGATCAATCCCACCACCCCTGGGAAGCCTGCGACTCGAAAGAATGCGTTCCAGGTGGCGTGTATCTCATCAGTACCTGAAGGCATTTTGATGAATCGTGCGATATGTCGACTCAAGTGCTCAGATACGAACTTGATGGTGAGATGGACCGTTGACTGACTCACGTGGAATAAATCCGCACACACCAGCTGGAATGAATGAACGAATGATCATTGTAACAACTCAATATTTACGATAATAATGCATATCAACTGAAAATGTATTATCATGGTGCATCAATTGATAGAGCAATATTGATATTATAATTGCTTTTATTTTCACTCTGCATTACTTACCTCGTGCAAACAAATACGAAACACAAACAGAATATTTCCGTGTCATCACAGAAACGACACTTAGAAGACACAAGCACACAGACAAGACAACACAAAAAGATTCTTCAATGTGGTGTAGCATTTTTGCCGTCGCTCCTCAAAGTTGTGACTGACGTGATAAATCAGTGGGCTTCATGTAGTCAATTTTATGTAGGTCCGTCTGTTGTAGGTTCACTGAAATGACAACACACACCTTCCACCCGACATTGTGAAACAACGAACACGTACCTATCACTATTATCTTATACAAAGAACTCCAAAATTACACATGAAATACTTACATACATTAAACATGAACTTCCAAGTTTGTCAAATTCGAAGCATGGGGTTTTCCTTGTAACAAAACTTCCTGGTACAAACACATACCATCACCCCACAGTTCATGCGCTAATATTTGGATCAATCAGCACTGATGAGGTATACCTGGAACGAACGCGAAGCGTAGAAACGCAAAGCTATCAACACCTTCAGCAGAGGCGGCAGCGGTAATCCCCTGTTGTCGTCCGTCGTTGTTGGAAAGATAAGGGGCACCAAAACTTGTGTGACAGTATTTTTTTTAAACCGGAATCTCCTCTTGAACTCCCAGTCACTATAAACTTCAAGAGGATTCTCTTGATCTCTTATGTATCTATAAATTAAAACACAAAAATATTAGAAGTAAAAACCAACTAATCGGATGTGTAGGATAGCGAACTCGCATCTTTGCCAAAACTGACGAACATACCTTTTTGAGATCCTCTGCATCCTACGGTATTCGTCGTACTCGTCATCGTATTCGTCAAACTCATCATATAATTCCATCACGAGGTGAATGCAACAGACGTGTGGCGATAAGGAAAAATGCGCGAACCGAGCGAAGACACAAAGTGGAAAAAATGTCTGGAGTAATCCTCAAGGTACCTACCAACGTTACTCGAGAATTTGATAAGTGGAGTGGAGTCGTGACTCGACTCGAACTCCGAGTTGGTTTTATAAATACGGAGAAATCTCTCCTCCACTTCAACTCAAGTAACTCCTCCACTCGAGCGGTCGAGGAACGACTATCAATTCGGATTTCGTTTGGAGGGCTCCTCAAGCACGAGTGGAGGACTCCTCAACGTGGAGTAGCGTTTATAAATTCGGGCCTTAGATTCGATCACAGCTATTCTACCTATTTTCGCCATGTCTCCCTTCATGTTGTCAACCGCTCTGATCAGAACAGATAACTTTTCGTTTATCCCATCCGTTGCCCTTTCATCGCACACGGATTCTTTACTCTCCGATCCCGCCGATTCGCAGCCCTCCTTTTTACCTGAGCATTTGTCACATTTCCATTTGACTCGCAGCTCCTTCTTCATTTTTTTGAAGTTATCGAGGTTTTTCAACCTCGTGCATCCAGGGTGAAAAGACTCAAGGCAAACCGAGCATTTGGCTGTTTTCCTTGGGGAGTGAAGTTCCCTACTGCACTTTGCACAGTCCATTACGTAGGTTCTTCGCCGACTGGTGCAAACACGGAGCAATACCGACAGATGGACCGATGATAAGCCCGAAACGCGATATCTCTTCGAAAGTCCCGACACGTACTGCTGCCCCGGTGCGACAAAGACGGAAAAACACCACTAATGAGAGAGAGAACACAGAAGATAAGAAGCTGTCAAGACGATGTGAACTCCTCGGCGTTCGAAGGACAACTGACATACAAAGCATTTGACTTCAATTTGTGTCTGTATTTCTAAAATATCTTTTCCTCGGAAGTCGAGGAAGCGATTTCCATAAAATGTGGAGAGCTTGGATAGTTCTAACTGTAAATTTTTTGTAGAGATAACGCTTGGATGAAGTGTTCCGGAATTACAAGCCGTGATTGAGTTTTCTATGTCCTGAAGGGTTGACAGAATAAGTGTTAGCATCATTTGGTGGTGTTCTAACAACGCATATTGGAAGTTCATTCTGAAATAACTTTGGGGGTTTCTCTGATTTTCTTTGAGACGGGCAAATTCTTTGCGCAGTTCATTATTATTGTGGTTAATGACTCGTTTTGTTTCCTCGAAGGATTTTTGTACTATTTCATTGATCGAGTATTGGCGAGCCATTTGTTCCTGGATACTTTCTTGGTTTCGTTGCAGGTGGGTTACGATATTGTTGTATCTTATTTCATCTTCAGCGTCTAAGTTTCCCGTAATGAATTTTACTATTGAGCCGAGACCATTTATAAGGCCTCGTTTGGTTCGATCTGTCGTAGGGACTCTGAGGTTACCCAATTTTTCATCTACTTTTGCGAAAGTGGCATTTATTGTTGAGGTAAGTAGTTGCATTTGTTTAAACGTAGCTGGGTCTTTGTCTATGGTATTAACAGTCAGTTGGTAAGTAGTCTTCAGTGTCGCAATCTGTTCTGTCAAGTCCGTTAGCAAGTAGTAGTGCGTAAGCGTGTGGTGGCCGTCTTTTATTCTCGCTGGCAGGGATTCGATAGCCAGAAGTCCAGGGTTTTTTGTTATGTCGACCAATTGGCCGATGACCGGGCAGAGGACGAAGAGCAACAGGTAGAGCTTCATCGTTAGAAATGGTGAGCTTATCTGTAAGTCGGTGTGTTGGCGTTCGTGGTGCTCTGTCCTTTTTCTGGTGTTTATCTCCTTCTGTTGGTCGGAGGTTGAGACGATGGGATGATCTCGGAGCGGCGAGTCGGCGTTTCTGGAGCTCTTCCGGGAAGGGAGATAAGGACGTCGCACGGTGGGATGCAAGGAATGCGTTGGGGAGGAGTACAAAGGAATAAGGATTTAAATGTTTAAGGAATTAGAGTTCGGAGTTCCAAATTTCGTAATGACGATTTTTTTTTTCGCGAGTTCTGCTCGTCTTTGTCGTTCAGTTCCGCTGAACTTTGATAATAATAAAATGTTGTGTTTTTTTTTCTTAGTTTAACTCACAGGCGGTGAGACTTCGCTTCGTTAGGCGGCGAGGAACGAAGGTTTTGATTTTGGGAGTTGGTGCAAACAGGGCACGTTTGCTTGAAGTGAGAGGAGGCTTCGCCGACTTTCCCAGGACTTGTAGGAAAATGGATAACCCAGTTGCAGCTGGTGATCCTTCCTACAAGGAAGGACCCACCAGGGACCCACTGTCTTCGGTCTTTCCTGTGCGTGTTTTGGGTGTTTTCTGCAGTGTTGCTTTGGTGTTCGGTGGCTACGAGGTTCGGGTCACGAAACAGTTTTCACAATAATTCCGCGGATCACTTCACACAAAATTTTGCTTCCGAAAAACCGTCCTACCGACTGCGCCAGTTTTGGTTCGCAAACACAGCTCGGAGTTTTTAAAAAGCAAACTTTTATTTACACACAGAAATTTAGGGTTTACACTTCACAAATGGAAATTATGACTCGAGAAAGACAGGGCACAAGACTTGCTCACAACGAACGCGTAAGTAATGATAACTGAAGCTCGGAGCGGAGGCTCCGAGTATATAAAGACTGGGAGTACTAAGTCAGCGTTATATACATAACTTATATATATTCCCGATCACTATTTGGAGGTGATTCATAACAATGAAAATAAAAAACCTTGTAGACCGCAACAATTCTACCTTTACTCGCTCTGCATTCACTAGCGTGAGCAAACCTCCCCGTGCCCTGCCAGTACTATGAGAGCGAATTGCATGAGATTCGAATATTGTGTATTTTTTCAATACATCAGGCAAAATAACACTTCCCTCCGCCCATGTTTCTTGCAAACAAACACAATCAAAATCGGAAAAACAATAAAGTTGCTCTGACACCAAATTCCCCAACGTCCCAATTCCGCCCACGTTCCAGCTCAAGAGTTTAAATTCAGAGTTACCTTTTACTTGCTACTTATTGCAATTGTATTTGCGGGGCTGCTTCGCAGATGGGTTGATCAGTGGTTGCTTGTTCTTCTTCCATTTGAGCTGCGGGCTGTGTCCCGAATCTTCCCTCTTCCTTTGGACTGATGTGAAGGGTCGCTCTGGTTGTCCCTGATGATGATCCTGGACATCAGCCGATTCCTCTGGAGGTTCCTGGAACTTGCTGCGAAGCTCGCTCATGGACCACGTCTGGCCGTCTACGATGAGTCTGTCGCGCCTGATGAAAGCTGGCATTCCGTCCTTTTTGGCGGCTATTCGTCCTACCAACTCTTTTTGGATTTGACGGACGTCCTCGGGGAGATCCTCTCTCAAGGAAATCCTAGTTTCAGCCAATTTCTTAGCTGCTTTGAAGCACTCGAATTTAATAACTGGTGACGAAAAGGAGACCAACACGGGATTTGGAGAAGTAGCTCTTCCACCCAAGAATCTGACGGTCACGACTTCTCTGTCTGAGATTTCCAGACCCAACTTCACCCTCAGAAACTCCATAACTGCCCGCTTCAAGGGATCTCCCGTTTTTGGTTCCCAGTTGAAAATTAACATGTTATTATTTCTTTCTCGATCTCTATTGTATTTCATGATATTCTCCAAGTCGTCACATCTCCCTTCCGCTTTCTGCACCCGTGCATGAATTGACCTTCATGCAGGCTTTTTTCTTGTTCCTTTAGACTATTTTCTATCACATCCAGTTTCTCCATTTTTGCTTTTGCAAAAATCGGTTTGCCGGATACATTTGAAGCGTCTGTGCGAATGGGTGGGAGTGTAGGCCCAGGACGACAGAGTGTAGTCCGGCCGTACACCTATGGCGAGGGACGTAAATCGTTCTCTCCGTCCATTAGCTATAATCCAGCTCAGCCTATTCAATAATGTAGGCTGAGCTACAATTATAGTACATTTTTTTTTTTTTAGGTATTACAATAAGTACATCTCAATTATACGAGTATAATGACAAAAAGCTACAGTTCCCAATAAGAAGACTTGTGCCGGGAACTGGAGCGTCTCCAATCGTGAAAGTAAATTTTCCATCTCATAACTAAAACTAAAAAATGCGCTTCTAAATTATATTAATTTAGTAAGTAATTTTAACTTTACAGACTAATTCATATTAGTACTCTTCTTTCACAAGTTCATCTAATTTTACTCAAAAAATGTTCTTTTATTTTCTGCTTAAATACATTCAGTGAAGTTTCCGATTTAGCCTGAATAATTCCCTGAGGTAGGTTGTTGAAAAGAGACACACCGTGATACAGGTAAAACCTTTGGGCAGCCGTCGTTCTAACTCTAATTGCCTTCAAGGTTATTTTTTCTGAGCTCCTCGTGCCTAACTCAACCCTCTTAATCTTTCCTTCTAAATATTTTTTATATGTATAAACAATAGTGGTTTTGTCTATAACGTTAAATAAATCTAATACTGAAAAGTCCTGAAACAATTTCTCTGTGGAGTACCCAATTGGTTTTTTCAGTAAGATCTTGATTAGTGTTTTTTGAGCGATAAGAAGGGGTCGAAGTTTTGTTTTGTGCGTAGCTCCCCAGGCCGGTATTGCATATATCAATAGGGACTGTACCATGGCATGATAAAACTGTCTTTTAATTTTCATTGTCATGAAGTTACGGACTTCGCGACACAGAGGTATTAGTTTCCTAAGTTTCATTGCCAGCTCCCTTATGTGAACCTCCCATCCTAGGCACTGATCAATTTTTACCCCTAAATATTTTACCTCTTGCACACGTCTGATATTCGGACAACTACACCCGCTTTGACATGCGTCTGAATAATGGCATGTTATCTGACCCACCTTAGGGATCATAGAGGATTTGAAAGCGAAAGTCATAAAGTTAGTTTTATTGTAATTTAGTTTCAGATTATTGATTTTTAACCATTGATTCACTTTGATGAGATTTCGTTCAGTTTTCAGCTTTACTTCCTCCCAAGAGTCCCCTATTACTATCATAGCTGAGACATCGGCAAATCCCATTATTTTCCCATCAATATCAATTGAAAATATGCCGTTGCTATAAATTACATAGTACAAAGGTGACAAAACAGTACCCTGGGGAACCGAGAAACAAGATGAACACTGGTCACTCAAGCAATCACCAATCTTAACTTTTTGTTGTCTATGTATTTGCCAAAATAATTTCATTAGCGGCTCTTTCTTTTTTTGTGTAATCCCACAGGGCTTATTGTAGGCTCGTGCAAGTATCCATGTATTGACCTGCGGCTTGAAGGAAGTCCGATTTCTTCTTGAAGCGTTTCCTGCAGGTTGATAATTTTGAAAGATTCGTCAAAGTATGATGTTTTGTATTGGAATGAACCGGGATCGGTTTTGGAAAATTTTATAATTTTTGTATCATTAACCCATTAACGCCCGTAATTTCAGAATTTTGTTATGAAACTCGTAGGTCTAGAGAGAAGGTCTAGTGACATGCCTAAAACTAGGGAAAAATATTTAAATAATTCTCCCATGCTCGCACTCACAAATGCCGACGCCACATTTTTCGCACATGTATCTCGATCTGGAAGAACAAGATTCCAAAGCACATCGTATCTGCGGTCAGGTATCTTTTCGATGAGGTGGTTATAACAAACTCACAAATGCTAACTATTCATGTAGTGATTCCCAAAATTTTCATTGCTGTACCCAAGGTGTTCTGAACTTTCTGATCGGTTTGCTCGATTCCTTGCTGGGAATGACGACCTATCTTTCGTGTTGTTACCATTTTCAAATTTTAGAATGTAACACGATTAACAAATTTGACAATTGTAACAACTTTTGAAAGAAACTCGATTGCAATTCTATTATCCTCTTTATAGATTCTTCATCGAAGTATTCTTGTGTTTCCAAAGCAGAGGAAGAAAATTTATTTATCATGGAATTGCGGAGGTTAATACACTCAGTCAAACTCCCTCACTGCTATGGAATTGATGATTTGCTAAGCAGTATCACTCAGAGCAACGCTCAGAAAATCTGGGTAAATCCACCGCCGCAATGGAGCGGCCCTGCTCCACCACGTGGCGCAGAAGTAAGTTTTTGTTCTTGGCGTGAATCATGCTTATAAGGCGATAAATATACCGGGAATTTGATTGGTCGCCCCTGAACAAAGTTGTGAAGTACAATCCTGTTCTTTCTTGTAGCTCTACATCAGTCGTCTTCCCCGTCATGCGACTGAAGTAGACTTGTTTCCTATCCTTGCACGCGCTGGAACTTTGTATGGTAATGACAACTGCGACCTAGAATGTTCCACAATTTCGGTATTTCCCGCGCGTTTCCATAGCAACCCCACAAACTACATTCAGAAGACATTGATGGGTCAAGAGCGCCATCCGAAAAGGCAAAATCATATCCTTGAGCTTAGGTTTTCGCATTTTTTGAAGGGGGTGTCGACTACTGATGCAGTGTCGACAATGGGTACTTTTACCTTACGTCCCGTATGGGTTGGCCAGGGTTTCATATATTCGGGGCATGTGGACGTAGTTCTTGGGCTACCGGTATCTTCTTCTGCTGCAACATCGTAGGAGTTTCCGCCTTTCACTCGAGAAATCTTGTAAGGACCCACGAATTTTGGCTTCAACTTGGATCCTGGCTGAATACGTTTGATTGCCACCAAATCCCAACACTGTACTGATGTGCGTTTTTTCGTATCAGGTATCCCAACCAGCCCTCCTTCTCTTGCAGCGGTTAAACATGCGTCGCAGCTCTACTCTCTGCTTGTCCAGGCTTGCGGTCCACCAGGGCACCTCCCTGTTGGACCTCACCCTGGACTCTGGGCAGCATTCCTCAAGGAAGTGCCGAGTTCTCCAGCGGATTTTGCTGGGGCCTAAGTGTGTTCCGATCCGAACTTGAACTCCTGCGGTCCGGCTCGTGATTCTAGCGGTCTTTTAGGGCTGTCGAAGCACACACTTCACCTGCTGGACATAGAATCGTTTTCCTCAATTTCTCGTGTTTTCTCCTGGGCCCAAAGTTTGCGCAAGTTTTCCTTTGGGCCCACCCCTCAGCCAACCGTTTGGTTTTAGGCGTCCCCAAAATTGCTCCAAACTCTTGGAGGGGGTTCGAAGGAGGATTTTTCTACGGTGAAGTAGGCAGTGGTGGGATCTCGAAATATCCAATCGCTCGATGGGCGGTGTCTTCCCATCTGCTGACTCGCCGGACACGTGGAGATTTTGAGAGCGCCTAAAAATCCGAAATGTTGCGGATTTCTCAGCGCTCGAGTTTTCTCACGGCCCGTGAGAAAGTGGTTTGCTGGTGGTCCTGCGGCGGCGGATGTCTGGGTTTCGAGTTTCCCCAAGGGTGTCGTCTCCTCGCTGCTGTCGGGTCTGAGCGTACGACTTCAAATTGTACGGTTTTAAGTCGTACAACTCCCCCTTCTTCAAATGACGGTAGCCAGGGTGGTGAGTATTGCTGGCGCACGTCGAGGGTTGTTGCGGCCTCTGGTTGCACGATTTCCACTACTGGTTGAGCTTTAGCATGGAACGTTTTACAAATCATTCCTAACGCACTGTTTTTGGCTACTGGTTGAGCTGTCCCCTCTGCTCAGCATGGGGATTGTAATTTTAAATGAGCACAAACAAAAGAGAAATTATTGTTCTTTCAATAATTGCGGTTAAGTATAAAAATGTATCAAGTTTCTTAGTCGTACTTATCAATATAATTATAATCTTATTACATAGTTCAACCTATACTTAAGCTAAATCAAATTTCTTTCTGTTGTAGTAACTTAACTGACTGCTGATAGTATTACATTACGATTATTAGATTATTTATTTATCACGGTCCTAAATTCTCGGTGCTTCTCGTAAAAGTCACCTGTGGCTGCAAAGCCACAACCGTGCTTGGTGGGTTAGCGTTGTGTTTCCGCTTGAATATGTAGACAATTATTGCCACAAAAATTAGTCCTAGAAGGATAATCGAACCAGTATTTTACTTAGGCCAATGTGACTGCATATCCGTTGACCAATCGTTTTCAGGAAGTTCAAGTGGTTTTGGGATTTGTTCTAATGCCTTTGAATACAATTGAAATTCCGGGTCTTGAAAACTCAACTATTCCGGTGATTTTTTGGAGATCTGCGGTTTTTAAATAGTTCGTATACAGCGTTAATAGTATCTATAGCTTCAAATTGTATTGTTACTCGCGATTCTCTCTAGCGGGGGTGTTAGAATTTCTCCTAAAATTGCCGCTTGGCAGTTTCCAGTACAATGAAAAATATAAGTTCCGTCTAAAATTACTCGCTGTTTGACTCCATCATCTTGAATCGTCATGGGTGTACCCAATAGGGCTGCTATTTGAATTTTCGAAGCGTTCGACGGAAGTGGCTGAATGAAACGCGTCCGCGTCTAACTTAAATAGCCGGGCTTCAGCTTGGGCAACCTGGCTGTCGTCATCCATCATGACTGGTATATGTTGAGCCGAGCAAATTATGATGTTTTCATCAATCGTCCGACAGTATCTGTCGTACAAGGATTCTGATATTCCCACTGAGAGATTATTTTTTTGAAGAAAGTATGGGAATTTCTGTAAGTGGGTCATGAAGTTGTCTTCCTGAACCCTTTGTACCAAAGGGTAGTACTCTATTAGCGGTAGCGCAGTCGATATAACAGGTATGCTGATTGTAAGGAGGTAATTTCCTGTTTTGGTTTGTTAATAAGTTGCATGTGATATTGCCAAAATTTTGAAGGCCGGGAAGTCCTCGGTATTCTCTACGAAAGGCAATTGTAAATTTTGTGGTAAACTTTCTTGAATAGCTCGTAATTTCTCCTGAGCCGTCTCGTAATCTATTATTGAGGAACTAAGCGTTTCAGTTTTTCCGAAATCGAAAGCCGTTATAAAGTTTGTTACGTCTGACATTACCAGAGCGACTTGTCCTAATAGATTGGCGAACAGTTTTGACTCATGAGGTCAGTGACCTTCATAGGCAAATACAAATCTGAAACTAGGGTTCGCAAAAAGCAGGTTGTGGTTGAAAGATTGATGGCTGGCAAACGAGAAAAAGACATTACACAGTGTTTCGTGTTAGTGTTCGGGCTGCGTAGAGGTGGCTGGGTCTCAGCGCAGGACAGTGCTCAGGCCAGGAGCTCTGCTGATTCTGGGACGATGTCGACGAGAATGATCAAAAATCCGCCGGAGGTTTTTCAGGAACTTTTGATTTTCCGGCGCGATGGTGGGGATCGGATTCTTCACCGGAGGTGGGAGACGGTGGCACTTCCCGCGGTTCGGATCTGCTGAAGTCAGCGCTCCCGTTGTTCTCCTTTTTTTCCCGGACGGCCATAATTCGGTCTCACAGCCATTAATTTTCAGATAGCCAAAAACAATGACTCGACCCCTCTCTCTCCCTCGACCGATTGAAAACTCACCGAACGTCCACCTGTAATGTGAGCTCCTCACGAAGAACAGATCTGTTTTGCACGGCTTCCTTCTGACAAGGGCTGCGACGAAGTGCAGGAAACTTCTTGGAACTTTATCGAAAGTTCCAAATGCGGGGTGCTGCACGACTTTTGTCAAACGTCGACGATAAGAGGGGTCGGTCATGTGCTGTCGAACAACGTGGACGGTACTGATGAGGATCGGTCGGGGAACGTTGCGCGGTATCGAGCTCCTCCCCTCCATAGTTTAATAAGATGAAGACGTGAAACGAGGCTGATATGGTGCGAAGTAAAGCGTGAAGTCCACGGCGATGGTGGTGATTGGCGACCGGTGGTGACTAGACTCTAAGGAGCGGTAGCAAAGTAACAGATACCTACTTCAGTCCAGAGCCTAGAGTAAGTCAGCATTCCTCATAGGAAGAGATTATGGCTGCCTGGACATTGTCGGCGGCCCCCTCCAGTCCTATCTTGTTAGGGATGTTGGGTTCTATCCCTTCCAGCTTAGCTGTGAGCAGGGGGCTGTACTTGTCCCAGTCTGTCAGCCGGGGTTTCCGATGACACCTGTGGTGTGACAATGACAGTTCTCTGTCCACTCTCCAGTTCCGGATAAGTGTCCTCGCATAGCCACTGGACAGGGTCAGGTCTATGACTTCATCCCTGGTTCTTGTCCTGAATGTGGGTTCGCTTCCGATATTACTTATACCTAGGTTATTCCTAATTATATAGTCAAGAAGTTTCTCACCTTTCAAATTGGTGTCTGTATATCCCCAAGCTGTGTTGTGAGCTCCTGGCGGAGGGTCCTGCATCTGACGGTCTGTTCTTTCGGGCGGGTCTCCTATACTGCAGCACCTGAGCCTCGAGCTTCTCTCTTTTCGCTTTCCTGCATTGGGCTCCTGATGGGCTCTTGACCTTAATCCTCTCGATCAGGTCCGCAATATCCCCTTGCTCATTCGGAGGCATAGCCGGGTTTATGGGATCACGAAGGCTCCCAGACCCTTGCTGCTCCGGAGCGCTGGGATCACTAGGGCTCCCTGCTTCACTATCTGTCTTCATGTCACATCCCTCGGAGCACTGAGGCTCCGGTTTATTAGTCTGCATATAAACGACCAGGCACCCCCTGTCCATGCATTCGTGTGAACTGGGTAACTGAGAGTGTCTTTGTACTCAGTCTTTGATCTGGGCAACACTGCCTTTCGGCGTGTCGTTCCATGTCTTTGTAACTGGTGCTTTGGATGATAACAAAGCACCTAATACCGCTGAGATGAGAGCTCGATTCACAGGAATGTTTGCTATGCTCCTGTGCTCAAATTCTGCCTCTCCGTCAGCGTTGACTCTGATACCGGACGCTTCGAACAACGTTCGCTGCTCACTCGAGAGCAAAGAAGCCGGAGTCCACCCCAACATGTTCCTGTTAGGTGGATCCTGACATTCTTGAGGCCTGAGCGCCTCAGGAATGTTCCAGTACACTGGTCCATGGATAGGGTCTAGTAAGGTACGTTTGAGATCGGCGATAATCTTGTAGACGGCGATCGCAGGCGCGGGAGTCGTTTCATATAAGATATGAGTGTTAGCGTCGACTCGACCGAAGTGACCTGGGACTCCATCTGTTACCAGCGGAAGTGGGAAGGCCGCAACCTCCGTTTTCCATTGGCGCGAAGAGAAGTACGAGATGCCACCTAAGCCTGACACGTACAGGAGGACGTCCTCGGGGAGAACCATCTCGAAGTCTCCCAGGTACGAACAGAGTTGCTGGAACTCCACTTGGTACATACCGCGCGAGGTGTATATCTGTAAAATCCTCCTCCACAATGCTACAGTGCAGTAATAAAAGAAGGCGCTAAACGGCCGGTACTTGCGCAAACCGCGGTCCGCTGCTACCTGTGCATTATATGAGGCCTCCACTATTACAGCTAATTGAGAAAGATCGACAGTCTCATCAAAGTTCCATATGTTGGAAGGAGGGACTCCCTCCAATTCCATCTTGAGGTTTTCGATGTAAGACTCAAGTTGTTCGATGGTTATTCCGGCCCTTGCTCGCCTGATATTTGCAGCAAATCGTGCGGTTAAATCCGAATGCCTACTCGTGAAATTTTGTGTCCATGCCAAGCATGTTATCCCAGAACCAGGGCCAGGCATGTTATCACTGAATAATGATACTTTCCGACCACACTCTTCCAGGTAGAGTTTAATCACACTACGCAGGTCATTTTTATTCATGGGAAAACCATACTCAGATATTTTTATTAAACAGTAGCAGAATTCTTTCTCTTCCTCGAGAGTGAAGATAAATGGCTTCCCTGTAGAACCAAAAGTTCCCGGCAAACATTATCAGCAAAAACAGCTGCTAGTTATCACGAATTATCATTACTAAGAAGGGATAAGTAGATGTTGTTGTTGAAGGCATTTTAGTTGCCATGATGATGGATATTTTTTCAAAGGTCTCCTGCCCCTGTACACTGATTACGTCACGATCGAAGTTTTTACATTTTTGGACCAAAGTATGCTGCCTGGAACAAAGTAACCTACCTTTACGGTACCACACATTATGTAAACCAACAAAACTCCCCCACCCCCTTCAGCTCTTTGAAAACTTTACAACCCAAAGACAACTGCGCGTACTTATTATTTTTTTTATTTTCTTGTTTAAGAATTTGGGGAAAAAAATTTGCTGCCTTACTTTACTCTTGCGTATTATTGTTGATAACGTCAACAGGGGTCCTCTACCATCTCAGACATACTACGCTGGAAGGTCTCTTCTTCCGGTTCAGCGCAAGCGGTATTTTTTCCTGACTCGGATAGTCCCTGAATCGAAGGAGAATCTCGTCCGATTATGTCGAGGACGGTTTTGTCGATTTCTGTGAATTCGCCATCAACAACACCTCCTGTCCCTGTTCTTTTGGCGTTGTCGTATTTGTCCTGCAAACATTACTCGATCACCATCATTACTCTGTTCGCCTCATCAGGTACATACAGACTGAGGTATGTACCTATTGTGTAGCCGCTAAATCGAAGACGTTTTAGTTGATACTGTTGCGAGCTCGCACCGGCGCCGGTCAAATGGGCTGCTGGCGTCGCAAGGTCAACGACCTGTGGAGGATTAAGGGTCTCGAACATTCAGGAACCTCCCCGTTCGTTCCAGAACATTCTCGGCCAGGCAGCAGGTATAAAACGGGCCCAGAAACGCCGCACAGTTCAGTTCAATTCGGAGTCCGGATATAGACACTTCGGGTTATAAATCGTACCGTGCCGCGTTATAAATAGTGCGACAACTAAGAACAACCATGTATTGTGATTCTGTCATTGTGTAAATGCGCGAATGTGAACAGTGTATTCAAGTGAACAATTGTTAATAAATTAGTTACTAAGAACATAAATCGTTACAATTGGTGTCAGAAGTGGGATATTCCTTGTTCTTAGCAATCCTGGGTACCATAGGAGTCCAACTCTGCTTAACACGGCGGACAAATCTGCGGGTTGTTGGGTCAATCGAATACATGTACGGAACCAGTGAATTAATCATACACCCAATTCGAATAAGAGCAGCCTCTTCGAAAAATGAATCAGTCGATTTATGCATCTTAGCGACGAACAGATTCAGGGAATTAATATCGGTCTGGTTCCAGCCTCTGACCAGGTTCATACTCAATCCAGCGCCCATCTTGTCCGAGTTGATCTCGTCGATGGCTATTTTCAGAGGCGTGTATGTGGGCTGGGCGCCGGTCTCATAATTAGTAGAAGAAATGGAGAAAGACCTGACTGGCAGTTTGTCCGAATAAATTGGCCATTCAGTCTGCTCCACAATCACAGCAGGTTCGGGGTCATCTCCAGAAGTCCCGGGAATTGGAGCATCCGAGACTGAAATGTTTCAACTTTGGTAGGTTCATAGCTAGGTACGTAACGTCATGTTCAGTGGCCGCCACATTGGACAGACTGAGTCGCTCCATTTCCACCAATCTGCTTTCTGAAAGCTTTCTGCTTTCTGCATCATCCGTTTCCTCTGTCTGCTCACTCTCTTCTCCAGTCATGAGTGCATGAACGGCTATTTTAAATTAAAAAAGTAGCCCCTGCGAAACTGGGTGACTTAGGCTATGTTGGGGAAATATTTGCTGGAGATAGGCTATGTTGTGTGAGTCTGACCCAAGTAGGTAGGTAACTACTTCAACTCAAGATATTAAAAAAAAAAAACATGTTTGCAAACACTTGTTTATTGTACAACGGTACTTCAGTAAAAAATAGTAAAATAAATAAGTACCTGAAAGAACTTTTTGTTACTTAACTAGAAAAATCACAGAATTTCGCTTTTCTTAGAGTCCGTTGAAATCTTACCCCTACTCAGAACAAGAACAATTGGTAAGTACCTACTGCAATATTAAACGAGTCCCAACCATAAGACTTGAAATGAGTAGAATGACTGGATAAATAAGGCACATGATATGTCACGCAGTCTCAAGTTTCACATAGAAGTCTCACTGAAGGGTTTGTCTCTTTTTTTTTTTTTTTTTTTTTTTTTTTTTTTTTTTTTTTTTTTTTTTTTTTTTTTAATCTTTATAAATCTATTTTGGGACGTTTCAGGAAGCGCAGATTGCGAAGTCACAAAATCACTCACGTGGCCGTTATTCGTAATATATTATATATTTTTATTCGACACCCGCGGGGCCCCGGCGAGCCCTGTTAGCGCGGGGCCCGGTGCCGTCGCACCACTTGCCACCCCCAAAGGCCGGCGCTGTCGTCTTCTATGCATCTGTAGGGACGTTTGGCACAGTATGTATCGACCATTAGGTCAATATGAGCCTCATACTGTTTGACAGTAAGGTAACGGCACTAGTAGTTGGCCGGCTAAGAGAAATCCCGCACTCATATACAAATAACATTAACTCAGTTATTAATATTGAATCTGTTCTTATTCAGAGATGTTGTTTAACTGCCTAGGTTGTTACTGACGATATTATTTTATGAAAAAGGTTGTGTAGCACAAATATTATTAATATTTTTGAAAACCCTGTACCTGTTTTAGTAGTTGACCACTTGAAAAAATGGAATCGCTAGAAGTTGACCACTATGATGATGCAGTAGTTGACCATATGCACTTCAAGTTTGTAACGCTGAGGGGATAGGATAGTTGACAAATAATGTCGTCAATATTCTTACCATTGTTTAATAAAAACAGTAAAAAAAGTTTTAATGAAAATTTTTAGTGTTAAAAATACGTAAGGTGAAAAAACAAAATACTTAATCTAAAAAGTTCCAAATCCTTAATTCCAAATAAAATCTAGCTCGGGAATGCTATACACATAACGTGTTTTGCTAGTTTTTAAAGGCTCACTGATATGAGAAACAACATCCTTCCAGTTATAATTAAGAATGTCAGGCCTTTCTGGCCATTTCCATAACCGTCCAGATCTCATCATCGCAGAAATGGTTGCTTCTTTCTTAGTGACACGCGTAATCTTCCCAGGAAAATATTCACCTTCGTAGAGGAATACAACAAATTCGCCAATGGTTTTTTTAACAGGTATCCAGTTAGCGCGAAAGTGATCACTTCCGTGGTCGCTTGAGTCTCCATCACTTTCGCTTGAATCACCTTTGAAACTGGAATTTGAACTCTCAGGTGGACAGCGTAATACTGTTTTTGCTCTTTTGAGTTTCAGTTTTTGTGACTTATCTTGTTTAACTTTATCCCTCTCTTCTCTTTTCCTTTGCCTTTCAGCAGCTCGCTCTTTCTTTAGCCTTTCCATATCTTCCTTTTTTTCTAATTTTTTTTAAAAAGTAGTCCTGACATAGCTTTCCTGAAACAATAGTTGGTATCTTTTCTTTTGACGTTCTTCTTTTCTTTGTTTCTTGTTCGCTGCGATAGAAAAAATGTATTTTAAATGGACTTGGCACTTTTGGTGAAGGATCTGCCATGTAGACACTTGACGCACCCGCTCTATCTTGGGGCAAAATGGCTGTTGGAGCAGCTGCTTGATCAAGGAGTCCAGTTGGAGAAGTGGCACTGTTGCCACTAGTTGAAGGTTGCTCATCTAGGAAAGAAACAGGTACTGGAGCAGATGCTTGATCGAGGAGTCCAGTCTGAGAAGTGGTATTGTTTGAAGGTTGCTCATCTAAGGTCGGAACATCTACTGCAGCAGATGCTTGATCGAGGAGTCCAGTTGGAGAAGTGGCACTGTTGCCACTAGTTGATGGTTGCTCATCTAGGGACGCTATATCGTTCAACAGTTGCTCTGCTTCATGTATCAAGTCATCAGATAAATTGGAGTAATTAATATAACTGGGATCAAGTGGAAATGAGTTGTCCTCAGTAAGTTCAGCCGCATCTGGAGCATTGTTTTCATCAGCATGGTTACCATAACTTTCCAATTCGGTTTGGGTTTTTTTCCACAGTAAGAAAAGTGATGTGTCCTCTATAGCCCCTTCCCATACATCTGAGCACCGAAAACTATCAACTTTGTTCCTTTCAATATTTGCATTTAGGAATGAGAGGCCTTGTTGCAAGGTCTTCATTATAATTAGGTCAGTTTTTAAAGTGGTGCTGTTATTATTTTCGTCTTCGCCAGGTACCTGAACAGCTGAGGGATTCCACGGGTGTAAACCACATTTCCGAAACCCGTTAGATAAAATACCTTCAGTGACTCTTTCATCGATCACTTCTTTGAGTAACTTTGGGAAATTTCTCTTTTTTAATGTTGGGGCGTCAAGATTGTTCGTTCTCCACTCGTGGACTTTCTTCCTCCAGCCCTCTTTGAGCGTTTTAAACACAGCAACATCCATGGGTTGCAACAGATGAGTTGCATTGGGATACAGTGCCACCAAAATGATGCCATGGCTATCACAAAATTGGCTAGTTTGAAAGCTTAAATGTGATACATGGCCATCTATAAACAATATAACTGGTAACACAATATGTTTTTCAACCAACCAAGGGTAAAATATATTGGCAATGAACTCATAAAAGGCCTCGCATGTCATCCAGCCAGAGTCAGTCTTACCAAAACCCCATGCTCCTGGAAAATTGTCAACAATGTCTTGGGGGATACGTTTATATTTGAAAAGAACTGTTGGAGGAGCAACAAGTCCACTTGCACTAGCTGTTATTAGAACTGTTACACACTCCTTTTCATCAGCATTAACCTGCTGATAGACAGTTTTTTCTCCTTTTTTTGCCAGCACTTTGGTCCCTTTAGGGTTGAGAAAAAAAGCAGACTCATCTGAATTGAAAAGCCGCGCAGGGTCATTGAGGATCATGTCGAGCTTGTTTTGTTTTAAATATTGAAGAACTTCTGAAATCCAGTTTTGTAGATCAGAGGTGGTGACGCTCTTGACAAAGTTAGATTTTGGGAAACGCGTGTTGATATACTTTTATTCCTCTTTAAAAAAGATTTAACCCAGGTCTTGCCTGGTGTATCATCCTTGAAGGGATTTGGACGTTTCAATTCGGTAATATATTTTCTCACACTCGTCGTCAGTTCTCCAACTGTGACTGGGAAACCGGCTGCAGCCATTTTCATAATCCACTTGCAGATTTCTTCCTCTTCAGCTTTGTTTAAAATGGAAGGTGGCCCCATCGTCCTGGAAAAACAATAACATAAGTGTAGTATTTGGTACTTATGTATAACATGGTTCAGAGTATGAAAAGGCTGGAAATACAAAATAGTAGGTACACATCTAAGTAAATAATTTTACCTTTCCATTGGAAGTTTCCCCTCCACTTTATACTTGAGAGTTGTGCGAGGCACACCAAACTTCCTGGCAGCCTCTCTAATTGGAGTTTTGTGAAGCAGTACATCATTTACGGCATTTTGGATAGCTTCCTCTGTATAATCGCGAAATTTTCCTTTTGTAGGAGGCATGATGATATCTGAAAAGCAAGCCAATAAATAAGTACATGCTTTGTAAGAAGGAAATTCAGAAGTTGACCATGGGTTGTGTCAGAAGTTGACCATGGTGGTCATCTACTGGAAAGGGCAACCTTGGGGACTTGGCAATTCGTGATGATATTCAAAATACTTTTCTTCTTCAACATGCGCTCATTTCTACGCCATAAATGATTTTTTTTATAACATCAGTAGTTGACCACGATGGTCAACTTCTGAAAATCAGCACTCTTTCATCAAGTAGTTGACCACCCCAAAATAGTGATCATGAAACGAGTAAACAACGAAATTCACACATAATTTTCATAAATTCCTCCACTACCCTTACACATCTTGACGAATTTACTACTCCTGGGTCGTCCACGACCCATGGTCCAAAAAATCATCTTGTCGTTTAAAAATCGGTGATTTTGGGAGTGAACTGGAAAATACAAGACCGTAGAAACGTAAGAATATTATTTTTAATTTTGGCAACTGTAACTCGCAAATAACTCAACTCTTTTGGCGGTAACTCGCAATATTTTTATGAAGATAGTACATAAACTTGACTTAGGACTCGTAGTTACCAAAGATCACAATGTTTAAAATTTTGAGCAGCAAAAAAGATAGAAAGGCCAATCAACAAAGTGTCAGCAAATATATATTTTTTTTAAATCTCCAAGTAAACATCACAGTATATAGTAATATAAAATTAGAATAGTCAGTTGAAATAACTGATTCAATTTGTCAATGACTTTCAACACTCCAATTGAAATTATTCCATTCTTGATTCGTTTGACTTCGCTTCACTCAAACATGATGGGCATATGGCTAATTTGTGTTCACCGCAAACGGACTTTTGGCAAAGCTGACAGTTTCCAATGCTTTTCCGGTCTTTCTTCCAGGGGCAGAAATTGCAGCGAACTCGTTTCGAAGTTGAAGATCGTTCAGGCTGAACTTCCACGAAATCCACATTCAGATACTGGCTCAATATCAATTTCAACCCTCTTGGGATTGGCTTGGTCAATCGTTCTTTCATGTGTGGAATGACCAGAGCATTGGAAAGAGTTTTCAAAAATGTTGTGCGATATCTGTTCGGGTTTGGTAACTCAGTCAAATTTGCTTTGTGGATCACATATGCGTTCAGAGCTGCTGCGTCCAATATCCCGTAGAAGTATCTCATAGGCCAACGGTTTGTCATTCTGGAGACGGATTTAGCATGGCAGAGCTTGTCGAATACATCCACTCCTCCCTTGGTCAAATTATAAAATTCGATTATTTCTGGCTTCTTGCTAGTTTCGTCGACTTGAACGGTGGAATGCATCGTGGAAATGAGGATCACACACTTGTTCCTCTTAGGCACGTAGGAGACAAGAGTTTTTGTATCATCGAATAGAAATCGGGACGATCCAGCAACTTGACTTTTGGGATCCACCATGGATGGAGGAAGTTCTTTTTTGTTCTTTCGGACAGTACCAACCAATGTGAGTTTGTTTTTCGACAACTCTTCCGCAAGCTGCCACGAAGTGAACCAATTGTCGGTAGTGACATTGCGGTTGGTCCCTTTCAATGGTTCAGTAAGACGCAGTGCGTATTGCGATGCCAGCAATAAATCACTGTTTTCTCTGTTTTCCTTGCCAATGTACGGAATCCCGCCACAGAAATAAAATGTCCTAGCGTCGCACATTGATATGATTTTCATCCCGTATCTGTCAGGTTTTTGGGGTATATACATACGAAACGGACATCTGCCTCTGAAGCCCAAAAGTGTCTCATCGACTGTAACATACTCGGACGGAGTGTAGTGTATTCTACAGTTCTCATTGAACGAAGTCCACATCTCGCGAAATGGAGCAAACTTATCATTAGCCCTTCTAATGGCTCGAGTACTTTTCGAATCAAAACGAAGGCAATACAGGAGAAATTCAAACCTACACTTGCTCATCGTGCAGCGGAATATTGGTGGGCCGAGTGTGGTAGAAAACAAATCATCTGTTGACAATCTGCAACTTTTTAGTACTCCAGACATGAGCAACAAGCCCATGAGAGCTCTGATCTCGTTTTGATCAGTTGGACCAATGAAAGACTGTTTTGTGGTGAACTTCAATGACTTAGTTTCAATTTCTTCATTGGTATATTTTACCATGAGAGCTATCATTTTATCTGTGAAAAATAGAGAAAATATTTCGTTTTCGTCAACAACCCCTTTGGCAACTCCTTTTGGTCCTGGCAGGTGTGTTACAATATTTTTTTGGGGGGTTCGTGAGAACATACTTGCAACTGGTTTATCTGACCAGATTGTTTCAAGGTCTTTCCCTAAAACGAAGTGTACCTCGTCATCATCTTCTCTGGGGATTTCGTAGCTGCTGTCTTCATTCTCAACAGACATGGAGTCTTCAAAGTCTGGAACGTAGTCAGCGTCGTCAGACACGTTATTGTCATTCTCCAGAATAAAATCTTCTAGCTCACTGCATTCACTTTGGTCCAGATCTTCTTCTTCTTCCTGGTTGAGCAATTCGGCAAGAATATCTTCATCTGTTAGGAACATTCGATTCCCAGCCATTTTTACTGCAAAATAAAACAAGAAGTTATAAAAAAATACTACTAGACAGACGAGATAACTTTGAAAAATGTGTGACATCTTCCCTACCCCTGGGTCGTACATGACCCACGAGTTGGAGTTGTCTCAGGAAAACGTGCGTACAGGTTAGAAAAGGCGGTAGAGCACTTACCTTATCACTAGGACAGCTGGAGACGAACTGGCCGAGAGGGTACAGGTGGGTCTGCCCCCTCTCCCACTCCTGCTGAAAGGCGCAGGTGCCGAAATTGCAGCTCTGGGTCGCCTATGACCCTGTGGGTAGTGGAGGAGGGTTAATAGAAATCAAATCGAAATAGAAAGAAAAAGCGTTACTTTAATCGGATGAAATGTAATTGTGGAAGCGTGAAAATTAGAGTAATAAATTAATGAAAATATAGGAACTTCGGAAGGAAAATAAATAAATACAATTGTCTGTGAAGATATAAAAGCGATGGTATAAATAAATTTTAATGTACGACCTGGCCAGGTATTGAATGTCGACGTCGGAGATTCGGAGGAAGACGAAGGCTAGGTGACAACAAGGACTACTCACAGCACCAACAAATTGTTTTTACGAATATATCCCTTGAAATAACTTGGACGCTTCATCTCGAGACAACTGTACATGGTGGATCGACAGAACTGGTTCCAAAACTCACCTGATGCACGTATCGTCTGTCATGAACGGCGAATCGGTCTTGAAATGTTTTAAATTTGGTAGGTTCGTAGCTAGGTACGTAACGTCATGTTCAGTGGCCGCCACATTGGACAGACTGAGTCGCTCCATTTCCACCAATCTGCTTTCTGAAAGCTTTCTGCTTTCTGCATCATCCGTTTCCTCTGTCTGCTCACTCTCTTCTCCAGTCATGAGTGCTATCCTCGTTGGTCCTTCTGCATTGGCCCAATGTCTAGGAGCATCCTCTGCTCCAAGACCAATGATGTATTTGGCTGTCAAATTCCTTGGTAGGGTCTTCCAAATCGCTGGTGTAGGTCGCCGCTGCTCTTCCATGAAACACGCTGGGGGCGTCAGCAAGCGCGAGGGTCCATCATCTTCATTGCTGCTCCTCTCTTCAGAGGAGGCCAAGTAGACGGGGTTCCGTGTGAGTTTTGGGAGCGGATTTCCCGGTCCGAGATACCTGTATCCAGGCATCAGAAAACCTTTCTTCCCCATGTTGTCCTCTTTATATTATACCTTCTCACTTATTATCTGCTCGCCTTTTCGTTCCGCATTGTCCCGAGGAGTGCGGAAATAAATGAAAAAATAGATGTGATGAAATATGACGATCGAAGGAAAGCCAGTGTCGGTTGGCTGGGCCCAGGCGCTGATTCAGCTATCGCCGCGAGCCGGTTGCTGATCTCCTTTCGAGAGCGTCGCTCCTCTCTCTCCCCGCAGTCGCCCGTGGATGTTAAGTTCAAAAAATTTTTTTTTATTGTGTGAACATGTCGCGGGTGAAGATGCAACAGTGCCTAAGTCATTTTGGACAACTTTTCAGGGAACACAAAAAAACCGTTTCCAACCTTCATTATAACGTTTTATGGATTATTTTCACTACATAGGTGATGTCGATTGCGAGAAGCATCGATTGAACGGCTATTTTAAATTAAAAAAGTAGCCCCTGCGAAACTGGGTGACTTAGGCTATGTTGGGGAAATATTTGCTGGAGATAGGCTATGTTGTGTGAGTCTGACCCAAGTAGGTAGGTAACTACTTCAACTCGAAATATTAAAAAAAAAAAAAAACATGTTTGCAAACACTTGTTTATTGTACAACGGTACTTCAGTAAAACATAGTAAAATAAAAATAAGTACCTAAAAGAACTTTTTGTTACTTAACTAGAAAAATCACAGAATTTCGCTTTTCTTAGAGTCCGTTGAAATCTTACCCCTACTCAGAACAAGAACAATTGGTAAGTACCTACTGCAATATTAAACGAGTCCCAACCATAAGACTTGAAATGAGTAGAATGACTGGATAAATAAGGCACATGATATGTCGCGCAGTCTCATGTTTCACTTAGAAGTCTCACTGAAGGGTTTGTCTTTTTTTAACATGGAATCATGTTTTAGCGATAGATCCTCCTGCAAAAAGTGAGATGAATTTCACTTACAACCGAGTCGTTGCTAGGGAAATGGTACTTCGTCATTTCTCATCCCACAAAATTCGTTCACCACTCGTTGGATAGCTCTCGAATTATCAAAAAATATCATGTGTTCTTTCCATGTTAATAGAAATCAAATCGAAATAGAAAGAAAAAGCGTTACTTTAATCGGATGAAATGTAATTGTGGAAGCGTGAAAATTAGAGTAATAAATTAATGAAAATATAGGAACTTCGGAAGGAAAATAAATAAATACAATTGTCTGTGAAGATATAAAAGCGATGGTATAAATAAATTTTAATGTACGACCTGGCCAGGTATTGACTGTCGACGTCGGAGATTCGGAGGAAGACGAAGGCTAGGTGACAACAAGGACTACTCACAGCACCAACAAATTGTTTTTACGAATATATCCCTTGAAATAACTTGGACGCTTCATCTCGAGACAACTGTACATGGTGGATCGACAGAACTGGTTCCAAAACTCACCTGATGCACGTATCATCTGTCATGAACGGCGAATCGGTCTTGAAATGTTTTAAATTTGGTAGGTTCGTAGCTAGGTACGTAACGTCATGTTCAGTGGCCGCCACATTGGACAGACTGAGTCGCTCCATTTCCGCTTTCTGCATCATCCGTCTCCTCTGTCTGCTCGCTCTCTTCTCCAGTCATGAGTGCTATCCTCGTTGGTCCTTCTGCATTGGCCCAATGTCTAGGAGCATCCTCTGCTCCAAGACCAATGATGTATTTGGCTGTCAAATTCCTTGGTAGGGTCTTCCAAATCGCTGGTGTAGGTCGCCGCTGCTCTTCCATGAAACACGCTGGGGGCGTCAGCAAGCGCGAGGAGGAATATTTGCTGGAGATAGGCTATGTTGTGTGAGTCTGACCCAAGTAGGTAGGTAACTACTTCAACTCAAGATATGTTTGCAACAAGATGTTTGCAAACACTTGTTTATTGTACAACGGTACATCAGTAAAAAAAATAAAAATAAAAATAAAAAAATAAGTACCTAAAGGAACTTTTTGTTACTTAACTAGAAAAATCAGAATTTCGCTTCTCTTAGAGCCCGCTAAAATCTTATCCCTACTCAGAACAAGAACAATTAGTAAGTACCTACTGCAATATTAAACGAGTCCCAACCATATGACTTGAAATGAGTAGAATGACTGGATAAATAAGGCACATGATATGTCGCGCAGTCTCAAGTTTCACATAGAAGTCTCACTGAAGGGTTTGTCTTTTTTTTTTTAATCTTTATAAATCCATTTTGGGACGTTTCAGGAAGCGCAGATTGTCTTTTTAGTGCTCTTCTGCTGTCTTCTTCAAGGGGTATGGCATCGTAAAACGCTTGGCAGTCAACAGGGATGAATCTTTTCAAATCTGGCAGATCAGAAAATTTATCCCTGGGAATTTTCAACCTTTCTTCGTATAGCCTGGGGAACTCGGTAGTGGCGGACACCTTTTTGCGATTGCGATGACTGATAGGGAGCTCCTGCCACTCTCAAGTGGGGAACAGAGTAGGTAACTCGGTGTAAAAGTCAATTTACCAATCACGCTGAGTCGAAGCGTATCCAAATTGGGGAAGAGCCGCACTATTTCACTGATGATATCAGTGGACCTTCTTAAAATGTCGGTTCGTAATAAGATTCAGCTCTCTCAGACTGACTTTGACGTTTCTTATTTTTTGCAAATCAAAATTACTCAGGGTACAAATAAAGGAGGATACGAGTTGATCGGCTAGTGCTGTATGAAACGTCCAACACTCACTTGCAAAACAAAGGACAATCGCACTTACACCCCCCCCCCCCCCCGGTAGAGTTAATACTCGGAGATTGGGTCCTTAGTGATACATCCATTCTATCCACAATCTGCTTCTGCCATAATCATCAATCATGCAGGAATACTTGTCACAGGGACACGACAGCAAAAGCGATGTGAAACGCAGTACATTATTTGATAAGAACATGTGAACTTGGAATACGATGATTTTCTGAATGATGACAATATACAAATTCATCCCCCTCAGATGAACCTGTTACAGAGGAAGGAGATTTACCTCAGGCAGCTATAGCCGTACAAGCGGAACTCATGCCACAGATGAGTCGAGGTTGATTCACTTGTGTATAATATTGAACGCTTGCATCAGTGTGGCTAATAAATGAAACGTTTTCCAGTCTCAGTTTCAGTCTTTTATTAGGTAACTAGCCCAATAATAAAATAAACATACTATTTACTATTTCTCAATATTGAACGAAAATAGAAAGGGCGGTCCATTTCAGGGCTATTCATTTTCTTCCACACAACATTCAGGTTCAATATACAACACTTTTCGTGAATTCACTGGCTGGAAGAGCCAGTTGAATTTCTAATTTTTTAAATCTAGCTTCACGTTTCTGTTGGAAAGCGGGAAGGCTTCCCATACATGACCTGAGAATTCGTCTGTGCAATCGATTCAGTTTACACATAACTGTTTTGCAGGCTCCACCCCAAATTGAAATTGCATATTGTAAAGTGGACTGTACAAGAGATACGTATATCGGCCTCAAGCGCTCATCGGAGACGGCTGATCTCACATTCCTCAATAATGGGAGGAACTTTCTGAGTATGCCGTACAGATAATCAACATGATTCGATCAACTCAGGGAAGTGCCCAGCATCACGCCTAAATATTTGTACGTTGAAACCATTTCTAGCGGTGAGCAATTGCAATTGGTATTGTCGTGACACGACGCGTGTAATTTCGATCGCCCTCGGCCTTCCTCACGTAGATGTGGTTTTTGACCCACACATACTTAATACCTTGCTCTTTAGCTGTTGCTTTTGTTGAGCGTAGCAGCTCCGCGCGAGATGAGGTCAAGTTCTCGTTGATGTAGATTTTCCCGTTCAACCATCCGCTGTGCCGTTTCCGTGCCGTAAGATCTCCGTCTGCTTTGGCAGCGCTGATGAGTTTCTCAGAAGCACTCGATGAGGACATTGACGCCAGGATTTTCCGCGGGCGGTCCTTACGAAGAGGACCAACTCTAAATGCTGTGCGCACCGTGTCACCGTCGACTTTCAATACCTTGGAAACCTCCCGTGCAATATCACAGTTTTCGTTTTGACATTTTCATGTCATTACTTTGGCACACAACCCGAAAAGCGTTACACGAAAGCGTTACTTTTTTACGCCCCGCTTCCCCCTCACGCCAAGATCAGTATCCTTGGTATCCTTCTTGGTTTCTTCGTATCCTTGGCTCCCGCCCTTTAACGCTCTCCTAAGATCAACCTCTCATTTTCCCATTCACTTTGTCTCTCTCTCTTTCATCAGTTTATTATCGATACCCCTTTCTCGCCACGTACCACGGACGAAGAAAAGTTTCAACGATATTTACAAACGCGATCGTTATTTAAAAGGAAACGGAAATCGAACGCTAAAAAACAATGTGATTATCGTGCAAGTAAAATAAAGCGTGTGCAGTACTGACGCCGGTACATTTGCAAAGCGGAAATCACGATCGATGGAGAGCGAGTGTTACTCGTGACTATCTATCTGTCGAACAGAACAACATTGTCCGAAAAAATTCAATTCTTTGAGTGATACCTTCAGCCTTATTCGATTAAACATAGAGGTTTATTCTTGTTTCTGGAACCCTTACGATTATTCGAGAAACCGATCGTACTGTGCGGGGATTTTAACATCGAAATTCGTTCAGAGAGTTCAGAAAATGCCTCCCTATCTTGCAGACTCGTATGCAAGCGGCCAAATCGGGTTCGAACCCCTCGAATTCCAGTGAAACTTGAGGATGTTATGGGTGATTTTCATACAGTCGATTTGGCCCCTTGCATACGAGTCTGCAAGATAGGGAGGCATTTTCATGTCATCGCTGTGCATTAGCTACCAACAGGATAGTCATTAGTAGTAGTGATACTCAGCAGTGGCCGATGATGACTAAAGTATGAAATGTAAGCAAGAGTTTGTACGTTATTCAAATTTCTGGTAAATATTCCATCGATACAAGTCATATTGCGCGTCGTCGACACATCAACGGAATTGCTTAGCGAACAGCAGAATGTTTCGTTCATGAATTTACGGAACTGTATGCCATCATCTGAACGAAAGTCGATGTTAAAATCCCCGCACAGTACGATCGGTTTCTCGAATAATCGTAAGGGTTCCAGAAACAAGAATAAACCTCTATGTTTAATCGAATAAGGCTGAAGGTATCACTCAAAGAATTGAATTTTTTCGGACAATGTTGTTCTGTTTGACAGACAGATAGTCACGAGTAACACTCGCTCTCCATCGATCGTGATTTCCGCTTTGCAAATGTACCGGCGTCAGTACTGCACACGCTTTATTTTACTTGCACGATAATCACGTTGTTTTTTAGCGTTCGATTTCCGTTTCCTTTTAAATAACGATCGCGTTTGTAAATATCGTTGAAACTTTTCTTCGTCCGTGGTACGTGGCGAGAAAGGGGTATCGATAATAAACTGATGAAAGAGAGAGAGACAAAGTGAATGGGAAAATGAGAGGTTGATCTTAGGAGAGCGTTAAAGGGCGGGAGCCAAGGATACAAAGAAACCAAGAAGGATATGTTGTATTTATGAACAGAACACATTAATACTCGATAAATACTTTATTGATCTTCCAATAAACAATCTCCAATTCAGCTATATATATCAACCACCACCACCAACGCAAAACCTCCTCCACCCTCTCTCGCGCTCACGCTAACGTTCGTTCACAACATGTGTCCTGGCAGGTGCTATGTCACAACATCTCCCCCTCTCACATCAAAGGTCCAGGATGTTCCGAGGCTTGGGGACACGAGCCGATCTGCGTGGAGCCTGCTGCGGTGGCTGAGATGGAGAGCCTGTCGGGGGTGTTCGCAGAATGGACGTACTGCACTGAGCAGTCCTGCGTGGAGCTTGCTGGGGTGGCTGAAGTGGAGAGTCAGTCTGGGGTGTTTGCAGAACAGGGATGGGCGCACTATGTTGGGGAGTCTTGGGGTCTGGTGGTGGCATCCTGTCTGCCTCTTCGCTCTTCTCTGTTGAAGACGTCATGGGGTTGAAGGGGACAAGGCCAACCCTGTTCCGGCGCACTATGTTGGAGTCAGTTTGGACTGTATACGAGCGAGGCTGTTTCAGCTGCTCCACGATGATACCAGGTTTTTTTGCATCTCGTATCCAAACGTTCTCGCCCTCCTTAAGTGGCCTCAAACCCTGAGCACCATGGGAATCATTGTAGTTTCGTTCCACGCGTTGCCTGCGGTGTTCTTCTTTTTCTCTAACCTCCGCATGACGGGGAAGCTTGGGTTTGAGGTTGGCTGGAACCGTTGGAACTGTGTCTCTCAACTGACGTCCCATGGAGAGCTGTGCAGGGGTATACCCATTCTCCAAGCCAGAGTTCCTGTATGCCAAGATTCCCAAGTAATAGTCCTCTTCTTTTCTTATGATGTTTTTCACGATTTTCACACCAGCTTCAGCCAGTCCGTTTGCCTGAGAATGTTTGGGACTGCTGGTATGAAGTGTGAAGCCATACTTTTGGGCAAATCTATCAAATTTAGCAGAGCCCCAGAATGGCTCAAACTGTGAGCCACAATCTGCCATGATGGATTCTGGAATACCATGACGCGCCATAATGGCCGACATTTTGCCAATAACTGTATCCATTGACAGATTTGACAATTCTTCAACTTCTGGATATCGTGAATAACGATCGATCATAACCAGGAACCACCTTCCTTTGGCCTTGAATAGATCAACTGAAGCTTTCTCCCACGGCCGAGATGGGAAAGGAATTTGCAGAAGGGGCTCATTTCGTTGAACACGAGTAGTGGCGCACATGAAGCAATTTTCAACCAGGGTCTTTATATCCTTTGAAATGTGTGGCCACCAAACGGCATTTTTCGCACGTGATCGGCATTTTGAGATCCCCAAATGCCCCTGATGTAGTGCAGAAAGGACCCGTCGCCTGGATGGAGTGGGGATGACGACCCTACCATTCATCAAGAGCAAGCCAGCATACTCTGAGAACTGAGTCCGTCGTTCATAGTAAGGAAGATATTTTGCTGGAATCTCCTGGCGGGAGGGCCAACCCTGCAGCATGCATTCTTTGGTGTAAGTGCTCTCCTCATCTTCCTGCTGTTCCTTCCAAATCTGGTGGTCATATTTCCTGTGGAGGTCCTTCAAGGTGATCTCCATGAGCAGCTCTGCTTCGTTTGTTGGCTTGTATGGTTCTACTGTGTACAGAGGCTTCCTGGACAAGTGGTCTGCTGTCGTCAGCTGTTTGCCTGGCACATGCACAATGGTATAATTGAACCGCATCAACCTCAGCCGGAATCTGAGAAGTCTAGGAGACAAACTATCCATGGGCGTTGTCGAAAAAATAGGAATCAGAGGTTTATGGTCTGATTCCAGAATAAAATCGAGTCCAATCAAGTAATCGCGCAGCCTTTCGCAACACCATGTAGCAGCCAGACCTTCCTTCTCAATTTGCGAGTATCGCTTTTCCGTTTCGTTCATTGTCCTCGATACGTAGGCCACTGGCCTGAGCACGCCCTCATGTTCTTGTAGCAGAGCCCCTCCAATCCCGTAGGCTGAAGCATCTGCTGTAACAACTGTCTTTCGAGATGGATCATAGGCTGCCAACACAGGGGGCGAAGTCAATAGATCCTTCAACTTTTGAAAAGCTTCCTTCTGCTGATGACCCCAGACGAACATTCTGTCATGTTTTTCCAGTTCATACAGTGGAGCCAGCAGCTCTGTTCTCTGAGGAATGGCTTTGGCCAGAAAATTTACCATACCCAGGAGTCCTCTCAACTCCGTCAAGTTGCTTGGGGGTTCCAACTCTTTAATAGCTCTCACCTTATCAGGGTGAACGTGAATGCCATCATTATCTATGAGATGGCCAAGAAACTCAATTCGACGTCGACAAAATTGGGTTTTTGCTTTATTGAGCGTCATGCCCACTGCACTGAGTTTGCGAAGAACGGCCTTCAACCGTACATCATGTTCCTGCTTAGTGGCTCCAAAAATCAGAATATCGTCCAGTAGGCATATAACCCCCTCACAACCCTCCAGCGTTTCAAACATCCGCCGCTGAAAGTGTTCCGGTGCGTTGCAGGCCCCAAAGGGCAGTCTTTCGAAGCGGTACCGCCCCCAAGGTGTAATAAAGGTAGTCACATCCTTCGAGGGCTCATCCAGTTCCACCTGATGGAATCCTGATTCTGCATCTAGCTTGGAGAAATATTTTGCCTCTCCAAGAAGACCCAATGAATATGTCACATCTGGGATTGGTAAAAATTCTCTCTCAACGCAAGAGTTCAGCTGCCTCAAGTCCACACAGAGGCGCACATCCATTTTAAGACTGCTCTTCTTTGGCACCACCACTAGGGGTGAGCACCATTCAGTTGGCTTGCTCACTTTCGTAATAATACCTGTAGCTTCCATTTTATCAAGTTTTTCCTTCACCAGCTTCCTCAGGGGAATTGGAATACGTCGTGGAGTTGACACAGCAAAAGGTTTGCTGTCTTCCTTCAGTTTTATTGTACACGATCCAGGTATCTTCCCAAATCCCCTGAATAAATTAGGGAATTCTGCTCTGATGCGCTCCTCCTCTCCTTGCTCATCCCTAATTTCATAGATACGTTTCAGGAGTTGCAAATCTTCAACTGCTTTCCGCCCAAGCAGAGGGCGCTGCAGGCCTTCGATGTAGTAGACTCTTTGCTTGGTGACTTTCCCCTTATAACTGAGACTTTCATCTGTGACTCCTACAACTGACATTCGACTACCATCAGCTGTAGAGAGCACCTTGCTTGTTTTGTTCAATTTCTCATCACCATTGAGGTAGGATGATGGAATTACCGTCACATCACTCCCTGTGTCAATCTTGAAATTGATCTCTCGACCTCTGACTGTAATGCTAGCAGACCAGTCTTCACCACCTCTCTCATGAACTGCACAACAAGAACCTGAACTGTCCGACTCATACGCAAGCTGGGTATCTTTTTCTTCCACCTCCCTGACCCTGAAATTTTTCTTCCTGCTGGGGGCCTGAGGTGATGTACCTGGGAACTTTTGCCTGGCCTTTCCAGGGCAAGCCCGGGAGTAGTGTCCCTCCAGATCACACGTGTGGCAAATCGCTGAGCGGGCTGGGCATCGGTCCCCTTTGCCATGAAACAACAAACAACATTCACATGGTTTGCCGACTTTAGGTTTTTGCCTAGACTGTATTCTGTCCACATTGTGTGCTCCGGCACTCCCTACATTAAGAACTTCCTGCTGCTTCTTCACCTCTTCCGACTGTTTTGCCATTTTCATGGCTGTTTCCAAAGTCAACTTTTCGTCCAATTGCATCTTTTCACTGAGCTTTTTATCTGAGATACCCACCACAATACGATCCCGGATGAGTTCCTCCCTCAATGTCTTGTAATCACAACGCTCTGCCATGGAATGTAGCTCAGTTATAAAATCCGCCACTGGTTCCCCCACCAGCTGGACCCTACTGTTGAACCTGGCTCTCTCAAAAATGACATTCCCTTTTGGAGCAAAATAGTCATCCAATGCCTTCACTACTGAAGCATAGTCTGTCTCCTTACCTGAGGCCAAGTTCAATTGGGGTAAAATGTCGTCACCTTTATCTCCCATGAGGTACAACAACGAATTTACCTGGTCTGCAGACTCCTCCTTATCCATTTTAGTAGCTTTTCGGAAGCGTTCAAACCGCCTCTTCCATTTAGTCCAACCCTTTGGATCCGAAAAATCAAATGGCTCAGGTGCTGGGATGTTATATGTAGCCGGTTTGTCGCTCATCTTAACGAGGCTGAACACCACACGAGGAATCTGCCCAACCACTGAGTGTTGTCAACACTACACGATCGCGACCACGAATCCCGCGAAATTTCCACTTGGAATTGTAACTGAACTCACTGAACTGAATTTACCGCTGTCACCATGTTGTATTTATGAACAGAACACATTAATACTCGATAAATACTTTATTGATCTTCCAATAAACAATCTCCAATTCAGCTATATATATCAACCACCACAACCAACGCAAAACCTCCTCCACCCTCTCTCGCGCTCACGCTAACGTTCGTTCACAACATGTGTCCTGGCAGGTGCTATGTCACAACAGGATACCAAGGATACTGATCTTGGCGTGAGGGGGAAGCGGGGCGTAAAAAAGTAACGCTTTCGTGTAACGCTTTTCGGGTTGTGTGCCAAAGTAATGACATGAAAATGTCAAAACGAAAACTGTGATATTGCACGGGAGGTTTCCAAGGTATTGAAAGTCGACGGTGACACGGTGCGCACAGCATTTAGAGTTGGTCCTCTTCGTAAGGACCGCCCGCGGAAAATCCTGGCGTCAATGTCCTCATCGAGTGCTTCTGAGAAACTCATCAGCGCTGCCAAAGCAGACGGAGATCATACGACATGGAAACTGCACAGCGGATGGTTGAACGAGAAAATCTACATCAACGAGAACTTGGCCTCATCTCGCGCGGAGCTGCTACGCTCAACAAAAGCAACAGCTAAAGAGCAAGGTATTAAGTATGTGTGGGTCAAAAACCGCATCTACGTGAGGAAGGCCGAGGGCGATCGAAATTACACGCGTCGTGTCCCAACAATACCAATTGCAATTGCTCACCGCTAGAAATGGTTTCAACGTACAAATATTTAGGCGTGATGCTGGACACTCCCCTGAGTTAGTTGAATCATGTTGATTATCTGTACGGCAAACTCAGAAAGTTCCTCCGCTTTTCGGGTTGTGTGCCAAAGTAAAGACATAAAAATGTCAAAAATATTGTATTTTTGTAATGGGCGAATTTATAATGTATGGTCCCCCCACAGGGGACTTGAGGCAGTGGACGTTGCAACCCGCAGTGCATTCTAAAGCTGAAACAATGGAAAAAAAAATCATGGAATGAATAAAACCAAAGTAAACCAAAAAAGCCAAGAAAGTTTATTGAAAAATTTTTAAATTACATTTTTACAATTTTGTATGTCAATAAGTAACATAAAATAATAGAAGAAGGCAGTTTGAATAACTTTGAAAAACTCCACCACAACTTGCCAACTCAAACATGATAACATAAAATAATTTTTGAAAATGAAACCTACTATATTAGATTGAACTTTCTGTGGAATTCAAAAAAACAATGTATGTGAAGTCCGACATCACAAGTTGAGCACATACTACGGGTATGCTTTTTGCAGAGCCTACACTTTTTTTGGGAGCACTGTTCTTGCTTATGCGTATCAACTCCCTTGGCCTGCTCCATCTGTTTTGGTTTTCCTTTTGGTACTGAAGACATTGACAGCGATTTCTTTTTGGGTTTGCCGAATGTTTGAACCATGGTTCGCCGAAAATCACAATAAGTAAGGTTGGTCTGTGACACCTGTTTTTTGATTAGCCATGCATTAGTGCAAGCAGAATCAAGACCGAAAAGGAAAAGAGGGTACCACCATTTCCGTCCTTTCAAGGACGTTCTCAGAGAATGCCAATTCTCATCAAATCGATCCACGCCACCCATATAGGTGTTGTACATTTTCACAATCGTTGGACAGGGCACTGAGATTTTAGTTTTTTTTCCCTACCATTCCAATTCTTTCTACTTTGACGAAAGGAGTTACGCCATGGCAGTTGGATGCGACATTGACAATATTATTGTCATTCTATTTGGCGACAATAGGGGAATCTGTATTTTTGAAAACGCAACTACCCCTTTTTGTTTTCTTCATTTCGGCCGAGGAAGTCAGCGGACAGTTTCCAATTCTATTTTCCCTTATGGTACCTGTTCCTCCTATATTTCTTCCCGATAGTTGTTGCAAAATCTCGATGCTTGTGAAAAAGTTGTCAAAATAAATATTATACGGTGCCAATTCTTTAGGTAACCGAGAGGATAGCTCCAGTATGACTGCAGCCCCCAAACCGAATTTTTCTTGAAGTGGAAGTGCGGCGGCCGTTGATCCTTGGTAGGGTTCAAAAGTGGCTACATAGCCATTTCTTGTTGCACATGACCAGATCTTGTACCCAAATCTGATAGGTTTTCCTTTTATGTGTTGTTTACACGAATTTTTGCCATAGTAGGGTACCATGCTTTCATCTATAGATGAATGCGAGGAGCCAACTTTTTCAAAGTATCCGATATAAATTAGCATTCAGCAAATTGAAATATTTTCTAACCTTCCCAAACTTGTCATTTGGTGGTAGCTTGGCATTATCTGCCAAATGAATGAACCTTTGAATCTCGAAAAATCTATCCCTCCTCATACTTTCTGAAACCAACGTGTTGTAAGTATCCGACTCCGTTTCCAAACATAAGAAATCACAATCACAAATCGATCACACCAATGAACGCAACAGAACTTAGTAAATTTAAAAAAATGGGACTCAAGTAGTAAGATTGAAGCTCACTCTGCGGAGGTGTTGCGATTGAAGGGAAATAGTTATCAGCCATTACATTTTTGTATTCACGTATTTTTACAGTATTTGGGCTTTTATTTGTTTCGAAATAACACAATCAGGAGGGGGGGGGGGGGCAGCCCTCTGGGAGATGACGCAGGCTACGCGTCGACATTTGAAAGCGCGGTAATGATAGCTCTTGTAGATTCGGACAGAATCTCGCTGTAAAAAAAAGGAGCAGAGATTAAAAAACCGTTTTTTCACATTTTGATCGCTCTGTAAAATTGTCGCGTAAGATGGATCATATTCGCTACAGGACTCCTTACCAATCTTCTCAATAGTATTCATAGGCAACTGATTCCCACGAACCAGGTGAAGGCTAGTGAGTTAGGGGCACTGAGTAAGAAAATTGTGAAAATGTGGCTCCGTTATATATACGTTCCAATACTCGCGTCCTAAACGGAAATCGAGTGTAGTGGTTCGCCTCCACGAGTCATCAGCAATTTGGCGCCATCTTTGGCAAAGTATGGGAGAATGCGACACACATCAATAAAAAAACTGATGTATTCAATGATAGTCTATTTCCACCCAAAAATTGAGAGTAAATTGGTTGAATCAATTTCGACGGTCAGGTCATCATTAGTAAATAACAAGTAAATTTATTCGTACACACGTTATCGTTTCTAGCATCGAGATACGGTCAGGAAATTCTCGTACATACCTTGGGCGAAATGTAACTTTTCTACAGGAGACAGTTTGTCGAAAATTAACGCCAGGCAATCGTAGTTTAACCTCTCCGAGGGATCTATTTGCATGCTATCGAGAGAATGCAGAAAGCAATATTACAGTAGAGCGCCTGAAACGGAGCTCGAAATGGGACTGTCGTCCAATTCGGGGGCGTGGTTAGGTAGTCTAAACTGAACTGCCTTGCACGATATATTATAAATAATAAGCGTAATATCAAAGAAGACAGCATTCGGTATCCACTTATAGCCAGCAACTTCGCTATGTATCCATTGACTCGCCTCATTTCTCCTTTCATGCTTTCGTTATATGATTGAAGCATGGTGACGTAATCTCCCAGGATGTTATGGTAAGGGGCCAGCTGCGCTTTAATGTCATTAATATGAGACTGCCTGTAGTTCGTGTTTGCGGAACTCATACATTCGATGATGTGGACAATGGGACCCATGGTCATTCCAAGGGAGGATTTTACTTGGTGATTGAATCCTATTCCAGTAGCCAGAGGGAAGTACGCGTCTGCGAACCCATGCTCTGAAATTCTCTTGGATTTCCTGTCCGCAGACTTGCTATAGACACCTGGCTGAGTTGGGGGCACTGAGTAAGAAAATTGTGAAAATGTGGCTCCGTTATATATACGTTCCAATACTCGCGTCCTAAACGGAAATCGAGTGTAGTGGTTCGCCTCCATGAATCTTCAGCGATTTATTTACATTATTCCAATCGCTTGGCACTTCCGTGCGTGATTTTTGATTGACCAAAGACATGGCTTTATCACTTTCCATGTATGAATGGCCCCTTACAGGAAACACCATTTTCACCGAGTCAAACCTTTTCTTGATGCGAACGAGGTAGTGGAAGAATCTATACACCGTGAAATTCTTATTCTGCCCTGCGCACGAATCGCAAAATACGATAAGCTCTTAACTTCTTGGCTGAGTTTTTCAGTTACAAAATGAAAATGCAATGAACATACGTCGTCAGCACCCTTCTTAGCAACCGTCTCGTCGTATGTGTACCAAATAGACCGTTTATCAGACAAGATGTGGATGTTGAAACTATGAAAGCTGAGTTGCCGGTTGTAATATACATCATTGGTGGTTATATTAGGGACTGGTAAATTCTTCTGAAAGTCCATGGTAATGGCTTGCAGAGCTACATTTTTTTCCGATTTCCTGCGATACAGCCGCTTCAAAGAGTAAAATTTACATGCCTGAGTCACATGTAGCTTGTGGTCTAGGGTAAGTGTGTCCAGTTCTTGTGTGAGAGTTAACTTGGCCTCAATGGACAAAGCTGAGTCAAGTTTTCCTTTGTTTGCCACCATTTGTACGCCAAATTTATCGCAAATACTGCAAGAATCTTTGCGCGGGTAACCAAATGAGATGTTAAATTTAGTGTTGAAAATTTCGCGGAAACATTGATCGGATGGAGTTGTCGGGGTTTTTCTCGCTGTACATTCTGTAAAGCTTGGTGATGTTTAGCCCCTTTGAAAGATACAGTTTTTGATATTTCTTCAAGCTGTAATGGGACTTACGACTTTTCAGAGAGCGAATGAAATCCTCCACTTTTTCTTTAGTTGCGACAAGGAGTTTATGGTGTCGGTTTGTGTACTTACCGCGTTTGTCAACGGGAGCTTCACCTGTCAAAGCTAAAGAAGTGCGTAAAGTGTTTACTCGTCTCATGGATCGAGATGTGTGCTTCCACACAAATTGGGATATCAACGGCCTTGCCATCTTGAACAGTACGAACCCGGTAGGAAAAACTAGCCGACCGAAGATTTGCTTCATCATTATCTTGTCGAACACGACAGCGATCCACGGGCTGAACAGTTATTAACCCGCTTAAATAGGCATTTTGTTCATTCACCGATTTCATCTGATTGAATATCTTCAGAATTCTAATGCGATTCTCGACACCAACAACTTCAAAACAGCGGTAGCTCATGCACTGGCAACCCGGACCTGCTTCGTGAGTTGACAGCCGCATCTTCTTCATGACTTCCTGATCCTACTTTTTTCTTACAAATTTTCACATCTTTCACTGCCGTCTCGTCGTCACTGGCATCACTACAACTGAAATTGTTGAGAACACCACTGACGTCATCGACCAGTGTCGTCATCCAGTCTTAACCTTACTTGCGGAGACCTTGCAGCCATGAATGAGGCGTGTTGATAACCCGATAAGGGGCATTATGTTGGGAGTTGATATAAAAGATTGTGTGCAGTTAGTTTACGTCGATTACAGAAGGACGTTCGCTCTTCGATTTGGATAAGGCGCTTTTCCTAACGCGCACGGATAGCGCGTCTGCATTCGCTAATCCAGAAGTTTCAGCCACTCGGAACTCTCTCTCGTTCCATAACCCAACGTTGCCTGCTTCGAATACTCGGTTACAAGTATCTCGCCACTCGTTATTGTGAACAGGATAACATAAAGTATCGCGATACTCGTTACCTGATCGTCTTTCCACACGATAACGAAACGTAATGGCTGCACAAGCACATCCACTTCCTGCTTGAGAATAACAAGCACTACCCATCTCTTTTGAGGAGTAAACACCCTCGAGATCTTGATTTGAGGGGCGGGTTGCGAAAGTTCATTTATCTGATCAATTTCAGCGAGGAATCTTAAGCCGCGTACACACTTGTAACAAACTCCCGTTCCGCTCCTCCGTTCCGAACATTTCAACGAACTTTTCGTTGTAACATCACAGCGCTCCAAACGTCGTTCCGCTCCTAATCGGGGACTGGAGGGCGATCGGGAGAATCAACCGCTCCTCATTTCAGTCATGGCTTCTAAGTAAAATGTATAGGTATAGGTATAGGTATAGGAGCGGGAGAACGTTCGGAGGAGCGGAGCGGCTCAACTACACCCCGTCCACACTAGGTTCAGCCCGCTCCGAACATTCCTTTGATGCGGAGGGAAGAACCGCCAACAGGCCGATCGAGCTCCGCTCCGATCCTCCGATCGTCTTTCCTTTGATGTTTTGCCGCCCCGTACCTGGAATCGGAGCGGAACGGGGATCGGAACGGGAGTTTGTTACAAGTGTGTACGCGGCTTAACATGTATAATATAATACAAAGTAATTTTTAATAAAGGTACAAAAATATCAAAGTAATAAAGTAAAGTAATGTAGGTGCGCAAATTAATACATCATATTACCACATTTCTTCTGGCATGGAGCCTAGAAACAATAACATGGATAATCATTTCAGTTTGACACGGATCTTTTTCTTGGTTATCATATCCCCAGCTTTGGAGAACAACCTCTCACTAGGAACTGATGTTGCGGGGACAGTTCTCTCAGCAATGCTGTATATCAGAGGGTAAACTGTCTTCAGGTCATTCTATGCACTAATTAGATGTTGGGATACCGACATGACAGGCATGTTGAGGTATCTGGTTAGTTTATCATCGCCAGAAACGTCTTCCATTGATTTGTGCGCTATGTTCTTGTGATGAGACCACAAATCAGCTACTGGACTATCATTACCAGAACTACTTCCATCTTCAGAAGTGGCAGCACTGTATTGAATCGATTTTATGTATCGATAGTGTGCTCGTAGCTAGTGGGTTAGTTTAATCAAATCAAAAATTGTGAATCACCTGAAATTTCGTTACTTTAAAGAGGCCATATTGGACATCCAGCTAATTAAATTCTAGCTGCTGCTCTGATAGCAAACATGGTTGAACATTTTTCAGAATAACGCAATTATTTTAGAGTGACACAGGTTGTACATTTTCCCTGAAAAGCATTGCGGGTTCAATAAGGAATGGCAGGGATTAAAGATTCTCTTGCATAGATAGCCCTCTATTTTTGTTTATCACTTGACTGCTAGCTAACCTTGGCAATGATCCAGACACTCTGCAATGATATTTCAAAGCTCTTACATTCTTTGAGTCGTAACTATATACATGGATGGAGGACATCTTAGAACTTTGTGTGGAAGCATACAATGTTTTAAGTAGTTATCGCCATTGCTGCGGTTTTATTTGGTTGGATTTGATGACCTGTGACATGGGTACTGGTGACAGTAATTAAAGTCATCCTCTATTGGCCAATCCCCTCCCTGCCACCTACAGGATCATGGAGTAGTTGTGCTGAAACACGGCTCGCTCACATCTTCTCAGACTCAGGCCCACTAAAAGAAGCCAGTTGCTTGGGAATCCCTGCTATCAAATCATGCGAGATTCACCTGTCAACGCACGGTACTCCCGGGAGATGCTGGCCTTAAAATGAGGTGGCTCCTTGTTGGCCAATAGCTTCTCTGCCTCTGCTGTTGACACTCAACTGATCATTCTGAAACCCGGCCATCTTGTGTCTTTCCTTAGCCCACCAAACGCACTACTCGCTCCTTGACTTTCTGTGTGGCTGGCATTCCCTGAGGTTGGCTAAACTGTCCAGCATCACAGGCGTCCTTGTTAAAAATAATGTTTTGAATTTCATTGCAATGTGCTCTGTTCACCTTCAAAGTCAGCTAACATTTCAAAAAGAGCAGATAAAATAATTACTTTGTCTTTCCTGCCAACCCTCAGAATTCCTACCTGCCAAATGAACTGGAGCTAAATTTTCAACGTATCTGATTATGTTCTACCATGTACCTACCAAAGCAGCAGGGGTTAGTAATTCTGGAGTCAGAATTATGGAATGGGTATTACGTTCGTTCAAGGAGGTATTCTGGTCTCTCCCTAGTTACGAGTCTTGGAAAAAATCTTGATCTAGTTAAATATTATCCTTGAGTAGGATGATGCCCACATAGGAATTTGTTCACTGGAGTGACAGGGACATCACTGATGTTCAAAAGCTTTTCAATTAAACGGGGGTTCGAGTTGAAATTATCAAAGAACACGAACTTCAGAGCAGGTTCCTCAATCGATTTCATCAAGGCAAGTTCACATCTCGGTGGTGCCTCCATTTTCCAAAATCGGAAATTCCCTACCTAAATATTATGAACTCACAATAAATATACTAATAACTATAACCATCATCATCATCGTCCTCCCCACTGTGTGGCTATGATAACAGTGTTAAAGGATGCAAACGTGATAAAGGGATTTCATCGAGTTTTGATGTGGTGGACAGTTGCCTAGAACATGGATGGTGATATTTTCTACTCTTCCTCTTTTTTCTACTCTACTTTTTGAAACCTGTTACTTGTACTTTTATTTCATTCATATTAAAACTGTTTTACTTAATCTTTGATTATTACTCATATCACCTCTGATTATTACCCTTATTTTTACTTTTAAAGAAAAGTCAGGGATTTGAAGGTGGCTGAAGGAAAACAAATTCAAATGAAAAAAAAGAAAAATGCAGAAACATTTTTTATTTACATGAATCACTCACTATTGTCATATTAATTACAGTATTTATTGCATTGGTACGGATGGGTTTTGGTACAAATCTTTCAGAAGATGGTTAAAGTCTCTTGTGGTCAGAGAAAACTCATCATGAAAAATGTTGTCTGATGAAAGACTCCTTCCATACTCTCGAAGTTTTGAAATGTTATTCATAATCTTATCAGAATGTGCACGCAGGCATTTGAATTCATTCAGTCTTAAACTAAACACAATTTCATTATTCTTGAAAAATTGAACATGAGAAATACGGGTTTTACGCTCGATTTTTAAGATGACATCATCAGAAAGAGCAAGCACGTTATTGTTGTCAGGAGATGCTATCAGTGACTCAAAAGTTGCAACAGATAAGCAGCTCACCAAGGATGTTTCATTCAGAATGATTTGAGATTTCCGATCACGGAGCTTGACGACAACTTCAGCATCAGTATCCAGTCCAATGTCCAAATTTTTTGTGCCAGCTTTATTCAATGGATACATGCAAACATATGAAAGAGCAGCATGTGCAGGCATGATTATTGCAGATCGGAATGATGTTGATATGGCGAATTTCTACACACTAGTCATGTCTCTTAATCGTAATATTTCTTTATATCCTTATGACCCCAAGGCAGAGTATTGATATTATCTGATAAGATGAACCGTTTTGTATCATTGGGAGATAGTGATTTTTTAATCAACCTCACAGTATTAACATTGTGCAATTTTGATTGTATACTGAGACAACTGGTATAAACATCTTCCCCTGAATAAAGTGTACGAACATACTTCTCCAAACAAAGCGAGCTTAATGCCGACTTTTTGGTACCTTTAGCCTTCATTTTGACTTGATCTCCATAAGCTAAAGCATAAAGTTTTGGCCTTAGACCTACAAATTCCTTTATGGCTACTCCACTTGTTTCATCTTTCAGTTTACCAGGGATTTTTTTGTTCACTTTTGAGTAGCATTTATGGGAGCATGGATAATTGCTGGTATCGAACAAGTATGAAAGCTCATTGCGAATTATGTCATAAATATCTATTTTTGTACGGAACTCATAGATAAATGAGTCTGTATCTTGATAACAGAGTGACAACTCATTATTTGTAAAATGTGGCAAAATTTGATTGTAGTGAATGTTATAAATTAACCACTTGGATTTTTCCAAAACTGTAAAGCCGACGTAGATTGGCTTATCAAATAGAATTTTTTCCCTATTCATCCACACAGCAATCAAATCATTCTTATAAATGATTCTATCTTTAAAATTTGGTTTCTTTACGAGTTTCATCAGCTTTTCTTCTGTTGTCACGAGTTTGATATCAATGCGATCCCTTACTGACTCCATAGTTTTCCCATAAACACAGTTTATGGACTGTTTCCAAAATGTTTGCTCAAAATCGGTTTTTGATTTTTTCCTCAGTTCTGTATTGAATTGTATGTATTCTTTAAGCCATGGTTTTTGTTTGAATTTTAAGATTCGGTTAATTTTTTTGATAACCAAACCTGCTTGAACAGCTTGTTTTAGTAGTACATAATGAACCACATAATTTTTTCTTTCATCAAAATGCAGTAACAGTTTATCAATCTGGCCACCGGGAGGTTTTTTTTTCTCGGCTAAGTAGGGAAAGTCTTTATGTCTATTATGGAGAGCTTTTGGATAAGTAATATGAACATCTAAGAAGAAACCCCACTCTCCATTCTCCACTGTGGTGGGGAACCGATTAGCTGCATTAGATTGTGAAATTCGAATGTATCCGGGTAATTTTGCTGACATTGTAACACGTGCAGCCCAATCATTGAGTTTTGGTTTAGTAAAATTAATGATCAAGTGAGCAAACAGCATTGTGTAATGCTCAAAGGTTTAAATGATAATTATATTATAGACGCAAACACTGCTGAATTGCCGACCGGCGGTGCGGTGGCGCGCGTGTTGGGCTGATAATAGAGAGATAATCACTCGGGCTCTGTCAAAAGGTCACAAGGTGAACTAGGTAATAAGAATTTAAGATAGAGAATTCGAACAGAACATTCGAATGTGAAAAAAAGATGAAAATGAAATGAGACTATGGGCTACCCTACTGTCGTACTCTGATGCTGTCTCACTATGGTACTATGCCTCTTTCAGAAATACTCTAAAATCCGTGCTCCTTCCTATAATTCTAACTACTCAGGAAGCATTTTAAAGCCAGGGCTTTGTGATTTTTTATTAGGTTATCGGTTTCCTCAATTTCTTTGTAGTGGTTTGTCACATAAGCAATAAGTAGATTTTGTAATTTTACGACTCTGTCGTGGAAACCGAATGGGGTTTCTTCCAAGTGGTGGCGTATCGAACAAAGCTCGACAGTTAATGACTGCTCGTCCCTACGGTCAGCATAGCTTAGGAGTTGTTTCCTCAATGCCGGGTTTTGGGTTTTGGATACCTCAATGGGCGTCATGCAGGGTTTTTGATATTTTTAGGAATTCACTCAGCTGTTCTACTTCACCGGAGAATGGTGGCAGGATGGCTACGTGGTGCGCCCTTATTTTCTCTGTCCCCGGGGGTGTGTTCGGGCTAGGTGTTTGTGGTGTATTCAAATTGATCGCATTCAACATCGACTTAAGTTCTTGTATCTGATTTTGTTGGTGGATTATGATTTGATTTAGCCTTTGGGTCTCGGTTTCACCGCCCACGGCTCCTAGTTGTTCCGAGGTAGGGTCCATCTGGTCTAATAGTCTTTTGGCTACAAAATTTAGGAACCCTGATGGTTTTGGGGTCTCCAGTATGACGGGGAGAGGTTTGATCGCCCTGTTATGCGAATATTTTTTCTGGGACTTAGGCCCACTGGTGTTTTGGGCAACGGCTGGTTTTGCATGAGGTCGAAGTTTATAGTAATACTGCTTTCCTGATGGGAATTCAACTCTTTAAAGAACATTTTTGCCCTCCGGATGTGAACAGCATGCTCCAGAATGAGAGACTTTTTTTTTTCATCGTCTCTTTCGAGGAAGCGCGCAGTTTTTAATCTGACGCAAGTGCTGCATACATCGGTTTTGGGGGAACCGAAAGCGAGGTTGAATTTTCTGCAAAAGATTGTATAGTAAGTACTGTATTTACAGTCAGGGTCCTGGTCCTTGAATAAAGCCCACATTTTCTTACGCACAAATCCAAGGGCAAGTAAGCGCGGAGAGGGGTTTTGTTTCTGCCATAATGGTGTTCTCGACATCGGAACGACTTAATATGGTCAATGATGCGTTCTGCCTGAGCGCGCTTTTCCGGGTTTTGTCTTGCCCCACCCCTTCTCTCTACCATTCGTTCATCGGGTTCCAAAATTGCTTTAGCTGCGTTTTCGATTTGTCTTCATCCAATCCCCAGAATATTTTCGAAAGCTTTCTTACAAACTTGCACCCGACGATTGGGGGACTGAATGAAGAATGATGTCGTTGAACCACGGATTCGTTTCCTCGACAAATCAGAAACTATTTCTCTCAGGTAGCTGAACAGTTATATTCCTCTGAATGAACTTTCTTCGGTCAACTGCTGTTGCATTACGCAAAAACTTGTCACGAAATGTAAACAAATCCTCGTTTGTGAGCGTTATGAGCTTGCAAAAACTGCTCGAATTCTTGTGCCAAATGGCTGCCGGTGAGCTTTTCCGAATTGACAAGGTCCACAGATATCTTTATTAGATTTTACATCAATTCCAAGTTCAGATTTTAGCTTTGCTCGAACATACTGCTTATCTAGGTGTCCCCATCGCTCGTGGTATAGTTGCAAGGTATCCGTTCCTTCAACTATGTTGACACAGGGCTGTTCAGGTTGAACTGAACGGAATGAGGTTCTATAGAGAGTTCCATTTTGCTCTCTAGTACCTGTGAATATAATTTTTTTTATTTACAATAAACTTGCATTCTAGTACATCTGATTCAAATTTGCTGGTAGGATTTTTGTCATGCGCTGCCAGAACAGAGAATAGATTTCGAGATATTTCAGGAACGTACCAAACTTCGTTTAGAGTGAAACTTTTCAGTTGACCATTGAAAAAGTTCGTTACCTCAATAGTTCCGCTACCAAGGGCTTTCTTCACCTTCTTGTTGTCAGCAGCAGTTACCACACAATTTCCTGTAAACGGCTCATATGTTGTAAACCAATTGAAATTGTTGGTTATGTGCTTAGTTGCACCGTTATCTATCCACCAGTCATCATTCGAAGATAATGTCAGAACGTCATTACTGATTGAAATTAGCGCGATTTTTGTTTCAGATTTATTGACAGTTGGAGACAAACTGGTTCCAGATGTGTTTGCAAGAGCAGGGTATGGAGGTTTACCATCAGATATCCAACGTCGGCATTGGTTTAGCATATGTCCTTTTAGACTGCAATATTTGCAAACAATATCCTGCTTGTTTCCTCTATCCGTAAACGTGTTGGATTTAGGATGATTTCGAAAAGGTTTAGTTGTTTTTTGAACAAACTTACCCTTATTTCCACTATGAACTTCCAAAACTTCATTTGTCATATTGGATGTTGATAAAGGAGCCACATTTCTTTCGTGAAGAATAAGGGCGGATGAAATATCATCTATAGTTTTGTTGTTGTTTGCCTTCAAAAGTAGATAGCTCGATTTGAACGTTTCCAAACGTTTCGGGAGAATATGTAAGACTTTGGAAACGAAGAGAAGTTCTAAAAGACCTTCGACGCTTTCGATTTTTCGGTTCATTAAACCAGCGGAAAAATCACGATGTTGATTTTTAATACGAGCCAAAACCGACGGTGCATCTTCATTATGAGACCATTCAATACTGAAGAAGTCGAGGCATTGACGGAACAATTGGTCCTCGGCTTTATTATCGAACTCGTTCGTTAACACTTCCCAAGCTTCTTTAGCAGAAAGACGACCAGAAATACGTTGGTGAAGCTCGTCGCTAACACATTGGGAAAGAACCATTTTTGCTTGGGTCGAGGCTTTATTCCAAGCTTCGAGTTTATTCATCTCAGCTTTTGAGGGATCTTCGGAAAGTTCCGGTTTATGAGATTTACCTTCAATTATATCGACTGCATTGAAGTATTCCATAACCTCCATCACTCTATCTTTCCATTGCGGCCAATCTTCAGCTCCCTTTAGAGGTTTGATACCTTTGACGAATTCCATGATCGATGGATATTGATAAGATGCACTCGCGCACTGATCAAATAAAGGGAATAACGCGAACCTGAACGAAGGAAACACACGACTTAGAACTTAGCGCAAAGAAAACACTGTAACTCGCGATCCATCAATAAATTGACGAATATGTGTTTTTATTAACGCAGTGAATAGTGATCTGGGCTCATAACCTTTTGAACTTTTAATGTGGAATTAAATAAAAGCAGACACTTTTAGCTAAGTTCGTTTTTAATGAAAAAGAATGATAAGAGTGATTACCCACATCGTTTACGTTTTTAGACTTACAAGGAATCGATACAGCTCGCTCGATACATCGATGCACATTTGAATATTATCTTTGTACGAATTGCGAGATTAGTAAATTCAACAGAACTACCCCCCTAAAACCCCGGGAAAGTGTTGACTCAATTTCGACGACAATGGTCTTTAGTACCTTTTGGAATCAAACTCCTCAAATGTGATGTTTTATAATGATAAAACTGGAACCGAAATAACTAAAAAGCAAACCTTTGGCGAAGTCTTAGCAGATTTTGTGCTCTTCTTCAGAGGTTTTCCAGTATTCGATGAGCTACCAGGACGCTGCCGGACTGATGTTTCCTTCACCGATTTCTGCGACCTCTCCGCATAATCCTCCAGATCCTATCACAATAACACAAGCTGTTATAATGCAACTGAAAACCAAATATCAATCAAACGAGGAAGTTCGACTTACAGCAATCGTCACGGAGAGTGGTCGATCGTTGAGGGCTCTCAGTCTATCATCAAACACTGGATTCAACCGAAGCAGTTCGTTGTTGAGCGTCATGGTGGCTAGGTTGCAGTCAAACATGTGGGACGTATTCCAGTGAAGGTTCTAGAATAAACATTCGAAATATTAAAATTTGGTGTCGTCAACAGCGTAAATGTGCAATAACTGGAGACCATATCGTACCTGGCAGGAGACAGAGCAGTACGCTGCTGTGAAACAACACTGGAAATAAGCCTTTTTCTTGCAATTTGCGCACCAACGCTCCATTTTCAATTTGTCCTCCTTCGCGACTCATTTCAACCGGTAATGTTGGCGACACTTGAGGGCGAATTCGGATACCTCAAGCTCGAGCGTTCCCGGGAAATTCATCATGGCGCCGCCTGCGGGAAAATTATTAGGTTGATTAACCCTTTATAGGTCAGTGTTGAAAATGTAATAATCGGCCAAACGTTTGGTGTCCTACCACGAAGGACCCTTTAATGAATTGTTATATAAATAGTAAAATTGTCCTTCAAATGCATAGAAATCTTGGCCATAGATACTGAATTTAAAATAGTGAAGTCTGTTAATAATATTATTATTCCATGTTATACTCATGGCTAAATCTTTTTTATTTGTAAAACACTCATTCATTTGAGAACACCAGGAGGGTATACATGAGGCGGTGTAAAATATAAGACTTTTATTCAAATACGCATAAATTGACTTTAAATTAATAATTAAATAGTAAAATTCGCCAAATGCAACAATTTCTTTAATCACAATGTAAACAATTTAAATCACACTCAAAACGATTATTTTAATTGGTGGGAAACTTTTTTGGGATGCTGTTCGAACAGGAAATGTATCATCTGCTTCACTGTCGCCTCCACACTCAGAATCATAGGCTTGTTTGTCAGAAATCCCGATGTGGTTATAATTTCGTCCAAAGTTTTTCCCTCTATATCATGCAAAAACAAGCTTGCCGTTTTTAGCATCTGAAAATGTTAATAAGAAATAAAAGTGGGTATAACTTATAGAAATAACGGAAAATATTGAAATTATTTTGGTATATGGAAAATAAAAACGATGTGAAGAAAGTGTACTGGAACACAGTATAGCCGAACTGAAGTGGACTATAACATGTAAGCCGAAGAATTAGATAGAGTTTTGAATTATAGAACTGAAGGATATATGTATTAACTTAATAATAATATAAGTGAATTTGTTTAAAAAGCGATGAAGCTTTAAATAAATTGAATTAATGCACAAAAATGATCAGCCAACCTCAAAAAAATGCCAAGAAAATATCAAGTTTTCTCATTATAAAACTACATTGATGAGTTCAAACTTATTTCAAAAGGTAGAAAAAACATTAAATGTTTACTTACGTTTATATTTAATGTCGAACAACCACTTCAACTTTTAAAAATAACTATTAATATCACAGAAATGTGTTGTTTGTCGGATCGAGCCGAGTCACCAGGAGGTTAGTGTCCTACTGGGAAGGACACCTGATTTTGGAATGCGAATCCTTCAAGTGAGCAGATCATGAGAGCAGGTAGCCCAAGTGTACCAACATTATTTCGCACTGTTCCCTAATTCCCTCACTTTTCTAAATATTTCCTGAAGGTTGTGTCGTATATGATCGATATTTTCAAGGTGTCCTATGGGAAAGTACACCAAACGTCTGACGAAATTTTTGGGTGAGGTTATGTGAGAGGGCACAGGCGAATCGAGGGGGTGTCCTACACAGAAGGACACCAACCTATAAAGGGTTAACTCACTACATCGTCAAAATAACGGAGAACGTTGAAATCGGCGTCAACACTCACTTAATTCCTTAATGTGGTTAACAGATTCATGGCCAGCTGGGCCCAACTCTTCCACTCGTTCTATCAGGTGGTCCTACCGGAACAAAACAACAATTTTCATTCAGATTTGCGACATCCTGCGCTTTTGAATTCATAGTATGATAATAATTAACTTTATATACCTACCATATGTATGAAAAATAGGTCCATTTTACGCGTGATTCTGCCCATTAGATGCTTCAAATTTTGTGGGAACCCAACTGATTCGCCAGTAGAGAAAGAGCTTTCGGAATCGCTGTTCTCAATATCCTGAATGTTGCGCATTGCTGGACGACTAGCCCTCGCTGACCGCTGCACATCAGAGGTTGGCCTGACGCGACGCTTCTTCTTTGGTGCATAATCTTCCGAATCCGAGTCGTTGTCATCGCTTCCGGGAATCCATTCGTCATCGTCTTTATTGAGCTCTATTGAGCTTTCCACTTGAGGAACAAACCAGACATTCTGCAAATCCTACCCATCTCTTTTGAGGAGTAAACACCCTCGAGATCTTGATTTGAGGGGCGGGTTGCGAAAGTTCATTTATCTGATCAATTTCAGCGAGGAATCTTAAGCCGCGTACACACTTGTAACAAACTCCCGTTCCGCTCCTCCGTTCCGAACATTTCAACGAACTTTTCGTCGTAACATCACAGCGCTCCAAACGTCGTTCCGCTCCGAATCGGGGACTGGAGGGCGATCGGGAGAATCAACCGCTCCTCATTTCAGTCATGGCTTCTAAGTAAAATGTATAGGTATAGGTATAGGTATAGGAGCGGGAGAACGTTCGGGGGAGCGGAGCGGCTCAACTACACCCCGTCCACACTAGGTTCAGCCCGCTCCGAACATTCCTTTGATGCGGAGGGAAAAACCGCCAACATATCCTCCGATCGTCTTTCCTTTGATGTTTTGCCGCCCCGTACCTGGAATCGGAGCGGAACGGGAGTTTGTTACAAGTGTGTACGCGGCTTAACATGTATAATATAATACAAAGTAATTTTTAATAAAGGTACAAAAATATCAAAGTAATGAAGTAAAATAATGTAGGTGCGCAAATTAATACATCATATTACCGCATTTCTTCTGGCATGGAGCCTAGAAACAATAGCATGGATAATCATTTCAGTTCGACACGGATCTTTTTCTTGGTTATCATATCCCCAGCTTTGGAGAACAACCTCTCACTGGGAACTGATGTTGCGGGGACAGTTCTCTCAGCAATGCTGTATATTAGAGGGTAAACTGTCTTCAGGTCATTCTATGCACTAATTAGATGTTGGGATAGCGACATGACAGGCATGTTGAGGTATCTGGTTAGTTTATCATCGCCAGAAACATCTTCCATTGATTTGTGCGCTGTTCTTGTGATGAGACCACAAATCAGCTACTGGACTATCATTACCTGAACTACTTCAATCTTCAGAAGTGGCAGCACTATATTGAATCGATTTTATGTATTGATATAGTGTGCTCGTAGCTAGTGGGCCTGAAAATGTATATCCTTGAATCTAGGGTCTAGAAGAGTGGACGATGCCAGAAGTAAATGATACTCTAAAGAAGCAAATCTTTTATTAATTTCATCAAGAATATTGGTCTTCAGGGCCTTGCTTACTGATGCAGTGGGGTTCAAGTTGGAATAATTGTGGTACATGCATTTGATAATTGGGATGACTTTGCTTGGTGACCTTGATGAATTTTTTCAAAAGGCTGGGTGCGCAGGGGTGAAGATCGGAGGAAGAGAAATCCTGTCCTTGGGCTTTGCTGATGATGTTGCCATCCTAGTAGACTCAATCCCTGATGCACAGTCAAAATTGGATGTGTTCCCGGAGTACTGCTCACTAAACAGTCTGAAAATGAATTCCTCAAAGTTCTTAGTGATCAATGGATGACGAAAAACAGCAATATGGAGAAGGATTGCTTGTGAAGGTGATTTCGTGCCTCAATTCGAATACCTGGGCGTTACTTTCTCATCCACTAGAAATTTCAAGAAAAATATTGACGCGCGAGGATCTCAAAAGCATCGGGTTGTCTGAGGGAGCTGCTTGTGAAGGCAAGGGTGGTCTCCTTGGACTCGAGGACTGCCCTGTTCAACTCCATGGTCCGATCTGTGCTCCTCTATCTGGACGAAGTATGGGGTCTGTTTTGAATTTTTAATGTGGAATTAAATAAAAGCAGACACTTTTAGCTAAGTTCGTTCCCTTTTTTTAATGAAAGAGAATGATAAGAGTGATTACCCACATCGTTTACGTTTTTAGACTTACAAGGAATCGATACAGCTCGCTCGATACAACGATGCACATTTGAATATTATCTTTGTACAAATTGCGAGATTAGTAAATTCAACACTTTCCCTTAATCGAGTAATTTTAGGAATCATATGCTTTAAACGAACAGGTATTATTCAAAATGAACGACTTTGGACAAACATAAGAGAAAGAGAACAAAGTGTGATGTAAAATACAAACAAAGTAATCATATTTGAACGGATGCAAGACCTAATTTTGTACGTAAAAACAAGAGCCTATTGTAAGTCATAGGTTTTGTAAACAAATCGGCTAATGATATTCTGATTCATATAGAGACTTCTAACATTTTTTCTTTGACGCGATCACGAATAAGAAATGCTTTCTCAGAATATGTTTTGATCTTGAATGAAATTCAGGATTTTCTGTGAGACGCCTAGCAGCATCATTGTCCACACGGAGAATAGGTATTGACGTGAATTGAATCAGTTCTTTCAGATATCTCGAGATCCAAATAACTTCTTTGGAAGCGGCGTTTCAGCAACTAGTTCTGCTTCGCAAGTTGAGTCGGCAGCTACCGTTGACGTTGACTTAACCAACTAATAGCAGCTCCAGCAAACGTTATCACCACACACAGTTTTGAACGGTAGGTGGAATGACAACCAGCGAAATCGGCATCGCTGTAACAACCAAGTTCACGATTTTCTGGTTTGCAGTGATATACAGCTTCAAGTCCTTCGTGCCAGCTAGGTCACGAAAAACTTTCTTGATACGACCAATGTCTTCAATTGTAGGGTTTTCCAGCGACCGAGATAAAACACTGACAACGAAAGCGATATCAAGACGAGTCCCTCTTGCTAGGTATAGAAGTGCACCCACAGCAGATCGATAGGGAAACTTGACAGGCACTTTCCCTGGAGCTGAACTTCCAATTTTGTCCATGGGTATTTTAACTATTACAGTTTGACATATTAAAACGTGTCAAATTTTGTCAATGAATGCAGTCTGACCTATACAATGTCACCATCTTTTTGTGAAATTTCTAAACCGAGAAAATAC
>CM033999.1:24757169-25117524 GCA_019603395.1 Cyrtorhinus lividipennis | reverse complement strand
TCTACACTCCCAGACACCTTGAAACGGTCAGAAAATATTTTTTGGGTCGAATCGAAGAGATTGACTTTTTGATAATTCAAGGAATAACCAAGTCTAATTTGGGTCATTTTACGAGTCTTTCGCTACGATGTTGACGAGCAATACACTTGTTAGAGAGCTCTAGAATGACGGAATATTCTAGGAGTGAATAAATAACATTAGATTCGTTATCAATTAGCAAGTAACAACCAAGGTAAAATGCTCCAGGGGGACTCGTTATCCCGTCGCATACTCCTTCGCGAGGGCACTGCTCTCAAACCTCTTCATAAGAGCCACAAGATAGGAATGAGTTATTCGCTGCGAGCCCATCCTTTATCTCGTTCAAGAATGTAGCACCTAGCAGTCGATAAATCTATGGCCGTAAAATTTCAAATCTTCTTAGAGCATCATATTCATCAGTTCGCCACTAATCACACCTTCACCTTCGGGCAAGCATTTCTTTGCAATAACCCATAATAATTGTTAAATTAGGTTCTCTAATTAATTTCTACTAGTCGGTGTTACAACTATTAAATTCCCTCATTCAAAATCAAACACCCCTTCGAGGTGTCCAGCGCATTGAACTGCTCTCAGAGTACCTAGATTCCCCAAAATTGTATATCCGTTTTGGTGTATTCTTAATCAAAATGATTTCCAACCCCCAACGTGCTTCCTACATCTACACCTGAACTGTTGTAGTATGGGAAAATTAATCAAACAATTTAGAGGTAGGTAAAGGCTTAAAAATATATTCAAAAAAAGATTATATTTAGAGAAGGTAACTCAAATACACAAGAAAGATATAACACAAATCTAAAGGGTAACAAATTGGGTGGAAACTCTTTTGAAAAACGCCCGTTGTTATAATCGGTTATACGGCTAAAAATAAATGTGAGAATAAAAGCATGTATATGAAACACAACGAGATTAAAAATTTAAATGGAGGAGCATGTGAATCATTCAATATCTCATTCATGCGCTCTTCGGCATTTTTTAAATGCTTTTTGTAATTTAGATTTATTATCTGCTTTCTATTTTCAAGTCTTGTAATGCATATTCATCTACAGATTTTTCATACTTATTGTATTAAATCCGGATATTAAATTTTGCAGTTAATTGTCTAGTTAATAGGTTTTAGGTTTACATCGAAAATGCGCAGAGTTTGTTTCAAGGTGTCTGGGAGTGTAGACAATAATCTTCTACTTGGCTCTCATATCCTAAATCACCTCAAAATTCATCAAATTGCTTCCGTTTTTCATATAACTTGTGAACACTCTATGAACAAACATTGCTAAACAACTTTGAATCTTCATTACATTCCCCACAATTTGGGACAAAAGTCCTCTTTCTAAATCCCTAGTTGTTCAAGATACGGGGTGCTGAATATGGGTCATATGTCTACAAGGTTCAATTTTCATGTATTGACCTTCTATCGGGCAAAATACCTGCGTAAATAGCCGTATAATGGTAAATCAATAGAAAAATAAAATCATAGGGAAATTTCAAAGATTCAATTTATGATCGAGACGAAGCAAGAATGCTCAACAACTCTCATGTTATCATAAAAAAAGAAAAAAAAAGGTTTGGAACGACGATTGAATGAATAAACAGATTATTCTGAGACTGTTTTTCAGTTCTAAATCAATAGCCCGTTCTAAATTTAATGGAAAATGATACCCCACACGCCTAGTTAAAAATCTCAAAAATCCATTTTTCGAAAAACACATTTTCAACCCCGTTTCTAGTTGGTCCTCAAAACGTTTCAGCCCGAACCAAATTTGGAAAGAGGGGTCAAAATGTGTATTTTTAAAAATGGATTTTCGAGGTTTTCGGCGATTTAAGCAGATGGGGTATCATTTTCTACTAAATTTTGGATGCTACGTCCAAGGAGGGAGACATGTCCCAGAACGCTTGGTGTCCTCTGGATTAGGTAATGGGTAAAAATGGGTACCTATTATACCCATTTCGAATGTTTGTTTTCGAGATTTCTGGTACCTAGGTGCGTGGGGTATCGTTATCCACGAAATTTTGGTCGTTCCATGCAACTTACGTTCTACTTTACACTAACAGTTACCACGACGACGGTTTTCGCTCCATCAGGATGACAGAAAATTCGGGAAGATATAATTTCTGAGAAAGTTAAGATTCGATCTAGAACGTCAAGTTATGTCATCCTTCTGAGTCTAGTTGCAAATCTAGAACAGCCTCAGGAACGGCGTGAATAGGTAAATGTCAGCCCAACAATATGGGACTTTCCCCTGTAACAAGTAGTGTGATAACACTAACAGCACGAAGGAAGAATCGGCGTCTTTGTCAAATTGTTATTTTAATCTGAACTCGTTGTCTTGTCCTTTTTTCCGTGATACAGATACGGTCTCGTCACGCGTTGACCAACTTCAATCGTCGTTTGGCCGTTTCGAGAACAAGATCAGAAGGCATCTAAGTTCGATAAAGATCAAAGTCCTTATTGCTTTTCGACTCTTCTGGCAGGAGACCGCAGTTGGTTCGAAAACCAATCGATGGCCTGTCTCTTACGTCGGTGCTACTTCCCAACAGTTCCGTTGGGATACCGTTTCTTTTGACCTTTCTCAACAATCCAGCGTTTTGAATACGAAGTGGACACGATTTGTTTGTTATAAATGCTGTTTCTCATCTCTGTCCATATCTTTCTGAAGCCAATTGTCTCGATGGAAATTTTGAATCGTACTTCCGATTGAGCTCAATCGTGGTTATCGTATCTTTGAGGATTCCAGCTGGCGACGTCCGATTTCCCTGATCGACCTCAACTGTTCGTTTCCTGATAGAATGTCAAATCTTGATAGTAGTTTTACATAATACGTTAGCAATTCAACCAAATTTTCAATGTAGAAAACGCTGCAAATTCATCACAGGGGTTTGTTATTCCTCGGACCAGGCGCATGGAGACTCATTTTAATCTATTCAGCGTCCATAACCTCTTCCAGTGGCCCCAACCGTTCTGGGAGCAATTTCATTGGATTCAGCGTCCAAAATTTAGTGGAAAACTATACCCCACAAGCCAAGGTACCAGAAATTTCGAAAACACACATTCGAAATGTTTAGATAGGTACCCATTTTGACCCATAACCTCATCCAGAGGGCGCCAATAATTCTGGGTCCCATTCCATTGGAGTCAACGTCCAAAATTTAGTGGAAAATGATACCCCACTCGCCTAGATCCCCATAAATCTATAAAAATCCATTTTTTAAAAAACACATTTTCACCCCTACCCCGCCCGAATTCGGTCCGATCTCGTTGAAGTTTTGATGAACAATTAGAGCTGGAAACGGGTCCCTGACCAAAATCATTTGAGATTTTTAGCATTTTGCATCTTCAAAAATGTAAATTTGAAGGAATATGTCAAGTTAAAGTATGTTAGGAGTCAATTTGAACCTATTCTGGATGAAATTACGTAATAGCTCATTCTTATGTGTTGTTCGATTTTGACTGCATAAATATTCTGTGGTATACACGGTATAAGCAAAATAGTTATCTTAATTAAGGTGGATTGCGGCGTTAATCCGTTAGAAAATAGATTTATTCCTATCGGTAAATGTTGAAATATAGGCCCATATAGATTGTTGGCCACATATTTTATTTTGCTGACTGCTGTAGGAGAAGGTTTTTAGGGACGAAGAAGGAGCTCTGAGTAGATGGCTCAGAGAATTGAGAGGTGGTTTAGACCCGAAACCCACTCCAATCGACCGGTCCCACCCTGTCTAGGCCCATTTAGGTTGTTGGTAATATGTTATTTTGCAAGCTGTTTGAAACATCTGCAATTTGAGCAATGTGTGACTGCTCTAGGAGAAGGTATACCACAGATATCACCAAACTAACCAGGTGGAAAATAGCCTCTTTGAGCCACGTTGTGCACCTCCAGAGGAGTTGGTCGTCTGACCTCACTCAGTTTTCACTCTTGTTTATGCCCTATTCCAACCTCAACATACGCACAATCCCGTCATAACGCATTAATACTTAGGTATCTCTACAAATTAGTTATCAGGTAATACTCATGCACTATTGAATGTTTTCAGGGACGAAGAAGGAGCTCTGAGTAGATGGCTGAGAGAATTGAGAGGGGGTTCAGACCCAAAACCCACTCCAATCGACCGGTCCAACCCTGTCTACCACAGCGAAGGGAAAGGCCTCAGAGCCAAAAAGCAGGGAAAAGACAAGAGAAGACACAGCTTCAACCAGAGACCACATCAAGCTCAAATCAGGTTAGCTTGATTCATTAATTATAATTTTCATGAGTCCAGTTTCTACATACAAAACTTATTGATAATGATGAGATTGACCGTACAAGCACCGTTGTCAATCTGAGGTCTTGACTCAATTTCAACTCATAGATTGAAAAATTAATGTTTCTCCTTTGTTTAATGACAAATTCCGGTTGAAAACACTCATCAGGTTTCTTCAATTTCGAAGAATTTGCCGTGAGAGGAGCATCGTTTTACTCATTTCTAAACTGCACTGCCTAGGAGGGAATAAGTGGGTCTAAGTAACAAGTTACTCAGAATTGGTTTCCGGCTCTAGTTGGTCCTCGAAATATGTCAACCAGATCGGACCAAATTGGGTAGGAGTCAAAATGTGTTTTTTGAAAAATGGATTTTCGAGATTTTTGGCGATCTAGGCGTAAGGGGTATCATTTTCGACTAAATTTTGGACACCAAATCCAATGAAATGGGTCCCGGAATGATTGGCGCCCTCTGGATGAGGTTATAGGTCAAAATGGGTACCTATCTTCCCATTTTGAATGTGTTTTCGAGATTTGTGGTACCAAGGCGTGTGGGGTATCATTTTTCACTAAATTTTGGACCCTGAATCGATTGGAATGCCACATTTTCCCAATGTTGAAGAAATGAGTCTCCATGCGACTGGTCCGAGGCTTGATATTGTCCTTGTACGCTTTAAGATAAATTATTCGCGACAGCAGCCTATTATATTTTTTATGTTTCACAACGCTAGCAGCCACGATGAATGATAATCTATCTTTGAATGGGATGGAGCGGACAAGAGGATAATGTTCATCAAATTGAAGCTTCAATCGCTAGTTTGTTTTGCACCAGTTGAGGAAATTCGATTCTCTCTTAAGTCGAATCGAGTTGCTTCGGGATTACAACCATCACGTCGTGGACCGTGTATCACAAACTGAAGTCACAATTATAATTCATTCAAGACGTTCGGTAAATCAGAACTCGGAATAAGAAAACATAAAACTGCGATTTTATCGGTGCCACAAAGTCAGTTTCGCAACAGCCAAAGCTACTCGTGATGTGTTATAAGACTTTATAGGTCGTTGAGTTTGAAGGCCTCAAACGGTACCATTGGTCAATCGGTTCCAAACACCGACGTTCCCCGAACAATATAAAATGTTAAATGATCATTTATCATGCATTCAAGGGGGGCCTCAAGCCTCCAAGAATAGCGCTCGTTGAAAAGTCCGACGCGCCAAGGACCTTCAGTTTGTATTCGCTCTTTGAAGATGAAGATTTTGCATTACAAGACGGCATTATGAATTTTATGGTCAGCTCGCGGTCTAGCTGTGCGATGGTGCTTTGAAAAGACGTGAATGTTAAAGGGCCAAGATGGTGTGTGCTGGGAACTACTCCAATCGGTGAGAGCACACTCGTCTCGTTACCTACATAGCTTATTATACTCGTATTTTGTTTGGGCACCAAATCGATTTCTCTACTCAGTGTTGCAGGCATGAATTGTAGAACATCGCAGGAAAAATTCATTCCATCAGATGATAAAGAAATTGGAACAAGAGTCAGTTTAATACAGTTTAAAAACGCTACAAATTCATACACAGAGGTTGGTTATTCCTCGAACCAGGAGCATGGAGCATCATTCCAATCGATTCAGCGTCCAAAATTTAGTGGAAAATGATACCCCACTCGCGTAGGTACCAGAAGTCTTGAATACCCACATTCGAAATAGGTAGATAGATACCCATTTTGATCAATAACCTCCTCCGGTGGGCGCCAACCGTTCTGGGACCCGATTCATTGGTTTCAGCGACCAAAATTTATTGGATAATGATGATCGGCGGTACAGGCGCATGGAGACTCATTTCTTCAAAATGGAGAAATAGGGGAAACAGTGGGTGTGGTGGGTTCCGGACCCATTTCAATCGATTCAGTGTCCAAAATGTAGTAGAAAATGATACCCCACACGCCTAGATTGCCGAAAATCTTGAACAATCCATTTTTCGATTACACATTTTGACCCCTACCCCACCCAAATTTGGTCCAATCGAGCTGAAAAGTTTCGAAGACCGACTAAAGCCGGGAACAGACCCCTGATAAAATTTTCAGATTTTTAGAAAATTTTCCACTACCAAGAACAGTGCGGATGGCGGACGGCGTACGGTGGACGGACATTCGACTTTTTTGATCTAGACACCTTGGAACGTCCAGATAACCACTATGGGCAGAATCGGAGAGGTTGACCTTTTGCATGAAAACATAGGTTGATTCTTCAAGGAATAACTGATCAATAAAAACACCCCATCGTATAAAGCAGCGTAGCTTATCCACATTCAACGATAAATTAATATCAAAGGCCCATAAACAATATAATTCCATCTTAGAACTCATTTTCCAGGCCAATGAAAGTGCCACTTTCAACTCGACCACCAACCCCATGCTGAGGAAACCTACACGAAAATTTGCTTGGTTTTAAGAATCAACTTCTCCAACGGGGTAATTACTTGGTATTAAGTCATCCGAGGCCACTTCACAGCTTTCTTCCTATCGAGTAAATAACGTGCTCCCGACTTCAATTAAAGGGACGGCCATAAATTAGCGATTCTGTTCAGAGAATGAAGAGGAAGGGAGAAAAAATGAAAATGTATAGTCCGGGAGTATTATAGGAAGCCTGGAGAAAATAGATGAAGCGAGGTATTCGGGTGGGAGATTTTAAAACGAGATTTATTGTACTGGGTAAACCTATCGGGTGGTCACGAAGACGCTGACAGGTAGGAAGATTTATTCTCTGTTGGAGTTTAAACCAAAGGTATTTGCAGCAATCAGAGCCTCATGTTCACAGGGTTCGATACAACTCGGTCCCACCTTGGTGCTGTGGGTGTTCACAATTTTTTTTTCTGTGTTTTATAACGCTCCTAAATAAACGCGGTGAGATTGTTAGTGATTAGGTAGTTCGTCCTCATTCTACGGTGAACTGGCTCTGGCAGGTTCGACACCTTTTATATCTCCTTATATCGTTATATCTCCGCCCTCGCAGTCGTTCGGCAGCAGCCACCTGCCAGACCCTAAGCATTTGCTTCGTTTATTGCGAACGTATTCGTCCGTCTATTATACACGGTACAAATTATTACGCAATCGTTGATTATTCCTCTGAGAAAGCGTATTGGTAAAGCAACGTGTCTGGAGTGTCCCGGACTCATTCCTACAGGTAATTATCTATTATGACCCATACACACCTCCAATGGGCATCCCCTGAGACTAATCTCAACGGATTGGGCGCCCGAACTTAGGTGGAAAATGATGCCTAACTCCCATAAAGTCCCAAAAATCGAGTTTAACAACAAACAAAAAAGAAAAACACTGCGAATTCTTTCACAGGGGTTGTTTATTCCTCGGACTAGGCACATAAAGACTCATTTTTATCGGTTCAACGTCCAAAAATTTGTGGAAAACGATACCCCACACTCCTAAATACCCAAAAATCCCATTTTTGGAGTAGAATGGTAGTTACCCATTTTGACCCATACCCACCTCCTGTGGTCATCAACCAGTCTGGGACTCATCTCAACGGATTCGAACCCAAAATTAGGTGGAAAATGAAAGCCTACCTCCCATAAAGTCCCAAAAATCGAGTTTAACAACAAACAAAAAAGAAAACCAGACGATGGAGACTCATTCAATCGATTCAGCGTCCAAGTTTTAAGCAAGATGATACTCCACACGCATAGGTACCAGAAATTGCAAAAACCCATTTTCGAAATACGTAAAAAAGACAATTTGACCCCTTCTCCCCCCACATTTGGTCCGATCGGGTTAAAAAGGTTCGAGGATCAACTAAAGCCGAAACGGGTTCCTGACCAAAATTTCAGATTTTTAGAAAATTTTCTACTACCACAAACGGTGTGGACGACGGACGGACATTTGCTAATTTTGATTTAGACACCTTGAAACATCTAGGAAAAAAATTTGGGCCAAATCGGAGAGATTGACTCTTTGCATGAAAACATAGGTTGATTATTCAAGGAATAACCAGCCAAAACGCCGAACAGCAAACGATTCAAGAAGACTTCCAAAGAGAGGAGTTGAAAGTACTCTTTTTCTCCGGTGCAAGTCTACATTTTGCAGCCAACAACGTCGGACGTCAATTAAACCGCAATGGACAGCCTCTCTGTATGTCCGACGGCTTGAGAAGCATCATACGGTTAGAATGCAGTCTTGCGAACGGTTTCCACGACCATATACGGACCAAGCCGCCACTGATGATGAACTGCTGATACATCATCGATTTTCACCATAAAAGCAAGAACTCCACAGCTCAGGTCCATTTTCCAGGGTATAGATGGACGGTGAATGGGGGATGCTGCTCGTTTCAAGGGTGTGATGATAAGAACTACATTACCCGCATCACATAGCATACATGACCAATATCCCATCATCGGACGATCATTGATTGGTTCGAAACACCTGGTAAACTCAACTAAACGACTGGAGGAAGTTCTTTGTTGAAGGGTAATCTCGATAGATCTCGTTCATTGTGCTCTTTCTCCCGTTATATGCTCAATCGGGCTTGGGTCAGCTCCAGATCCACGCTGTAGCAAGGTCAGAGGGAGATATCCAGTCGAAGTGCTTTTTTTGTCTTCTCGCTTCCTTTGTCCTGTTGCCACCTTAGCTAGAACGATTGAGGGAGACTCCTTTTGTTCTTGGCGAGAGACCACCTTGGATACACTGAACAAGGCTGAATGACATCAGAAAAAAGTTGCTGGCTGTGTGAATTCTCCGCATCTTGTTTCAAAGATGATATGCTCATGTCCTGAATTAAACTGTTCGAGTAATATCATAGGTGGATCCTACCAAATGTACCCTATACACTCGTGGCATGATGTTTTGTTCAGGCTTAGAACAGTTATGCGAGTTTTCGGGAAAATGTTAATTATATGAAGCACGTTGTCCCTTTAGTGATTTACGGCATGAGGTTGCAACCGTATGCTTGTCGATGAGGATAATCATTTTACGAAACGCTGCAAATTCTTGGTTGGTAATTCCTCGGACTAGGCGTATGGACTCATTTCTTCAACATGAGGGAAATGGGGGAAACAGTGGGTGTGGCGGGTCCCTGACCCATTCCAATCGATTCAGGGTCCAAAATTTAGTGGGAAATTATACCCCACACGACTAGGTACCAGAAATCTCGAAAACACACATTCGAAATGTGTAAATAGGCCTCCATTTTGACCCATAGATTCATACAGAGGGCACCAATCGTTCCGAAACCCGTCTCATTGGATTCAGCGTCCAAAAGTTAGTGGAAAATGATACCCCACACGACTAGGTACCAGAAATCTCGAAAACACATATTCGAAATGGGTAATAGATATCAATTTCGACCCATAACCTCTTTCAGTGGGTGCTAAGCGTTCTGGGACCCTTTTTATTGGATTCAGCGTCCAGAATTTAGTGAAATATGATACCGCACACACCTAGATTGCAATAAAACTCATAAATCCATTGTTCGGCGGACGAGGATTTGCCTATTTTGATCTGGACACCTTGAAACGTCCAGAAAAACAATGTGGGCCGAATCGGAGAGACTGACTCTTTGCATAAAAACATAGGAATAACCAACCAAAATCGGTTGTTGTGCTGGACAGTGAACAGCATGTGAGATACGTGTAATTACATCATGCACTAATGAGTCAGAAATCGGCAGTAGTAACGATAAACGAATTCGACGACAAGAGGCATGTTTAGAAGTTGTCTTGTCATTCAAGTAACTCAATCATTGCTACAAATAATACCTCACCCCGCTGCCATTCATCGTTTACTACCTATTGACTTCACCCTTGTCGTGAGGTCAAGACATGCCCATCAAATCGACAGGCGCTGCTGATATGAACTCGACTTTCATTAGGAGTTCGTCAAGGCCATCATCTCCTCTGTTCGCGTTTTACTTCGCTGACTAATGAATGAATGAATGAATGAAAACGTGTTTATTTTAATTGAACAACAATAATAATAAATTCGCATTTAAACAATAACACGGTATGGCAATGGGCCATGCCCGTCTGCCAGAGGATGCACCAACCTATTGAGGAAACACATAGCCCTTATTATGCTTGTAGAGCCGAGATTATATTGCACTTACAAATAAATAAATAAAAACCATTTTACAATTGAACATAACAAGGAAACAATTAATCGTGAACGAATAAGAGCGACAAAGACTACACAGAATATGAAAACAAGGAAAACACAGCACACGGCTGCCAATTGATAGGCGAGGATGAGGTTTCAGTCCCAATTGAACTGGGCAACCAGCTCGGATCGATATGACCAAGCAGCCTGGCAAAATCTCGCGAGTGGGAGCCAGTTCAAACCATTGAGCATTCCGATCATGGAGTCGCGGGTCAACCTAGCCACTCCGAACTGTGCAACCCGAAACTCAGCCAGGACCGGACAATGCCCCAGAAAATGCATAATGTCCTCTGCCTCGCCAAGATTGCAAAGGGAGCACAGCGTCCTGTCAAGATTGTCCCGAGCCACACCCGGCCGGCCATTGAGCGCCAGAAGGTCCCCTCTGACCCTACAGACCCAGCGGAGGACAAACATAGACCCTTTTTGACCCTCCTCAGTCAGCAGGCATAAGCATTACTTTGAGAAGGTATCTGCAGTGGAGAGAGAGCGTGTAGAGGAACACGGGTATCACGCCAGTTTCCAAATAGACAAAATAATCCGGTGTGTTACGAGGTAGGCCAAACAATGTCTTGATAAAGAATTTTAGAACCCGTTCAATGGCATCGTATCGCTGTGATCCCCATGCTTGAGCACCATACGTCAAAACAGCTCGAGACGTTGCCTGGAAAACCTTATATTTGGCATGGATCGGTATCTGGGATTGCCGCAAGAAGGATCCATAAACACTTGCTATGGCATACTTGGCAGTAGACGATTTCTCCTTCAGATGGGTACTTCGCTGACTAATGCTCCTAATTATACAATATGGTTAAGGGAACCCTCAAGAGGACTCATATATCAGAAAATCGTCCCAAATCCGAATTCTCGAAATGCATCGAGACCTGTCTGCATCAAATCAAGTCAAATCAAATCAAGACGTGTTGTTTATGGTAACGTGGACCAGATAGATAGATAGATAGATAAAGGCCTTCATTTACAAATATCACCGGAAAATCAACGCATTAGAAAGGCAATAACTGGCATGGCATCTATTGCCGTCAGCCAAGAGTCTAGACCTATTATGATATGCTCAACATCCTACAATATATTAAGTAACTATAATAAGTATTTATTAACATATATTCTCACTATATAAATAGTTTTAGTAATTTCACCGGTGTATGTAAATATAGGGGCGGTAATGAGTCGTGTAACATTAGTATTGTCCAAATAAGACTTGATTATCCCCGTTATTTTATTCAACTTGTTTGTTCCTACTGCTAATTATAATTAAATTCTCTTACAATTTCTTTTCTGTAACCCCACGTGGCCCTCGTGTGCATCATCAATTTACTCCACTCCTCTGGGTTATGTAGACTCGCAATACGTGGGTAAAATATAAATTTTATCATTGATTAACTTAGTTTCTAATGTCATGAATCCGCCAAGTTTTTCTACGTGCATAGTCTTGCTGAACAACTCGTTTTTTAACACACCACAGAGAAGTTGAGAAGTCCTCCAATGGCTCTACCATAAGTTGCACCCTTACTAGCGCCTATCCATGCGAGGCTATACTGATGAAAGGTTTCCTCGAAAGCAGAAAACCTATCCTCTATGATGTGAGTTTCCATTAAAAGAAAAATATCATAGTTGTGACGGTGGGGGCGTTCCGGGAGGCAGGGCGGCTCGTCAATTCATTTTGGTAGCCCGCTGGCTCCAAGGGGTGTCTTCCCTGAGCGTCTTGTTGGTATCCTCCAGGATGCTTTTGATGACATCCAATAGTTCGGCGGTCCCGGATGGTTTGTCGCAGAGTAAGCCGGTCTCCTCGTTCCATTTGAAATAATTATTTCTCCATTGGAGTATATCCGTTGGAATGCTTATCCGTTCTCGTGCCACACCGTTCTCCCCCCACTTCTGGCGGCCGAGAAACACACTGAAAACGCATCGGCGGCCACGCGAACGCCATGGGAGCTCTGAAAAAACTGCACCAGATCCCCAGCCGTAGGGAGTTCACTTGATTCATTCCTTTTATGACCAAATTATTCTTTCTGCTTCGCTTATCAAGCTCCTCAAAACGGTCAGTCATGGCTTCGGGTTCCAATTTCAGCGTTTGCGAGCGATTGCAGTTCGGCTTTCATTGGCTGTATGCCCTTCCGTAACTCGTCCAGGTCTTTTTTCTATGCCATATCGTGACGTATACGTTGCAGGATTCACTGGTATTGCACAGGAAGCATACAATAAAAGCAGATAAGGATAACCCAGTTCAGGTAGCCGTCCATGCACGAGTAGCCATCGATGGTGGCCCAGCAAGTCCGGCTGTATGACGAGCATAAAATTCATTCATAATCTTCGTATACCGCCTTTGTAGCAAAACTGCTGAGGATCATACTTTCCTTTTGGCACTTTCCGCAAGATTCTGGCTTTCCCATAGGGAGGCCCAATCATAGCGATTGGTAACACCGCCACAATTCGACGAGAGGAGGAGCTGATCTAAGCAGACGCGGGGGCACCTATTTCCCCCCATACGCAACACAGCCTCCCACGAACCTAGTGCCCTCTCCAGGACGAAGACTCCTGATTTCATTCTTCCAGCGTACCATATAATGTGGCGTAGAGATAGGAAGATTCAGGAGGTTCTGGAAAATCCTCGTCTGAACCACATCCAGTTCGCCGAGGTATCGCAGGCCCCATATTTCGCCGCTATAGAATACTACGACACCATGGCACTGATGCATTTTCCAGTCATCAGAACCTGGCGGTCGCTCCCCCACACTCTGAGTCCCTTTGACTTGAAATACTCCTTGGCATTATGGAAGACACCTGAAGAGGAGAAAGGTACTCCAAAGTATGTATACTCCTGGGCAAAATCTATCCGGCTGCTGGCTAAATTAATCCAGGTCTTCGTAGGGTTGGCGCAGCCCTTATTGAAGCACAGAACTTCAGTTTTTTTGGGATTGGTAAATAGCTCCAGAGCATTCATCTTCTTCTCGATGTCAATCGGGCTATAACCAAAAACAACGATGTCATCAGCAAACATGAGGATTACATGTCGCAATGACTCCCCACAGTCTGCATGGTACTTAACATTATCGTCCCCAACACATTTCAGAATTACCTTCGCAGTATTTCAAGAAATGCTGGAAGTCTCTCTTTGGGGAAGGTCCGTGTTTAGGCTACCTCGTTATGTCAATCGCGGATGTTAATAATTTTACGGCTAAATGTATCCCTTTCGATTGAATTATCAGGATTTCTCCGAACACGACCGTTCTCCAAGCTTCCAGACAAAATAGTTCAACGCCCTCTTAACCTTTTGAATGAAGTAGAGGGGAATCCTTGTTTGTAGAACCGTCTCACGTCTTCAAGTCGAGTTCAATAGAAGTTTATATGGTCAAGACGAGTCTTCACCCTCAGCACCTATAAGCGGCCTCTGAAGTACGCCTACAATTTATCTTTTCCGCTACCTAACAAAAGTCATGGTCATCAGTTTCTTATTGTCTGTGCTTGCGATTTTAATTTCCCGGGAATCCATGTCTGCTCTAATTCCGTGATAGTTTTTCCCTGCCTCTTCTACCAATAGTGCGGTTTGTCATAGAAAGAAACACATATTGAAAACCTTATTGGTTTGGGGGGAGAACGTTGAGATTATCTTCAGATCAATACACTAAAAATTAACTGTATTCAAATTCAGTCCGGGATCTGTAGACAAATATATATAATATAGTTAATATGAACTAATATTTTTAAATAGAATAATCAAGACAATCTTTGAAAAATGCTCCAAATTTTCTCGCATGGGTTGGTTATTCCTTGGACCAGCAGCATAGGGACTCATGGAAAACGATACCCCACACGCTTAAGACGTTGAAAATATTAAAAGTTAGGAAATCAGTGGGTGTAACGTGTCTCAAACCCATTCCAGTCGATTCAGGGTCCAAAATTTAGTGGATAACGATATCCCACATACCTGGGTGTGGGCTGACGTGGAAGCTAGTTACTACATTTATTTAACTACAGGGTGTCCCACAAGTTGTTCTCCCTGTCCTTAAATCTTCCAAAGGGAAGTAAACAAAAAAATTTATTTTTGAATACTCATATTTTTTTGTTGCAAGGATCTCAAACATCATAATTGCACACCTCGCGCAAAGAACACTAACTTTTTTATTTTAAATGGGAACCCCAATTTGCAGATTTAGATTCTACCCAAAATTTCATGAATATTTGACCCCTCAACTGATTTCTTTGATTGCGCGCAACCGGTTCAGCGAGCACGCAAAGTCGCGCAACCCCAAATTGTCAAATAATGTGGTTGACTCTAAAGTGTGGCACATGAATTTTCTTTATTTTTCACGCTGATTTACGTGATGCTATCCGTTTCTCGATTCGGCTCAATTTTCGCGGAATAATGACCAAAATGTGTTTATTTCGCGTGAAAAAACCTGCAAACATATGAAATTGTATGGGCAAGCACATTAGTTTTTACGCAAATATCGGTCATTATCCGCAAAAATTGAGTCAAATCAAGAACTGGATAACATCACGTGAATTAGCGTTAAAAAACGATTAAAATTCATGTGCCGAACATTGAGCCGAGTTCATTATCATCCACTAATTGATAATTTTGGTGTTGCGTAGCTTTACGTGCTCGCTGAACTGGTTGCGCGCAACCAAAAAAATCTGTTGAGGGATCTAATTTTCATAAAATTCTTGGTGGAATTCTAATCTGCAATAAAGAATGGGGATTTCCATTTAAAATGAGAAAGTTAATGTTACTTGCGCATGGTTGCGCAGTGGCGGGGGGTGCGCCGTTATGAAGATTGAGATCCTGGCAAACAAATATGAAGATTCTAACAACAGTTTTGATTGGTTATTTCTTGAATCTCCTTCAAATCCTTAAATCCATCAATCTCTCTGATTCGGCCCAAAAAATTTTTCTGGGCGTATCAAAAGATGTTATGATCAAAAGAGTCAACAACGAATTTTCGGCGATCTAGGAGAGTGGGGTATTATTTTCCACTAAATGTTGGCTGCTGAACCTAAAGAAATGGGTCCCAGAACGATTGGCGCCCACCAGAAGAGGTTATGGGTCAAAATGGGTACCTATATACTCATTTCGAATGTGTTTTCGAGATTTCCGGTACCTAGGTGTGTGGGGTATCATTTTCCATTAAATTATGGACGCTGAATCAATTGGAATGAGCCCCCGTGCTCCTGGTCCGAGGAATAACCAACCAATGATTTTCCATGAGTGTCTGAATCATAAATATTGTCCTCTTGCTCAAACTTCCTTCACCTATCCAAAGCCGTCAAAAACGCCATTTCGACCAAAAGTGGACTTTGATCCCCTTTCCCCGTGACCCTTCAACTAACTATGAAACTCCACTTCCATAAACAATGACCTCGCAAATGGTCAAGTGATTTTGGTCCTTCTTGGATCCATTACGTTCAAGTCACCTGGGTAGGCTTGCATATCAAGTAACACATGTTGAGAACATTTCTTGGCCATCAAGCAAATATATATCTCTCTGTGTTGATCACACTGCCACTGCGCTCGGGGTTAAATGAGAAATCCCGACACATTATTATAGCGTCAATAGGTGAATATTAGTGGCGGGTTCTTGGAGAAATGATGCCAGGGTTGCCTCAGATCGAGAATGGAAACCGGTTGGAAACAATGATGCGGCGCACGGTAGCCTAACCCCGTCTCCAGACAGGAACAGGTTGACCCAACCACTCTGCTGAATTTTATCGAGGCTTCACAAGTATCTCCAGCAAAGGCTTTTAGCCAAGAGCTTCAAAATCGCAAACTTTAGGAACCGATTGGCCGATACGAGTGCGCCAGGCGCCCAGCACATTAGTTGTATCATTTGTAGCCAAATGTGGGCGTTGGATCGGAATTTCATTTTCTCCAACTTGGGGTTCACAATCGTAAAATCCATTCGGTCGTTCGCGAAGGAACCCACACGGTAATAAAATTCAATTTGTCTCCAACCGCCTGTTCTCATCGGACGAAGAAATCTCCAGGGATAAGTCTGTTCCGAACGTGATTGAATAATAAAACGACTGGTTCCAACTTTTGTCGATTACACGGTCGAACGTACCGCAAACGATTGCCGCGGACTGTTGGCGTCACTGCGACGGGTTTTACGACGACTGTACCATTTTGTTGGAGCTCTTATTGCCGCTCTATAAGGTTTTCTTCCTCACCGACACCACGTCCGTCATTATTTTTGTTTCAACCTTTCGACCTGCCCCCACCAATGAGGGAGACGATCTGATGCGTACCTGCGTGTCCATTAGAATCAATATCCGATACAACCGAAGGAGTTTATGGTTTGTTATTCCAGACACCTTGAAATGTCCAAAAAAAATGTTGGGGCGACATTGACTTTTTGCATGAAAACATTGGTTGATTATTCAAGGAGTAACCAACCAAAAGTTAAATGTCCGTCCGCCTGAAATCTAAAATTTGGGTCAGGGGTCTGTTGGTCCCCGAAAGCCCGATCGAACCAAATTTGTCATGTTTGATGTCAAAATGTGTATTTCGAAAAATGAATTTCAGAGATTTTTGTGTCAATAGGCGTGTGGGGTATCATTTTTTACTAAATTCTGGACGCTGAATCCATTGAAATGGGCCCCGAAACGATTGGCGCCCTCTGGATGAAGTTATGGGCCAAATGGGTGCCCATCTACCCATTTTGAATGCGTGTTTTCGAGATTTCTGGTACCCAGGCGTGTGAGGTATCATCTTTCGCTAAATTTTGGACGTTGAATCCAATGAAATGGGTCCCTGAATGATTGGCGCTCTCTGGATGAGGTTAAGTTATGAGGTTATTAAGTCCAAATGGGTACCTATTTACCCATTTCGAATGTGTGTTATCCAGATTTTTGACACCTAGACGTGTGGGGGTATCATTTACCACTAAATTTTGGACCCTGAATCGATTGGTATGGGTCCGAGACCCGCCACACCCATTGTTTCCCCCATTTTCCCCATGCTAAGAAATGATTCTCCATGCGCCTGGTCCGAGGAATAACCAACCCGTGTAAAAGAATTCGCAGCGTTTTATTCACTAAATTCAACATATTCACATTTAGGCAATAACCCTTGCTATAAATTGGTTGGTTTTTCATGAATAATCAACCCCAATCCGACCAAACAAATTTTTTAGCCCACCTCTGCCCGACTTATTGATCAACCGCTTACCAAAAATGTGTTCCTCTGTTTCAGGTTGGTATTGGTACAACCAATAAGGTTCCTCTGCACGCCACGAACGTATGTACCCAGAATCATTGGACCATTTTGAGATGATTTGGGTTATGAGCCTCCTCTTCTCTTCCACAGGATCAACACATTTAGCAACTCGTTATTTTGTTATTTATTGATAAAATCAAAGTAGGTATATCAAGCTGCTAAAATCGTTATTGCGGAGTTATTAGACAGGTTTGAAACGGTATATGTGGTGGTTTTTTGGAAGGATCCGAAATATCACATGCGAAAAGGGACACTAAATTCCATACATTGAATAACAACCCCAATTGTTTATTGGAGATTCGGAATCTACACAAAATTTCGTGGAAATTTGACCTCTCAACTCATTTTTTTTGTTTCGCGCAACCCCAAAATTGTCAATTAGTGGATGATGGTGGACTGTAATGTGTGGCACATAAATTTTAATTGTTTTTCAACACTTATTCACTTGATGCGGTCGGTTGTATGATTGAGCTCCAATTTCGCGGAATACTGAAATCTTATAGATTTCTCAAAAGTAATCTTTTTTATAGGTTTGTAGGTTATTTTGGTTGGTTCTTCCTTGAATAATCTTTTTTTTCTGGACGTTTCAAGGAGTCTAGATCAAAACAATCATCAAATTCTTTCAGAGGGGTTGGTCATTCCTCGGATCAGGAGACTCATTCTAAACGGCTCAGCGTCCCAAAATTAGTGTGAAACGATACCCCACACCCTCGGTACCAGGAATCTTGAAAACACACTATTGAAATGGGTAGAAGGATACCCATTATGACCCATAACCTCTTCCTGTGGGCGCCAATCACTCCGGAACACATTTAATTGGATTCAGCGTCCAAAATTTAGTGGATAATGATACTCCACACGCCTAAGTACCAGAAATCTTGAAAATTCGTTTTTCGAAAACACATTTTGACCCCTACTCACACAAAATGTGTTATCGGAAAATGAATTTTCGAGGTCTTCGGCGATCTAGGCGTGTGAGGAATCATTTTCGACTAAATTTTGGACGCCGAATCCAATGAGACGGGTCCTGGATCGATTGGCGCCCATTGATTGAGGTTATGGGTCAAAATGGATATTTACCTACCCATTTTGAATGTGTGTTTTCGAGATTTCTGGTACCCAGGCGAGTGAGGTACGACTTTCCACTAAATTTTTAATGCTGAAGCGATCTAAATGGGTCCGGGGCCCGCCACACCCATTGTTTTCCCCATTTTGGGCGAATTAGGCGTGTAGGGTATCGTTTTCCACTCATTTTTGGACGCTGAATCGATTAAAATGAGTCACCATGCTCCTAATCCTGCGATGGATTTTCCAGCGTTTTTCTCTATAACAGTTCGACCTCAAATGAATCCTTCCCCTGAAAACTGCTTCATTACATTACCCACAACACCCTAAAAAAATGTAGGTACTCTCTAAGTTACCTCTACTCAAAAAGTTCAACCAGGATCTTTAGCACGTATCATTATTAGCTATGAATATATTTTTCATTTTAAAACAGTTCAAGCCTAATCTTAAATCAAACTGGCAAATCCTGGCGCCACATTCAACTTCCTATTGGTAGATAACATAGTCGACACAAAATGATTCTCTTTTTAATGCGTTTTCGTTGTCTTTTTACATCTATTTACAAAATTGATGGTATGGACGTTATCGGATAAGAAAAAGGCATTGAAAAACAAAAAAAAAATCCTTCCTCCCTACAAAATTAAAAAATAATCATATCTGCTTGCCCGGGGTGGTTGTAATGATTGCGATCATTGTGTAAAAACCCGAACGACGTGTTCTGATTTCTTTATTTATTCAACTCGGAACCTGAACCCTAATTGTCGAGGAAAGTTTACAAGCGTGAGTTTTTCATAACTAATTCAACCATTAATCATTGAAAAGGTTTAAAAAACGATTCCGAGGTTGTGCTTTTTTCGAGCTTACTACCTTCGAGCTTTTTTTTCTTGCTCGTCGAAAAGAGATAACGCGTATACCTACTATTGAGAGCAAGGCCAGGAGTTGTGTAAGGTTTGGGAAGATTAATGGCAGGGCGTACACAAAAGACGTTCATTGGATTTAATTAGGTTCTTATCTAGGTGGCAGTTGTCTCTATCTACTTGCATGGCGCATTCCCGTCCCCCACCACTGTCCTCACTTTGTATTAACAGGCTCTCTTGATCAAAAATACCACGCGGAATCGAGCGTTTCACGCCTACGGAAAATTCCAAGAAACTGAGTCCTTTGTGTGCGTTTAATGGTCATGACTGTATGGGGATGGTCGGTCCTCCTGCAGTTTACGGTTCTACAAGCATATGAGTAGAATCGATGAGACATTTCATTCGCCTGTGACCTCTGAGAAAATTCAGGCTGTATCGCCTCTCGTGAGGACTACCTCTGGCATTTATTCCAGGAAATAATACGTCACTGCCTGGTAAGGTCTCTGCATCCATCCGAAGAGAGGACCACTCCAGCCAATGAGCCAATGCAAATTCCTACACACGAGTTGGTTATTCCTCGGACCAGTCGCTTGGAGACTCATTTCTTCAACATGACGAAAATGGGGAAAACAGTGGGTGTGGCGGGTCCCGGACCAATTCCAATCGATTTAGGGTCCAACATTTAGTGGAAAATGATACCCCACACGCCTAGGTTCCAGAAATCTCGAAAACACACATTCGAAATGGGTAAATATGCACCCATTTTGACTCATAGCCTCATCCAGAGGGCTTCAATTGTTCCGGGACCCATCTCATTGGATTCAGCGTTCAGAATTTAGTGGAAAATGATATCCTATTCAACTAGATTGTAAATAATCTCAAAGTAATATATATAATCCATTTTTCAAAATACATATTTTGACCCCTACCCCACCCAAATTTGGTCCGATCGGGTTGAAATGTTTCGAGGACCAACTAGAGCCGGGAACGGACCCCTGACCCGAATTTCAGATTTTAAGAAAATTTTCTACTTCCAAAGTCGGCGTGGACGGTGGACGGCGTACGGCGGACGGACATTTGACTTTTTTGATTTAGACCCATTGAAACGCTCTCTTCAGACACAACAGTTGGGCAAGAGAACATTTCTTTAAGGATGTCCTTCTTCGTGACTGGGAAGTTCTTAAACGACCATTTATCGCTCATACTTCTCCTTCTAAATATAGTAATTGTCCGTTCCAAAGCTCCGTGCGATCAAGATCCTTCTTGACCTTTCTTCATCATCATAGAGGCCACAAAAAACAAGAGCTGAAAAGCAGCACGGACCAATCAGAAGTCACGCCTTCGATGGGAAATGGGAAATTTGCAGTGGACTCAGCCTCGAGAGATAACTTCGCTATGAAAGGAGAGACGCGTTCCCGGACACGAGTCGGGAGCTTAATTTGCCGGAAACGGACGAACCCCCACGAAAGGGGTCGACCACGAGAGGATAAAAGAGAGATTTACAACTTCAATTAGAGTAACGAAGGCATTTCCTTCTTTCTCGTGTTGCTTGTTGCTTACAATTTTCTTTCATTTTTTATATCAATTTCGGTTTGTAATCAACCAAAGTTTTCCTGCTAGAGATCAATCTCTTTGAATTTGCCCTCAAATTTGACAGTTTATATTTGAAGATGCCTATCAAAAAAATCTGCAAATTCTTACACACGGGTTGGTTATCCCTCGAATGGGGGAAACAGTGGGTGTGGCGGGTCTCAGACCCATTCCAATCGATTCAGGGTCCAAAATTTAGTGGAATATGATACCCCACACGCCTAGGCACCAGAAATCCTGACACATACGAAATGGGTGGATACATACCCATTTTGACCCATAACTTCTTCCGGTGGGTGCCAAACGTTCTGGGACACATATCATTGAATTCAGCGTCCAAATTTTAGTGGAAAATGATACTCCACACGCCTAGGTAGCAGAAATCCCAAAAACACATAATCAAATTGGGTAATAAATACCCAATTTGACCCACAACTTCTTCCAGTGGGTGCCAATTGTTCTGGGACCCATTTTATTGGATTCAGCGTCCAAAATGTAGTGGAAAATGACACCCTACTCGCCTAGGTAGCGGAAATCCCGAAAACACATATTCAAAATGGGTAATAAATACCCAATTTGACCCATTACTTCTTCCAGTGGGTGCCAATTGTTCTGGGACCCATTTTATTGGATTCAGCGTCCAAAATTTAGTGGAAAATGACACCCCACTCGCCTAAATCACCCAAAATCTCGAAAATCCATTTTTCAAAAAACACATTTTGACCCCTACCCCCTCCAAATTTGGTCCGATCGGGCTGAAAAGTTTCGAGGACCCATCTCGGCTGGGAACAGACCCCTGACCCAAATTTCAGATTTTTAGAAATTTTCTACTACCAAAAACGGCGCGGAACATGGACGGCGTACAACGTACGTACGGTGGACGGACATCGACCTTTTTTGATCAGGACATCATGAAACGTCCAGAAAAAAATTTTGAGCCGAATCGGAGAGGTTGACCATTATCATGAAAACATAGGTTGATTATTCGAGGAATAACCAACCAAAACGCAGAAAATTCTATCGTTTGGGGAAAACTGAGTGTGGAGAGTTCAGGTCTCATTCCAATTCCTTACGAAGCCCAATCGGGCTGAATCGAGATTTGGGGGGAAGGGGGGGTATCAGTGAAACTGTGCATTTGAAACACAACATTCCGAATATTTTCTCTCCGGATATATCTCGGAGGAATTTTGGACGCTAAACCAATTGAAATGAGTCTCCATGCGCCAGGTCCGAGGAATAATCAACCCCCGTGTAAGAATTTGCAACGATTTTTTTTTTCAGATGATGTGGACATGATCCATGTCTTGACTTTTGTTAGACTTCCTCACCCTACGTATTCAAGTAGTGATAACCACAAAAGAAAATGTTTTACTCAACATTATGTGTAAAATGGTACAGGCTGAAGTGCATTTATGCACATGTCTTACATTTTTTCGGGGGGGGGGGGGGGGGGGTACAGTAACGTGAATATGACGAATGCAGAATAACTAACAAATGAATTGGCTCGTCTTCGAAAAACCACAAAAGGTTGTCGTATTCGAATCTTTTCTACGAGGGAAATTCGATTACCGGGATGAGACCATGTTCTTTGGAGGATGCTTTGAGAGAAGAACCAAACAGGACAATTTTATCAGTGAGGTGCAAAAACTTATGAGAAAAAGGTTGCTGACAAACCTCCAAGGATGGCCATTAAACGTTTGTTTTAAGGTCTGTTCCTATACACTCTTAGGTACGGTCGAGAAAGGGCTCGGACCACCCAAGACGTTGGCAGGTAGGATTTTTCTTTTTTGAGCGTCCGATCCACTCTTTTGCTTTCCCTCCACAAACTTTCAATCGATTGTTGCTAAAAAATAAAGTGAATGGGAATGGGAGGATTTTGAGACAGTCTGAACTTGACCAAGAGTGCCATGAGCCAACTTACAGGCGTTGGAGAAAGGTATGTAAGAATAAGAAATGTAGGAACACTGGTATTGCTACCGCATTAAACGCAGTTCGATTAGGGAAACCAACTCGTGCGTTCCATTGACATAAATTTGAAGTTATCGTGTGGTTTTTGCGGGATATTCGCGGAGTTTCCGCCGTCGTGAGCTGTGGTTAGTTGAACCTTAGCGGAACACCTCTTATTGTACAAACGCCTGCGGTTGATGAGACTATCAGGAGTCTTCTTTTCCTACTCAAACTCAATATGTTTGTGAGAGTGTAGGCAGTGAGATACCTTAACACTGAGGACGAGGAAACGGTCTGTACCAACCGTTGAAATCCCTCAAGTAAGGAAGAAAATCCATTCCTCTCTGTCGATACACACTGGGGTGATACTAGGGACATACGATATTGATCGATATGAGTTAAGTATCGAATATCTCTTTCGCCCGTCCAGGCCTCTGTAAAACGGGGAATATTCTGATCAAAACAAGGAACATCTACCACCTCTTGGTGTTTCTGGTGTAGGGATGGAAGAATGGGACTGTTGTGCTTTTGCCATTTTGAAGTACTTTCTTGAATTAACAGCCTTTTCGAAGTGAAGGAAAGTTTGCCATTTTTTATACTTCTTTATTACACTTCCAAAATATTACTTCCAGTCTACCTTAACCTGATTTTCTCGATTTTTTTTTATTTTTTGGTTGGTATTTCCTTGAATTTTCTCTCCGATTCGTCGCAAATGTTTTTCTGAACGTTTCAAGGTGCCAAGATCAATAAAGTCAAATGTCCGTCCACCGTCCGCGCCGTTTTTGGAAGTAGAACATTTTCTAAAAAAACGCTGCAAATTCTTACACAGAGGTTGGTTATTCCTTGGACCAGGCGCATGGAGACTCATTTCTTCAACATGGGGGAAATGGGGAAAAAAGTGGGTGCGGCGGGTCCCAGACCCATTCCAATCGATTCCGGATCCAAAATTCAGTGGAAAATGATACCCCACACGCCTAGGTAGCAGAAATCCCGAAAACACATAATCAAATTGGGTAATAAATACCCAATTTGACCCATAACTTCTTCCAGTGGGTGCCAATTGTTCTGGGACCCATTTTATTGGATTCAGCGTCCAAAATTTAGTGGAAAATGACACCCTACTCGCCTAGGTAGCAGAAATCCCGAAAACACATATTCAAAATGGGTAATAAATACCCAAGTTGACCCATTATTTCTTCAAGTGGGTGCCAATTGTTCTGGGACCCATTTTATTGGATTCAGCGTCCAAAATTTAGTGGAAAATGACACCCCACTCGCCTAAATCACCCAAAATCTCGAAAATCCATTTTTCAAAAACCCCTACCCCCTCCAAATTTGGTCTGATCGGGCTGAAAAGTTTCGATGACCCATCTCGGCTAGGAACAGACCCCTGACCCAAATTTCAGATTTTTAGAAAATTTTCTACTACCAAAAACGGCGTGGACAATGGACGGCGGACGGCGGACGGACATTGACCTTTTTTGATCAGGACATCATGAAACGTCCAGAAAAAAATTTTGAGCCGAATCGGAGAGGTTGACCATTATCATGAAAACATAGGTTGATTATTCGAGGAATAACCAACCAAAACTGAAACTTGGTTCAGGGGTCCTTTCCTGACTATAGTTGGTCCTCCAAACTTCTCAGCCCGGTCGGACCAAATTTGAGTGGGGTAAGAGTCAAAATAAGTATTTTGAAAAATGGATTTATTTTTTGAGATTTTTGGCGATCTAGGCGTGTGGGGGATAATTTTCCGCTAAATTTTGAATACGATTGGCGCCCACTGGATGAGGTAAAGGGTCAAAATGGGTATCTTTCTACCCATTTCGAATGTGTTTTTTCGAGATTTCTGGAACCTAGGCGTGTGGGGTATTATATTCCTCTATATTTTGGACCCTGAATCGATTGAAAATGGTCCTGGACCCGCCATGCCTAATGTTTCCCCCATTTTCCCCATGTTGTAGAAATGAGTCTCCATGTGTTCAAGGAATAACCAACCAAAAGGAACTTTATTCCACAACTACGGGTATTATCTTCCTGTTTGGGGATGGGGCACCAGTTCGAGGAAGGTTACTGTAGCGGGAGAGGTTTCGGCGGTTCCAACCAACGACCGACGACTTGCACTGGAGCGTCAGATGATGTGACCTTCGCCATGTCACTAACCTGTGACTTTCACGGGTCACCGCAGACGATTTCACGTCTACGTGGTTTTTAAAAGGAAACCACCTTGTCTTCCCCTTCATCTAATTTACTTCGCTTCAGTTTTTCTTCTTTCTTCCCAATCACTTACTCCATTTGTCCTTTCCTCTTCGTTCTACCTGTGATGTGCTGGCATTGTGGCCTCCAGGGATGGAAACACTGCATGCAGCTAGCTCCTTTATCAGGTTGTTGGGCATTGGGCTCACTCAGGGCGTTACTACAACCCCCTTGGGTTCAGGGGTCCGTTCATGGCTCGGGCTCTACTTCCTCTCTAGTCTTTATCCGCGGATATCTGAGTCAGAAATCTCGAAAACACATTCAAAATGCGTAGATAGATACCCATTTTGACCCATAACATCTTCGTATGAGTTTCAATCGTTCTGGGACCCATTTCATTAGATTCAGCGTCCAAAATTTAGTGGAAAATGATACCCCACACTCCTGGATCGCCACAAATCTCGAAAATTCTGATTTCGAAAAACACAATTTTGCCCCCTACCCTACCCAAATTTGGTCCGATCGGGCTGAAAAGTTTCGAGGACCAACTAGAGCCGGGAACAGACCCCTGAAACAAATTTCAGATTTTTAGAAAATTGTCTACTACCAAAAATGGCGGACGGCGTATAGTGTATGCCGAACAGACATTTGACTTTTGGTTGGTTATTCCTCGAATAATCAACCTATGTTTTCATGATAATGGTCAACCTCTCCGATTTGGCTCAAAATTTTTTTCTGGACGTTTCATGATGTCCTGATCAAAAAAAGTCGATGTCCGTCCGCCGTACGCCGTACGCCGTACGTTGTACGCCGTACGCCGTCCATGTTCCGCGCCGTTTTTGGTAGTAGAAAATTTTCTAAATATCTGAAATTTGGGTCAGGGGTCTGTTCCCTGCCGAGACGGGTCCTCAAAACTTTTCAGCCCGATCGGACCAAATTTGGGGGGGGGGGGTAGGGGTCAAAATGTGTTTTTTGAATAATGGTTTTTCGAGATTTTGGGCGATCTAGGCGAGTAGGGTGTCATTTTCCACTAAATTTTGGACGCTGAATCCAATGAAACGGGTCCCAGAACGATTGGCACCCACTGGAGAAAGTTGATGGGATATCTTATACATTCCATGTAACATACAAACTACATATTGCTCTCCTTATACTATTAGTGGTCATGAGGGTTTGCAGCTCTGTTCATTTAAGTCTCAAGTCACTCCTTCTTCTAGAGTTGTAAGAAAGTGAGTACAAAAATATATTGTTCAAATTGTGATCCGCGAGTTATAATTCTCATTTTCTCACCAAGAAAGTTCAAGAGAAGTAATGGGTCAAATTGGGTATTTGTTACCCATTTTGAATATGTTTTTTTCGGGATTTCTGCTACCTAGGCGTGTGGGGTATAGTTTTCCACTAAATTTTGGACACTGAATCCAATTAAATGGGTCCCAGAACGTTCGGCACCCACTGGAAGAAGTTAGGGGTCAAATTGGGTATTTATTACCCATTTTGAATATGTGTTTTCGGGATTTCTGCTACCTAGGCGTGTGGGGTATAGTTTTCCACTAAATTTTGGACGCTGAATTCAATGATGTGTGTCCCAGAACGATTGGCAACCACCGGAAGAAGTTATGGGTCAAAATGGGTATGTATCCACCCATTTTGTATGTGTCAGGATTTCTGGTGCCTAGGCGTGTGGGGTATCATATTCCACTAAATTTTGGACCCTGAATCGATTGGAATGGGTCTGGGACCCACCACACCCACTGTTTCCCCCATTCGAGGAATAACCAACCCGTGTGTAAGAATTTGCAGATTTTTTTTGATCAAGACACCTTGAAACGCCCAGAAAATTTTTTTTGGGCCGAATCGGAGAGATTGACTTTTTGCATGAAAACATAGGTTGGTTATTCAAGGAATAACCAACCAAAATCTTATTGTTTCTTGTCATTCTCTCATCTCGTTCGTGAAAATTCACTCAGACGTCCAAATTATCTCAGAATCTTCAAAAACGTACTCGAAAAAGGGACAACTTCTCAACCACCCTTGAAATCGTCTTCAGTTCACATGAAATACCATTGGTCAAACAAGCTCGTTTCCAGACTCGTCGAATTTCGTAATGTCGTTACAGATAAGTACATCCATGCCAATCAGTCGACTGCGTGCTCTATTGACTTTCGAATCACAAATTACAGGGTTCAAAAAAAGAATCGTCCCGCAGGTCTTTCGACATTACCTCGATTCTTGTCTTTCGAAACGACCGTTTTCTAAAATAATACTCGGCTTCAACGTTCGCGTGATTAGAGTTCGTCTTATCCAATGACTAGACCGAAAACAACCTACCTACCTATACCTCAGCATGAACCGTTTCTATCCTTGTCCTCTGTAGAACCCATCCGATGACCGATCGTGGTCGCTTTGCACTCACCAGCTCATTAATTCATTATTGGTCTGAGTTCGTTCCATAAATATTGAAAACGCTGCAAATTCTTTCACAGGGGTTGGTTATTTCTCAGATCAGCAGCACTGAGACTCATTTGAATCGGTTCAGCACCCGAAATTGAGTGGAAAATGATACCCCTCACGCCTAGGTACCAGAAATCTCGATAACACATTCGAAATGGGTAGATAGGTACACATTTTGACCCATAACCTCTCCCAGTGGGCGCCAATCGTCCCTGGACCCGTCTCATTGGATTCAGCGTCCAAAATTTAGTGGAAAATGATACCCCACATGCCTGGATGGCCAAAAATCTCGAAAATTCACTTTTCGAAAAACACATTTCCATCCATACCCCTCCCAAATTTGGTCTGATTGGGCTGAAAAGTTTTGAGATCCTTCGTAGAGCCGGAGAGAGGTCCCTGACCAAAATTTCAGATTGTTAGAAATTTTCTATTACCAAAAATCTTGTGAACGGCTGACAAACAATTCACCTTTGGTGGGTTATTTTTTTTATTGAATTTTTCATTTTATTTTTGAGACTTAATGAAACATGTACACAAAACTTTGGCACGGTTACATCGGTTGATTATTCAAAAAATAACTAACTAAAATGTGCGTTTTTACACTATTGAACCCTAACTTCTCCACAACTACATAAATTTAAAAAAAAAGCCTGACAATACGAGAGGAAACCTTCTGATCCGAATTATGTTGAATCCACACATGGGGTCTTTATAGTTTTGCTTTGATGTGTGACACCGTATAGCAGCAATTTTCGGAATGTGATTGTTGCTTGTCTTCAGTTCATTTATTTGCCTTCATGAGATTCTTTTTAAAGAGAATGAGAGTGTTTAGCCCTTCTGAAATAACGAGATAGTTGTGAGATAATTTTTTAGTGGTAGGAACAGCCCTTCTCAAACACATTCTCAAATTTAAGATATTTTGAAAAATGGAACAGTTTTAGATAGTTTCGTGAGGTATTATGACAACATGGGAACCATTTTAAATGTGTTGTAAGGCTGTATCTGATCGGATTGTCGATCTTCCGATACCAGGTTTCACTGTTGAATCTACCCATGAACAATGAATTTACTCATAAATAGACTCTATTTGTTTTGCGTTTCCCAACCAGGACAAAGGAGAAAAAAATCATCATACATTTTTACAATGGAAAATGAATATTGCACGCAAGTACCCGAAGATTTCTCGTCCTATCGAGAAGGGCCCGAAGTCAGTAGGATGGCTTGTCTGGTGGACCATCGCGTTCCGAGTTGTCTTCTACCTGGAGGCGGCGGTAGATATCGGAGGCGTCACCACAACAGCTGATTTTTCGGCTGCAAGTTGCCGTTGTACGGGAACGGTTGTGTGAAGCCGAATTCCCGAACTCCGTCTTTGCCATTGTACGGGAGTGGTTGTGTGGAGCCGGATTCCCGAACTCCGTCTTTGCCATTGTACGGGAGTGGTTGTGTGGAGCCGGATTCCCGAACTCCTTCATTGCCGTTGTACGGGAACGGTTGTGTGAAGCCGGATTCCCAAACTCCGTCTTTGTCGTTGTACAGGAACGGTTGTGTGGAGCCGGATTCCCAAACTCCGTCTTTGTCGTTGTACAGGAACGGTTGTGTGGAGCCGGATTCCTGAACTCCGTCTTTGCCATTGTACGGGAGTGGTTGTGTGGAGCCGGATTCCCGAACTCCTTCATTGCCGTTGTACGGGAACGGTTGTGTGAAGCCGGATTCCCAAACTCCGTCTTTGTCGTTGTACAGGAACGGTTGTGTGGAGCCGGATTCCCAAACTCCGTCTTTGCCATTGTACGGGAGTGGTTGTGTGGAGCCGGATTCCCGAACTCCTTCATTGCCGTTGTACGGGAACGGTTGTGTGAAGCCGGATTCCCGAACTCCGTCTTTGTCGTTGTACAGGAACGGTTGTGTGGAGCCGGATTCCCGAACTCCGTCTTTGCCATTGTACGGGAGTGGTTGTGTGGAGCCGGATTCCCGAACTCCTTCATTGCCGTTGTACGGGAACGGTTGTGTGAAGCTGGATTCCCGAATTCCGTTTACCAGGGTGAAGCAGCAATCGGCACCTGAAACATAGATTTTGAGTCTAGTAGTGATTTCCTGGTTTCTCGCAGGGTTGGAAACCGCGACCAGAATGCTCGATTGCCTGACGGGAATGTCTGATTCCCGCTGCTGATGTGCTGACGCAAGGGTCGCGCTCGAAGTTGGGTTCCGTGAGGCGAAGGCTGTTAGGTTCTTGGTCTCACAGGTGTTATAACTGAAAAAGTGGAGTCTATGAAAATTGCTAAGATGCACTCTTTGTCAGGGATGCGATTTGTCAAGTTCATGTATAAGAAGTTAACACTAACAATACTGTTTAGCAGCACTGATAGGAATTATTGCACACTGCTGAGGCCTGCATAAATATGAATGACATCAACCTGAGAGACAACAGCCCTTGCAGAGTCAACATTTTTCCATGAATGGATTGAAAATGAACAGCTGTACCTATATAAGGCTAAAAGCGAGACAAATTATGAATCATGTCCACAATCTCATAATTTCACCTATTGTGTCAACAGCAACAGGCTGGAATTGTCGATGAGGCATGTGGGGTGTCATTTCCCACTAAATTTGGGACTCTCAATCCAATGAGATGGGTTTCGGAACGATTGGCGCCCACTGGAAGAGGTTATGGGTCAAAATGGGTATCTATCTACCCATTTCAATTGTGTATTTCGGGATTTCAGGTACCTAGGCGTGTGGGGTATCAGTTTCCACTAAATTATGGGCGCTGAATCGATTAATATGAGTCTCCATGCGCCTGCTCCGAGGAGCAACTTTCCCCTGTAAAAGAATTAGCAGCGTTTATTATAATTGCCGTAGAGAGAATAATATGATGTCAACTCGTCAATTATTCGTCCTGCGCTTCCTCTTTCATCCCGGACGTCGCCAGAAGACTTCGGCGTTGAGTCTCGTCTCCTGCTCCGCAAGCTCTTTCCCTTCTCCGGTACACCACGCAGACTGTGGCGGTCTCGAGCGGCCGTCCTCGGAACTACAAGCGGGTTGCATTCCACCAGCCAGTTAACACCTGGCCGACGGAGTGGTCGCTTCGATCTGTGCACTCGTTATGTGCTTCTCTTCCGTCAGAACCTTTGAAAATTTGATGTTTTGAATTTGCGGTTTTTTTTTCAAGTGTCAGTGGGTTTTTCACCAACGTTTTTCAAGTGCCATTCGTCTATCATCAACCATCACCTTGGATACACTGAGTTTCAGGTACAAATTGTCTCGTTATGTGAATAATTTCGCAGTTGTGCAGGCAGAGCGGGTGCAACAGGTAGTGCCGGCATTCGAACGGACCGTTGTTCCATTTCCCGATGTTTCTACGGAAAATTGCTTCTCCATATTTTTGCGTTACACGTTTTAGACAAAAATATCGTGTTGACAATTCAGAATCTTGAATCCCTTGCCCTTCATGCACCTTTAAAACATATTCTAGCTATCATAAAAAAAAACAAAAACAAATAACAATAAATAAAAAAATAAACAAATAGATAATAATAATAAACAAATGAAAAATAAATAAATAAATGAAAATACACGTCCAGTGTATTTTTTATGCTGGTACGTTGCAATAAAATCATTTCCTAACAAAATTATTCATATGAAATATTGTTTTCCTGTACATTTTTCTGGGGCTTTTGATATCTAATTACACTAGTTTTATCGTCATGAATAACTCTCATTGATGATGGTTGATGGGTTGTTTAGGGACATCTTCCTAAAAAAATCTGCCAGTTATTCCACTATGATGAATTGTTCTAGGTAGATCTTGCTCGTGTGGAAAAGAGTACCTTTGGGGTCTCCGTATGATGCGCGTATATATTAATTTTTCCCACAAATGAGTGCCTACCTACTTTTAAAATATAATTTTTGATCGTGTTGTTACATTATCACTTTCAGCGCACAATAAGTCGGTTCGCGACGGATCTGAATTGATTCAGCGTCCAAAATAGAGTGAAAGGAGAGACCTACCCCAAACGCACTTGATCCCAAAACCCATTTTTACCTCGACCTTTGCCACCGTCGAGGACAATGGGTCCAAAACTAGTATTGATTCAGCGCCTAAGATGTATTAAAGATAGACACCTACAAAAATGAGATTTCCAAATTTAAAAAAAAAAAAAAATTTATGGTGCCAACTTTTACCCTCTAGTTTGGCACCGCTAGGACCCAAACAAATTTTCAAATTTGTTTACACATTTTAGGCTTTCTTTGGCTCGGACGTCGGACAAACTGTTTAGATTCGGACTAAAAAAAAAAAAAAAAATTAAATTTAAATTAAAGTTTGAGAACAAGAAGCAATTGTTTGTTGTTTCGGTCTCAAAATGTCATTTACCAATTTTATTTATCTGGAACTGACTAGTGATTTCTGTGGCATTCTTGACTAGTATAATTGAAAATACACTTGACTAATCGTCATTAGTGGAGTTCTGGCATCTTAGCTGACTCAACATTCCTCTTGCGTCTGACTTTAGCGGTAAAAAGAGCTATTCTGTGAGCACTGGATCTCGTTTAGCACTGTCTGATGTTTTACTGTTTTCTTTTCCTTGCCGATTGTTCCTTCAAGTACCACCACCGATGGTAGTTGGTTTATAAATATGGCATAAACATTGGGTGGTATGTTACCTCTCTTAAAGAATTGGTGGATTCTTGTGCGTTACAATATCTGAAGCTATGTAGCTGTTTTGCAACGTATTGACTACGTTTGACCATGTATCACGTACAAGTGCTGCCAATGATAAAAGACTGCAAATTCTTACACAGGGGTTGGTTATTCCTCGGACCAGGCGCAGGGAGACTCATTTGAATCGATTTAGGGTAAAAAATTTAGTGGAAAATGATACCCCACAAGCCTAGGTACCAGAAATCTCGATAACACACATTTGAAATGGTTAGACAGGTACCGGTTTTGACCTATATCTTCTTCCGGTGGGTGTCAATGGTTCTGGGGCCCATTTTATTGGATTCAGCGTCCAATTCCAATCGCTTTCCAATTTAGTGGAAAATGATACCCCACACGCCTAGATTGCCAAAAATATCAAAAATCCATTTTTCGAAATGCACATTCTGACCCCTACCCTGCCTAAGGGTTACAAGTTGGTCCGATCGGACTGAAAAGTTTCGAGGACCAACAAGAGCCGGGAACGGACCTCTGACCCAAATTTCAGATTTTTAGGAAATTTTCTACTACCAAAGTCGGGGTGGACGGCGGAAGAACATTTGACTTTTTTGATCTAGACACTTTGAAACGCCCAGAAATAAATTTTGAACCGAACCGGAGAGATGACTTTTTGCATGAAAACATGCAAAATGAAAGCAATAAATGAATAATATACCATAGTGTTGAGGTTGTGGTTCGGCCGAGAACTGAGTAGTCTTTTTGGGCTGAAGTGATCACCTTATTTCTCAATCTTCAAGGCCACTGAAACAAAAGGACAACTGGTTACCAATTTAAGGCTACGAGAAAAATTAGCGACCTAATACAGCGGTATGTTGTGGTTTACGAGATGTATACAAACCTGCACCCTTATTTCTTACACACTGTACACTTGAAGGACACCTTTGGGCTCAAATTTAGGCTGGTACCTTCTAAGAATGTGTACAAAGCGTGCTACGATTGCCTCATTCTCAAATTTTCCATTTCTCTGGCACCAACTCGTGATAGTTAGTGAAAAAATACCGTTTTATCTCATTAGTTCCATGTTGTAAAACAATAAAGATACGTGAATCAGGTTCCTTTATCTCCTTTGTGTACGTACGTCAAGGTCTTAGCCGTATCCTGCGTAGTTTTGAGACGGTTTGTTCGAAGCGAGCAATCAGAATAATAATTTAAATAATATTATTATTATTAAGATTATTAATCTTTCTACATAATCACGAACGCTAATGAAAAGAAAATAATTTTACCTTGTTGAAGTAATCAAAACTCGACTGTGTACGCTCATATACTTGATTTTCTGAATCGATGTAACGGAAATTTAATTGAGACGCGTTCAAAATTGTGTTTGTTGTAGGAGGGAAATTATTTGATGCACACTACTAAGGCCATGAGGTTAGAGTAGATACTTTCTCGTGAACTCCACAACAATAATTTTTATTAAATTTGAACAAAACCATGAATGACCAAGGAATAGTGTGCTTTCTCCCTCTTCCTCATCAATAATTCAATTAATTTGTTAAGAGAAGCATTCTGTGGTGGTTATGTTATACAGGTGACTCGCATCTTGTCGTTTGGGAAAACTTACATGCATTATGGTTTGTGCTAGTGGAAAGTTGTAGAGAAATAAATGATTCTAACAAGGGTTACGGGCCCAGTTTGAAAAAGAAAAAAAAAAAAAAAAACCATGGATAAGGAAGAGAAGAGCAGCAGAAGAAAGAGGGAAACCTGCTCTGGTATCTATCTGCAAAAACGTTGTGATACATATTGACTCAGGTAAACCAAAAGAGAAGACATTAAAAGAGGCAACGTCGAAAAAAGAGAAAAAAGAGAAGGTATTAAAGGAAAAACAGGAAAGGAAGCATACAAAAAAGGAATTGAAACTGATAGAGAAACATCACAATTTGGATCATGAAAAACAAGAGAAAGAGATGCATGAAATCAAGGAAAAACAGGAATTACAAGAAAAATGAATGAAGAGGATTGAACAAGGCAAATTTGCAGTTGAAAGGAAAGAGAGGTAAGAAAAAGAAAAGCAAGATGAAAAAACTTGAAAAGGAAAAGAATAAAAAGAAAGAAGAATGAGCGAGACAAACTTGTAAAGGAAAATAACGAAGAGGAAGAGAAAGAAAAGCAAGAAGACAAGTTGATAAAACTTGCAGAAAGAAAAAAACGCAAGAGGAAACATTGAAGAATTATGCACTAGGTAAGCTTGCAGTTGAAAATAAAGAAAAGGAACAAAAAGAAAAGCTAGAAGAATAGTTGAAGAAGCAAGAAATTGAAGTAAATGAGGATTTAGAAGAGACAGAATTGAAGCTAAGAGAGGAGGTAGATGAAGGAAAGTGACTAAGGAAGTGCAGGAAAACTTGAGAAAGGAAAGAGGAAACCACCAGAATTTTAAGGAACACAATTGAAACTAGAAAAGGAAGGAAATGATAAATTATTTTGTAGTATGATGCCCGTTGAGTGAGTTTAAAAGTGGAAGTAAAAGTATTTGAAGAAGTAGGCAGAAAAGATGCTGAGCTGAAAGTTCTCAGAGAAAATGAAAGAAAATCTCGAGATAAAAGGCTGATGCATCTGCAGCGGGAAAGAGATAAAGAGGATGAAGAAACTTCCATAAGAAAAGTAGAAAAAATGGAAGGTGGAAGAAATAGGGTGAATCTGTTGACAGTCAATTGTGTACCGCACCTTGTTTAGGAAAAATTAAGTATATTTATTATGCATGGTGCTGCGCTAATGGAAAAGTTTTAGCAGAGAAATAAAAGATTTGAACACATTCAATGCTGTTTTTAAGCTTTTTATGCTTACAACTTGAGTCATCTGGTCTTTTGCCAATGGTCGGTCATTGGGACTTCCCTTCCATGCTGGTATTACATAATGTGCAGGAATATAAGCGCTCAGACCTTAGCCCAGGCCTCCATTCGTTCTGTAGAAGTTAGGCTAGGATATTAACCACGAAACATACGTTTGAGCATTGTATAGTAGATCCTCTCTAGAATGAACCCAGACCATTCCATGACATTTGATTGATTTTGTCATAAAACTGTGACAGTTTAAGTTGTAATAAGGAAATGTGGCGTGAAAGAAATTCTGATGAAGAAGCTCAAAAAGGCCACATGCACAAGGTAGTCATCATCCTTTGGGTTAGATATGTTCCCGTTGTCTTGCAGAATCAAAACCATGATCAAAATAACAAAGATGTCTTTTTCATGCGCTAGATACAAACATAAACAGGATTGCAATAAATAGATACTGTAGATAATGTAACGATTTATGTTCTTAGTAAATAATTTATTAACAGTCGTTCACTAGAATTCACTGTTCACATTCGTACTTATCGTTCACTTGAATACACTGTTCACATTCGCGCACTAACACAATGACAGAATCACAATACACTGTTTGTAAGGCGGTTGTCGCACTATATTTATAACGCGGCACGGCAAGATTTATAACCCGAAGCATCTATATCCGGACTCCGAATTGAACTGAACTGCGCGGCGTTTCTGGGCCCGTTTTTATACCTGCTGCCCGGTCAAGAACGTTCTGGGACGAACGGGGAGGTTCCCGAATGTTCGAGACCCTTAAACCTCCACAGGTCATTGACCTTGCAACGCCAGCAGCCCATTTGACCGGCGCCAGTGCGAGCTCGCAACAATAAGAATGCCCAGAGTTTCCTCTACTAAGAATCGTCTTTGTTGTTTTTCTAATTCACAAAATCCAATCTAGGAGGATTGGAGACAAGAATTGCTATTATACTACAGACATGTCCTGATAATAGACACTTTGCCAGTAATATCAAATTGTTAATATAATTTTGGTTGGTAATTCCTTGAATAATCAAACTATGTTTTCATGCAATGTAATTGCATGCAAATGTAATTTCTCCGAATCGGTCTAAATTTTTTTCTGGAAGTTTTAAGATGTCTAGATCAAAATTAGCAAATGTCCGTCCGCCGTCCATGCCGATTTTGGTAAAAGAACATTTTTTAAAAATCTAAAACTTTGGTCAGGGGCCCGTTCTCAGCTCTAGTTGATCCTCGAAACTTTTTACCACGATCCGACCAAATTTGGGCGGGGTAGGGGTCAAAATGTGTTTTATGAAAATGGATTTTCGAGGTTTTTGGCAATCTAGGCGAGTGGGGACTCATTTTCCACTAAATTTTGGACGCTGAATCCAATGAAGTGGGTCCAAGAACAATTTGCGCTCTCTGAACGAGATTATGGGTCAAAATGGATATCTGTCTACCCATTTTGAATGTGTGTTTTCAAGATTTCTGATACCTAGGCGTGTGGGATATCATGTTCCACTAAATTCTGGACCCTGAATCGATTGGAATGGGGACCTGCCACACCCACTGTTTCCCTCATTTTCCCCATGTTGAAGAAGTGAGTCTCCATTCGTCTGGTCCGAGGAATAACCAACCGCTGCGAATGAATTTGTAGCGTTCTCGCGGGTCGATTCAATTTTACATTATTGACGGATGTCGGACAAATCGCACCAACCCATGCCCACAAGTTACATCTACCTTGGCGATTCAGTCATTAAACCCATAATCAAAAAACTGTTCCTGTGAGAACGAAATAGCAATCTGATTAGTACGTTCTGCGTGGAAAAAAGACTCGTACAAATCGACTGCTTTATTAGATTGGCGTGAGAAATCCCTTGGTCGAGTTGTCTCAACTTGAAAAAACCCTCTTACTTTTTGCTCAACGAGATATCTAATCTGGGACGGGTTGAATAATTACGGCCAGGCCGAGTCAACCCGGTATTCGGCTGTGGAAACGCACGCGCGCGAGATCCGGACAAATGCTCAGGCAAGCGAAAAAGCCGTTCGCCTTGATAGGTCATCGAAGCCGCTCAAGCTTCAAACATTTCTCAGGAGGTTGGAAAAAAGTCAATTATCTTCCCTCTCTGGGCAATTTGTGGATCATTAAAATTAGCGCCATTACTGGAAGGAAGGGGCTCGCAAACGTTTTGCGGCTATGCAAGGTTTTGAACCGAGGATCGCTTCGATCATGGCTAATAGGCATAGAAGAACTCCGTAGAGGCTCCCTGGAGAAAATTGTTCGCATCTGACCGACAGGTTCAATTAAAGGAAGATGAGTGGAGCAGCTTCAGTCTCCAGAATTGTTTTTGTTTCTTAGGTGATCAGACTCCTTCGGATTCTGTTGTGGACTGTTCGATTTGGGATCTAACCCGGATGATCCACTTGCTCCGACATTCTGCCACCAAGTTTGAGCCTATGCCGAAACGTATCGTACCTAATCATACTTGGCTTTCATTTTCAATGATGCCCTGTTGCTTCTAAAATCATCCTGAGTGTGTCTCATTCTTACTTACAACCCTTTGCAACGTGGGTGAGAATGAGGACGTCATCCACTTCTTCGCCAGCTGCCCAGTTTTGGCGGACATAAATGGTGAGATTCCTGGGGTTGAGTGTGCTGGCAATGAACAAGAAAGTATCCCTCCTGGACTCTAGAGAATGGTGGATCGACGTGGCGAGATTCGCATACCATGCCTGGAGATATCACTGCATTGGTGGCAGAATTCAATTGGTGACTGCAAGGGTGTAAATCATGAAACGGTAATGATGATTATGGGGGATAGTTGTGTTGGGATGGCTAGAGTTTGAAAGTGATATTTGGGGAGAGGTTTATTGTGTTGTGTGTTTGTAATTGTCTCGTGGTAGAAATTCCAGCCAACCCGGCAGAAATTTGATTATAGTAAAGATTAATGTAATTGATGAATTCGTAAAATAAACAATTTTCCGTCAGATTTGGGATCTGACCTGGGCGATCCACTTGCTCCGACATTCTGCCACCAAGTTTGAGCCTATGCCGAAACGTATCGTACCTAATCATACTTGGCTTTCATTTTCAATGATGCCCTGTTGCTTCTAAAATCATCCTGAGTGTGTCTCATTCTTACTTACAACCCTTTGCAACGTGGGTGAGAATGAGGACGTCATCCACTTCTTCGCCAGCTGCCCAGTTTTGGCGGACATAAATGGTGAGATTCCTGGGGTTGAATAACCTGGCCATGAACAAGACAGTATCCCTCCTGGACTCCAGAGAATGGTGGATCGACGTGGCGAGATTCGCATATGGAGGTATCACTCCGTTGGTGACTGAATTCAATTGGTGACTGCAAGGGTGTAAATTATGAAACGGTAATGATGATTATAGGGGATAGTTGTATGGACATGTTTTCTTTTTCTTCTTTCGGATTCCGTTGTTGACTGTTTGATTTGGGATCTAACCCAGGCGATCCACTTCCTCCTAAATTCTGCCGAAATGCATCGTATCTACCCATCGTTGGCTTTCATCGTCAATGAAACCCAATTGCTTCTAAACGATCCTGAGTGTATCTCATTCTTATTACTTGAATCCTTCTGCCCAAATTACACACGTACAACACAACTTACCACTCCTCGCATTGGACTGATGAACCAATTACGTTACAACCGATTAACTTTCTCTAATGTAGTTGCGAAAATTCACACGAAACAAGCATGAAGGTATTGTAGGATTCTTCTCCAACTGATTAGTTGAAGGCTTGTTTTCTCCGCTTTTGCAGACAATAAGAGTTCGTTCGGTAATTGACCACGTGGGAGTTGAAAGTGAGACTTATCCGAAAGTGGTTAAACAAAAGTGTGATAGTTTTCGTGCTCAGGAGTCTTTGGGAACGTACATAATACGGCATAGGTGGCTCATATTCACACAAAAGGAGTTGAGTCCATGAATGATGGGGTGATTTCCGAATGCTTCTGGCCGGTCATAACTGCCATAACCTTTTGCCTCATCTAGGTAAAGACTGAGAAATTCTTGACTTGGACACACTCTGTATAAGCATTGTCTCCATATCTGAATAGCCACCCTGGCTGGCCAATTCAGTCTGTTAAGAATTATGTGTAGGTGGAGCACAAAATTTTATGCAATTTTGTTTCTGTAAGGTGGTGAAAGCTTTCTATTGACTTTCAAAATGGAAAAAAGTGCCCGAAAATCACATTGCGTTCTCTGAGTTTCAGTTGGTCTTATCTCATATGACGCGTTATCTTGTCTTTCGAATGTAATCGTTCGAGTTATTTAGAGCTATCCACACCTTTCGTTTCATTTTTTTTTTTGGTTGGTTATTTCTTGCATAATCAACCTGATTCCATGCAGAAAGGGCAATCTCTCCGATTCGGCCCAAAATTTTTTTCTGGGCGTTCCAAGGTGTCTAGATCAAAATAATCAAATGTTCGTCCACTGTCACGACGATTATGGTAGCAAATTTTCTAAAAATCTGAAATTTCGGTCAGGGACTCGTTTCTGCGTCTAGTTGGTCCTCCTCAAAACATTTCAGCCCGATCGAACCAAATTGGTGGAGGAAAGAGTGGTCAAAATGTGTTTTTTTGAAAAATTAATTTTCGAGATATTAGGTAATCAAGGCGTGTGGGGTATTATTTTCAACTAAATTTTGGACGCTGATTCCAATGGTAGGGGTGGCGGAACTTCTACTTAGTCGGATTGGCGCCCATTGGTAATGGGTCAAAATGGGTGTCTATCTACCCATTTTGAATCTGTGTTTTCGAGATTTCTGGTATTCATTCTCTGGTATTTTCTAAAAATCTAAAATTCGGGTCAGGGACCCGTTTCCTGATCTAGTAGGCTCTTCGAAATGTTTCAGTTCAATCAGCCCAAATTAGGGGGTTAGGGGTAGGGGTCATAATGTGTCTTTCGAAAAATGGATTTTCCAGATTTATGGCGATGTAGGCGTGTGGGGTATCATTTTTTACTGAATTATGGACGCTGAATCTAGTGAAATTTGTTCCGGGACGATTGGCGACCACCAGAAGAGGTTATGGGTGAAGATGGGTGCCTATCTACCTATGTTGAATGTGGTTTTTTTGAGATGTCTGGTACCTAGGCATGTTGGGTATCATTTTTAATAAATTGTGGACACAGAATCCAATGAGACGGGTCCCGTAACGATTGGCGCCCAACGGAAGAGGTTATGGGTCAAAATGGGTATCTATCTTCTTATTCCGAATGTGTTTTCGAGATTTTTTAATCGCTGTATGAACATCTCCCAGTTAAGTCTTGACGCCATTTGCCGATGAATAAGTTGGGCAAATTTGATTATCATCAGTCAGGCATCGTCTATTTCATTGAGGACTTAGTATGTGGGTTGAAAGTGGCGTAATGTGCTCGCAAAACTGCCGCCGATAGCACAGTTGTTAGTAGAAAAGATGTCTCGTTTCTCATTAGTGTCCAGAAGATGTGAGCGAAGTATACCAATTCGAGTTTTTCTATGGAGACCAGGAAGAAGACCTTTTTTATTGCGCAAGCCCAGCAGCTCCGGTTTCCCCGAAGTTTCACCAGTATTTGTTCGAGAAAGATACATCCAACTATCCTCCGAGCCCATTAGACCAACGGAGGATACCCGAATTACGCAACGAAGAAACGATAGACTGAGAACCGGTGAATCCTCGAAGCTCACCCGGCAATAGGCAGGAGCTCATAAGTTACCGAATAATCATTGACAGAACCCACCAGAACCCAATCGGCTACCTCATCAAGGACCTCGTTTGTACGCAGGAGGGTTATCGTACGAGTCGAATTATAAACAGTCCTAAAGAAACGAGAATGAAATTACAGGTTCAGGTTTAGGAGTTCCTACGTTGAATCAACGATGGCTAGAAGACGTGGACTCGTGGGTACATTCGTTGGTACATTCTTAATTAACATCACTGTTGAAACTACCAAGAAAGTTTGAAATTTCTTGCTATCTTGAGATGGAACAGAGTCCAGATGGAGACTGGTCTCTTGAATTTAAAGATCCAATCTCTAGTTTTCGAAACGATAACTCATCGCGTCGCCACATCCATAAATCCTTGAATACTATATCAGCAAAACGACGATCAGCAGAGCTTTTAGCATCGTTCAAGAATCAGAACCAAACAGTTCTTTATTCATCAACTTTGTTTATCCATACCTTCTCGGCTCGAATTGGAAACCTTATGGAACCTTAAAATACACATTTCTGATGCCAATGTATTCAGAACTAGCCACTTGTGGAGTGGAATTTCTGTCATAATCTTTGGTATCTTTCTGTAAGTTAATGCAAGTTCATCCAAATACCGAGCTCCAATACAGTTCTGAAATAAGAGCTGATCCACAATCGTGTTGCTAACTAAAATCCTGAAATTTTATCGACGACATTTCCAGGTATATAACACAATAATATTACCTAAATACCTAAAAATTGGAGTCAGGGGTCCGTTCCCCGCTCTAGTTGGGCCTCGAAACTTTTCAGCTCGATCGGACCAAATTTGGGTGGGGTAGGGGTCAAAATGGATTTTTCGAAAAATGGATTTTTGAGATTTTCGGTACCTAAGATTGTGGGGTATCGTTTTTCACTAAATATTGGACACTGATTTCAATGAAATTGGTCCCGGAACGATTGGTACCCACCGGAAGAAGTTATCGGTCAAAATCGGTATATATCCACCCATTTTGGTTGGTAATTCCTTACTGAATTTGTGTTTTCGAGATTTCAGGTACCTAGGTGTGTGGGGTATCATTTTTGAGTAAATTTTGGACCCTGAATCGATTGGAATTGGTCCGGGACCCGCCACATCCACTGTTTCCCCCATTTCTTCCATATCGAAGAAATGAGCCTCCATGCGCCTAATCCAAGGAATAACCAACCCCTGTGACAGCATTTGCAGCGTTTATCATTCGTCATCAGCTGTCTTATCTTACCTTATTCCTATCTTTATTTTATAATTGAAAATCGTTGTACTGTTATGAAATGCTCATTTTTGTTCATGTGGCGAAAATTTTGCCTGAAAGCGGAATATCTGTCGACCTTACGCCTCCTCCCAGCAATAATGGCTATTATTGCTTCAGAAGCGAACGCCAATGCCCAATTTACGCTTATTCCGCTCACTCTACCTACTCGTACCTTGTATCTTTCAAGTTGAATGAACCATCTCATTTTAATGTACGAATTCACCTGAATATTAACTCCAAAACTTGGGCGAGTCGCTTCAAATGAACCAGTCTCGACTTGATGGCCGCCTTGGAAAATTACAACATTCACGCCTGACGATCCACCAAAATCGCCAGAGGAAGCAGGAACATCTCAAACTCGTTGATAAAAGACGTGAAGTTATTTTGAATTCTCGACGTTTTACAAGGTGGCTAACCCTCCGGTGTATGGCTCGATGAGGGAACTTTAATGGGAACGTGATTACGGGAAAGATCCTCCTGAAGAGTTAGGTACCTACCCGTCGCTCGGTAAAGCCTCATTTTCGGCCGTACGTTGCTAGTTCACTGACCAGAACGTCTCCCTTGATGATGCACTCTCTTCGAGCTGTGACGGTAAGATGGTATTTATTTGAGAATACCTTCTCCAATGAAATTGGAGCATTATCTCGATTGTGAGGTGCTGCAGAGGAACATGACATGCGGGCTTAGCGACGGGGCAGCTGCTGTCTTCGACCAGGTATTTCAACTTAGCCCTTTTTATTAGGGTCATGTGCGGTATAGGACTTGTTTAGTCCTTATAGGGCTCCTGATGTTATTCACACCTCGACGAGTCTCCGTTTTATGGGTGGCACGACCTATCTTGGTCCGGTAACTTGAGCGCGTATCGTTCGCCAGGTGGAAGCAAAAAGCACTCGTTCTACTAACGAACGTGAACCTGTTGAACAAAAGATGAGCTATGGAACGGCCGTTAGGCACTTTACAAGAACTTCTCATGGATTTGAGCGTCAGATCGGCCTTAGAATGATTCAGGTACAACTAGCGGGTTCTAACGGAATGAGCAAAATGACTTTTTATTTTTTTGCGCATTTTCAAGGACTTTTTGTTGCTCGGATGGCAGAGGGATATCTCAGATGTGTTACTGTTTTTGTGATACCGATTTTTGTGGTACCTTACAGGATCCCCAATTATGTGGAGAGGTTCCGAGTATGATTGGAGCAGTTGGAAGCTTTTCCGAACAAAATTGTACTATCATTGAAATCAGACTTGGAAACAATTTCGCAAAATTCAACATAGTGTTGCAAGCTCGCACCGGCGCCGGCCAAATGGGCTGCTGGCGTCGCAAGGTCAACGACCTGTGGAGGATCAAGGGTCTCGAACATTCGGGAACCTCCCCATTCGCCCCAGACAACACGTCGAGTTCCCAGAACCGGGGAACATTCTGGAAGGTACTCGACCAAGAGGCAGCAGGTATAAAACAGACCCACGAGCGCTGCGCAGTTCAGTTCAATTCAGAGTCCGGATATAGACGCTTCAGGTTATAAATCGTGCCGTGCCGCGTTATAAATAGTGCGAAAAACAATTCGCAAAATCAACATTCTTTTCATATCTACGCAACATGCATTCACTTCCTATGAATTAAGGGTTAGCTTGAGTCAAATGAGATCGGGAGGGGGGCTATTTCATACTTGGGTTCTGATGTAATGAACTGATCTCTACAAAAACAATTTTTAGCTCCTTCTTAGTTGGTTATATGGCTGAATAACGACCTATGTTTTAATACAAATAGTCAATCCGATTCCGAAAAAAAAAAAAAAAAAAAAATTCTGGATATTTCAAGGTGAAAAGTCAGATCATATTCAGCAAATGGCCGTTTGCCCTCCACGCCGGTTTTGGTGGTACAACATTTTCTGAAAACCTGAAAATTTGGTCAAAGACCCGTTTCTGGCGCTAGTTGGTCCTCAAAACTTTGTTAGGAGTCAAAATGTGTTTTTCGAAAAATCGATTCTCGAGATTTTTGTCGATCTAGGCTTGTGAGGTATTATGTTCTACTAAATTTTGGACGCTGAATCCGATGAAATGGGTCCTGGGACGATCGGCAAATATCGGAAGAGGTTATGGGCCGAAATGGGTATCTATCTACCTAGTTTGGAAGTGGATTTTCGAGATTTCGAGACATTTTTTTAGGGTGCCGAATGTAATAAAGCAGTTTCTAGGGATTCAGTTGAGGTCGAACTGTTATAGAGAAAATTGCTGGAAAATCCTTCGCAGGATTAGGAGCATAGTGACTCATTCCAATCGATTCAACGCCCAAAAATGAGTGGAAAACGATACCCTACACTCCTAAATTGCCAAAAATGAGGGAAAACAGTGGGTGTGGCGGGTCCCGGACCCATTCCGATCGATTGAGCATTCAAAATTTAGTAGAAAATGATACCCCACTCGGCTGGGTACCAGAAACCTCGAAAACACACATTCGAAATGGGTAGATAGGCACCTATTTTGACCCATGACCTCTTTTACTGGGCGCCAATCGATCCAGGACCCGTCTCATTGGATTTGGTGTCCAAAATTTAGTCAAAAATGATACCTTACACGTCTAGATCGACAAAAATCTCGAAAATTCATTTTCCGATAACACATTTTGTATGGGTAAGAGTCAAAATATGTTTTAGAAAGATGAATTTTCGGAATTCCTGGTACCTAGGCTTGTGGGGTATCATTTTCCAACTAAATTTTGGACGCTGAATCCAAAGAAATGCGTCCCAGAGCGATTGGCACTCACAGGACGAGGTTATCGGTCATAATGGGTATTCTTCTGCTCATTTCAAAAGTGTGTTTTCGAAATTTCTGGTTCCTAGGGGCATCATTTCCCACTAAACTTTGGACGCTAAATCGATTCAAATGAGTCTCCATGCGCCTAGAGGAAATAACCAGCCCCTAGGAAAGAATTTGCACCACACATGGTTGTAGGCTTTGTCAAAAACACTCTGAAGATGACAACAATGCACTCGTACCAAGTGGAATCGGAGGAAAGTAGTTGCCATTTTCAACTGATTTGTAAGTACTGATCTCTATGTTTGCATGTAGTCAGGAGCTAAGGTTAATGCAGTTGCATCAAGTAGCCTGCATTTGTGATAGCATTTTGCCCAGCTCAGGCGGTATACACAACGTTGCAGCGAAAACGAAGACGAAATTGCAGATCTCAAAATGAGAGAAGTGCAGGGGAAGATTTTTGGTGGCGACACAAAGGGAAGGTGGGCCCAGTTTGACCGGAGCAAGCAGGTTGCCACACTGGCCACTCGACTCAAGGACGGACTCCCTGGAGTCCGAAGAAGTCGGGAGTGAAAATAAAACAACGGTTCTCTCCTGCCGATGTCGATGACATTCCTGCTGGGCTCGCAGGCCTCGAGATCCGTCAGCCGTTTTGGCCTTAGTCGGAGGGATTTGGAAAATCGCTTTTGTTTTACAGGGTTGACACTTCGTATGTACCTACCTATTTCGTTGTTGCTAGTTGCTTCTTGTTCTTTGAGCATCAAATCAAGATCAGATTATTATATTCGATTGATCATTATATTCGAGTCATCACTGGTGATCAAAGCATGGGAGTCCCAAGTTCGCTTCATAGCAATTTGCCCGTGTGATTTGGCCCCCAATACCCCTTCTTTTCAAATTATTCAATGAACTTCGATCTTTTCTAGAAATCAATCTTCAGGGTTTCCGGAAAAAGCTGCAAATTCATTCACTGGAGTTGGTTTATCCTCGGACCAGGCGGATGGAGACTCATTTAAATCGATTCAGCCATAATTTGGTGGAAAATTATACCCCACACGCCTAGGTACCAGAAATCTCAAAATTCACGTTCAAAGTAGGTATATGATGCCCATTTTGACCTATAATTTCTTCCAGTGGGCTCCAATCGTTCCGGGACTCATCTCATTGGATTCAGCGTCCAAAATATAGTCGAAATTGATACCCGACAGGCCTAGGTACCTGAAATACAAAAACCTACATTCAAAATCGGGTAGATATATACCCATTTTGACCCATAACCTCTTCCGTTGAGTGGCAATCGTTCCAAGACCCGTCTCATTGGATTCAGCGTCCAAAATTCAGTCGAAAATGATACCCCACAGGCCTAGGTACCAGAAATCTCAAAAAAACCACATTCAAAATCGGGTAGATAATATACCTACCCATTTTGACCCATAACCTGTTCGGTGGGCGCCAATCGTCCTGAGATAGTCTTATTGGATTCAGCGTCCAAAATTTAGTAGAAAATAATACGCCACTCACCTTAATCGCCGAAAATCACGAAAATTCATTTTTCAAAAAGCACATTTCCCCTACCTCCCCCCTCCCCTCTTTTTGGCGGTAAATCGGAGAGATTGACTTTTTGCATGAATACATAGGTCGATTATTCAAGGAATAACCAACCAAAACCTGTGTCCACAACCAGATTGATTAAAGAAACGTGCGTTATAACATGAAGCTTTTGATTTCTAAATACTTCCAGTACAACTGATACCAAGGTAAGCAGTGGCATTCAAGAAATCACCTTTGATAGTTGACCAAAAAGAAGGTCCTTAGCTCTTCCGCCTTGATTGACCTCTAACCGTGAAGCCTCACTCAAGGCGTATCTCAAGTGAAAGACCAAGTCTCGATTTTTTTTCACTATAGGCCCTTCGTCATTCATGTTTCGCATTGACAAAAATATCAAGTCATTTCCGCTTTTTCCGTCACGGTTTAGTCGTCGAACAGAGGTTTGACCTTTCACACTTGATTTTCACATGTGGTTGAATGGGAACTCGATTAATTGAGTGAAATCCGACCTTCGTTTCATCAATGTCCTCTTGTGATTCCTGTCCCAGGATTTTTAAAATAGGTTCAATTTTATTTGTATTATGCTAAAAACTTACTGGAATATCTGTGTGTATATAATTCTAATAATGCAGTAGTAACACCCAAAGGAATGGGAAGATGCAATATTCGATGACGTCCTTCAACAACTAAATTCTGAGCCGGAACATTGCGATGTCAATTTAAATGACAGAGAGATGAGTTGGATCAGCCTACATGTTCACAAAGTAGTGTACAGATTTTGGGGAAAATTTGTTATTTGAAAAATGGATTTTCAAAATTTTTGGGATTTTTGGCGATTTAGGCATGTGGGGTATCATTTTCGACTAAATCGCCGAATCCAATGAGACGGTTCGCGGCGCGATCGGCATCCACTGAATGAGGTTATAGGTCAAAATGGGTATCTACCTACCCATTTTGAATGTTTTTTCGAGATGGCTGGTACGTAGGCGTGTATCATTTTCCACTAAATTTTGGGCGCTGAATCGATTTGACTAAGTCCCCTTCCTCCAAGGGATATAGGAATAACCAACCCCTGTAAAAAAAATTTGTATCAATTTTTTTTTAAATGCTAAAAAAAGTTAAGTGACACATGTTTTAGTTTCAGCGTTGGGCTGCTCATGTGTTCTTCAAAAGATTATTTTTTCCTTCACCAAGGCTCCTTACGTGAGAACTTTGCTTTTCTATCAGGTAGTGATGAAAACGTTGATTTCACCCAGAATATGTTTTGCCTTTCATATCCCGCGGTAACCTGAAAACGATTAGAACAATATTTTCACAAAATTATCCACTAGCCTGCCAACCTATTTTCTCTTATCATAACTTGAAAGAGGATCACCTTCTCTCAGTTTGTACTCTCATGATAATGAAGCAGTCACTTGATGCAGTCTCATGAGTTCTGCTTGTCAGGCATGAACGACGATAACGACAATCGAGATAAGGTTAGTTTAGTACACTGCGTTCATTTGTAAATGAAGCCGCCTCGCAATATCTTTCGAGAAACGCAAATTCTTTGACAGGGGTTGGTTATTCCTCGAACCAGACGCATAGAGATTAATTTCATTTACATGGGAAAAATAGGGAAAAAAGTGGGTGTGGCGGGTCCCGGATCCATTCCAATCTATTCAGCGTCCAAAATTTAGTGGAAAATGTTACCCCACACGCCTAAATCGCCATAAATATCGAAAATCCATTTTTCGAAATAGACATTTTGACCCCTCCCCCTCTAAATTTGGTCCGATCGAGCTGAAAAGTTTCGAGTACCATCTAGAGTCTGAATCGGGTCCCTGACTCAAATTTCAGACCTTCAGAAAATTTTCTACAAACAAGAAAGACAAATTAGGCGACCAGGCTTCCTTAAAGTTCAAAAATAGACGCTACTTTGAGTTATATCGGGATTATAAATTAGAAAGAAGAACGTGATCTTGGCCTTTTTCAAGGAGCCACGGAGTTACGAGTAAAATTATGCAATGAGAGATGATTATTGCGAGGTGGTGAAAATACGTAAAGGTGCAGCTTCTTCCTCGCGTGCTGAGTTGGAATCTCGATTAACGCTACAAAAATGATGTTTATCTCGAAAGAAGTAACCGGAATTATGCTTTTTCGTTATCTGTTACCGCATTGAGCGCTACGCTCTCACGCTTCGCACTCAACCGTTTTACTTTGCATTTCCGATGGATATTTTGCTACAGATTCATTTTCAACGCTGTAGGTCTTTTGGACGGATGACGGAGTTCACAAGACTTCAATAGGAAATGCTGCAAGTTATTTCACAGGGGTAGGTTATTCCTCGGACCTGGCGCATGGAGACACATTTCAATCGATTCAGCGTCCAAAAGTTAGTGAAAAATGATACTCCACACGCCTAGGTACACCAGAAATCTCAAATAGGGTAAAAGCACCAATTGTTGACACTATTAGAGAGAAAAATCGTTCGATTCTGCGCTCTACCCAAGTATTCAAGAAATTGAAACTTTTGGGTAGTTATTATGAATTATGAGTTCATTGGGAACAATTTGCACTTATTAGACTTGATTAAATAATGTTTATTAAGCATAAAAAACAAGTTTTTCAAAAATGGAATTTTCCCCCTAATGTTGACACTTCTCTATTCGGAAATTCCTATTGTTGACATTTGCAGTTCCTAATGTTGACACCAGTCTAAATTTTCGAGAAAGTATTTAAATATGCTTTCCCTCTAGTTATTTCTCAGAGTAAAATAAACAAACGAGATTAGGAACGCGTTAAAATATATTTAATGTTAGGCTAGACATTAGGAAATGGATGTTAAACAGCATGATCAGAAAAATGGGTAATTAAATTTTTAGCATAGGTGCTCAATCACAGTGGAACAGAAACATAAGTAGTGAACACAAATTTTCTAGGGTTGCCCCCTTAATATTTAGGCTTGGGCAGTTTGTTCCTCAACAACACTACACATATATAACGTCTTGCATTCGCTGGACAGCGTACTTCAACATTCCGTTCTGGTTCGGAGGCATGGTAGTAGTCGATCTGTTGAAATGATAAGACACTGTATCAGAATCATACTGTTATTTTAAAATTCTGAAAGGTACCTGATAGTGTTGAAAAGGTCATAGGTAGGGGTCTAACAACAAAAAGATCAAGTTACCTACACGTAGAAATGTTAAAAATAAAAGAAGTTATAACATATCAACTTAAGGAACCAAAATATGTCAACATTGGGATCCCCATATCAACTTAAGGTTCCAGTACTCTGATTTGAAAAATTCAATTGCCTCAATGTACTGCGAAATTATTTAAACCCAAATATGACATTGGCAACCTGATCAACGTTTTCCCCTAATTTTGACACCCCAACTTTACCATCTATTTCAACGAAATTCAGGGGTTTAATGCTTATAAATTCTTCCTTACGCTATTATTAGGGCAGGCAATATGATATATAAGTGATTACTCATAAAATTTGACTCGAAAAGTATAATTTTGCTAACTTACCTCACTAACCTGCGGGATAGCGATAGCGTCGTTGTGTTGACTGATCCAGCCGTCACGGGCTTCTATATTAGCCAGACGTTCGAAATGTGTAATAATAACTAGTAAAGCCGGCCTACCTCAAATCTCATATCCTTATCAACAGAACGACGCCAATTTCGAGTACCTACAGTGTCCCAATACCTTGTTTACGCTTTGAAATTGAAGTGTCAACATTAGGATAAGTGTCAACATTTGGTGCTTTTACCCTACACACTTTTGGAATGGGATGGATAGATACCCATTTTGACCCATAACCTCTTCTGGTGGGCGCTAATCGTCCCGGGACCTGTCTCATTGGATTCAGCATCCAATATTTAGTCGAATATGATACCCCACACGCCTAGGTACCAGAAATCTCGAAAACACATATTTGAAATGGAATACGTAGATACAACTATGACCCAAAACCCCTTCCGGTGGGCACCAATCGTTCCGGGACCCGTCTCATTGGACTCAGCGTCCACAATTTTGTGGAAAATGATACCCCATACGCCTTGATCGCCGAAAACCTCGAAAATTCATTTTTCGAAAAACACATTTTGACCCCTACCTCCCTCCAAATTTGGACCCATCGGGCTGAATAGTTTCGAGGACCAACTAGAGACGTCAAATGAAAACTGACTTCACTCAGCTCTGAAACTTAAAAAATATGTGGGAATTGATTCTGATGCGCCATTGATGATTGTTCCATTTCTGGTTGGTTTCAGTTGGTTATTCCTTGAATAATCAACCCATGTTTTTGTGTTTTCGATATTTCTGGTACCTAGGTATGTGGGGTATCGTTTTCGGCTAAATTTGGGACGCTGAATCCAATGAGACGGTCGCCGGAATGATTCGCACCAACCGGAAGAGGTTATGGGTCCAATGATGGGTTTTTGAGATCTCAGTTGACCTAGGCGTGTGGCATCAATTGGAATGAGTCGTTATGCTCTTGGTCCGAGGAATATCAACCCCTGTGAAGGAACGTTTTTTGGTACTAGAATTCTCTTAAAATATGTAATTTTGGTTAAAGACCCGTTTCTGGCTTTAGTTGGCTTTTCTATTCATCGAAATCAAGCAGAAGCGCTTTGAGAGGATAATGCAGTGATTATGTTGGCTTCTTGAAACCACGAAGCACCTTGATCGGAAGTAACAGTGTATACCATGGATTGTGAATGAGATAAGACAATCTTTCTCCAAGATAAATCATCCCGGTGATTAGGTGAGTACGCACGTTGTACCTGCATCTTTCTGCTCTGCTGCTGTCTACTGTTCAGTGGTTTGGTACGTGCCACCTCGCTTCCACACAGAATCCGTTTGTCTCTTCGTGGGAGAGAGGCAATGTCAGACTCAGACCTTCTTGCGCAACCCCTTCTCGTCCACCATGTCCCGCATCGTCTATCTAAGCGCCACCGACGCTTTAATTACCGTGCTTTCAAACCTCCTCGAGGGATAACTAACGATGCAGAGGCAAGAAGAAAGGCTTTGGTAACCTGCAGCTATGCAACAGAGCTTTATTGACTTCCCAGAATATTCCTTGTTCGAAAGGTCAAAATAATCCCGAAGAACGTTTTTGCTGAATAACTCAAACCATCTGTGCCATTTGAGTGCATCGAGGTTAGTTCATGGGACATCGCATTTAATTTCCTTCAGTAGAAATAGAAGAATCAAGGGGAGAGAAAGAAAGAGGTTAAAAAACCTAGTTTAGGTATTGTTGCGAGCTCGCACCGGCGCCGGTCAAATGGGCTGCTGGCGTCGCAAGGTCAACGACCTGTGGAGGATTAAGGGTCTCGAACATTCGGGAACCTCCCCGTTCGCTCCAGACAACACGTTGAGTTCCCAGAACCAGGGAACGTTCTGGAAGGTACTCGACCAAGAGGCAGCAGGTATAAAACAGACCCACGAGCGCCGCCCAGTTCAGTTCAAATTGGAGTCCGGTCATAGACGCTTCGGGTTATAAATTGTGCCATGCCGCGTTATAAATAGTGCGACAACTGCGTTACAACCGTGTATTGTGATTCTGTCATTGTGTAAGTGCGCGAATGTGAACAGTGTATGTACTCAAGTGAACGATTGTTAATAAATTATTTACTAAGAACATAAATCGTTACAGTATTTTTCATGGAACCGTTCCCCACCTCTCCCTCTCATCCGCTTATATTGAAAATTCCCTCCCAGACTTTCTCACCAAGTTTGAAATGGTTGCTTGTTCGCAAGATCTGCCTGAGCGCACCCTCTGTTCTGGAACTGTTGTGCACGATTCCTATTTTCGGTTGGTTATTCTTTGAACCCATGTTTCATGCAAAAAGTCAATCTCTCCAATGTTTCTGGGCGTTTCAAAGTGTCTAGATCAAAGAAGTCAAATGTCCGCCCGCCGCCCACGCCGACTTTGGTAGTAGAAAAATATCTAAAAATATGAAATTTGGAGGTCCGTTTTCTGGTCTAGGTGGTCCTGGAAACTGTTCAGCCCAATCAGACGAAATTCGGGGGGAATAGGGGTCAAAACGTGTATTTCAAAAAATGGTTTTTCGAAATTTTTGGCGATTTAGGGGTGTGTGGTATTGTTTTCCACTACATTGAGGACGCTGAATATAGTAAAATGGGTCCCGGAACGTTTGGTGCCCTCTGGAAGAAGTTATGGGTCAAAATGTGTACCTATCTACCCATTTCAAACGTGCCTTCGAAAGGTACCCTCTGGTACCTAGGCGTGTGGGGTATCATTTTCCACGAAATTTTGGACGCTGAATCGATTGGAATGAGTCTCCATGCTCCTGATCCGAGGAATAACCAACCCCTGTGTATGAGTTTGCAGCGTTTTGGTTGGTTCGAATAATCAACCTATGTTTTCATGATAATGGTCAACCTCTCCGATTCGGTTCAAAATTTTCTTCTGGACGTTTCATGGTGTCTGGATCAAAAAAGGTCGATGTCCGTCCGCCGTACGCCATACGCCGTCCATTGTCCGCGCCGTTTTTGGTAGTAGACAATTTTCTAAAAATCTGAAATTGGGGTCAGGGGTCTGTTCCCGGCCGAGAACGTTCCTCAAAACTTATCAGCCCGATCGGACCAAATTTGGGCGAGGGGTCAAAATATGTTTTTTGAAAAATGGATCATCGAGATTTTGGGCGATTTAGGCAAGTAGGGTATCATTTTCCATTAAATTTTGGACGCTGAATCCAATGAAACGGGTCTCAGAACGATTGGCACCCACTGGAAGAAGTAATGGGTCAAATTGGGTATTTATTCTCATTTTATATATGTGTTTTCGGGATTTCTGGTACCTAGGCGTGTGGGGTATCATTTTCCACTAAATTTTGGACCCTGAATCGTTTGGAATGGGTCTGGGACCCGCCACACCCACTGTTCCCCCCATTCTTGGAATAACCAACCCGTGTGTAATAATTTGCAGGGTTTTTCTTCATTGGAAAAGAAAATAACAGAAACTCGAGAATAGGTGAGAAGAAACGGAGATTCTCCTAAAACAGTAATACGGGCCAGCGATAAGCTTGGAACTTCGTGTCATGTTATTTCGTTCCTGTTATCGTAGCAACTGGTCTGTTGGCCTAATCCCCACTGACTACAATATCTCCCATTCTTACTGTTTCTCCAATTCTATAGACTCCGATTTTGAATATTCATTCCTGCTCATTAATTTTTAGGTTATATTATCATTGATTTTAACCACGTTTTGATAGGGCTGGTTATCTCGGGAGATCCTATTCCAACCAGATCCTCAATGTTCATCACTCTTATATCACTGTTATCTGTATTCAGCCTGGCTGTTTCCGCTGCCTGTGTGGCAAGTGTGGATCAAATTGTAACAATAACGATAATAAATTGCAGATTTATTTTAGGTTAGTCATCAGCGTCTCATTTCGTAGCTACTATGCTTATGTTATTAATCCAGATGGATTGAATTTTGTGACGTAAGATCGCGATTCCCTCTACGTTGTCTCTTAAGGGTTGAAAGTGAGGTTTCTTGGGACTGCAGATGCTAGGGGTGCGGCTCTTATGCCCTAGCACACCCCCGGGCATGTCTCCGTCGCTGACAAAACAGAAGAAATTCGCGATCGTGTTCAGTTTGCCCCGAACGTTTTCTGGACCTCAACCAACCCAACATTCGTGTTCGCTTCTTGTATAACCGAAGCAACAACGCCTTTAACTGCCTTCGGGATGGGGATCGCTCGTTGCAATCGTTTCTCGTTCAAACTTCGGCATATTTCCAAGTCCTCTGACGAAACTTGGGGTGAAACTTGAAACCACACGGGCTTTTGTGTGCAAAACGCCTCGCGGTTAGGTAGGTGTTCCGTCTTGATCGCCAATCTGTACACAATGGGTTAGCATTCGACGATCCATCATCGTCCTTGTATCTGCGTCGCATATCTACCGTCCTAAAACATGGAGCTCGCTCGAAATAGTGTGGCAAATAGAACATTTTTTGGTTTCCTTGTCTTAGTTAAAACAAAATATAAAATGAAATTTTATTTATTTATTTATTTTTTTTTTTGTATTCCTCTGCCTTCTTCCACGTAAATAGTCTTGTTTTCACGTTGTTCTACTTAAGATCGCTCATCCCTTAGAATAAACTCAAGATATGTCTTAGCCCACTTCTGCCCGACTTATGATCCACTGCTTACCAAAAATGTGTTCTTCTGTTTCAGGTTGGTGTTGGTACAATATAAAAGGTTCCTCTACACGTCACGTACGTATGTGCCCAGAATCATTAGACCATTTAGAGATTATTTGGGGGATGACCCTCCTCTTCTCTTCCGCAAGATCAACACTTTTAGCAACTCATTATTCAATTAATTATTGATAAAATCAACGTATATATACTCACGGTGTTCCAAAAAACGCCCCTCCCCCTCCCTTGCTAAAATTGTTATTGCGTTATTGCGAGAGTTATTAGACAGGTTTGAACGGTATATGTGGTGGTTTTTTGAAAGGATCCGAAATATCACATGCGAAAAGGGATACTAAATTTCATACATTGAATAACAACCCCAATTTTTTTTTATTAGAGATTCGGAATCTACACAAAATTTAGTGGAAATTTGATCCCTCAAGCAAACCCAAAATTGTCAATAGTGGATCATGGTGAACTGTAATGTGTGGAACTTAAATTTTCAGTTTTTTGACGCTGATTTACGTGATGATCTATCAGCTTCATGATTCGGCTCAAATTTTGCGGAATACTGAAATCTGTTTATTCTGCGAGAAAAAGTCGTCTTTTTCATAAATTTGTAGGTTGTTTTTGTTAGGTAATTCCTTGACTAATCAACCTATGTTTTCATGCAATAAGTCAATTTCTCCGATTCGGCTTAAAATTTAGCAAAATTAGCAAATGTCCGTACGCCGTCCACGCCGATTTCGGTAGTAGGCAATTTTCTAAAAATCTGAAATTTTTGTCAGAGACCCGTTTTGGCTCTAGTTGGTCCTCAAAACTTATCAGCCCGATCGGATTAAATTGGGAGGGGGAATAGGGGTCAAAATGTGTATTTCGGAAAATGGATTTTTGAGATTTTTGACGATCAAGGCGTGTGAGGCATCATTTTCGACTAAATTTTGGACTCTAAATCTAATAAGACGGGTAACGGGACGATTAGCTCCCTCTGGATGAGGTTATGGGTCAAAATGGGTATCTATCTACCCATCTCGAAAATGTGTTTTCCTAGGCGTGTGGGGTATCATTTTCCACTAAATTTTGGACGCTGAATCGATTGAAATGAGTCTCTAAGCGCCTGGTCCGAGGAATAACCAACCCGTGTGTAAGAATCTGCAGCGTTTTTTCCAATAGTTTTTCATATTTTTACATTCTCTAACCAGACCTCGAAAATTAATCGCTGTAAAAATCTAAAAAGTGGTCACGAAATATACAGATTTTGATCAGAAACTTCTGAATAACGGGGGTCGGCACACGGTTCAGTCCGTACGAAGGAGGTTGGTGCAGTTGAAGGTCCATATTAGTACCGAGTATTTCGCCTTACACATGCTCTTCTGTACCATACTTAACCAGAATGTGTTGAACTCTTTCGTTTGACTGTCTTATTGACCTGCGAGCCTTGATGAAACTTGTTGTTGGGAAAAGGTGCTCTTCGGACGGAACGACGCGGTATAATAGGTTTGTGAATCATCCCGTTGCGAATGTCGATGAGTCACAGTCCAGTCTGACAGAAGTTACCGGACTCTCCACAGCAATCCACCCTCCGACTGGTTTTACAAAATTCTACCGACATTGAATACTCTTTCGTGAAGTGATAGGGGACAGTGATTATTGTAATAGGTTTTGAATCCAGTTACATGAAAATACGGAAATCGTGCTGTTTTGTAGAGTTCTCCCAATGACGAAGCCGGTGAAGTCCTTGAATATTTCGCCGTTTCGTATCGGTACACAGCAGGTACCGGTCTAGTCGCTCAAGGAAAAGAATAATTTTACGCTTCATCTGAAGTGATGGTGTTCAGGGATGATGTTCGTTATACGATTTGATGTGATCATGAGAAACAAAGCTCCTGACCTCACTCGAAACGAGTCATTCCAATTTCGTGCGTCCTACACTTGGTTCCTCTCAAGGTTCTCGATTGCGGATCGCGTTCGAAATAATCGTGGAATATTCGGGCTTGATTGGATGTGGACTTCACTTGTTGCTCTTACATGCTCAGTGTTTTACTTCTTTGTACCTTAGGTTCAGGGGGGGTAATTGTGAACGGATTCCTTCTTCTCCAGCACCATTAATTCTAACTAAATTATTCGCCATCAAAATGATAAAGTTGACCTCTTTTCTAGCTTCTCTTTTCTATTTTCTTTCAGAGCCCATACAATTTTCCCCAATATTTTGGGTTTTTACTGCCAACATTCTTTGTTTACGATAGAACTTCCCCCTCCTCCTTCCAAAGGGGCTTTAAAAAAAAGAATTATTTCAATTAAACACATGAACACACGAAAAAATACAGCGGATGCACACATTTTTTGAGTTTAACACAACCGGCAAGATCCGCCGCGATCACATAATATCCTACGAAATTAATCCCCCATATGAGCAAGAGCTCGTAGTGGGGATGATTGTGGGCACAGATTGAACACCTTTCTTCAGTTCGTATGAGAATGGTACAATTTATATTAGTTCGTAAATAAGAAGTGGCTCGAACGTGAATCCCTAAATCAGTTGTTCACAAGTACTCCTAGGGCCAGCGGATCGCCATCACCCCCCAATGGGATATAAACAGAGGCCATATGACGAATGAATCATTGAAAATTGAACCATCTAGGACGAGGAATATAAATAATACAGGCCTTTAGCCACACTGATGACGAATTAAAAGAGGAAAAAGAAGTAAAATTACATGTTTTAGGTGAGCTCGAGCTCCTGTTGTAAGGATCGTTGGGCTCGCAGCAATCCAAATAAATATAAAATATAATAATTTCTTCTTATAGTCAAGAATGTCATGAACCTCCTTGAGTACGTAGGTCGAAGGGGAAATAATGTCTGTAATGACACCAGATTGCAGATAATGCCGTCGAAGTGGTCTATTTGATCTCGATTTCACTCAATTTATACAAGCTGAATCTGCGCTATAGAGGAGGCGATGGCTACAGAATAAGTCATTTGGTATGTTATTCCTTGAATAATCAACTTATGTTTTCTTAGCAAAAAGTCAATCTCTCCGATTCGGTCCAAAATTTTTTTCTGGGCGTTTCAGGGTGTCTGGATCAAAAAAGTCAAATGTCCGTCCCTTCAGGTCTTTTCCTTCTTCCCGTTCCTACGCCTTGCGGCTCTACAGGGGCTTTGCTTGATGCCTGGACGGTTGCGCTCACTCTCCTGCCATGCGTTTTGCCACTGCTTTATTCAGCAGTGCCCAGGATGGACCTCGCGGAGTAGCACGGTTGGGACCAGGAGGGGCTTCTTGGCGTGATTGGCTTGTGGGCCATCCGGCTTTTGGCCGGTGGAAAACTGTGAGACATAGTGGTCTATATCAACATAGGGCTGAGACAGGCGTGTGCGAATGTTTGGCCAGATTTTGTACGTGTGCCGTCCATTTGGAGATATGTCCCATCGTTCCTGCCACCTGTCTAGGCTCCACTCGGTGATTGCAGCCTCAGTCATGCATCCAGTTATCTCGCTCTCCCTGCCATGGCTGATCTGCCACATTGATGCCAGGGCCTGGCAAATGTCCGTCCACCGTCCACGCCGACTTTGATAGTGGAAATTGTTAAAAAATCTGAAATTTCGGTCAGGGACCCGTTTTTGCGTCTAGTTGGTCCTCAAAACTTTTCAGCCCGATTGGACCAAATTGGGAGGTCAAAATATGTATTTTGAGAGATAAATTTTCGATATTTTAGGTGATGGAGGTGTGTAGGGTATCACATGGACGCTCAATCCAATGATAGGGGTGCTGGAACTTTTACTTAGCCGAATATTGGCGCCCACTGGAAGAGGTTATGGGTCAAAATTAGTATCTATCTAGCCATTTCGAATCTGTGTTTTCGAGATTTCTGGTACCTAGGCGTGTGGGGTATCATTTTCCACTATATTTTGGACGCTGAATCGATTTGAATGAGTCTCCATGCTGCTGGTCCGAGGAATAATCAACCCGTTTGCGTGTTCTTCCACATGTATGACGTTCGCTCCACGAATCCTTAATCCTTAATCCTTCCTCGTGACGGCATCTTATAGGACTTCAAAAAGATCAAAAAAGGCATTTTTAAAAGTATAATTCTTCGATTTCTCTTGTTCATTATATTAGAATACGAAGAAATACAGTGTTGTAACAAAATATAAAGCCAATGAAGCAAAAATATTGTAGCGAACCTGACCGAAGGAACAAGCGCTCGTTTTGTTCTGATCCTCTTCATTTGAAAGCTTGATTGATATTCGATGTGTCTCGAAAAGGACCAGGTGATATTGCAATGTGGTTTTGTGTTTTCGACTTTTTTGGATCTTGAATATTGATTCATCGTTACCTCCTTCGTTGAAAAAGTTCAAATGTTCTCTGATATTATACGAGTAGTTTTCGATTTCATCCTAGAAAATTATCTCAATGTCTCTAGTATCTTTGATGGCTGCACAATATTGTTTCCTGAAGCGATTAAGGATGTTGGAACGTCATTCGCCTTAACGCTTCGCAAATTGAAATACCACGTTTTATGGTTTTTAATTGTTTCTATTCAGTTTCACTCCATTTTGTTCCCCATCTGTTAAGGTCCGTTAAAATATCAGCTCCATTCAATAGATGACTCTTTCTAGAGACCTTGCTTTCTACCGCTCAGAAAGGGCATCTTAATTATAAAGGTATGGACGGGCAATCTGCTGGAAACGTCTTAAACCGTAAATTGACTCTTGGTTGAAAATGAAATGACGTCACGTCTTACGAACCTTCATAAACTAGTCTAATGGAACCCAGATGCATCTGGGTCCGGGTAGACGTATAACAGCCTAACGAAGACGACATAGTGAGGTACGTATTAAAATCATAAATCTACGGAAGGAAAAAATGCCGTCTTGAGTCGAAGGCTATGAGCATTGAGATACGAAAATTACGTGTTTACATTTTATTACGCAACGGCAGCACCATTCACCTGTTCACTCACTCAAAATAGTGTAGTATAATGCAAATTACCCTTGAGCCACGAATCAATTGCCTGATAAATTAATATAAATGATTATAAAGCTGACGGACAATGATGAATTCAGATTTTCCCTGCTTTTCGGGGCTGAAGAAGTGAAAGCTAGGCATCTAGGCTATCTACAATTTTGTCGATTTCATTTCGAACTATCCACCATGGGATAATATTTTATTAGTTAGCTTATCATCGTTCTCTTTGGTGAATCGATCAGCGGGAATAGATTGACACATTAGGTTTCTGCAATATGAGAATGCAATCCCACCCTTCATAGTCGAATTTAGAGAAATTGGTTTATCTTATGACAGGGCTTTTCACTACCTCGACCTCTGCCGTCACCACTCACAACCCCCACACCACATGCAGCCACTGAACAAAACCCTCATTCTACGGCTTTGGTTTAACTTGGCCAGCCAACTGGAGAGAATTCGCAACCCCTTCCTATTCTAGCGTAATGTTAGAAGGTTTGCTCACATTTGGACGAGTTTATCTTCAAAAGTTTGACAAAATCTCAGGGGTTGGTTATTCCTCGGACCAGGAGCACGGAGGCTCATTTGAATCGGTTCAGCGCCCAAAATTTAGTGGAAAATGACACCCCACACGTCTAGATACCAGGGATCTCGAAAACACATATTCGAAATGGGTAGATCGGTACCCATTTTGACCCATTACCTCATCCAGAGGTCGCCAATCGTCTCAGAACTCATTTCATTGGATTCAGCGTCCAAAATTTAGTGGAAAATGAACCCCACGCGCCTAGGTACCAGAAATCTCGAAAATACTTATGCAAATGGGTAGATATATACCCATTTTGACCCATTTGAGATCTATGGGGGATTTGAGACTCATTTGGATCGATTTAGCGTCCAAAGTTTAGTGGAAAACGATACCCCACACGCCTAAGTCGTCGAACATGAGGGAAAATCTGGACCCATTCCAATCGATTCAGGGTTAGAAAATATGGAGGAAAATGATACCCCACACGCAGAGGTACCAGTAATCTCGGAAACAAACATTTGAAATGGGTAGATAGGTACCCATTTTGACCCATACCCTCATCAAGAGGCCGCCAATCGTTCTAGGACCCATTTCATTGGATTCAGCGTCCAAAATTTATTTGAAAATGATACCCCACACGCCTTGACAAAAATCTCGAAAATTCATTTTTCGAAGAACACATTGATTTTTGGGCCGAATCAAAGAGATTGACTTTTTGAATGAAAACACGTTGATTATTCAAGGAATAACCTCCCAAACTTCCAATCAACTATCAACACGTTAGGCTGCTATTTCACTTTCGACTCCATGACTTTTTCAGAACATACTTCGTCCCTCAACTATCGAGTCAGGGTCGTTTCCTCTTGACGCAACGCGCACGGCCGGAGCTGCACGCACAAAGGAAAAAAATTACCACGCGTTCGAACTTCAGGAATTATGCTAATCAGGACGAAAATAACCTTTTCCAATCTATGCTTCTTCTTGTAATGTTACTCATATTTAATTCCACGGTTTCATTAAATAGAAGAAAAGATCCAGCGATGCGATAAAAGATGAAGTAATCGCTTTTACTCCTACGTCAAATTATCTTCTCATCTACGAACTCAGGCGGGGTCAGGGGCGAGGAACCTCTCAACCAATACAGTATCTAGAATATCGAGATGTTGAGTTGGTCCTCCCTCAGGTTGAGTTTGTTTCCCAATGCGCATGATCCACGTTATCTGTTTTTTATTCAATCGTAGGCTGCGTTGAAAGGGAATGTGGTCAGAAATTTGTGGTAATCTTTGAACTTATTGTTAGTTGGAGAGGGTCTCAACGTTGTGTTCAGAAGAGGGCATGGAATGTGATGACAAGTGGGCGGTAACAATAAGGGTTTTTGGGGGCAGCGATGTATACATATTTACTTTTCGGAAATAATCAATGCCTATTCGTAGGGGTTGGTTATTCCTCCCAGGCGCATGGAGAGAAGTGATAAACAATACCTCACACGCCCAAATCGACAAAAATTTCGATAATGGGGAAAGTGGGGAAAACAGTGGGAGTGGCGTGTCCCGGACCCATTCCAATTGATTCAGCGTCCATAATTTAGTGGAAAATGATACCCCGCACGCCTTGATACCAGAAATTTCATAAACACATTCGAAATGGGTAGATAGGTACCCATTTTGACCCATTGCTTCTTCCAGAGAGCGCCAATCATAACGGAACCCATTTCATTGGATTCAGCGTCCAAAATTTAGAAGAAAATAATACCCCACACGCTTAGATAGCCAAAAATCTCAAATTTTTTTAGAGTACACATTATGAGTCCTGCCCCACCCAAATTTGTTCCGATCGGGCTGAAACGTTTCGAGGACCAACTAAAGCCAGAAACGGGTCCCTGACCAAAATTTCAGATTTTTAGAAAATTTTCTACTACCAAAAACGGTGTGGTCGGTGGACGGCGGACGGAAATTTGTTATTGGTCGGTTATTCCTTGAATAATCTACCTGTTTTCATACAAAATGTCAATCTCTCCGATTCGGCCCAAACAAATTTTCTGGGCGTTCCAATGAATAACCAATCAATGGCAAATGTCCGTCCACCGTCCACGCCAACTTTGGTAGGTAGTGGAAATTTTTCTAAAAATTTGAAATTTTGGTCAGGAGTCTCTACCGGCTTTAGTTGTTCCTCGAAACTTTTCAGTCCGATCGGAACAAATTTAGGCGGGGAATAGGGGTCAAAATGTGTATTTCGAAAAATGGATTTTCGAGATTTTTGGCAATCCAGGCGTGTGGGGTATCATTTTCCACAAAATTGTGGACGCTGAGTCCAATGAGACGGGTCCCGGAACGATTGGTGCCCATCGGTAAAGGTTTTGGGAGCTGAATCGATTAAAATGAGTCTCCCGAGGAATAACTGACCCCTGTGAATGAGTTTACAGCCTTTTTGATCTCAAAATCAAATCCAAATGTCAATTTGTTAAAAGTTCTTTAAAACTTTTTTCCTTTATGTAAAGCTAATATACGAATCAATGTTTCTCCAGACTACTACACAGGACATGGCACATGTTGCATAATAATATTCGGAGATGTAGTCACTCTCCCTCCTTCTAGTTGGCAGACATTGTCAGGGACTGCTTGTTGAGCTCAATTCCACTTTTTCCGACTATCTACACATATCGTTCTCTCGCGGAAAAATAATTAGGCGTGAAGTTGATACGCTCCTCATTTTCTGAAGGTTAGCTTCAGCCAAGATTAAAAAAAATGAGTGGTCTCTGTTAACTTCGTCATAACAAAGTATCCACTTTCCACGAGGATCTTCCACACAAAAACGGCCATTTCCTCAACGGTATGTCGGCGATGCTTGACTGAGCAGGTACACGACCTCGCATCTCCGGTATAGTCGAAGATGGAAGACACCATACAAGGAATCTCGACCAATAAAAATCCAACATTTTTTCCCATCCCCGTTTTCTCTACAGGGGTCAGGATGGTGAAGACAAGCCTTTTAGCTTTCATTCCTCCTAGGGCTTCCTGGCTAGTTTTTCCGTCAATGATTGAGCTTCCAGTTCTGTGGTCAACCACCGTAGAAATATCCGAGATAGTCCACACCAGCGATATGAAACTGAATTCCGTCCAAGAGCTCTCGTTGAGTCGTTTATAAACACTTGCGAAAAGGAAAAGTGAAGGTTTCGTCAAGGTCCTTGGTGGACATCCCAATATTGCTATTGCCGATAAGACTGATAACTATAACGTGACGTTGCCAATACTCGTACATCATAATGATTACGTAAGAATAGGTCTTCGGTAGAATGTGCAGAAGTGATATAAAAGACTGGTGTCATCTACATTTTTTGGTGAAACTCTTGACCTGAACTGCTAAATATGAGTTGTTTCAAGTTTTGTCTTGGAGTCTGGATTGCACTGAGAAAAATGTACGGTTATTTTCTCCTAGTAACCGTTCCATTTTGGCCGCTTTTTGGATCAGTCGTTCAGTGTAGAAACACAGAGTCAGAGTAGGAGAATATGTGGTAAGACAGATTCGAGCGATCCCACTGGTGAATACAGTCGATATCTGAATGCAAAACGGTTGTTGTGAGTTTCAACAGTACATCAAGTCGTGAGTAGTCAAGAGAAGTGAACGAGTATTAATGTAGATAGTTGAGAAGACATCGATCAGGAATTAATGTACTCAATATTCGCACTGATTCAGGATTTTGAACGATCATCTGGCAAATGCTATGCGAAACTTATGTCAATTTCACTACCACTTCGATAACCAACTTGCCGCTTAAAGGTGCGAAGAACACTGGATAGAAGTACGTATTATACCTTTAAAAAATTTAATTCACTCTTTACCCTTAGTCTATGATGCACAAGGACCCGGCAAATGGTCTTTTGACGTGGACTGTCACAATAACCGCCTTTGAGACACTTACTGTTTTTACTGAAGTGAATTTAAGTGGTGTCTTGACGCGATTCCTGCTATGAAATACGGTTAATTCGGGCTATAACAGTCTTGATTGACGATTGCTGCAACTAACCACGACATTTCTAATTGGTACAATACTCTCCAACTCCAGATAAATGTTTTCTGGGCGTTTCGATATGTCAAGATCAATATTAGCGAATGTCCGTACGCCGTCCACGCATTGTTGCAAGTAGAAATCTCTAAAGATATGAAATTTTTGTTTAAGACCCGTTTATAGCTGGTCCTCGAAGCATTTCAGCCCGATCGGATCAAATTTGGTCAGGGTAGGGGTCAAAATGTGTTTTTTGATAAATGGATTTTCAAGATTTTCGGCAGTCTTGGCGTGTAGGATATCATTTTCTACTAAATTTTGGACGCTGAACCCAATGAGGTGAGTCCCGGAACATTTGGAGCCCACCGGAACAGGTTATTGGTCAAAATGGGTGTCTATCTACCTATTTCGAGAGGGGGTTTTTGAGATTTTTGGTATCGAGGCCACTAAATCCATAATTTAATTATGGACGCTGAATCATTCGGAATGAGTCCCCTAGCTCTGCTCCAAGGAATAACCAACCCTCATGAATGGAATTTGCAGCGTTTTATTTTTGGATAAGTTACTTACCCCGAACTGTTGTAATTCGCGTTCTATTCGTCAACATCATCGTTTAATATAAGAAACGTTGGGAAACGATCTCTTCTCGAATGGTGTTGAGAAAGAAAAAAATCCCACAATTCAAGCCGTCTAGCCACTAAGCATTATCTTATCGTCGAGTAGGATTCTGTGGGAAGAACTAACTCACTATCTCAACGTCTGGCCGAGTGTTGATCGAATGCCGACAATCGATTGAAATTTTATCTCGGTTCCTTAATTTAATGGATATAAACTTTTGAGCTTCCTTATTATATTGATTTATGTAGTTCGACTCTTGATTTTGCAACCTACGGAAAAATTTTCCTTGAAAATTACTTAGCAGAAGAATTTTTATTAGGTGTTTTGGGTGTACTTTTATTTTTGCTCTCCCGTTACTCCAGAGGTGGAATTTTGATGTTGAGAATAAATGAGAAGGAAATGATCGAATGATATTACTTGAACGTCGTTATCATTTCTAATGCATGAGATTTATGTAGCTGATCTGCACGTACTCCAGCATATATATAGGGATATGTAATTGTGGAACGCGCATCTCTGGATACTTCGTATGTAGATAAAAGCCACTTTCTAGAACCTGTCGGACTGTGGATTCCTGATTCGAACGACCTAATACTTACTCCCATTTCCTTCCCACATATCACATTCCGACGCGCCAAATTGTTCCACCAACGAATATTTTATGTAAAAAGTGGGAAAAATGGCGCACCGAAGTGGCGGGTTGACCTCGAAGAAGCCACCATTTGTACAAAGGTCAGTTTTAACATATTCTCTCAGGAGTCGGACCAGAAAAGGTCAAACGGAGCCAACATCCTCGCGGAGAGCACCTCATAAATATGGAGATGCTAAATATCCAGAGCTAAAAGCCCAGCAATCATATCATAATAAGGGAACGCACTCCCCCGCAGTTTTGAAGTACAGATTTAGGTTGAAGGCATCCTAACAGCGGGGAGGTAAACGCGTGGGATAGCTCCTGTGACCGGGAGTGTTTTAGAGTTCAACAGGTAGGAATCTTAATTTATGTTGACCACCCTACCGCAGGTCTCGCTCGGGTTCAACGGTACGGCTCGACATTATTTTAACAAGCGTGGATCATTGGTTCCTATTTGAGTTTTTCAATACGTTCACTCGGTGAGCACCGGTTATAACTTTGGTTGATGAGCTAACGGGGAAACGCGGTGTTGCGTTTTGGCCGCATCGTCAGATAATTCGTCAAACGACCAGTCAGGTAAGTGGGTGAAAGGTCACCGGTCTTGCATGGTTGCCTACCTCAGCTAAAATCTTGGAAACATCCGTGGACGCGTGGATGCAAGTCAATTTCTCCGATTCGGCCCTAAATTTGTTTATGGGCGTTTCAAAGAGTCAAGATCAAAAATGTCCGTCTGCCGTACGCCGTCCATGCCGACTTCGTTAGTAGAAATTTTTCTAAAAACCTGAAATTTAGGTCAAGGTTCATGGCTCTATTTGGTCCTCGAAACTTTTCAGCCCGATCTGGCCAAATTTGGGCGGGGTAGGGGGTCAACATGTGTATTTCGAAAAATGGATTTTTGAGATTTTTGGCGATTTAGGAGTGTGGGTTATCATTTTCAACTGAAGTTTGGACCCTGAATCCAATGAAATGGGTTCTGGAACGGTTGACGCCCTCTGGATGAGGTAATGGGTAAAAAATGGGTGCCTGTCTACCCATTTCGAATGTGTGTTATCGAGATTTCTAGTACCTTGGAGTGTGTCTCGATTGGAGCGCCTGGTCTGAGGAATAACCAACCCCTGTTAAGTAATTTTCAGCGTTTTTGGTTGGTTATTCCTTGAATAATCAACCTCCGTTTTCATGCAAAATGTCAATCTCTCTGATTCGCCCCAAAAATTTTTTCTGGACGTTTCAAGGCGCCTAGATCAAAATTAGCAAATGTCCGTACACCGTCCACGCCGACTTTGGTAGTCGAAATTTTTCTGAAAATCTGAAATTTTGGTCAGGGGTCCCTTCATGGCTCTAGTTGGTCCTTGAAACTTTTTAACCCGATCGGGGAGGAGTAGGGGTCACAATTTGTATTTCGAATAATTGATTTTTGAGATTTTTTGCAATCTAGATGTGTGGGGTATCATTTTCCATCAAATTCTGGACGCTGAATCCAATGAAAAGGGTCCCAGGACGATTGGTGCCCTCTGGATGAGTCTATGGCTCAAAATGGGTGCCTATTTACCCATTTCGCATGTGTGTTTTCCAGATTTCTGGTACCTATGTTTATATTTTCAAGCGTGTGATGAAAAATCCCATTGTAAACGATAATTTTCATCAAACGTTTGGTCTACCTCATTCACAGCCACGTAGAACTCAAACGAACTGAATGCGTTCCCCTTTCGAAACAACATCTTGTGAACCCCGGGGAAACTGAAGTTTGAGTGTAAATTCAATCTGAGAACAATGAACCATTAGTGCAGGGAATTGGGGGACCACAAGAACAGTAACGCGGGTACAGGTTTCACTGCCGTTGTTGCGTACGTTCGAAAATTAGGTCACCTACTATCTGCAGGATAGATATAAGTGAACTATACTGAGAGCACAGCTCACAAGGGAGATAGCATCTGGATAGGATCATTTTGTGAAAAAGTGGAGTTTTTCCACATTTACGTTGCTCAGGAAATACAAAAATAGGTTACTCATCTGGTCATGTTACCTATTAGTGGGAATCAATCAGGTATGAAGTTGGTTTCGTGCCGAAATACGAGTAAGACGACTGTAAAAATACTGCATGGGTTTCAGATCTTGAAGAACACTGGCTATAATGCCGAACATCTACAGAGTACATAATATCACGGGATTGAACTGGAACTTGAAGACAAACGGTTATTATTTGAAGAATAATAAATAAAAAAGGCTGCGAATTCCTACATGCGGGTTGGTTATTCCTCGGACCAAGCGCATGGAGACTCATCTTTTCAACATGGAGAAAATGGGGGAAACAGTGGGTTGGTCCCGGACCCACTCCAATCGATTCAGGGTCCAAAATATAGTGGAAAATGATACCCCACACGCCTATGTACCAGAAATCTCGCAAACAAACATTCGAAACGGGTTGATAGGCACCCATTTGACCCATAGCCTCATCCAGAGGGCGCTAATCGTTCCAGAACCCATTTCATTGGATTCAGCGTCCAAAAGATAGAAGAGAATGATACCCCAAACGTCCAGAAAATTTTTTTGGGGTGAATCGGAGAGATAGACTTTTTGCATGAAAACATACTGTTGCGAGCTCGCACCTGCGCCGGTCAAATGGGCTGCTGGCGTCGCAAGGTCAACGACCTGTGGAGGATTAAGGGTCTGGAACATTCGGGAACCTCCCCGTTCACTCCAGACAACACGTCGAGTTCCCGGAACCGGGGAACGTTCTGGAAGGTACTCGACCAAGAGGCAGCAGGTATAAAACAGACCCACGAGCGCTGCCCAGTCCAGTTCAATTCAGAGTCCGGATACAGACGCTTCGGGTTATAAATCGTGCCATGCCGCGTTATAAATAGTGCGACAACCGCGTTACAATCGTGTATTGTGATTCTGTCATTGTGTAAGTGCGCAAATGTGAACAGTGTATGTACTCAAGCGAACAATTGTTAATAAATTATTTACTAAGAACATAAATCGTTACAATACGTTGATTATTCAAGGAATTAGGAACCAAAAAACGTAGAAATTTCCAGCGACTGAACTTGTTTTGGATGGCCGTCGAGAAAACTTGGATGTTTAGGGGGGGGGGGGGATTATCGCTTCAGTATAGGTTTTCCGGAGCCTCCAGATCCTTCTTTTAAGGCACATTGCACTTCAGACACCCTTGTACCAACATCCATGCACTAATGGACAAATTTTGGAGCACCTCTAAATCCCTCTGGTGGGTGCATTCCAGTCGTGGGGGCGTCCTGCTCTGCACTTGAGTTTGAACTTGGTCGAGGATGACCCCTTTTCATACATCGCATTTTCTATTCATCGTGTGTAGTGGCCGCGGCGGACCTTCTCTTTTTGATGACTTCACCACATTCGAACGCTTGAAGTTCACTCGATGATTGCTAACCCCTTTTTACCTTCTAGTTTGCATAGGTCATACGATTCGAGAAATCTTGAGGATAATCTTCCTTCAGATGCCGAATCATAATAATTCAGCGAAACACGTCGTAAGATACAAACAGAGATACAGTGTCGGTTCATTGTTTCTTCTTGTGGGTGGTGTGGGAAACATGGGGAATGGCATGCTCGCTGATAGTGATGACTCATCCTACTAAACCGAGTTTTCATCCTTATCGACAGACAACACCAAAGCGGAAAATATGGAGGTCTAAAAATATACTGGAATGTAGACTAATTTATTCCTCGACTCGGCCATTATAAGAAAGGAAACGTTTTAGAAGATTCCATTGATCCGACGACCGACAGGTGGTTTTGAGGCCTTCGGTTTTCCTGCCGAGCCACGAATGTTCGTCCTCCCTCATCGTTCACCCTTGTAATGACAAAGGGCCGAGTCTCAGGTTCTCAGGGAAAAAAACGATAATGAAGGAGCGCTATTGTTCCATTCATTAGGCCTCGAAACGATGGGTCGAATCAGTCTTTTTTACTTTTGGATCACTGTTTCTCTCTATGGGAGGATTATGATGACTCTTATGACCTTTTATTATCAGCCAATGTCTCACCGTTATTCTTACTTGACATTCCACGACGAAGACGTCTAATGGAAAATCTATAGCCCCTGTGTGGCCGCGTTATTAAAATTTCTAGAGGCAGTTGACCTGTTGAAGGTTTGGTAATTTGGTCACGTTGAAATTGGTAGGTACTACAGTTGGTAACGTTAACGTAACAGCAGGCTTTGAATCACCCATTGAATCAAAGTTTATAATAACTGTTTACCTAGATCAATTAAATTTCGACTGCTTACAGTTCCAAAAACGCTGCAAAATCTTTCAGAAATGGAAACTCATCTCTTCAACATGGGGAAAATGGGGAAAAACTGGGTATTGCGGGCTCCGGACCCATTCCAGTCGATTCAGGGTCCAAAATTTAGTGGAAAATGATACCCTACACGCCTAGGTACCAGAAATCTCGAAAACACATATTCATAATGGGTACATTTTGACCCATTACTTCTTCCGATGGGTGCCAATCGTTCTGGGATGGGAGAGGTTGACCTTTTGCATGAAAACATAGGTTGATTATTCAAGGTCAAAAGTCAAATGTCCGCCGTCCGCGCTGTTTTAGTAGAAAATTTTCTAAAAATCTGAAATTTCGGTCAGGGACCCGTTTCTAGCTCGAGTTGGTCCTCGTAACTTTTCAACCCAATCGGACCAAATTTGTTGTTGGAGGGGGGGGGGGGGATCAAAATGTGGATTTTCGAGATTTTTGGCGATTTAGGCGTGTGGGGTATCATTTTCCACTAAATTTTGGACGCTGAATCCAATAAAACGGGTCCCGGAACGATTGGCGCCCTCTGCTTGAGGTTATGGGCCACAATGGGTACCTATCTACCCATTTCGAATGTGTTTTTTCGATATTTCTGGTACCTAGGCGTGTGGGGTATCATTTTCCGCTTAATTTTGGATTCTGAATTGATTAGAATGTTTAGCTATTTCCACCGTCAAACGATGAATCGACAAGAAACTTCTCAATGTTTCTCGTAGCGCCACTAGAAGAACAGATCTTTAAGAAGGATAAACAAATAAAATTAATAATCTTCGAGTTGTGTGAAAGCAAATAAAATGTAGCTTGCCTCTCTCCAACCGGATTAATGTTTTTGTCACCTATTTTTAATATGTTAACCGCTTTGGTTTCGGTTACGTTCTCAAGGCCCAATGACCGAATAGAACTTGTATAATCAAAAGTACCGCGTTTGATACGATTAGAACCATTCCTTTGGATCGGAACGACAAAGTAAACAGGGTGACTTGATCCCGGACGTTTAGATTGTAGTTGATACCGTAGAAAATGATAATCTTATGAAAGTTGAGCCCATCACATTCGTTGAGTTGACTGTTGAGTGCGTGAAAGTGGTTTTAATGCTTAATAATGTCTCTGAAGACACTACTTGGAAATCTGTCTGGAGCGTCTACAAACATCTATCCACGTCTTCTGTCACGATGAAAATTTCGTTAGTTTCATTCAGAGATCAATCATTATTGAGGGCATATAATATTCGTGCAGAGAATGGGGTACAAACTGAGCTTAATAAGCCGTATAATCCATTCCTATTTACACTATTCATCAGTTATGAAGTAGTTCAGGAATGGAAGAGCAAAACGAGTCAACCTTTGCCCTGGAGCTGCTTGATTTATTTTATTCCTGTTACGTCATACTTACAGGCTTTTTTTAACGACCGATAACAGGGCATGCGCATGCGTTAAATTTCTGAGTCTACCTGGAGCGATAGAGCTAGACTACAGTAAAATGAGGTGCCAACTCTCTCCAGTCTCTAAGTTAGAAATTAGAAAATCCCCCATCCCTAGCGCCACTTCTTTGCAATAATGTATTGTTCCAGTAACAGTAGTAAGATGAAATCGAGCTAAACTAAATCGAAGTTTCCACTGATTATTGATCTGAATATGGATCCTTAAAGTACCACATTACCGCGTATAGCCCTTCTTCCCTCTCTTATCTGCATCAAGAAAAGTTTGTTGTCTCGTAAGAATATAACGGAGAGGAACAATGAATTGCCATACCTGTTTGTGGATGAAATTTAATAAAAAATTGACTCAGCAATAATTTAATACCTACGTGGGATCACTAAGGGGATGGATGGGAACTCTCATTGAAAATTAATTTTCAATGTCGATTGAACCGATTGCCGACATTGGTAGTAGAACATTTTCTAAAAATCTGAAATTTGGGTCAGGGGTCCGTTTCTGGCTCTGGTTGGTCCTCGAAACTATACAGCCCGATCGGACCAAATTCGGCCGGGGTAGGGGTCAAAATGTGTTTCTTGATAAATGGATTTTCGAGATTTCTGGCGATCTAGGCGTGTGGGGTATCATTTTCCACTAAATTTTGGGCCCTGAGTCCAATGAAATGGGTCTCGGAACGATTGGCTCCCTCTGGATGAGCTTATGGGTCAAAATGGGTGCCTATCTACCCATTTCGAATGTGTTTTCGAAATTTCTGGTATATAGGCGTGTGGGATATCATTTTCCACTAAATTTTGGACGCTCCGTCGATTCGAATGAGCCTCCATGATGCTGGTCTGATGGATAACCATCTCCTGTGAAAGAATAAATTTGCAGCGTTCTTTGAAAGGGTGAGATTATATACAGAAGCATCGCTTGTCGGAATTCAGTCTGGAGAAGGAGAGGGAGAACTATGTGGAGTCGTCTTTGAAGAATGGACTTTATATCTCACCAGACTCGTAAATGTCCCAGTTAGCACACCGCAATCATACGTATAGCTTTTTGGATCATCCAGAAAAGATTCATGTTTCATGTATATTTTTGAAGGAAAATGTTGTTGTATGTTCGTGGTCAGGGCCGTCAATATATTACTGATACATTAACTTGGTTCACCGATGTTCCATGTTTAATCAACTGGACTTGATTGCCTGTGTGACATCAAGGTTTCGTTTCTGTAACATCAAACTAAATAGTTCAATTTATTAATTTTGGTCCTGGGTCGTCATTGTGAGAAAAATCCCATCAAATCTCAAGTCTCTCTCAACCTTCACATTACTTCACCCTAACCAAACCAGCATCAGTCGAGTATCATGTGCTCATCAAACAGAAACCCAAACAAAGTTCATACGGTGAATGTGTGCTTCCAAAGTCGTAAATTCATATCCAAAACTGACAATGGAATAGGAGAAAGCTGCTACGGTTGTGACATCCCACTTACCTGGCTTTTGCGGGACTCCCAGTTGGAAAAATCATGAGTCACATTCACTACCAGGTAGTTTTTTGAAGGTTGGATCATAGATAGATCAGGGAGACGACACGACAACATTATTATGGTCATTTCCGTTAGCATGAAACTGGAATGCTTTTTTAACGCTGATTCACTAGATGCTATCCGTTTCATGATTCTAATAAAAATTTTGCGGAATAATCACCATAACACGATTATGATTGAAGAAAAACAATTTTTGTAGTGCGTCTTTGCACATAAAATATCAAAGGTGTATTTTTCCTTTGTATTCTAGAGAATTTTCTAAAAATCAAGCCAAATGTGTATTTTGAAAAATGGATTTTCGAGATTTTTGGCGATCTAGGCGTGTGGGGTATCATTTTCCACTAAATTTTGGACGCTGAATCCAATGGAAATGTGTCCCAGAACGGTTGGCACCCTCTTGGTGAGGTTACGGGTGAAAATGGGTATCAATCTGTCCATTTAGCGCTACTTTGCGTGCTCGCTGTATCAAAAATTCTTGACGGTTTAATTTTGGGTGGAATTCGAATGTGCAATGAAAAATTGGGGTACCCATTTAATATAAGAATGTTAGTGTTACTTGCGCTTGCTTGCACAGTTGCGCGGCGTGCGCAAACGGCTGTATGTCATAAGCGCAAAAGTATACCAATCAAAAGCGCAAGCCCGGGATCGGACACGTCAAAAGCGCAAATCTGTGGTAAATGTCCATTGCGCAAAAATGCACCAAGTGGCAACGTCGCGGAGAAACGAGAAAATGGAAAGAATGAAGCCTGAAGCTATTCTTTTTTTTTTTCATTTGACATTTTATTATTCATGCGATACATAATACAGGTGCATTCCTATGTTTTCGTCATTATGTTCAGTAGTCATTTTCATTTGTTTCAATTTCGTTTTCATTGTGTAAAAGATGCTGAGGGCGGGTTTTTTCTCCAATGGAAGAAAAATACTCGAATCGCGTAATTTCTCTGACTGTGTACAAATGCCAGTGTTCCAAAATTAACTTAGACTTTTCAGCCTGTTGTTTCGGCTCTCTGAGTGTAGGTCCCCCACGCAAGACGCTGCTGATCTTTAGCTCCACCTCACAGTTGATCCCACGAAGAACCTCAGCTAACGTGTATACGGCTGGATGAGGAAAGTACAACGCGTCCCTGAGATGACGATGGTATGCCTCTGCGCCGTTGGTCGTCCTGGGAATCGCAAGGTTTGTAGGAATTGCTGCCCATAACTGGGGTGGGAAACGCAGGAAATATACTACCGGTATGTACGCTTTGTTGGCGTAAACATGAATAGTGTAAGGCTGCGTGAAAAGACGGGGTGAAGCATAAAAAGTGCCATGATATTTGAGATCCTTGCAAAACAATATGAAGATTCAAACAGTTTTCCGCCCTCTGTTAGTCCAAACTGATTCCCTGGATTCTGGAAAACGGACTGGAATAAAAAGTGTATTCTATATGGGAGAAACCCCACTTTGTCAGCTCAAGGGGACATCATTTGTTGACACATTTTGCTCGACCATCGTTGAGGGACATTCCCAAACTTAACACTGTCCTACATTTCAACTCTCAGTAATATTCTGAATGAGACAAAAAAAATCGACAAGTTTTCTCCAGCATCCGGCTATTGTTCACCATGAAACAGCGAGAAAAGGAAAACAACTTGGCCACCAAATAACGACCTGCAAAGTGAACGCGAAGACCCACCCGGTTTTATGAGCTTGGGAGCCCGTTAAAATCTCAAACGGAAGGGATTTTCGCCTTTTACAACTCTCTGTTGTGATGTTACTTGTGATGTTGGCATTCCGAACTATCATCATTTGCGTGAAAGATGTTTGAGCAGTTTCAGTGGTCGAACACGAATCCATCAACATTGGGTGGCCGAGGATTGGTCCATAGTTTTGGGTCACTAATGAATTGTATTCAGAGCAACGTGTCTTCCGATGATTTCCTGCGATTTGGCCGTAGAACGCTTCGGTCGTCATCCGATCTCCCCGGTGCAGCTGACGTATGGTGCGCACGCTCCGAACAGGAAGTGATCCCCCTAAAATGCAGTTGGTGGGTGCCCATGGCCACAAAGACCAGCTGCCTGTGCAGGTGTCGACCTTGAAGCGTATGTAGGCATGCAAGCCAAATCGATCGAGGATTTGGATGCAACAAACTCAGCAAGGACACTCCGCAATGTCTCCAAGTTTTACTAATATTTCCCTCCGAAGGGCCAATTAGGTCGCAGTTGGCCTGGAAAGCAACAGGTGCCATCAGACCATATGACCCTGGGCGCCTTCCCCTTTTTACTGCCGTTCTTCCATTGGTTCTTCCACTTGTTCACAGCTCGCCCTTACTTTTTCGGCAGACTTGAAAAGACCACTTACCTGAGTCGGTCGGTCATTTTTGCTTTTTTCTAAACGACTGCCGGTTTAAGGGCTAACTGCGCTTTGTGCAACTAATATGACGACCGTCGGTTCGCTTTAGCGCAAGTGAAAGTGAATCATTCTCGTGAGAGTTATTTTGGTTTGAACCTATCCTTCTCCGAAATTGCGTGCGCCTAGGGAAAACATCCTTCGCTTCTGACGCTGTTGTGGACATGTCTGCTCACATCGCTACGTGGGATGGATACGCATTCCTCTCATTGAAAAACACTCCATTTCTTTCGATATGTTGAATGAGTCATGGCGGACTGATTTCAACGGCTATTTCTCGAGATAAAATTGATGGAAGCAATCGACGAGTGACGCCTACGGGGAATGAATACCAATCTGTTACTATCAATCACGATTTATAATACAGCATAAATTAGACTTGATAAGCCGGACACCCTTCGTTAGATGCATGGTACTTACAATGACCAAAGCCCACGCTCCCCCTTTGTCCCTCTATATAGCTGCCACCCGATTGAATTTTTCACTTTGCAGCATTTCCGTTTCATTCTCTGCTCAATATTTATTAAAAATAACGTCGAAATGGTGATATAATTTGATGCCTAGGACGTTACCTACGATTGGATTTTGTGATCAAATCCTTGAAGAATTCATCACTGACCATAACACAAATTTGATCTAATTATGAGCTCATACCGTTCTCAACTTTTCAAATCATCAGTAGGTAAGTAACCACCAGATAATGACATCGTCGTCATCCTGAAGCAGCCTGACGTATGAGGGGTCTCACATATGAGGAGAATGCTTTTCCAGTTAATATTGAACGCTATTATGGGCACACATTTTGGTTGGTTATTCCTTAAATAATCAACCTGTTTTCATTCAAAAAGCCAATATCTCCGAATGAGCCATACGTTTTTTATTGATTTTCAAGGTGTATAGATTAGCAATATCCGTACGCCGTCCGCCGTCCACGCCGATTTTGGTTGTAGAAAATTTTCTAAAAATCTAAAATTTTTGGTCAGGGGTCCGCTCCCCGTTCTAGTTGGTCCTCGAAACTTTTCAGCCCGATCAGACCAAATTTGGGCGGAGTAGAGGGTCAGAATGTGTATTTCGAAAAATGGATTATCGAGATTTTTGGCAATTTAGGCGTGTGAGGTGTTCTTTTTGGCTAAATTTTGGACGCCGAATCCAATGAGACTGGTTCCGCGACGATTGGTGCCCACCGAAAGAGGTTGTGGGTCAAAATGGGCGTGTGGGGTGTCATTTTCCACTAAATTTTGAACGCTGAATCGATTGAAATGAGCCTCCATGCGCCTGGTCTGAGGAATAACCAACCTCTGTAAAGGAATTTGCAGCGTTTTTTTCAATAGTTTTTCATATTTCGTCCCGGACGATTGGTACCCACCTGGCACCAGAGGTTATGAGCCAAATGGGTATCCATCTACCTATTTTGAATGTGGGTTCTTGAGATTCCTGCTACCTAGGCGTACCCCACACGCAACGCACAGAAAAGTTTCCAAAAATCTGAAATTTGAGTCAGGAATTCATTTCTGGCTCTAGTTGGTCCTCGAAACATTTAAACCCGATCAGACCAAATTTGAGGGGGTAAGGAGTCAAAATGTGTGTTTCGACAAATGGATTTTCGAGATTTATGGTGATCTAGGCGTGTTGGGTATTATTTCCCACTAAACTATGGACGCTGAATCGATTGAAATGAGTCTCCAAGCGCCTGGTCCGAAAAATAACCAACCCCTGTGAATAAATTTGCAGTGTTTTTAGTTAACAGTGCAATGACCATCCGCGATGTCAATGAATTCGAATCAAATCCGTTTTAGTGCCTATAGACTATTCAATTCGACAACCTGCTAACCTTTTCAGTAAGACGATTAGAAGCTTGTAAAACAAGATTATCTTTCGATCGCCGATTATAACACAATCGAGACCGTCGTTCATTTCCATATTGACTTGGGTCAGCGCTCTAAACTAGCGGGTCAGCAAGAAATGACTGACCTCGATGAGAATGAAATTGAGCAAGACGTCGTTGCCAATCTCCATTTTTAATCAAAATATCGCGTACATTCCCGAGGCGAGGAAGGTGGCGGGAGATCGACCGAATGTCTGCAAAGGAACACGCATATGAATGTTAAAACGTTAATCTGATGAAAAGCTGTTTCATTTAAACTCTGCCAAAAAATGAAGTGAACTAGCTTGGAATGGAAAACTTGCCTCTGGTCCATCTTAGATCTTAAATTTAGATCTTATGAGTGATCATGATAAGTAATCATGCTTCCTCTCTTCATGCAAGCGGTTCAATATTTTTGGGAAAATCAATGTCCTGACCTTGGGCTTACAGTTGTCTCTACAAGATTTTTCCTTGATTGGCATTGGAGATGTGGTTTCCCCTCGCACATTTACTACTGCCAGTTGCTCAAAATGTGTTCACAAACATGGATTTTTGTCTGCTTCTTCCGCCATGAGCCTGGTATTACAACTAGTTCATAGTTTGTCGTTCTGATCACAATAAATGAATTTGGCGGCCACCATTTTCCTTGTTTATTGAAGAATTCCAGTGGGAACAAGCCAGGCAGTGCAGGTATGGAGGACGCAGCCTGCTTTTTGCGCCAGGTACGTTCGAGGTACTGGAGGCGATGTTTTCACTACCTGTTGTACCTGCGCAATACTGTTCCTGAGACCGCAATGCGCATTACAGATTCTCCTGGACATTGATGCCCTCGATGGTATAGAAACCCTGCTCTATGGCTCTATGGTTTCCCCATACAACAGTCATCCCACTCTCTTGTATGGAAACCCTGCTCTATGGCTCTATGGTTTCCCCATACAACAGTCATCCCACTCTTTTGTATGGAAACCCTGCTCTATGGCTCTATGGTTTCCCCATACACCAGTCATCCCACTCTCTTCCGATGTTCACCAGTATATGGCAACCGAGGATGGATCTAGTTGAAGTTCTGGGTTCAACAGATGGGTGGAGAAAGATGGCGTTGGAAGGGTGGAGGGGGAGGGGTTGTAATCTGCTGCTCTGCTAGGCCTTCGTCTAGCCTCCTTATTTTGATTGGTTTTTCCTTGAACAACCAACCAATGTTTTCATGCAGAAAGTCAATCTCTCCGATTGGGACCAAAATTTCTACTAGACCTTACAAGGTTAGACACAGATCAAAATTAGCAAATGTCCGTTCGCCGTCCGCGCTTTTTTGGCTAGTAGAAAATTTTCTAAAAATCTGAAATTTGGGTCAGGGGTCTGTTCCCGGCTTTGTTTGGTCCTCGAAACTTATCAGCCCGATTGGACCAAAATTGGGTGGGGTAGGGATCAAACTGTATATTTCAAAAATTGGATTTTCGAGATTTTGGGGGATCTAGGCATGTGAGGTATTATTTTCTACTAAATTTATGACGCTAAATCCAATGAAATGGGTTCTGGACTGATTGGCACCCTCTGGATGAGGTTATGGGTCAAAATGGGTGCCTATCTACCCATTTTGAATAAGCGTTTTCGAGATTTCTGGTACCAAGGCGTGTGGGGTATAATTTTCCACTATATTTTGGACCCTGAATCGATTTTAATGCCCCCGCCACACCCACTGTTTCCCCCATTTTCCCAAAAGGAATGACCAACCCATTTTAAAGAATTTGCAGCGTTTTTATTGCTACCACAACATCATTTTAGTTCTTCCGAGCTCGCCTCCAACACAAAGCAACTCCTGCACGAGATTCCTGAGGAATAGCTAACACGTACGAACCGAACATAGAAGATTACGCAAGAGCCAGGAAACAGCTCTCCTGTTAAAATTAGGAGATTTTTGTCAGTCGTGACTTTCCCTGAGAACATTTCCATACTTGTCGAGCGATACCATCTTCACGAGTCCTCTACTCATATCTTGTTGACACAGTGTATTTTTTTCCACTTTCCTCCGCATATGTTGCGACAAGATGATCTACAAAACGCAATCTGTGCTTACTTTCACCATTTTGCGTAACCTACTGCGTTTTGTTTGCATTTCTGCGGAAATTCACGACTCTTAGAGCAGCAAAGTAAATTTGTTTACATCGTTCTTTTCCTTTAGTAATCTTAACTCCTTTCGTTTGAGTATGTTCCAAGTACTTCCACAATCTCTTCTGCTTGGTACTCTATTCCACTCTGCTATGCTCTCGCCTTCAACTACGGTTCGGTTGTAGAGCGAAATCGTGAACGTGAGCAGATTCCTGAAGCACGCACAATGGATTTCCTATATTCGGTTATGGTTCTTGCCCAACCCGGATCTCAGAGCATCATTCATATACTCTGTTGAAAGCCCTGAACTCACTATCTCTCCCTACTTGGGTTAATAGAAGTTCTCGAAAACTCGTACGGACTTAAGATCTACCCTGTTTCCAAAAATTGTGTAGTGTTTTAAGGTGTTACTGTCACCGATTCGTACAGTGTAAAACGCTGCAAATTCTTTCACAGGGATTGGTCATTCCTCAGACCAGGCGCGTGGAGACTTATTTCTTCAACATGGAGAAAATGGGGTAAACAGAGGGTGTGGCGGGTCCAGGACCATTTTCAATCGATTCAGGGTCCTCAATTTAGTAAAAAATGATACCCCACACGCCTAGGTACCACAAATCTCGAAAACACGCATTCGAAATGGGTAGATAGGCGCACATTTTGACCCATAACCTCATCCAGAGGGCGCCAATCGTTTCCGGACCCATTTCATTGGATTCAGCGTCCAAAATTTAGTGGAAAATGGTACCCCACACGCCTAGATCCGAGCTGGAACCTTTTTTTGAAATACACATTTTGACCCCTACCTCGCCCAAATTTGGTCCGATTGGGCTGAAAAGTTTCGATGACCAACTAAATCCTGGAATTGCCCCCTTACCAAAATTTCAGGTTTTTCAGAAAATTTTCTACCACCAAAGTTGGCGTGGACGGCGGACGGACATTTTTGAGAGATGTTGATGCTTATTTGTGCCTGGAGCAAAGTTCACTTTCATTTATTTTCTAATGTTGATATATGTTTCTCTAGAGTTGTTTTTCTGTCTGATTTCAGGTATGTGGCAATCGATTCGGGTATTATCATATCTGCATTCTCCGACGTTTCACATCTGCTGTGAGTAATCAAGCTTTATTCACTGTGCAGCTGGAATTATTTAGTCTTCTTGTTCGAAATTGCCAATAGAGCTTTATTTTCCTGATGATGTCTACCGCCGATAACATTATGTATGTATAATAAATTAAAAATAATTCTGTCATTTTGCAAATGAGAACGAATGTGGACGTTGCGTTCGATTTTTAGTCGATCTCCCACTGGTTGTTCCAAATTACATGTCCCAGCCTCTTTAAACGCACTAGAACTTACCTTGAAATGTACGTACAATGACACTAATCGCACATACCATGAAAAGCACTTCCCGATGCCATATGTGCAATACCTAACTGCATATTGATGCTTAACCAAACGACATTTCTGCTGTTGACAGAATACCTTTGTTACAAACATAACTCAGATAGGTACTTAAATGTAATCTCTGGGGGCATTTGATTGCATCAGCATTCGAACTACATTCATGCTGTGTTAGCCTACTTCGGGATAGTTGTTCAAAATCCTCTACCTCGCTCAAATTTGGTCCGATCGGGCTGAAATGTTTTGAAGACCAACTATAGCCAAGAACAGACCCCTGCCTCAAATTTCAGATTTTTAGAAAATTTTCCATTATCAAAATTGGCGTGGACGGCCGACGGACATTTACTAATTTTGATCTAGACACCTTGAGAAGCCAGGAAAAGAATTTGGGCCGAATCGGAGAGATAGACTTTTTGCATGAAAACAGGTTGATTATTCAAATAATGAACAACCAAAATGAGGGTTATATTCACATGATTGTTGACCTTGAAGTCATAGGCCACGATCAATTGACATCAATGTTATTATTCATTCTGAGTCGGGGTTTTTTGGTGTAATTAAGGAGAAAATATAAATTTGAATGGACCAATTATTTAAGTTTATTAAAAGATGGTTATTTGGGAGAGATTCGGAGGTTTGCTTGAATGATTACTTCATGAAACTGAATGAGATTGAGACTGTAGCTATTAAATTGAGTCATCAGTTGTAGAATCGAACTCCTAGTTTTTGCTTGCCTGTTGCATGTATATGTACTGTTGTAGTATTCACCCGGCAGTCTATCAAAGGTGCGAAAGTTTGGTCGTTCATGATTACAACATTCCTCACACTTTTATATCCATTTGAAGCCAGGAAGGAAATCCTGCCAGGTCCACACTGGGCCCTCGTAGTCAGCTCGGCGGTGTCTACAGACCCTCAACAAAACGAGAAAAAAAACCGACGTAACGAATTGAGAACGTTAATAGCTTCGGCAAAGTATTGTAAATTTCTGTCGGCATGTCTCTGGTCCCGACTCTCGCCTTCCACCAAAACTGAGCCCTTTTTCATATTCTTATTGTCGGTCTACGGGGTTCTCGAGAACTGTGTGTGTTTCTCTGTGGTTCCTCTCCAAATGGTGACCTGCAGAACGGTTGTAAAAACGCTGCAAATTCTTTCACAGGGGTTGGTTATTCCTCGGACCAGGCGCATGGACACTCATTCTATCGATTCAGCGTCCAAAGTTTAGTGGAATATGATCCCCCACACGCCCAAGTCATCGAAAATGTCGAACATGGGGAAAATGAGGAAATCAGTGGGTGTCGCGTCTCCTGGATCCATGCCAAATTCGGTGGAAAAAAGTGGAGATGGCGTTCTCTCGAATTGCTCATTATCAGTGGAAAATGATACCTACACGCCCAGGTACCAGAAAATCTCGAAAACACACATAAGCATAGGCATTATAGATCCCATTGTACCCATAACCTCATTCAGTGAGCACCAATCGTCTCGGAACAGGTCTAATTCAGCGTCCTAAATTTTGTCGAAAATAATACCCCACACGCCTATATCGCCAAAAATCTCGAAAATCCATTTTCAAATATTACTTTGACCCATATCTCCCCAGAATTAGAACCCATTGGTGAAATGACCCAACTTTAAGAGCTGGGAAACGGGCGTCTTTAAACCTAAATCATATTTTTAGGGGATTCTAATACCAAAAATAGGCGTGACGTTGGACACGACATTTGCTTATTTTGATCTAGACCCCTTGAAACGACCAGAATTTTTTTTTTTTTTTTGGCCTAGTCGGTTGACCTTTTGCATGAAAATATAGTGTGATTATTCAAGGAATAACCAACCTAAATGTGCATTGTGAACAGTGCTGCGAACTCTTGGGCCTCGATAACTTGCTACAGGATGTTAAGCGCCAACTGGACTTTGATAAATGCGCTTGATTTAGGTGAAGTATTAGTATGGGACTCCTCCATATTGAAGAAGTTGGCTTTGTCTCGATTTCTGCGCAATCATCGGACGTTTTCGACGTCCTTCTGCGTCCCTCATGACTATAAATTATTTAAAAGCACAATCATTTGGTGCCTAAATCAAATTTCCCATCAGATTTTTCTGAAGCAATCAAAAGACTCCTAAGTAATGAGTAAGACTCACTCGACATTGACGCAGTGATCAGGCTACCTCGGGTCTGCTCGGTATCCCCTCAAAATGCAAAATTCAGACGAAATGTGATGACCCAATTACCGAGGAATTATTCGGCCTTGTTCGATTTTTCAGTTTTCGGAGGGTTGGCAACACCGTTCATTCCTAGCCCACTCGACCGGTAGCTAAGTGGAGCTCCTCTCAGATCCCTGAGCATTTTTTCACCCACTGCCCGTAATTCGAGTTACTGTTACTCGCCAAGGCCTTCTTTTATTTTTTGTCGTTGTAGAAGTAGAGAAGGGTCCCATTTCTGCCCGAGTGATTTGAATGAAAATGTTCCCCAAAAGAGCCTAATTTTCCTGAAACCTCTTTGAATCCTTCGTAATCAATCAGTTTCTTTCAAGGAGACCTTGGACGTTCTTTAATCGTGGGTTTCGTCCTTGCTTCATCACAATGGGGTGCCTTTTACGGAAAAAGATCAAATCTTAAAGAAATAGGTAGATCAAATCGACTGACCGTAAACCTGAGAGAATTAGATGGTCAAAGACGATCCTAGATCACTTTCACTATCTAAATTGGTTGTACTTGAGGCGATCTTGGTGGTTTTTCTATGGGCAAAACATGAACCGATCGTTCGCTTCACTCAGCCAATTTCTTCATGCTTCATCCAGTCTATTCCTTTCGAGTCAAGGGCAAACCGTTTTATGATCGTTATTGTGCGTCACTTCAATTAATTTTACGACTCTGCTCAATCAGATGTGATAAAAATAATCGAGGGTGAATCAACGCCCACATCATGATTCTGATTGAAACAACTCTTGTTAACATGGTAATCCATTGGAATACATAGTGGATGTGTGTGTAATCCTTTTTGAGATTCAGGGGTGGAGGTTTTTAGTTGCTTGATTTTTGCCGTCCTCCAACTATTGTTCAGGACTACTGACCCACCAAGAAACCAACTGAGGTTCATGATTTAGGGGATGGTGATCGGTGATCTTCTCTGAACCATTCACTGCTGCTGCGTATTGTTGCGCTGATCGGCGACGTTTTCACAACCTTTGTGATGCTCAGTAACGAGTAACTGAGTAGTAAGATTAAAAACGCTGTACATTTATTTACAAGGGTCGACTATTTCTCGGACCAGGCGCATGGAGACTCATTTCAATCGATTCAGCGTCCAAATTTTTGTGGAAAACGATACCCCACACGCCCAGGTACCAGAAATATCGATGACATATATCCAAAATGGGTAGATAGATACCCACTTTGACCCATAACTTCTTCCAGTGGGTGCCAATCGTTCTGGGACCCATTTCATTGGATTCAGCGTCCAAAACTTAGTCGAAAATGATACCCCACACGCCTTAATCGCCGAAAATCTCGAAAAGCACATTTGGTCCGATCGGGCTGACAAGTTTTAAGGACCAAAAACGGGTCTCTGAGGGGGGGGGGGGGGGAAGCCGAATGGGAGAGATTGATTTATGGCATGAGAGCATAGGTTGATTATTAGGTTGGTTTGGTTGGTTTAGGCTTTTTATCCAGGCAGGGGAGGAATATCCGAGTACTCACCCTGCTTAAAACTTTTTTAGCATAGGACTCCTTTGCTGGACTTGGAGCTCAGAGAAAATGGGTGACGAATGAACTGTAGTGAAGGACACAGGTGGGGTGTTTTCATTATTAGGTACCCCTATAAAATGCCTATACGTTTAGTGAAGCCCAGTTAAGTGGCGAAAAAAGGGCTGCCACTACCAAATTAAGCACTAAGTCCCAACAGCTCCACAGCTATCCCCACCCTAAAGCTCATAACATGTCAATGATGGAAGACTGCAAGCATAAGAAGAGGCGCAGAGGTATGGAGGCTTAGCAGAGCAGATCAGAAGACCAAAAGACCCCTCGCGAAACCCGGCACCTCCACGAGGTCCATCCTGGGCTGCCACAGGCAGGTGAACGCAGGAATAGGGTGGGTACCTGATATAGGGGGAAGCCATAGAGCCATAGAGCAGGGCTCCCAATTGATCTAGCGGACAACCATGAAGAGGATAGGATGGGCCTCATGGCCTCAGGAACAGTCTATGAGCATTATTGATGAGTAGCGCTTCCTGCAAAACACAACAGTTGTCTGACGTTCTGCTACCCTCCTGTTGAAGATTTGGTTTGGTAGGAGGCATATACCGGCAAAACCAGGACATTAAGTTGAGATATGCCATCGCGTGTAGAACAGGTCTCAGCAAGGTTTTTCAATACTGAATGACATTGTAAACCGCGGAATATTCCTGGTTTATCGATTTGACTGCATATAGTCCCTCGCTTGATTACTCTCTCATTCGCAATGGCTGTGAAAGGGAAAAAAAATCCTCAAGGTGTTGCTTGGATGTTGGAGCAACTTCTTCAAGTCATCGAGGCTTAGGACCATGCTCGTCAAGCTCATCTGTAGTCTCACCGTTCGTCTCCTCTGTTCTGGCGCGAAAGTGGCTCGATTCACTGACCTCGACCAACTGTCGAACTTGCAACATCCGACAATCACCTACCAACAGGGCGCGAACATCGACGTGTTAAACTACTCATCCCCGTCGATGGCAATATTCAACAGGGCACTCAGTGCAAGTGGGCTCGTTGGATAACAGGAGAGGGGCTTAACTGGATTTCTCAGCGAGTGAGCTAACCTTGCGCCAGATTCCAACACCCACGTAATGCCTACCCTTGTTTCGAAGGGTTCGATCGATCGACGCGACTGACGATGTTTCGCCATCCCTCGGTGTCGATTATTTGTTTTCGAACACCTTTGTAATGAAATTGTTGATCGCGTCGCGAAGGTTCAGGAGACACAACTCTATATATAATGTTGACGTAATCTGCAAGCGGTCGCGATCGAAGGGATGGACTTATGATTCAACCATCCAATGGAACGGAGGCTAATCTGGTTATCTTCGTTATCCATCTTGGTTATCCATCTCGCGGCTTTTGAAGGAAATTTTTTGTAGCGGTTTCGGCGTATCAACGTTATTTTGATTGGTGTTACTTTAAATTTTGGTTAGGGGTGCGTTCCCGGCTCTCGTTGGTTCTCGAAACGTTTCCGCCCGATCAGACCAAATTGGGAGGAGGGTAGGACTCAGAGTTTTCGAGATTTATGGTGATCTAGGCGTGTTGGGTGCCAATTCCCACTAAATTTTGGACGCTGAATCTAATGAGACGAGTCCTGGAACGATTGGCGCCCATCCGAAGAGGTTATGGGTCAAAATGGGTATCCATTCATCTATTTTGAAAGTTGGTTTTTGAGATTCTTGGTAACTAGGCGCGTGGGGTATTATTTTCTTCTAAATTTCGGACGCTGAATCGATTGAAATGAGTCTCCATGCTCCTGGTCCGAGGAATCACCAACCCTTGTGAATGAATTTGCAGCGTTTTTGGTTGGTTATTCCTTGAATAATCAACCCTATGTTTTCAAGCAAGAAGTCAATCTCTCCGATTTGGCTCAAAACTTTATTCTGGACGTTTCAAGGTGTCTAGATAAAAATAGTCAAATGTCCGTCCACCGTCCAAGGCCATTTTGGTAACAGACAATTTTCTAAAAATCTGAAATTTTGGTTAGGGACTCGTTTTTGGCTTTAGTTGGTCCTCAGAAGTTTTCAGCCGATCGGACCAAATTTGGGCGGAGTAGGGGTCATAATGTGTGTTTCGAAAAATGGATTTTTGAGATTTTTGGCAATCTAGGTGTGTGGGGTATCATTTTTCATTAAATTTTAGACGTTAAATCCAATGAAATGGGTCCCAGAACGATTGGCCTTCACTGGAAGAAGTTACGAGTCAAAATGGGTATCTATCTACCCATTTTGGGTATGTGTTTTCGAGATTTCTGGAACCTAGGCGTGTGGGGTATCTTTTTCCACTAAATTTCGGACCCTTTATCTCTTGGAATGGGTCCGGGACCCGCCACACCCACTGCTTCCTCCATTTTTTCCATGTTGAGTCTCTATGGGCCATGTCCGAGTCCCCTTGAAGGAATTAGCAGCATATTTGTTGGTTATTTCCTCCTAGATCCGTCTCCAAATACCTGAGTTAGAGGTGATAAATTAGCCGACACGTCGAAAGATTGTTCTCTTTCAACCATCGTGAAACTAGGCAGCCGTGGGATTTCTAATTGTTCGACTAAATGGTGTAGTTTTCAATGTTTTCACTCATGTTATGCCGCGTCGATTACCTAATGTGCTGGGAACACATGAATATTTACCTGAGATGAGTACCTCGAAACCAAGTAGGTGTACCTACTAGTTGTATTATTACACAAGACCGTGAGTGTAGGCAACATCGATCTTAATAACCGAGCATCATCTCCAGAGGGCATCGCGCCAGTGACTTTCCCTTGTTTTACATATGTGTACTTCCAATTTTTCAACTATGATTGAAGCCCAGATTAACCTGTGGTCATGAAAGGTGAAAGGAACCTGGAGGTTATGAAGACAAACTTTCCCGGTAATCGTGATTTTATGATGATGCGTAACTTGACGCCACTTCCTTACAATTATTTTCCGAGAATACAAAACCTATGAAGATTTCATTGTGGCTCATGATTCAGGACGGATTATAAAATACCCGTCGATTTGTACAATTCTTCTGCCTGAGGTTAGTGTGGGCGTTTCCATCTGTTGCTTCATCGTGTATTTTTTTGGTTGGTTAATCCTTGAATAATCAATGTTTCCATGCAGAAAATCAATATTTCCAATTCGTCCCAAAGTTGGTTTTTGGGCGTTTCAAGGTGTCTAGATCAAAATAAGAAAATCTCCGTCCGCCGTCCGATAAAGAAGAAAATGTTCAAAAAATCTGAAATTTTGGTCAGGGCTTCAGCCCGATCGGGCCTAATTTGGCGGGGTAGGAGTCAAAATATGTTTCTCCAACAATTTTTTTTTTCGAGATTTTCGGGGATCAAGGCGTGTGGGGTATCATTTTCGACTAAATTTTGGACGCTGAATCCAATGAGGCGGGTCTCAGAACGATTGTTGCCCACCGGAAGAGGTTATGGGTCAAAATGGGTACCTGTCCACCCATTTCAAACGTGTGTTTTCGAGATTTCCGGTAACTAGGCGTGTGGGTTATCATTTTCCACTAAATTTTGGGCGCAGAATCGATTGGATTGAGTCTCCATGCTGGTCCGAGGAATAACCAACCCCTATGACAGCACTTGCAGCGTTGGTGGAATGGAATTATCAAGAATCGCAATTTACTTATAATGTTTTCTCCCTCGTCATACCCAATAACCGCAAATCGACCAATCCCCTGAACCCAATTCCAACCCTGATTAAAATTCCTTTGCACCCATTGATGGCAAACAATTGAGCGAAATCATTGAAAAAACAAATTTTATTAACGAACGTCCTTTGTGATATTGCTAGTAAACTGTTTGTATGACCTTGACTATCGTCAATAAAGTACAAGTATGCGTAAGTCCAATCTATGACCAAAATTGATGTTAGCATGATCGGCCAAAATACGTTGTAGGCGATTTTTGAAACACCAGAAAATGATGACATTTGAATAGGTTACATGAGTAGTGTACAGTAGTGAGTTGGCTGAGGTTCATAAATCGGCCTGGTGTCAATTCAGCAAAATATCTTTAAGAATTCCGGTATGAAGTCGTTCCAAGATCCAATCATCGCCCTTAGCCAGCAGGGAAGGAAAAAATCGATACACCCACATAAATATGTGTCCGCGTAAATTTAGAGAGGGAATAAGGCATGTTTTATTTTATTTAGCGTAGTTTATAAACGTAAGAACAGGGTTCCCTTGTACTGATTCCCAGAATCTGCATTTGTAACGATGGAACAGCCGCACAACCGTGAGGAAACGGTTTATTGACGAGCTCTACTGTGGCAAATAGGTCAAAAAAGTTTAATTGGTGTGCAAGTTTGTGAGGACGCGAAGAGCAGGAGAGGTTTAATTAGTGCAAAGATCGAAATCGCACGAGATTGTTAGATAAAACAGCGGGAGTCCTTTTCTTCGTGAGGGAACGGTCGAGGGAATTTCAAGAAAATGCAAAATGAGCTTTTTTAAATGTCTGATACTGATCGCAGTCGGGAGGCTAGATGATAACTGAATCATAAATATTGGAGTGTATGGGTGATGTTAAAATATTATGTTATTTATTCTTTAGCCACAAAACGCCTAGTTCGTCCAATACCTTCGGTGTGCGACAAAAGATCCGGCACTAATCACATTCGATTCACCTCGCACTGAATTGAACATCATTCAGTTCTATTTGTGCATTTTTGTACAGGTTTTACAGAGCGGTGGCCACAAATACCAGCAACCCCATCTTATGAGGAACCAGCTGAGAATAAATGAGTAATTTGGGTTTGCTCGTAACTGTATAATAAATAAATAAAGCTACAAACGTATCGGTACACATAGATGAGGATAGTATTGAAGTGTCAGAAACCTTCTTTGAATGTCTTCAGCTGGAATAAATTATTTTTTTCATTTCATTTTCATGGTGTTCTACCAAATATTGGTCGTGAACGAGTCAAAATTCACATTCAATGATTGAAATGTGGCTCCTTATCGACCAGTAATCCCAGATTCACCCGATATACAAACCGCACTCGCTGTTGAAAGCATAATTTTCCTCAAACAAGATCGTCACCCTTTCAGATTCTGTTATCTAAGCTTATTTCCAACATTAAACATACAGAACTTGAGGTCTGAGCCACATTGAAGATGCGAATGTTTTTCCATTAGCGGATTCAATGGAGAGTTAAATCAATTAGTGAACAACGATGTAATCTTCGATATCGACTGATTGTATTAAACACATCACAATACTTGGGCGTTTGAAGGGCTTCTAAAATCGATCAAGTACGGAGGGAGAACACGAGTGATGTAACCCTTTTAGCCTTTAGACACGTGTAAAGGGGGTATTTGCACGAGCGTCATCAATCCAAATATTCTGTGAATCGAGCATAAACATCTTCACTGATTGCATTGACAAAAAGCTTCAAATTATTTGACAGGGGTTGGTTATTTTTCGGACCAGGCGCATGGAGACTCATTTCTTCAACATGGGAAAAATGGAGGCAACAGTGGCGAGTCCCGGACCAATTCCAACCGATTCAGGGTCCAAAACTTAGTGGAAAATGGTACCCAACACGCCTACGTACCAGAATTCATGAAAACACGCATTCAAAAAGGGTAAATAGGTACCCACTTTGATCCATAACCTCATCCAGAGGGCGCCAATCGTACCGGGACCCATTTCATTGGATTCAGCGTCCACAATTTAGTGGGAAATGATACCCCACACGCCTAGATTGCCAAAAATCTCGATAATCCATTTTGATCCCATGTCCTCCCAACATTGGTCCGATCGGGCTAAAATGTTTCGAGGACCGACAAAGGCCGGGGACAGACCCCTGACCCGAATTTCAGATTCTTAGAAAATTGTCTACCACCAAACAATGCCCGGATGCAGACGGATATTTGCTAATATTGATCTTGAGACCTTTGACCTTGAAAAGTCCAGAAATTTTTTTTGGAACAAATCGTAGAGGTTACCCTTTTGCATGAATACATAAGTTTGTTATTCAAGGAATAACCAACCAAAAACTGCAATTTATTTCACAGGGGTTGGTTATATCTTGGACCAGGCGCATGGAGACTCATTTCAATCGATTCAGGGTCCTAAATTTATTAGAAAATTATATCCACACGCCTACATCGGCAAACATCTCGAAAATCCATTTGTCGAAACACACATTTTGACCCCATAACCCCCTCAAATTTAGTCTGATCGGGTTTAAATGTTTCGAGGACCAACTAAAGCCAGAAATGAATTCCTGACTCAAATTTCAGAATTCTGGAATATTTTCCACTACTAAAGTTGGCGTAAACGGCGGACGGACATTTGCAAATTTTGATGTAGACCTCTTGAAACGTCCAGGAAAAATTTTGGGCCAGTTCGGAGAGATTGACATTTTGCATGAAAACAAAGGTTGATTATCCAAGGAATAAAGAGGATGTTTGGCCTGGAGAATCATTCCTCTGAGAATACAAGGGTGTTCTATTCCAATAGTTTGATTATCCAAAATTTGGCTTGTCTTGCGAGATAATCGTTGAAAATTGGAGTTCTGTTTCTTATTAAAAGCACTCAGTGTTCGCTCGTGACGTTTTTTTCGAATTTAAGAATTTTGCCGTCCCTCCCGTTTTCTCTTACAACGGTAAGCCTGCCTTCAAGGAAGAATCTCCCAGCGAAATTACCCGTAGGCCGAATTACTGGGCGTGAGGCTTCTGCCTCGGGCATGACCCGGGCTGTTCAAGAGTAATTTCATTTCTGGAATTCCTTGGCTCAAGGCCGCTCTTTCCGCCCCTCCACGCCCTCGATCTTTCTCGGTTCCTATTCGGGGTGTCAGTACAAGATGAGATCCCACGGAAGACCGGCAATAGTTGACCGTTTCGAAGGATTGTTGCGCTGTCGGATCACCTCTGATTGACGTTTCGTGCTGAGCGCACACGTTCTGTCGCCCCATATTTGGACACCCTTCAGATGAACCCTTAACGTACCAACCATCAGTAATAAAATGTCCTCCTAACCACAAAAAAATGTATTTTGGGGCCACAATTCAGCCCGATCGACAAGTCGTTGCCTCCACCACCGTCTGACGCTAATGAGCACGAAGGCCTTGAACAGACAGACCTCGCAGGCGCTGGAATGCGGCTTCCCCTTGCGCGAACTTGAAACCGGGCATTTCAGCTTTCATGTCGCTTTACAGCTATTCCTTGAACAGTATTCCCTTTGATGGTGCGAGTAAAAGCGAGGTTTTTCAGTTCTTTTAGCGTAGTTTGTTGAAGTTGCGTTGCCCGTCAATCTCTGACTCGCTGGACGAAGATTTACTACGATAATTATGGCTTGATGATGAAGTACAACTTAATTTATTTGGTTGTTCCTTGAATAATCAACCTTTGTTTTCATGCAAAATGTCAATCTCTCCGATTCAGCCCAACATTTTCTTCCCAGACGCATGGAGACTCATTTCCTCAACATGTGGAAAATGGGGGAAACAGTGGGTGTGGCGGATCCCGGACCCATTTCAATCGATTCAGCGTCCGAAATTTAGTGAAAAATGATACCCAACACGCCTAGGTACCAGAAATCTCGCAAACACTCATTCGAAATGAGTGAATAGGCACCCATTTTGACCCATAACCTCATCCAGACGTTCCGGGACTCGTCTTATTGGATTCAGAGTCCAAAAGTTAGTGGAAAATCATACTCCACACACCAAGATTGCAAAAAATCTCAAAAATTCGTTTTTTGAAATACACATTTTGTCCCTTACCCCACCCGAATTTGGTCAAATTTGGTTGAAAGGTATAGAGGACCAACAAGAACTATGAACGGACCCCTGACCAAGTTTCAGATTTTTAGATAAATTTTTATTACCAAGGTCGGCGCGGACATTTGCTAATTTTGATCTAGACACCATGAAAAACGTCCAGAAAAGTAGTGGAAAATGCCTAAAAATCTGATATTTTGGTAAGGACCCGTTTTTGGCTCCACTTGGTTCTCAAAACGTTTCAGCCCTATCGGACCAAATTTGGGTGGCGTAGGGGTTAAAATGTGTATTTCGATAACAGGATTTTCGAGATTTTTTGCGATCTAGGCGTGTGGGATATCATTTTCCACTGAATATTGGACGCTGAATCCAATGAAATGTGCCCCGGAACGATTGGCTCCTACCGGAGGAGGTATGAAACGGGTCAAAATGGGTATCTATCGACCCATTTCGAATGGGTGTTTTCGAGATTTCTGGAATCTAGGCGAGTGAGGTACCATTTTCCACTATATTGTGGGCCCTGAATTGATTAGAATGGGTCCGGGTCCCGCCACAGCCACTTTTTTCCCCATTTTTCCCCATGATATTTTCGACGACTTATGCGTGTGAGGTATCGTTTTCCCGATAATGAATATCAACCCCTGTGAAAACAATTTCAGCGTTTTTCTCCTATGGAAAATATCAGGCAGATAGTCAACTCATGAACTTTGTTATGACGATTTCCGCGAGATGCGGGAGCCAAATTGAATAAAAATACTTTAATCTTCTGCCTAGAATGGTCCAATGAGTTGAAAATTTTGCTCCTAGATTAAATTTGTTCCTGTACCTAGTTGCATAGGCTATTCTCGATAAAATTTTGGTCTGCTGAACCGATTACGATGTGATTCGTAGCAGTAGTGTTCCTTCTACACATATGCGATCGTTGAGGAATGTACAACCGTTTTTCATTAAACGACCTCCGGTTGGCACAGTTTATCATCCGATCAAACAGGGATTCCCTTGAGATTCCAAAGTCCATGCGTCTACTCTCCGGTTTACAAATACACCCATTTAAATCTATCCTTCATCGCCTTGAACGCTATTCTTAGTCACTGATAAATCACCCAGTCTAGCAACGTGGGACGAATATCTGCAAAACCGCTTCGGGTTGTGGGCGGTGTCGCTCAGTTTACTCTAATCGGATTTTCTCTTCGGAAAACAGTTTCAGTACTGGATTAGTCGCGACGGTTCGAATCAATTCTTACGATCCTTCTCGAGATGAGTTATGGTCATCCTAGGTCCCGTTTGGGTTTAGAATCGGGGCAATTATTTGTGATTTGGCAGTAATCCTCGACCGCCGCGAGCCGATTTCCTCATCCAATGTTCATCGTCTAACTCGGCTTCTTCCTTTCTGATCTCGTGATTTGAACCTGGAGGCTATATTATCTCGAATTTAATAGGGGATCGCCAATATCAAGGTTCAATAACGGCTGCTGTATGAAAACGCTGCAAATTCTTACAAACGGGTTGGTTTCCTCGGACCAGGCGCATGGAGATTCATTTCTACAACATGGGAAAATAGGGATAACAGGGGGTGTGGCGGGTCCTCGACCTATTCCAATCGATTCAGGGTCCAAAATTTAGTGGAAAATGATACCCCACACGCCTAGGTACCAGATATACCGAAAACACATATTCAAAATGGGTAATAAATACCCATTTTGACCCATAACTTCGTCCAGTGGGTGCCAATCGTTCTGGGACCCATTTCATTGGATTCAGCGTCCAAAATTTAGTGGAGTAAGATACCCCACTCGCTTAGATCGCCAAAAATCTCGAAAATCCATTTTTCAAAAATTTTGATAATATTTTGACCCCTACCCCGCCCAAATTAGGTCCGATCGGGCTGAAAAGTTTTGAGGATCAATCAGACCCAAAAACGGGGGCCCCTGACCAAAATTTCAGATTTTTAGAAATTTGTTTACTACCATACGGGGAAGGCGGACGACTATTTGACTTTTTTGATCCAGACACCATGAAACACAATTTTAGGTATTCATGCGCGGTCAAACTCATAATGAGATGTATAATTTTAAAAAGCCTCTAAAAATGGGGGTACTTTTGGGACAAAGTAGTTGTAGAATCTATGACCGAAAAATGGGTTTGTTTTCGTTAGGCTTTATTGACGTGTGTTCCTCCGAAGTTTATTGGTCTCCTGGGGTTCGACACTCTGTAAAAGGTTATTTGGAAAAGAAGAAGTTTTTTATTTATTTATTTTTTTTTTTTGCATCAGCCCGTTCTGAAAACGACTTGAAAACAGCCACAGTATCTGCATAATGGCCAGCCTCCCAGAATACTCCGCTAAACTTACGTTACTGCTAATATTGATACGAATACCAGTCGGTATTATGATAAAAACGTAACTGTTGAGTAAATAATCGTAAATTCAATCGTATTTCAATAAAAAATTTGTATTTGACTCGGAAAAGGTGCGCGTAGAGAAGGAATTTCTTAGTGGATCAACAGTTGGATGCGATCGGCCTTCTAAGCTCGGCTGCACCCTCTTCGATCCGCGATGCCCAACCGCTCAGGTTCGGCGCGGATCATTAGCGATCGTGAATTCCCCCAAACGACTCGGTTGGAACGCTGCCCCGTCATGCCGCCGCCGCCCTCCGCCTTGCTCTTTTCTTCCGAACGGCGTGAACCTGCGGGGGCGAGATCACAAAGAGTGAAAAACTCTTCAATGGACCCTCGTAGGCCTTCCAACGTTGGAAGGCGAGGGAAGGGGGACGTGGACGTGGACGTGTCCTTCATTATCCGTCCTCGGGCTCCGTTCAGGGGTCTCTTCTTTCTCCAGTGAGATCACCTGTCAAATAAATCTTCCAATTTGAGTTTTGAGTTAAAATTCCGAACGGTTTTGGTGCCAGAGGTCGATCTCTGATTGAAATCGAAATTTTAAAGATTGCGTTTCAATTGGTTTGGATCAAAACGCTGCACATTCCCCCACAATGATTAATTATCCCTACGAGCAAATTGGGGAAACCATCAGTGTCCAGGATTCACCACAATCAATTCATTGCCCCAATTGCCAATTTGCACCAAAATATAAATTTTTTTTCTTCAAAAATCGAATTGTCCGCAGTTTTTAATGATAGGAAATGTGATAAAATCTGATATTACATATTCAGCCTGATCGGCCCAAATTTGGTTACCTAGGCATGAGGGGTATCATTTTCAACCATAAGTGAACGCTGAATTGATTGGAACAAGTCCTGGATACTCCCTGCTTCACTTCCATACACTTGCTCTGATCAATAATAAACCATTTTGAGACAATTTGCGAAGTTTTCCTATTTTTCATCGATTTATATGGTTTTTGTAATAAGGAGTTTTTTCCAATTACTCCGTAGGGGTACTGACTTGAATGATTTTAAGGAGCTATGCTCGCTGCTGGAATACATAAACCTCATACTTTGCAGAGATATAAGCGAACTTTTCATGTTTTTCCCAAGACAGGATGTTATTATCACACATTCAGTCGAAAGACGCTGCAAATTATTTCACAGGGGTTGGTTATTCCTCGCGCTTGGAGACTCATTTCAATCGATTCAGAGTCCAAAGTTTAGTGGGAAATGATACCCCACACGCGTAGGTAACAGAAATCTCGAAAACACACATTTGAAATGAGAGGATAGATACCCATTTTGACCCATAACCTCTTCCAATCGTCCCGGGACCCGTCTCATGGGTTCAGCGTCCAAAATTTAGTCGAAAATAATACCCCACACGTCTAGATGGGCGAAAATGTGAAATGAGGAATTATTTCAAGGAAATTGAAATAGGTTAGCCGTAATTTTTCGTGAGTTTGGAAAATAGCGGACGGGGGTGGACAATGCCTAATTTGTGACAATGACGAGGAAGATTCTGTGCAATAACATAGGTAGTTTCCTTCTTTTTCTCATACGTAACCGATATTATGTAATATATTAACGCAATACCAACAACCATACTTTTGAATGGAATGGGAATATAGACGGACCTAAAGCTACCGTCTGTTGGTTTGGTTTTGTTGAGAAGTTCGCCAAGTCGACCCCCAGCTGATTTTTGCCAAGTTGATTGAACTCCCGAGCTGCCGCCCAACTGGAACTCTTTCTTCTTCCCCACTCCAATTTTTCTGTTCGGTGGGGAGGATGATCCGAGATTCTTGGTCAAAATGTTGGCTGACCGGTCCGTGATGTAACGCCGCATCCAGACCGAAAAGCCCGGCTCTTGATTACCAGGCTAATAAACCTCCCAGCGATGCGCCTAACCTCCTTCGGGAATTCTTTCTGTCGACCAGACGTTTCTGGTCAACTTTCGGGAGGTTCGAGCTGTTTGGTGGTTTTCAAGAAATTCGTTGGAGAAACAGCACAATGTACGCATTCCTCGCCCAGGAGCAAGTTATACTTAAATCGCCTTAAAAATCGCTAATTTTCCAGGATTCTGAGGCCAGACTCAGCATGCTCAGAAAATCCATTGTGGTACCAAGAGACTAGCCATCGCATCTATCATCGCATCAGCCAAAAACTGAGGAATAGCGGTCTTGTATTACTCTGCTTCTGGAAATAACCCAAGGAAGGAATTCTATTAAAATCCTCAGACCAGGAGCATGGAGACTTATTCCTATCGATTCCGCGTCCAAACATTTGTGGAAAATGATACCCACACGCCTAGATCGCCAAAATCTCAAAAATCCATTAAAAAAAAAAAAAAAAAAAAAAAAATTTGTGGACCAATCAGAGCCGGAAACGGATCCCTTACGGATTGTTTTGAAAATTTCCTATTACCAAAATCGGTGTGGACGGCAGACGTACATCTGCTTATTTTGATCTAGACACCTTGAAAAGCCAGGAAAAAATTGTTGGCCCGAATCGAAGAGATTGCCTTTTTGCATGAAAACATAGGTAGAGTATTCAAGGAATAACCAACCAATAAGCAAATGTCCGTCCGCAGTCCACGCCGACTTTGATAGTAGAAAAATTTCTAAAAATCTGAAATTCGGGTCACGGGCCCGTTTCTGATTCTAGCTGGTCCTCGAAACTCTCTAGCCCGATCGGACCAAATTTGAGGGTTTGATGTCAAAATGTGTTTTCCAAAAAATGAATTTTCGAGATCTACGGTGATTTAGGCGTTTGAAGTGTTGTTTTTGGCTGATTTTTAAACGCAGAATCGATTGGAATGAGTTTTCATGCCGCTGTCCGAGGAATAATCAACCCCTGTGAATGAATTCGCAGCGTTTTGTGACAGCGATCGTTCTTACTTTTCTTTCGATTTTAATTAAAATAATATCTCCCCATCAATGTTTTGTTGTCAGGAATATCTAAGAGAATAATACTACTGCTACTTTGAAAAGGTAGACAAAAAGTGATTAAGCGTCAGAGGTTTTGAGTCCCAGAACTGCCGTAAAGACAAATCCCAGCGACTTTCCTCGCACCTGAGGTCAGCACTACGTGGACACCCAACACTAAAGTACGTTCGGGATGACTTGCTCGTTCTCAGAAGGACAGAAGAATCATTTATCAACGCTTAACCTCACAGATAGTAAGAGCCGCTCAGCTGAAGAAGGTCCAACGAAAAGAAAATCTGCGGTAAATGGAAACTCGAGTCACGGTGACGACAGATCTGACCAGGCAGACATCGCGGTTTCAGCGGGCGAGTGACATCAGGTTCGATTTGTCGAGGAAAAAAGTGAAGGTGATTGTTCAGTGGCCATCAATGAAACACGAAAAGGGCAAAATGAGAAAATAACCCGGGAAAATAAAAAGTGGCATGCGAATCGCTTGAGTAACTTCAAAGTGACGAGTGAGGCGATCCTGGAGGCGCTGTTCGGAACTGATAACATCTCGTAAAAGCTACATTCTTCTTGATTGTCTTCCTAGGCTGACATTCAGGATTCCATGGTCACCAATGATTCCAATCAATTTGATAGACCAAACCTCTCAGCAATCATACTCGCATTAGGTATGTATATTATCTTTCGTTTTTTTCCTCTTCTTTCGGTTTTTCTTTCATTTTTTACAGCTTTTTGCTCTGAGTAGTCTCATTAACAATATTGCGCTGACTTACATTAGTACAACTGTTCATTAAGACAAAAGATACATAACTTCAAAAGCAGCACAGAGTTCTGGAATCTCTGAATGATCTGACGATTGGTTGGTGCGGTACAGCCCCACAATTGCGCTCCGTATGCACAAACTGGCTTCAGTAATTGATTGCACAGAAGCAGTTTGTTTCTGATGGTCATTTTTCATTTTAATGTCCATTTACTGATATTGGACATTGATTTGTTGAGTTTTGGTATGATTCTTCGTTACTGTTGCCAACTGCCAAGAGTGCAGTGTCGTCTGCAAACGTAGCTTTTGTGTTAAATTCGACTTCTGATAGAGTTCTTGCGTACAGAAGGCATACGAGTGGGCCTACACTTGATAGAACTCTGTCTTTCAAAGCTCACCTGACAAAAACAGCAGACAAATTTAAGACCACAAATAATATAATTCAAAAGCTTTGCGGAACAAGCTGGGGGGCTTCAGCTTCTACTCTGCGCTCAACAGTTGTGAGTCTTGTTTTTTCTACGGCTGAATATTGTGCACATGTTTGGCTAAACAGTCTTCACACTCATAGAGTAGATGCCCAACTCAATAATACAATGAGAATGGTCAGTGGAGTCACCAGATCAACACCTACTGAATGGCTTCCAGTCCTAAGCCACATACCACCACCAAACCTGCGACGTAAGAATGCTCTTATCAGAGAATTTGATAATATTGCAAATAACCCAGATCTGAGAATACATGAGGATATCGAAAACGCAAATAATACCCGCTTGCGATCAAGAAGGCCACCAACAAAAACTGCAATTTACTCTGCCACTGAGCAAAACTTCAGTTTGAATAGCGCATGGCAGCAAGAATGGTTTCTGAAGCAGCAAGATCAAATCCCATGGTTCTCTCAAAAACCACCAGGTTTTGGCTTACCAAGGAAAACATGGTCGACTCTAAATAGAATTAGAACCAAACACGGTCGATGTGCTGACTTGTTGTATTAATGGGGCATAACACCCTCCTGTGAGTGTGGGGAAAGGCAATCAATTCAGAAATTCATATACTGATTGATGTCTTCGAAGCCTAAATAAATAAATGAGTGGGCCTAATACACTTCCCTGGGGTACACCGGCGCACGTTTTCCTTGGTTGCGAGTAGGCATCGTCCTGGTTTGATCCGTTTGATGCGGAAGTACCGTCAGATAATTAGGAATGGAGCAGTTCAACGAATTGGTTGGGGAACATTCGCATCTGGCCTTCGTGCCAGACTTGATCAGAAGCTTGTGACACTTCTAAAAAGATGGCTGAGCATACCTACCCTTGTTCTAGGCTTCTTCGATGCTCCCTTTTGTGATTTGGTCTTCCCTCTTGTTATGCCGGAAGAGCTTCCTGAAGTAGAAACTGCTCACAAGGCTGATTCCTGCTGACGTTCCAGTATTCATTGACCCCACATCCCCAAAGGAATATTTACTGCCGAAGAATCATGTTGACGGGTGGAACCTACAGAGCCGTCGTGCAGACAACTGTCAATATAATCAGTTCGAGAACGTTTCAAAACTGCCCGGGTGAGATATTGCTCGACCGGACCCTGACGAAGAAAAAAAAAGGATTTTCATCTCGTCGTCACACGTTAAACGGTTTACAACCTTCTCGTATTTGACGTAGGCGATAACGTGGGGAACTTCCTTTCTTGTTGCAGGTAACAAGAAAACAGACACCCACAGCTCTTTCTGCTTACAGATGTACGAAAAACAACACCTCACCGTCAGAGAAAATATGATTTTGTGAATTGACCGACACTAATATGTTTGGAGTTTGCGCTGCTGAGGAAATGTGTGAAACCAGAAAAATTTGACGCATTATCGCAATACATAGCTGTGCTTTTGATACGATTTTTGGTTGGTTATTCCTTGAATAATTAACCTGTTTTCATGCAAAATCTCTCTGATTCGGCCAAAAAAAATTTCTGGGCGTTTCGAGGTGTCTAGATCAAAATTAGCATTATGTCCACGCCGATTTTGGTAGTAGATACATTTCTAAAAACGCTGCAAATTCGTTCACAGGGGTTGGAAAATCCTCGGACTCATTCCTTCAACATGGAGAAATTGGGAAAACAGTGGGTGTGGCGGGTCCCGGACCTATTTCATTGAGTTCAGCGTCCAAAATTTAGTGGAAAATGATACCCCACACGCCTAGGTACCAGAAATCTCGAAAACTTATTCAAAATCGGTAGATAGATACCCATTTTGACCCATAACTTCTTCCGGTGGGTGCCAATCGTTGGTCCGGCTCAAGTTGGTCCCCGAAGCTTTTCAGTCCGATCGGACCAAATTTGGGCGGGGTAGGGCTAAAAATGTGTATTCCGACAAATGGATTATCGATATTCTTGGCGATTTAGGCGAGCAGGGTATCTACACTAAATTTTGGACTCTCAAACGATTGGAATGGGTCCGGGACCCACCACACCCACTGTTTCCCCCATTTTCCCCATGTTGAAGAAATGAGTCACCATTCGCCTGGTCCGATGAATAACCAACCCGTGTGAATGAATTTGCAGCATTTATTTATATCGAAATTTTTTTTTTTTGTCCTCGAAACTTTTCAGCCCAATTAGACCAAAATCAGACCAAGGGGGGGGGGGGGGGGGTCATGATATGTTTGGCGATCAAGGTGTGTTGGGTATCATTTTCGACTAAATTTTGGACGCTGAATCCAATAAAACGGATCCCGGAACGATTGGCGCTCACCCGAAGAGGTTAATGTAATCGAATCGATTTAAATTAGAACTATTTTGATTCTATTTTGTGGTTATCAATTATCAGTATAGGCATTACCTATTTTATTCAACCTGAGTGGATAGATAACAATATCCATCTTGTGAATGGTCCGTTAAAAACTAACATAATTGGACCTTTGATGGGTTCATTGCATGCCTCAACGGGTTTTCTCGTGGGTTTCGCGGTGTATTTTAAAATTACTATGTAAAGTATTGGGACCCCCAGCCGTTCATTAGCATAAATATCTCTTCTCTATGAGTGAAACGGCCCTTTTTTTAACGAGAAGCCTGGACCGTTTACACAGAAGCCAGGCGGCGATTAGACGCTTCAGCGTAGTTAAATTTAGTGACCCATTAAAACATTCCATTGCTTGTGAGTCAAGTCAGCAAGTGGTTTGAGGGATAGAGCTCCTTGTAAATCTGCTTGCATTTAGTTTTGTTGCTGAACCATGAAGCTGCCGCGTCTCATCCTTCCTGTCAATAATTGATATGTTTGGTTGTTTCAGGTATGTTCTAAGTAAAGGCTACTGAGGGGACATTCAACGAACTATGTTGTCCGGTAACAAGCAAATTATCCACCTGCATGCAGCAAAATTTTCTGAAAAATGGATTTACAAGATTTTGGTTATCTTGGCGTATGGGATATCATTTTAGACTAAATTTTGGACGGTAAATCGATTGGAATTGGTAAGTGACTCTCCACAACCACTGTTTTCCTTGTTTTATTCATGCTCCTGGTCCGAGAAATAACCAGCCCCTGTGAACGAATTTGTAGCGTTTTGGTAGGTTATTCCTTGAATAATCAACCTATGTTTTCATGCAAGAAGTCAATCTCTCCGATTCGGCCCAATTTTTTTTTCTGGGCGTTTCAAGGTGTCTAGATCAAAATTAACGAATGTCCGTCCTCCGTCCACGCCGGCATTGGTAGTAGAAAATTTTCTAAAAATCTTAAATTTGGGTCAGGGGTCCGTTCCCGGCTCTAGTTGACCCTCAAAACATTTCAGCCCGATCGAACCAAATTTGGGTGGGGAAGAGATCAAAATGTGTTTTTCAAAAAATGAATTTTCAGTATTTTCGGCGATCTAGGCATATGGTGTGTCATTTTCTACTAAATTTAGGACGTTGAATCCAATGAAATGGGTCCCACAACAATTGGCACCCACCGGAAGAAGTTATGACTCTGAATGGGTATCGATCCACCCATTTTGAGTATGTGTTTTCGAGATTTCTGGTACCTAGGCATATCATTTAGGGGTATCATTTTCCTCTAAACTGTACACCTGCACACTGAATCCAATGAAATGGGTCCCGAAACGATTGGCTCTCTCTGGCTGAGGTTATGGGTCAAAATGGGTGCCTATCTACCCATTTCGAATGTGTGTGTTCAAGATTTCTGGTACCTAGGCATATGGGGTCTCATTTTCTACTAAATTTTGGACACTGAATCGATTGGAATGAGTCCGGGACATGCCACATCCACTGTTTCCCCCATTTTTCCCATGTTGATGGAATGAGCCTCCATACGCCGTGTCTGAGAAATAACCAACCCCTGTAAATGAATTCGCAGGGTTTTATGTATATGTTGTCGGCATATGAGATAGAAATCGTCGAGTGGCAGCATTGTTTCCGAAAAATCCGACGCATGAAACTGCAAAAACATCACTCGTTCTCCTTCTATTCAGCCTTTTTCATTGGGCATAATTTGGATCGAATCTGCGTCCAAAGTTGCGTGTGATCTAATTTGACCGCAAATGTATCAATTCCATGCGTACCTCTTTCTCAGACTCGCATACTTGGTATGATGAGAGCCTGTTAGGGGGTACATGTTCTCACAAATTTCTCTTTTTTAGTCCACAAACCGTTTGGTTCCGTGATGCGTCTTTTGAGGCCGTCATATTCCACCCTTGTAAGGAAGAAAGAAGAAGAAAAATGTTTTTTCCGCGCATTGGGCTCATTTGCGTATCAATGATTGCGCAAGAAATTTTTCACATCAATTATTTCCTTTAGCTCAGCCAATGATTCCTTAACTTTTAAGCAGTCGAATGAAACTCTCGGACTTTCCATCCGGGTGGAATGGACTCGTCCCGTCGATACGTGTCGATCCTCAGTGCCATGATTAATTGATTTTTACCAGTATTGAGTACCTTGGATCGTTATTAATTGAGTGAACTCGAAGATATACAGACTTGATGACACCTCTGCCGTTGTTTTATCTTCGACTGGGTTGAACTGGCATTTGACGTGTGTCTGGATCCGGTTCTAGGTGTCTTCTTAATCAGTCATTCCTATCCCGATCCACACTTCATCCTCGTCTTTAGGGGGTTTTCGGTTTCTGAACGGCTTCTGATCTTTGGGCGATACGAATAAATTGCGGTCCACCCGGTCTTTATTATCAAACAAACTTGAACTTTAGATCTGTGGTTGTCTTCGTCCTTCATTTTTAATTCTTGAGTGTGAAGAAACCGGATCTTTCCAACCGACGCCTGATAACAAACCGTAGAAAAGTTTACCAAATTGTAGATTGAACATTTTTATCATGCAGAATCTCATCCTCTCCGATTGGTCCCAAAATATTATTCTGGGCGTTTCAAGATGTCTAGATCAAAAAAGTCAAATGTCCGTCCTTTGTTAGTATAACATCTTTTAAAACTGAAATTTTGGTCAGGGACCCGTTTCTGGCTTTAGTTGGTCCTCAAAACTTTTCAGCCCGATCGGACCAAATTTAAGAAGGGTAGTGGTCAAAATGTGTTTTTTGAAAAACGGATTTTCGAGATTTTCGGCGATCTAGGAGTGTAGATTATCATTTTCCACTAAATCGTGGACGCTGAATCCAATGAAATGGGTCTTGGAACGGTTGGCGCCCTTTGGATGAGGTTAAGGGTCAAAATTGGTACCTTTCTACGCATTTCGAAGGTGTCTTTTCGAGATTTCACGTCCCTAGGCGTGTGGGGTATCGTTTTCAACTAAATTTTGGACGCTGAATCGAATGAAATGGGTCTTGGAACGGTTGGCGCTCTTTGGATGAGGTTATGGGTCAAAATGGGTACCTTTCTACGCATTTCGAAGGTGTCTTTTCGAGATTTCACGTCCCTAGGCGTGTGGGTTATCGTTTTCAACTAAATTTTGGACGCTGAATCCAATGAAATGGGTCTTGGAACGGTTGGCGCCCTTTGGATGAGGTTATGGGTCAAAATTGGTACCTTTCTACGCATTTCGAAGGTGTGTATTCGAGATTTCTGGTACCTAGGCGTGTGGGATATCATTTTCCACTAAATTTTTGACACTGAATCGCTTAAAATGAGTTTCCATTTTACTGGTCCTAGTAATAAACAACCCCTGGTAAAGAATTTGCAGTGTTTTTCATATGCTCTCCACACGTCCACGTACGAAATATTCTATATTTTATCGTTTCATTGAGCTTACGTGCGTCACAACCCCTAGTCGATCAAACAGTCCGATGATTACAGCCCTCAAATGGCCCTGATGAACGGGTCATTAATTGAATAATAAACTTGGTCAGATTCTATAAAATTAGCCCACTTGCGCCGCTGCTGGCACCAACTTCCGTGGACATTTTGTTCACACCAACTCGGGAAACGGCAAAAATATTTAAAATGTACGAAGCCCTTGAAAAGTGATTGCATTGGATCATTGTTTGTGTTCTTACTTACTGTGTTCTTTAAAGGTCGATGTGACCTTATCAGAAACGGGTGTTCGCCCTAGATGACGAAGCGGTAAACTTAACGTACGTAAAAAGGTTACGTTTGATCTGAATAGAGTTTTACCCACTCCTAGAAGATATCGTTCTTATTTGTTGAATGTAGTTAATATCAAGGATACCTGTGTTCAATGTTCCTCGCCTGTTAAACAGAAGTGGCAACGCTGGAAGGCTGAGTTGCTCTTTCTCGATTAGGAAGGTACTCAAGTAGTAAGAACAAAGCGTGTTATGAAAATTGGATATCCACTGTATTTGGCCTGAACGTCGTTTATACTACGAGACACAAGTCAGTTTTGGTTGGTTATTCCTTGGATAATCAATTCATGTTTTCATGCAAAAAGTCAATCTCTCCGACACGGCCCAAAAAAAATTTTCTTGGGCGTTTCAAGGTGTCTAGATCCAAAAAGTAAAATGTCCGTCCGCCGTCCACAACGATTTTGGTAGTAGAAAATTTTTTAAAAATCTGACATTTTGGTCAGGGGTCCGTTCCCGGCTCTGGTTGGTCCTCAAAACTTTCCAGCCCGATCGGACCATATTTGGGCGGTGTAGGGGTCAAAGTGTGTATTTCGAAAAATGGATTTTCGAGATTTTTGGCAATCTAGGCGAGTAGGGTATCATTTTTCACTAAATTTAGGACGCTGAATCGATTGGATTGGGTCCGGAACCCACCACATCCACTGTTTCGCCCATTTTCGCCATGTTGGAAAAATTGAGTCTCCATACGCCTGTTCTGAGGAATAACCAACCCGTGTGAATGAATTTCATCTTGAACTTCATCACGCCTCCAGCTACGAGTACAACAGGAATTTTATGTTTCCTTTTGGGTCACGACGCCCTACCGTAGGAACATTGTTACCTGAATACTGTTTCGGAAAGGTAGTTCGGAAATTTCGTCTTCGAGCAAGTAAGATGTCGCTTCACGATGTTTAAGAAACATTGAGCCGTGCTTTCGTTGCATAAGACTGTGACAAACACTGTCGCCTCCTCGTTGTGGGTAGACGCGACGATTGTTCCCGGTGCCATCCTCACGATTTCGAGGTGCCGTGGTTTTGTGGAATTGTACTTTCAAATTAAACCTTTTGTCTTCCTGAAACTCAGAGAAAGGATCGAGTTATCAAACCCAATGAGGAAATTAACGAGTTGGGTAGACTCTTGCGAAAATGGGTATTTTTTGTTTTGAATGTGAAAATGTTTTGTATGGCGTTGCACAATGAAACCCCACTTGTCTCGTCTTTATGGCCAGCAACCCCTTTGTATCATCGTCTTATTATATTTATTTTTATTTTTGTAAAAACCTGTGTCTTAGAGTCCAACAGCCTTTTGCTTTATATAGAAAGAATAAAGTTTTATTCGATGCAGCTAAATTGCAAATATTTATCGGCGCCTTGAAGGAGTGCGCTTACCGAGGAGACGTTACAGCTTATCACCCATTCTGCTGACGATTGCTGCCGGCTCCAGTCGGAAATGTTTTTATAAAAGGAGCGTGACTTCCTGATTAATGTTCCTGGCTTCCTTTCAAGATTTGCTACCGATCATTTCATATTGAACCCCACTTACACTTCTCTAATTCCCATGCAAATTCAGATTTTAAGCTAAATTCTCACTTGGTCGACTTCCGTGTTTCAATTAGTCAAGTTTACCCTTTTCTCGACGCTTTCATGGAAAAACTATTCTTCTTCTTTTTAAAAAACTTGATATCATTAAATTTTGTTTACCATTTCCCACGGCCTAAAGAAACGCAATCTATGTACATAATTCTCCAAAAAACGCTGCAAATTCATTCACAGGGGTGGTAATTCCTCGGCCCAGGAGCATGTGGACTCACTCCAATCGATTTAGTGTCCAAAATTTAGTAGAAAATGATACCCCACACGCCTACGTACCTGATCAAAAATGTTAATGTCCGTCCACCGTCCACGCCAAATTTGGTAGTAGAATATTTTCTAAAAATCTGATATTATGGTCAGGTACCCGTTTCTGGCTCTAGTTGGTCCTCAAAACATTCAGCTAGATCGGACCAAATTGTGAGGAAGTGAGGGGGGGGGAGGGATAGGGGTCAAAACGTGTTTTTTGAAAAATGGATTTTCGACATTTCTGGTACCTAGGCGTGTGGGGTATCATTTTCGACTAAGTTTTGGACGCTTAATCGATTGGAGTGATGCTCCTGGTCCGAGGAATAACCAATTCCTCTTGAGGAATTCTCGGCGTTTTTACCTTGAAACGCCTAAAAACAAATTTTTGGCCGAATCGGATTGGCCAAAAGGTTGTTAATTCATGGAATAACCAACCAAAATCGGAAACTGATAGTATCCAGTGATCTATACGTGAAAAGAAACGAATCATAGCATCAGTAATAATTCTTATCAGTTCATCTTTTGCGAAATGGCTGTGGTTTATTGTGTATACCGACGGGATAAATGGCTAACATACGGCGGCCCTGGACAGTATGAATTCACGATTCCTCAATCGTCACCCCAATGTTAAATAAGTGATGATGAATCCCACCGTTTTGATGTGATCAGAGTGATCTACATGCAGCGCATTATAATATGACACTTGATGGAGGGGTAGTTACCACCTTGGATGTCGCAGACTGAGCTCGTTACCGAGTGTTCAATCCTTTCTAGTCACGTTTTTCAGTCAAGATTTTGTTATTTTAATTCGGTTCTCTTTCTCAACACCTACATTCTCCGTTATCTATCATTGGTGCCCTCAATCGGGTCTCACACTTTCCAAGGACCTCTTAAAACTCTGATTTGCTTAACCGGGCACTACGTTGTGGAGGAAAGACGTTTCTTGCGCCAAGATAACGAAAAAGGTCGGATCAGTTCTTCGGCAACGGATTGCCTGAACTTTTCCTCTTTTAGGACACGACGATCCCATTCGAAGATTTCCGAGCCAATCGTCTTTCGGCTATCCCAGTTCACGAAGTCACGAGTGAGCCCTTGAAATGTCTCTCCTTCGACGCTTTTTATACGTCCATTGTTTATTTAATCCTGCGGATGCCGTTATGACCCCTATCACCGTCTATAGTGATTTCTTCCGTAAATCTCCTGCTCATTCGGCGGACGGAGATGGAAATCTGAATCTACCAAGGACTCTTCCCAACGGATTGGGTTGGGAACAGTACTTTTTACGGTCCCGCGCTCACATTTTCACGAAAGAAAAGATTTTTCTTAAAACGTATTGTTTTACATTTTAATATGATATTCTGATTTAACTAACAAAACCCTGTATTTGTTTTGGACAAAAAAAAGTTTTCCCGAGAAATGTCTCATTTTATGTCCCAAAATCGTAAGATACAGAGTCCTTGAAATAACGATCTAGGCGTGTGGTGTGTTATTTTCCACTAAATTTTGGACGGTGAATCCAATTAAATGGGCCCTGGAACGATTGGCGCCCTCTGGATGAGGTTATGGGTCAAAATGGGTACCTATCTACGCATTTCGAAGGTGTGTTTTCGAGATACCAGGTACCTAGGCGTGTGGGGTATCATTTTCCACTAAATTTTGGACGCTGAATCTTATAAAATGGGTCCTTGACCCGCCACGCCCACTGTTTCCCCATTTTCTCCATGTTGAAGGAATGAGGCTCTATGCACCTGGTCCGAGGAATACGTACGCAAGTACGTACGTATGTATTTGATAAGTAATAATTATTTTCCTCCAAGTTTTCTCTTGTGTGAAGGTATCAAATATTTACAATGTTTTTGAGTGCATCAACCCAATTTCTACTCTGTGTTGAGCCTTTTATTAAATAGAAGGCTCAACACAGAGTTGAAATTGGTTGATACAAATTTTGTATCACCGCTCACCGTGCGCTTCCGGTTATTTTCGAGATATGCAGGAAGGTAAAAGAGTCAGAATGGATCCGGAACAGAATAAGTTTCAGTTTTAGACTTCTCACTCAAATTATCCCATCATGGACTTTTCAATGCTGAAATATGTCGGAGAGTTTTGAGAATAGATTTTCTTGGACCTGGCTCGTTTTCTCATAATAATATATTGCCTTTGTACCCGCGAGTATCAGAAGACTAAAATTTAGAACTTTATTAGCTTCTACTTTCCTCCTCCTATGTGTTCTAAAACTGCCGAACCAATATTGGCTGATAACAATATCCCTGAGACATTGGAATTTAGTGCTCCTCCATCAATGGGACATGCTTAGGATAATGTTGTCTCAACTCCAGTCAAAGCTGTCCAACTTTCTTTCATTTTGAGTTCCAAAACTAGCATATTATTGCCTACAAAAATTATAGGACGGCATTTTTGAATTCGTTGATACTCCTTTAATCCGCAGATCTCATTCTTCTACGTTTATTCCGGTCTGAGAATTTTACATTCCTCTGAAAAGTCAACTCTACACCACTCTTTTTACTACCTCAGAGAAATTCTGCTGTTATCTCACAGTTGGAAATATTTCCGCAGCTACTAGGGTATCAACTCGTAAATGGTGAAAATCTTTTTTGAATTCTCCAACGTTCATCTTTTGTCTCAGGCATTCGCTTCCATGGTGGGCTGAATCTGTATGGGAAACAGGATCTTCTCGAAAGCACGCGGGATCGCCCGACGAGAAAGTTTCAAATGTCGCCCAAGCCTCTCGACAAAATATCGAAATTATCAATTAACGTTAAAAGCCTACAGGAAGATAAGAAGGAAACGAGATCCCCCTACAGTTTTTTTCCAAGGTAATTCACCATTGTGAGCAGAGACATGGATCGCCCGCGCGCTCATTGTGACGCAAGAATTTATCTGTTCCAAAAAGCGGCAACACCGCTTATCATGGACGACAATGGGAAAGCACAAGGGAAATTCGTCATTTGTGAGCCCTTAGAGTATTTATGACCCCAGGTTTAGGATGTTATTTGGGAGATACCAGTATTAGGTAACGAAATAAACTTACATGACTTGACGACAATGTAAAAATTGAGTAATAGTTACTCATTTACTCGTTTTTGTTTACATGCACCTCGTTCAAACGTTTTGTGAGCCTATTGCACGGAACGTATGATTTGATACCAGTGGCATTGCACTGATGAGCTCTTCAAAAGTTGGTCGACATATTCCGGTTTATCATTAGCTTATCAGCCTGATAAATACGAACTGGTCTAACGAACTATTCATTACAGTTCCCAAAAAGTGCCGAAAATCGAATTTCATAAAACACATTTTGACTTCTGGTGGCCACCAATTGGTCCAGGACCCATCACAACTGATTCAGCGTCCAAAATGTAGTAGAAAACGATACCCCACATGCCTTGTCCCTGAAAAGTGCCAAAAATCGAATTTTCAAAAACACATTTTGATCCCCCCCTTACCGCCAGATTTCGTCCAATTGGGCTTGAAAATTCCTCTCACATTGCGCCACTTTTTCTCGTCACTCCCTTCAAGGGGGTCTGTCGACGCAACACGATCTAGCGGCTGACGGCCGAACTGTCACTGCTGACCGCCCTACCCCGCCAGACCCGTGCTGCATGGCCTGATTTCCCAAAGTATTCCGAATTTATTGAAGCTCCCGTGTAAAAATTCAGACTTCTTCTTTCGCAATATCCTTTTTTAAGACTTGTGAAATTGTCCGAAACTATGATTCAACTGCCAACTTCTCATAAATTCAAAGTTACGAAGTTTAAAATTTAAAATATTGAAAATATTTTATTTGTTTATAGGTTCGAGAAATTGCACAAGTCTTACGAGCATATTGCAAAAAGAAAAAGTTTGAATTTCCATACAGGAGCTTCAATAAATTCGGAATACTTTGCAAGGGACTGTCTGAAGCCCCCTTAATGGCGTACTATTCTTAGCGGATTTTGTTTGAGTTGGACGGGCAATCTCGGAAGTTCCCCGAGTACGTATTGCAATGAGGTATTGCAATAAAATAAAAGAAACGCTGCAAATTCTTTTCTCAAGATAGGTGCCCATTGTGACCTATAACCTCATCCAGAGGGTGCCCATCGTTCCAGGACCCATTTCATTGAATTTAGCGTTCAACATTTAGTGGAAAATGATGCCCCACACGCCTAGGTACCAGAAATCTCGAAAACACACTTTCAAAACTGGCGGATAGATACCCATTTTGACCTATAACATCATGCAGGGGGTGCCCATCGTTCTGGGACCCATTTCGTTGGATTCAGCGCCCAAAATTTAGTGGAAAATAATACCTCACACGTCTAGATCGCCAAAAATCTCGAAAATCCATTATTCAATGTAGGCATTTTGACCCTTATCCCGCCCAAATTCGGCGATGGTCGGAAACAAATTCAATCGGTTCAGCGTTTGAAATTTTGTGGGGGAAAATGGTCAGACCTTCACCCAAGTACTGACGATGTGTTTTAGAAACATCTAGAATCGTTGGCAGGCACCTTTTTTGTTTGCATTGACAGCACTGGTTTCCTGTGACGTCAGATGATGAAGGGGGGGGGGGGATGATATATGTGACCTTTTTCAGGTACTTATGTGGGGAACGGCGAAAATAGACTGGATTTTGACTAGGACTCCTGAAAGTCTTGAGACGTGAGATTATCAATATTCATGTATTGCGAGGCGGTAATACTACCCCTCCCCTCTCCTTTTGAAGCCTACTTCTACGAGATTCATAATGAGGCTGCTTATTATACCTTAATATGTTTGCAGTCGTATCGTTGCCCTATGTCTGCCAAGTTCTGTCGACGGCCACAAGTCCTTGGTTCATAACGTGACTCTGTACAAGGTCAATATTGATTGGGCAACGGCCTCTCCAAGTTGATCGGCTCTATCAATCGATCTCGATTTGTATGTAACCGATGCGCCCAACCGAATTTGATGATGGCAATAGTGGAAACCGGCGTCGATAGTCCTTTGGAAGAAGGTCAGAGATAATGAGAAGCGAAACGCTTTTTACTCAGGTAGCCAAGATTCAAGGGGAGAAAAAATTGAAGATTGCGCTAACGACATTATTTATGCAGACGTTCCGTGCAGACGAGATTCTAAGGTGTTCGGTAATGTGATTCCGGTGTTTATCCAATCGGTTTGGATTGAGTTCAGGCGGCAAAGAAGCCACTTTGTTACCGAAGCAGTGAACCAGTTTTATCTTTCCGAGCGCAATAATTTGAATTACATTCTCTCTCAAATGGAGCACCGTTAGTGGGGTAAAAAGCCATGAAGAAGTTGAAGTTGATGACGGATCGCAGGAGCTGGTGCAATCCTCGTAACAAATGCGGGCGATCCGCGAATTCCAGGTCGAGAAAAACAACGGTAGCACAGCCTCTTCTCCTTTCGAAGCCGCTCTCGCTGGCCTATGGTTCATTTTTTCCACACGAGAAGCCTCGAAATTGTTTCCCACCCGTATGGGACGAGCAGTGTGATAAGCGATACTGTAATACAAGTCTTTAATTTGAAGTACCTACTGAAACCGGCTCCGACCATCAGGGTACGATGAGCTGAAAGAAACAGCAGCGAATGCACTAATTAACTGTTGTCCCTCTGATCAATTTTGACCTCTAAAATACGTACATTCTTCAATCTGCTCGCCAGTAATTCACGTTCTTAGTTTTGCCACTAAGTCTACTATTTTTGGTTGGTTATTCCTTGAATAGTAAACCTATGTAGTCTTGCTATAGGTCAAACCCACCGAATGACCCCAAATTCCATATTAAACGTCTCATGAGGTCTAAATCAAAGAACCCACATGTCCGTCCGCCGTACACACCATTTTTGGATGTAGAAAAATTTCTAAACAACTAAAACTTCTGTCAGAGACCTTGTTCTGGCCTTGAAACTTTACAGCCCGATTTGGAGATGGCATGGGTAAAACGCTGCAAATTCTTATCACAGGGGTTGTTATTCCTCGGACCAGGCGCATGGAACTCATTTCCTTCACATGGGGGAAATGGGGAACGTGGGGGGCGGCGGTCCCAGACCCTATTCCAATCGATTCAGGATCCAGAATTAGTAAAGAAATGATCCCCCACACGCCCAGGTACCAGAAATCTCGAAAACGGCATTTCAAAATGGGTAATATATACCCAATTTGACCCATAACTCTTCCAGAGGTGCCAATCTTCCGGACCCCACTCATTGATTAGCTCCAAGATTTACTGGAAAATGTACCCCACGACGCCTAGGTCCAGAAATCTCAAACACATATTCAAAATGGGTATATATACCCAATTTGACCCAAATAACTTATTCCAGAGGGTCCGATCGTTTTGGGTACCATTCATTGGATTCAGCTTCCAAATTTAGATGGAAAATAATACCCCACACGCCTAAATCGCCAAATCTCGAGAAATCCTTTCAAAAAACACATTTTGACCCACCGCCCCCAACTTTAGGTCCGATCGGGCTGCAAAGCTTGGAGGAACCGTCCCTAGCCGGGAACCAGACCCCTGACCCCAAATTTCAGATTTTTAGAAAATTGTCTACTAACCAAAACGACGGCGTTGACGGCTGACGGCCACGTAAGCGGACGGCGTACGGCGGACGACCATTGACCTTTTTGGTTGTTATTCCTTGAATAAATCAACCTCATGTTTCATGCACAATGTCAACCTCTCCGATTCAGGCTCAAATTTTTGGTTTGGTGTATTCCGTGAATAATCAACCTATTTTTCATGGCAATGGTTCAACCCTCCGATTCGCTCAAAATTTTTTCGGCACGTTTCATACGTCTAGTAAAAAAAGGTCAATGTCCGCCGCCGTCCCGCCGCAGCCGTCCGCCGTACTGCCTCCGCCCGACGTCCGTAACGGTCCGTCCGCCGTCCACGCCGTTTTTGGTAGTAGAAAATTTTCTAACATCTGAAATTTGGGTCAGGGGTCTGTTCCCGGCCTAGGCGGTCCTCCCCAAGCTTTTTCAGCCTCGATCGGAACCAAATTTAAGGCGGGGTAGGGGTCAAAATGTTGATTTTGAAAAATGGATTTTCGACATTTTGTGGGATCTAGGCGATGTGGGGTATCATTTCCCCAAATTTTTGGACGCTGAATCAAATGAAAATGGTCCCTGAACGATCGCACCCACTGGAAGAAGTTTGGGGTCAAATTGGGTTATATATTACCCATTTTGAATATGTGTGTTTGAGATTTCCTGGAACCTATGCGTGTGGGGTATCATTTTCCTACTAAATTTTGGACGCTGAATCAATAAATGGGTCCCTGGAACGATCGCGCCCCACTGGATGAGGTTATGGGTCAAATGGGTACTATATATACCATTTGAATGTGGCGTTTTCGAGATTCCGGTAACCTAGGGCGTGTGGGGTATCATTTCTACTAAATTTGGACGCTGAATCGATTGAATGGGTCTGGGACCCCCACGCACCCACTGTTTCCCATTTTCCTCCCCCATTTGAAAGATGAGTCTCTCATGCGCCTGGTCCGAGGATAACCAACCCCGTGTAAGAATTTGCAGGTTTTTTTCTGGACGTTTCATCATATGTCCTGATCAAAAAAGGCTCATGTTCCGTCCGCCGTCCGCCGTCCGCCTCCACGTAACCCGTTTTCGGTAGGTAAAAATTTTCTAAAATCTGATTTTTGGGTCGTGGGTCTGTTCCCGGCCTAGGACGGTCCTCACAAGCTTTTCAGCCCACGGACCAAATTTGGGCCGGGGTAGGGGTCAAAATGTTTTTCTCGAATAATGGATTTTCGAATTTTGGGCGATCTAGCGCGAGTGGGTGTATCATTTTCCGTACACATTTTGGGACTCGTGATTCAAATGAAATGGCCCAGAACGTATCGGCGCCCACTGGCAGAAGTTTTGGGATCACAAATTGGGGTATATTTCCCATTTGAATATGTGTTTTTGAGATTTCTGGAACGCTAGCGTTTGGGTTATCATTTTCCTGCTAAATCTTGGAACTGAATCCAATGTAAGTGGTCTCAGGACCGATTGTCAACCCCACTGGAAGAAGTAAGGGTCAATGTGGTATTTATTACTCATGTTAATATGTGTTTTCGAGTTTCTTTCTGGACCTGGGCGTGTGGGGTATGAATTTCCGCACTAATTTTGGATCCTGAATCGATGGAATGGGTCTGGACCGCGCCGTCACCCGACTTTTTCCCCCTTATCCTCCATTTGAAGAAATGAGTCTCCATGCGCCTGTCCAAGGAATAAACCAACCCCTTGATTGTAAGAATTTGCAGCGTTTTTATCAGACATCATGAAACGTCCAGAAAAAATTTCTAAAACCTAAACTTCGTCAGAGGACCTCATTGGCCTTGAAACTTTACAGCTTGATTATTGCAAGGAAAACAAAAAAAGTGTTTAGTGAAACTCAATTTTCGACACTTTTTGAAAACTAGGCATGTGGGGTATCATTTTCACTAAATTTTGATCACTGATTTCATTGAGATGGATTTCGGACCAATTGGCGCCCTTTAGAGGGTCAAAATGAGTACCTATCTACTTACGACACTCAATACTTACTGTTTTCCCCATACTGTGACTATGGAATAACAAACCATTGCGGAATAATTCGCAGCGTTTAGGTTAATTATTCCTCAAATAATCAACCTATGTTTTTAAGGATTTAGAGAGATCCTGTATCGGTTCTTCAGAGACAATTTCGACTTTTTGAAATTGATTTTCTACACTTTTGAAAACTAGGCATGTGGGGTATCATTTTCGTTGAATTTTGATCAATGAATCCATTGAGAGGATTTCGGACCAATTGATGCCCACCGGAGGGTCAAAATGGTTACCTACCTACCTATTGGAATGAGTCCTATATTATAAAACGCGGATTATTTATTTTCTGGACTAGGCGCATGGAGACTGATTTCTTCAACATGGGGAAAATGGGGAAAACAGTGGGTGTCGAGGGTCCCGGATCCCCCAATCGATTCAGGGTCCAAAATTTAGAGGAAAATGATACCCCACACGCCTAGGTACCAAAAATCTCGAAAACATCCATTTGGAATGGGTAGATAGCCACCCATTTGACCCAGAACCTCATACAGAGGGCGCCGATCGTTCCGGGAACCATTTCATTGGATTCACCGTCCAAATTTTAGTCGAAAATGATACCCCACACGCTCAGATTGCCAAAAATCCTAAAAATCAATTTTTCGAAGTACACATTTTGACCCCTACCAGACCTAAATTCGGTCCGATCGGTTTGAAAAGTTTCGAGGACCAACTCGAGACTAAAACGGGTCCTTGACTAAAATTTCAGATTTTTAAAAAATTTTCTACGTACTACCTAAATTGGCGTACGGCGTACGCCACTCCCATTATTCAAGGAATAACCAACCAAAAAAAATTCTTAATCATTCTTCGTATGGTATTTGTAGTAATAATGCCGCAGTGATTTTAGTATGATGGGGATTAAAGTAAGTAGGAAACTTTCCTGAGGTCACACAGACCCCGAGTAGGCCTAGCCACTATAGAGGCCATCAAACCTGAATGGCGTCCAAGAGCCTCGAGGGTCGAGTCAGCAAGTTCCACGCCACGAGTTCTTCTGAAGAACAATAGCCACATAAATTGAGCCCCTCGAGTTCCTTTCGACTGCATCTTCGCAGTGGTAGAATGTTCGGTGAGAATCGTAACTCTTGCCCCTAGGTCTTGAGCACCGGACGACTCTAAACAGCAAATCAATACGTGAAAATGACTGGGGTCCTGGAGAAAGAATCCTCTTGGAGGACCTCTAGGAACGGAGGGTATCACATTACGCCCACACTTGCTATCCTGATTTACAAAAGACGATAAATTACTCGCTGAAATATTAACGGTGTGTACGCATTATAGTATATACTCAGAGTTTTATGCTCAGCCTAAATATCACTTCAGCTCTTTAATACTTCATGAACGCGTACCAGCACATACCAAAATGAGAAGACGGAGGATTTTGGTTGGTTATTCCTTGAATAATCAACCCATGTTTTCAAGCAGAAAGCCAATCTCTCCGATTCAGCCCATTTTTTTCTGGGCGTTACAAGGTGTCTAGATCCGAATTCGCAAATGTCCGTCCGTCGGCCGTCCACGCCTATTTTGGTAGTAGAAAAATCTGAAATTCGGGTCAGGGACCCAATTCTGGGAATTTAGTTGGTCCTCGAAACTTTTCAGGCCGATCGGCCCAAATGGGACCAAATTTGGGCGTTGTAGGGGTCAAAATGTGTATTTCGAAAGATTAATTTTCTAGATTTCTGGTACCTAGGCGTGTGGGGTATCATTTTCTTCTAAATTGTGGACGCTGAATCCAATGAAAACGGTCCCAAAACGATTGGCGCCCTCTGGATGAGGTTATGGGTCAAAATGGGTACCTGTCTACCCATTTCGGAAGTTCGTTTTTCGAGATCTCTGGTTCCTAGGCGCGTGGGGTATAATTTTCCACTGAATTTCGGATGCTGAATCCAATGAGACAGGTTCCGGAACAATTGGCACCCACCGGAAGAGGTTATGGACGCTGAATTAGTCTCCATGCGCCTATTCCGAGGTTAACCACTCCTGTGAAAGAATATTTCCTTCCAGCGAAATGAACTATTTGCATATTTGTAGCGTTCAGAAAACCACCAATGATTCAGAACCCTTTTAAAAAAATTGACATTTAAAAAAAAAATCCATTGCGTCCTCCTTTTTTTTCTCCTCCCTTGATTTACTCATCTCAGAGGTTCATAAGATGGACGTTCATGTTTGATCTTGCGACAAACAGAATCCTCAGCTCCAAATCAGATTGTATCTCACTCATGTCAGAAAATTTTTGGTTGCTTCCTTCCTCGGATACCACAATGACTTTATTTGGTGTGGTGACCTCTCAAGATTGCTCTAAACGATCATTTATTTGCGCAATGAAGATAGCTTCGCTAAGATGTTGGTGATCGCTATCGTTCTAAACGTGATTGTTTGTGAGGATCGTGTGACCCCAAGTCTGTTCCTTCGAGAATCCTTCATATGTGGGCAACACGTCCAGTATTACCAGGGGTGTTGGGTATCCTTGAAGATGATAATCATCGTTTCTTCGCTGCATGCTTTACTATTCTTCTCCGGTCCATTTCAAACATGTGGCGACATTTGCAGCATCACGTTTTGATTAAATATCCACGCTTTGTTCTGCTGGAACCTGTGGAGATAGAAATATGAGAGCTACGTTGTCATTTCTCTCAAAGGGGAAATTATTCCCGCGGTATGGTCACAACTCTACGCACGAATACGCGTTTTAGGTTGAAATCTTTCGACGTAACTGAACCCCCACAATTTGGATTTTACACGTCCCAGCAAATCATAGCTCTGAGCGCGGTTTTACGGAATGACATAAGTTATAGTGGAAAAGGATGACAGCGACATCATCGCTTGTTACGTCATGAAAATCAATTCGTCTCTCAAGTGTACGATTCTTCGTGTTCGGGGGTCTATGATGAATAGGAGTGAAAATCATTCGCATTCAACTTCTCCAGTCCTCAACTGGCTCAAGATTGGTCTAGAGTAACGATGGCTCGATGATTTCTGGTTTTGGGCATTCCTCATAACACGGCAATTTGGACAGGATAATGAGAAACATCTGGAAATTAATTAAAAACCGCGAACAAGTGATGAACTGATCGAAAAAAAAAAACAAATGGGCAAGCGGATCGCAAAGAGATGTGACCCGGGGGATTCAGCATTTATTGTAATGAACCTTGAGATAATCATGTTGGGTTATTGTTATGAAACTCAATGCAATACCATTTCATGCCAAAACATATTTCCATTCAAAGAACGAAACAGGAATTTATTTTCCAAATATACAACCAATTTCGGACGCTTATTCCCCCGTGAGACCGAGGTGCTCAGTTTTTGGTTGGTTATTCCTTGAATAAAACGCTGCAAATTCATTCACACGGGTTGGTTATTCCTCGGACCAGGCGTATGAAGACTCATCTCTTCAACATGGGTAAAATGGGGGGAACAGTGAGTGTGGCGGGTCGAGGACCCATTTCATGAGATTCAGCGTCCAATATTTAATGGAAAATGATACCCTACACGCCTAGGAACGAGAAATCTCGAAAACCCACATTCGAAATGGGCAGATAGATACCCATTTTGACCCATAACCTCATCCAGAGGACGCCAATCGTTCCCAGACCCATTTCATAAGATTCAGCGTCCAAAATTTAGTGGAAAATGATACCTCACACGCCTAGATCGCCAAAAATCTCGAAAATCCATTTTTCAAAGTACACATTTTGACCCCTACCCCGCTCAATTTTGGCCTGAAACGTACCCCTGACCGAGATTTCAGATTTTTAGAAAATGTTCTTTTACCAAAGTCGGTGTGAACGGTGGACGGTCATCTGGCTTCTGAAACAATGAATGCTAGCAAAAACACAGTACATTACAAAAGTACACATTTTTTAGCTTCAAAAGTGAAATGAAAGCTTCCGCTGTCTTACAGACCAAAGATAACACACCTACTCGGATTCAAAAAATTAAATGAAATGAAAAAATGACTTTAAACGAGCGGTGAGCCAATGAGCCATTCAAAATATACTAGATTGCGTTATATGTATGCCAAGATGTATCCTCAGATTGCTGCGCGTTGACACCAGGAAAAAGGTCGTTAATTAAAACGAAAAGTATCCGTCAGTAGGTGGAATGAAAAATGCACTATCCACGTAGGACGATATATTATTGACAGGAACACGAATCTCCTGGGAGCATTCCAACGTAATTCCCGTCCTTACCCTAACCTACTATACGGTCGTTGAAGGACGGCTAAGGTCGTTAAACTTTGTGAGCACCTTCCGAGGTCTAACGACGGGTTGGAGACCGGCGGTGCAGGGGAGGACCGCAGGCGAACACGAGTCTGGGCCGAGATCCTGCAGAGCTTTCGAAATCTTTCACACGTACCACATCCATACCGAGGCAGCTGGAGAATCTCGCGAAATTGACGGGAAATCGTATTGGATTCAAGCTGAACCGTGTGTGGTTTGAGAGGTAGGTGCCTCCACCATATTCATCATGTCATAGCACGTGACAAGACATTTCTGTCCAGAATCACTCTATTTGCGAGTAAAATTCCAGTCAATTTATGAGTAAAATGCATCCGCTCCTATGATCTGAAAGGCGGTGCACCTAGTCTCCTAAGGCTGAGGCCGCACTGCAGGATGCTAGATGGTCGCAAGGAGGTTGGATGGTAAAGGTGGATGGTGGAGGGTAGATGCATCTTGGACGCAGTAAAATGAAGCCAGTATCCAACTGACTGCCGTGTAGAAGTCATGTCTCTCTCAAAGTTGCGAAAAAAAATGTTGCTAAGTTCATCTTCGGGAATTTTGCTGAGATCAACTTTGGGAAATATTGGGGCAACTACTGTGATAAAAAAACCGTGGGTGCATGCATACAATTTGAGGCGGCAACAGGACGGGGAATTCGTGAGAGTGTACAAAAAATTAAGACAACACCCGGACAAATTCTATTCGTATTTAAGGATGTCATAAAACCATTTAAAACCGAACTTATTACACTTTCCTCCATTTTTTCTATGCAGCCTGGATGGAATAACAAACACGACTGATATGGGTGGATAGACGCTAGGCAGGTACCTAGGATAGTTTCAAGGGGTTAGATGGTAGTGGGAGGCCACTGCAGCTACCATCGTACCGTTACTTACGTTATAAATAGCTGGATGGTCGCCAGGCAGGTATCTACCATCCACCATCCTACCAACCTTCCTGCACTGCGGCCTCGGCTTAAGACCTTTGACCATCCATACCTGATATACCTGCGCTAGACTGTTCCTGAGGCCATGCGGCCCATCACAGTCTATCCTCGACTTGATTCACGCGCCAGATCGTCTGGGAGCCCTGCTCTATGGCTCTATGGCTTCCCCGTATATCACGCACCCATCCCTACCGACCATCCATACCGAGGCAGCTGGAGAATCTCGCGAAATTGACGGGAAATCGTATTGGATTCAAGCTGAACCGTGTGTGGTTTGAGAGGTAGGTGCCTCCACCATATTCATCATGTCATAGCACGTGACAAGACATTTCTGTCCGGAATCACTCTATTTGCGAGTAAAATTCCAGTCAATTTATGAGTAAAATGCATCCGCTCCTATGATCTGAAAGGCGGTGCACCTAGTCTCCTAAGACCTTTGACCATCCATACCTGATATACCTGCGCTAGACTGTTCCTGAGGCCATGCGGCCCATCACAGTCTATCCTCGACTTGATTCACGCGCCAGATCGTCTGGGAGCCCTGCTCTATGGCTCTATGGCTTCCCCGTATATCACGCACCCATCCCTACCGACCATCCATACCGAGGCAGCTGGAGAATCTCGCGAAATTGACGGGAAATCGTATTGGATTCAAGCTGAACCGTGTGTGGTTTGAGAGGTAGGTGCCTCCACCATATTCATCATGTCATAGCACGTGACAGACATTTCTGTCCGGAATCACTCTATTTGCGAGTAAAATTCCAGTCAATTTATGAGTAAAATGCATCCGCTCCTATGATCTGAAAGGCGGTGCACCTAGTCTCCTAAGACCTTTGACCATCCATACCTGATATACCTGCGCTAGACTGTTCCTGAGGCCATGCGGCCCATCACAGTCTATCCTCGACTTGATTCACGCGCCAGATCGTCTGGGAGCCCTGCTCTATGGCTCTATGGCTTCCCCGTATATCAGGCACCCATCCCTACCGACCATCCATACCGAGGCAGCTGGAGAATCTCGCGAAATTGACGGGAAATCGTATTGGATTCAAGCTGAACCGTGTGTGGTTTGAGAGGTAGGTGCCTCCACCATATTCATCATGTCATAGCACGTGACAGACATTTCTGTCCGGAATCACTCTATTTGCGAGTAAAATTCCAGTCAATTTATGAGTAAAATGCATCCGCTCCTATGATCTGAAAGGCGGTGCACCTAGTCTCCTAAGACCTTTGACCATCCATACCTGATATACCTGCGCTAGACTGTTCCTGAGGCCATGCGGCCCATCACAGTCTATCCTCGACTTGATTCACGCGCCAGATCGTCTGGGAGCCCTGCTCTATGGCTCTATGGCTTCCCCGTATATCAGGCACCCATCCCTACCGACCATCCATACCGAGGCAGCTGGAGAATCTCGCGAAATTGACGGGAAATCGTATTGGATTCAAGCTGAACCGTGTGTGGTTTGAGAGGTAGGTGCCTCCACCATATTCATCATGTCATAGCACGTGACAGACATTTCTGTCCGGAATCACTCTATTTGCGAGTAAAATTCCAGTCAATTTATGAGTAAAATGCATCCGCTCCTATGATCTGAAAGGCGGTGCACCTAGTCTCCTAAGACCTTTGACCATCCATACCTGATATACCTGCGCTAGACTGTTCCTGAGGCCATGCGGCCCATCACAGTCTATCCTCGACTTGATTCACGCGCCAGATCGTCTGGGAGCCCTGCTCTATGGCTCTATGGCTTCCCCGTATATCACGCACCCATCCCTACCGACCATCCATACCGAGGCCGCTGGAGAATCTCGCGAAATTGACGGGAAATCGTATTGGATTCAAGCTGAACCGTGTGTGGTTTGAGAGGTAGGTGCCTCCACCATATTCATCATGTCATAGCACGTGACAAGACATTTCTGTCCAGAATCACTCTATTTGCGAGTAAAATTCCAGTCAATTTATGAGTAAAATGCATCCGCTCCTATGATCTGAAAGGCGGTGTACCTAGTCTCCTAAGACCTTTGACCATCCATACCTGATATGCCTGCGCTAGACTGTTCCTGAGGCCATGCGGCCCATCACAGTCTATCCTCGACTTGATTCACGCGCCAGATCGTCTGGGAGCCCTGCTCTATGGCTCTATGGCTTCCCCGTATATCACGCACCCATCCCTACCGACCATCCATACCGAGGCCGCTGGAGAATCTCGCGAAATTGACGGGAAATCGTATTGGATTCAAGCTGAACCGTGTGTGGTTTGAAAGGTAGGCGCCTCCACCAATATACATCATGTCATAGCACGTGATAGATATTTCTGTCCGGAATCACTCTATTTGCGAGTAAAATTCCTGTCAATTTATGAGTAAAATGCATCCGCTCCTATGATCTGAAAGGCGGTGTACCTAGTCTCCTATGAGACCTTTGACCATCCATACCTGATATACCTGCGCTAGACTGTTCCTGAGGCCATGCGGCCCATCACAGTCTATCCTCGACTTGATTCACGCGCCAGATCGTCTGGGAGCCCTGCTCTATGGCTCTATGGCTTCCCCGTATATCACGCACCCATCCCTACCGACCATCCATACCGAGGCCGCTTGAGAATCTCACGAAATTGACGCGAAATCGTATTGGATTCAAGCTGAACCGAGTTCAGAGTAGGCTGAGAGAATCCGCCGGTACTTGGGTATGAGTTGGTTTGAGAGGTAAGCGCCTACACTCAATATTCATCATGAAATATGACAGCAGGTGACAGATATTTCTGTCCGGAATCACTCTATTTGCGGATAAAATTCCAGTCAATTTAAGAGTAAAATGCATCCGCTCCTATGGTTTGAAAGGCAGTGTGCCTAGTCTCATAAGACCTATGATTTTGGCATAAGGGCAGGTATTGCCATAAGAATATTCGAGGACCAAAACGGGCTAAGATTTTAAAGGATGAATCGGGTGACATTTTAAAATACATACGTACGAGTATATGATGATCAAAAACGCTGCAAATTCTTTCACAGGTGTTGGTTATTTCTCGAACTAAGAGCATGGGGACTCACTCAAACGGATTCAGCATCCAAAATTTAGTGGAAAATAATAGTGGATAACCCACACGCTTAGGTGCCAGGAATCTCGAGGAGACACGTTCAAAATTGGTAGACACATACCCATTTTGACCCATAACCTCTTGTGGTGGGTGCCAATCGTTCCGGGACTGGCCTCATTAGATTCAGCGCCTTAAATGTAGTCGAAAATGATACCCCACAAGCTTAGGTGCCAGGAATCTCGAGGAGACACATTCGAAATGGGTAGATAAATACCCATAACCTCTTGTGGTGGGTGCCAATCGTTCCGGGACCCGCCTCATTAGATTCAGCGCTCTAAATTTTGTCGAAAATATTACCCTATTTCTAGATCACCAAAAATCTTGAAAATTCATTTTTCGAAAAACACATTTTGACCCGATTTGGTTCGTTTTGAGGACCAAGAAAAGCCGGAAACAGGTCCCTGACCAAAATGTCAGATTTTTAGTAAATTTTCTACAACCAAAATGGGCGTGGACGGCAGACAAACAATTGCTCATTTTGATCTAGACACCTTGAAACGCCCTGAAAAAAATTTTTTTTTTTTTTTTTTGCATGAAAACATGATTAGAGCTTTTCTCACGTCACAGGCTCAATCTATCCCACCTGAAGCTTAATTCAAGTTCGCCCTGGAGGCATCTCAGACGTACCATCATCGCAGTTACCGACCGGTAACTATCGGATGTTCTAGTGCATCCGAGAGGAAATCAAACATGTCACCAACCCTAACGACCTATAAAGAAACCTTTCGATAGAAGCGATGGATAACAGTGTTTCGCCTGCTGTGGGAATGGAACCTCTTCCGATCATGCCATCTCGCGTGCGTCCTTGCCTCAGTTCTGAAGGAAAGGAAACATCCTCAGGAACAAAAATCACTTGAGGCACGTAAGAATATTAAACGACTTTCCAGCTGTGGCCTCAGAGACCGTGGAATTCTGAAGGATCACGTTTTATTATAATCCGTGTTGAAACGGTTTTAACTCGCGATGAAAGTGAACTTTTACGTTCGTGAGCGCTCTACTTAGCCTTCATTCGAATGAATGCTTAAACCAAATTTGGTCACCCTTTTGACCTGTTTACAAGTTTTCTCAGTCAACATATTCATTGAAGATAACATTAATCCCGCCACTCCGGAAAGTATTTCCAAAAAAAAAAAATTAACACCGATAGAGTTTTGCCAACATTTTAGGCCCTCAATATAACAGAGTCGTCGTGAATTTGCAGGTAAGTGAAAGAAAACATGGGGAAAAAGGGGTAAACTGTGAGTGAGGGGGGTACGGGTCAAAATGTGTGTTTCGAGAAATTTTCGAGATTTTTGGCAATTTTGGCGTGTGCGGTATTATTTTCCGCTACATTATTAATGCTGAATCCAATGAGTTGGGCTCCAGAACGATTTGCACCCACCGGAAGAAGTTATGGGTCAAAATGGGTACCTATGAGTGTGTTTTCGAGATTTCTGGTACCTAGGCATATGGGGTATCATTTTCCACTAAATTTTGGACGCTGAATCGATTGGAATGGGTCCGGGACCCGCCACACCCACTGTTTCTCCCATTTTCCCCATGTTGAAGAAATGGGTACTTATGGGTATGTTTTTGAGATTTCTGGTACCTAGGCATGTGGGGTATCATTTTCCACTAAATTTTGGATGCTGAATCGATTGGAATGGATCCGGGACCCGCCATACCCAGTGTTTTCCCCATGTTAGAAGAATAAGTAACTACTCGCCCCTGGTTTTTTTTTTTTTTTTTTTTTTTTTTTTTTTTTTTTTTTAATGTTGGTAACGAGCTATAGGTAGACCGGGATTCCGTAGACAAGTTAGTTGCCCTTTCTTCAAATTTGTTCCATATACCTACTCAACCTTGGTTGTACTTCCTTAGTCTAGACTTGAATAAATTTCAGAGCAATAAACAGCCAAATTGAGGACTTTCAACCGATTACTTTTCCAACATGACGTGACGAAAATCAGTGCGTGTACGCTTTGATTCCCTTTACGGAATTCCCTGGCAAGTCATCTTCCCAAGTTCATAGCGATTACTTCGTGCGCGAGACTTGGTTTAGGAAGCAACAGAAAGAAAACCGTTCTTCGCTCCGATTTGTGGACGATGGGTTTTGATTCAAATCAGCGAACCAAACTGTTGAAGAATGGATGGCTATGAACAAGTTGAAGCTCCGATTATTTGAGCCCTGTGCAGTCTCTTATGTTGTCATAGAAACAACGAGTTCGTTCCAAAGACCTCAGTAGCTTCAACCTGGATGTTCTCCCGGTATGTCATTTGATTTCGATATTTACGATGATCGAAGCTACCTTGTATTAATTAGCTCCAGTGAACTGTTGCTTTCTAAAATTACGATTCGGATGAACTCCAAAAAGCCGCGTGTAACGAAGAAAGTAACGCGAGGGTGGTTTGAATAAAATAAACGAATAACTGTGACGCGGCATGACGCCACCCTTTCACCTCTTGCTCTAAATGAACGATAACGAAACTTTCATGTCTTGTCGGTCTTGGCCGTAGAATCAGATCTCATTAAAAATCCTCAAGGCATCCGGGTTGTTCATTAGGTCGTCAGGCGTAGACCATGATATTATTACGTATCCTTGTAATCGTAAGTAGATCGTCTTGTCCCGTGAGAAAGGTTAGGAAGAAGGTCCTGAGTTAACCGGAATCCATCACTTAGCAAGAATGTGTTTGATGAAACTTAGTTTTCAATTTTTTGGTTGGTTAGTTGGAATAATCAACCTTTGTTTTCATGCAAAAAGTCAATCTCTCCGATTTGGACCAAAAATTTTTTCTGGGCGTTTCAAGGTGTCTAGATCAAAATTGGTTCACGCCGATTTTGGTAGTAAAATATTTTATAAAAATCCGAAATTCGGGTTAGGGATCCGTTCTTGGCTCTAGTTGGTCCTCGGGAGTTTTTAGCCCGATCGGACCAAATTTGGATGGGGTAGGGGCCAAAATGTGTAATTCGAAAAATGGTTTTTCGATATTTTTGGCGATCTAGGCGTGTGGGGTATCATTTTCCACTAAACTTTGGGCGCTGAATCCAATGAAATTGGTCCCGAAACGACTGGTGCCCTCTGGATGAGGGGTCAAAATGGATACATATCTAGCTATTCCGAATGTGTGTACTCGAGATTTCTGGTACCATGTCGGGTATCATTCTCCTCTAAATTTTGGACCCCGAATCGATTGGAATGGGTCCGGGACCCGCCACTGTTTTCCCCATTTTCCCCATGTTATAGAAATGAGTCTCCTGCGCCTGGTCCGAGGAATAACCAACCCATGTGAAAGAATTTGCAGCGTTTTATACTTGATTGTACGTATGGTTTTAGTTCCGGGCACGAGAAAGAGTGTGTTCCAAAGCATTTCAACCAGAATCAATCTTTTTTCGCCTAAATAAACTAAGCATGAATAACGATTCAGCTTGTACTTCTGTATAAATACTCATCCAAAATCAAGTGTAACACAATACAAAATAAGAAGGGCGAAGGTCCTCACATTCTGACGTTGTTTGAGGGTCATTTCCATCAAGGACTAAGCATGTCAAAACAATGATTCGTTTAAAACAAACAAACTAGACGTGTATTTCTACATAAATACGAAGTGGGCTGGTTTATTTTGTTATAATTTCTGTCAAGCAATTCTTTATATTGTCCGTGAGGCATCATTTGACAGGGGTGTCGTACATAATGACGACGATGTCACATGAATGAATGAATGAATATGCTGTTTATTCCTCATAAAAAGTAATCTATAACCAGAATGAAAATACCCTCGCAAATGGAGACGGACTCTGAGTGGTTTGGGGAGTACTTATGTAGGTAGCTCCGACTAAGTGGGTGTAATTAACTAATGATTAATGAAATAAAATTGGATAAAGGTGGAAAAGAGTAAACGTAGCCTTTACGCAAAACTTGAACTGACTTGTATTGGTAGTCTCACATCAAACAGCTGTAATGGCCAGTGTTACCAACTACTAATAAATAAGAAGGGACAGTGGGTCATTCTGGAATTTGTCGATTCCGATGGTTGTTCCAGTTGTGCACGAACTTTTTGATGATTCATCAGTAAATATTTTTCGATGTTTGAACTGGTCACAAATAATTTCCGCATCTTCTGTAAAAGTTTGGAGAGAGTCCATCAGAGATTGGTGTTGGGACACGCAGGACTTCTTGAGGGTTTTCTTTTTTTAAATTCCAGCTAACCATGCCTCTGCCGCTAAACATGGCCACCATCCGTCAAGGCGTCAAAATATCCACGGCTTCCTGCAGTTTAAACATAATCGTTGTCAAGTTCGTTTGATGTGACTACTATAAAGTTGCCACCCGCCTTGAAATCTTTCGGCAAATACAGTAGTATGACGAATTTAGGGACATTTTGGCGGTTGCGGGGCCCACCAAGACACTTAGACATCTCCAACATTTCGGTAGACCACCTTCATCAGTTGTTAATGTACTGAAAACCCCATGAACTACCCCCTGGTCATACGCGGAGGAGTAGAATGATGATACACTTTGATAGTTCTACGTAGATAATCTCAACTACCGTCGCTATATATAACGGACGGTAGATATCGTTTCCTGACAACCAGATCTGGCGATTAAGACGAAATACCTGATTTTATATCGGACTACCTACCTAATTTTAATAAGTGCCTAATGCGATTCTTTCGCCTTTACTTCCGCCTTGAACCAGTACACCCGCCCTGGGGTATCACGTCCACTTCAATTCAGATCCATTATCCAGCATGAGAGCCAAACGCCAAGTCGACTCTTGTAAAACCCATTATCCGTTTCGAAAGCGTCGATACAAACGTGTAGTGGCTTTTACCAATGTAAGTAGGTACTCGCAGCAACGTTCTTTTACCTTTTGTATTTTTATCTCAGAGTTTTCTTCGTGAATCAAACCTGTCTCTGGTATATTTCCTATTTGAATTGCAGCATAAACGAATAGGTAGACAGGCTAATCAACGAATTTTTCTCTTCCTATAGTGCTTCTGAGTCTGAAAGGCGTTGTTAGGTTACACTTCTAAATTAATGTCATTTTTAGGTTCCATTACTGCCACAATTATTTTTAACTCGAGTTTTTAAGAATGTAAATGGTTTAATACCGTTATTTCTGAGGTACAAAGTAGGTCCTACGGCCCAAAAAAAATTGCTGGGCATCTCAAGGTGTCTAGATCAAAATAAAAAAAGTCCGTTTGCCGTTTAGGCCGTTTTTGGTGGTAGGAAATGTTGTAAAAAAGCTGAAAATTCGTACACACGGGTTGGTTATTCCTCGAATGGGGGAAATAGTGGGTGTGGCGGGTCCCAGACCCATTCCAATCGATTCAGGGTCCAAAATTTAATGGAATATGATACCCCACTGGCCTAGGCACCAGAAATCCTGACACATACAAAATGGGTGGATACATACCCAGTTTGACTCATAACTTCTTCCGGTGGGTGCCAATCGTTCTGGGACACACCTCATTGAATTCAGCGTCCAAAATTTAGTGGAAAATGATACCCCACACGCCTAGGTAGCAGAAATCCGGAAAACACATAATCAAATTGGGTAATAAATACCCAATTTGACCCATAACTTCTTCCAGTGGGTGCCAATTGTTCTGGGACCCATTTTATTGGATTCAGCGTCCAAAATTTAGTGGAAAATGACACCCCACACGCCTAAATCACCCAAAATCTCGAAAATCCATTTTTCAAAAAACCCCTACCCCCTCCAAATTTGGTCCGATCGGGCTGAAAAGTTTCGAGGACCCATCTCGGCTGGGAACAGACCCCTGACCCAAATTTCAGATTTTTAGAACATTTTCTACTACCAAAAACGGCGCGGACAATGGACGGCGTACGGCGTACGGCGTACGGCGGACGGACATTGACCTTTTGGTTGGTTATTCCTTGAATAATCAACCTATGTTTTCATGATAATGGTCAACCTCTCCGATTCGGCTCAAAATTTTTTTCTGGACGTTTCATGATGTCCTGATCAAAAAAGGTCAATGTCCGTCCGCCGTCCGCCGTCCGCCGTCCGCCGTCCGCCGTCCGCCGTACGCCGTACGCCGTACGCCGTCCATTGTCCTACGCCGTTTTTGGTAGTAGAAAATGTTCTAAAAATCTGAAATTTGGGTCAGGGGTCTGTTCCCAGCCGAGATGGGTCCTCGAAACTTTTCAGTCCGATCGGAGCAAATTTGGAGGGGGTAGGGGTCAAAATGTGTTTTTTGAAAAATGGATTTTCGAGATTTTGGGTGATTTAGGCGAGTGGGGTGTCATTTTCCACTAAATTTTGGACGCTGAATCCAATAAAATGGGTCCCAGAACAATTGGCACCCACTGGAAGAAGTAATGGGTCAAATTGGGTATTTATTACCCATGTGGGTGACTTCAGCCGAATAGACAAACAAAACACATCGTCATATCCTGTTGTTTATAACCAGCTGTTAAACTTAGCAACCAATTTTGAGCAGTTGCCTACAATTCTTTTTACTGTCCGAGCTTTTTATTCGTACCATTCAATTCAATTTAATACAATTATTATAGCCTTCTAAATTACCTACGTTTTCTCAATATTATATTAGTAAATTAGTGTCGTAGTGCCCCATAGATACACCCATCTTGAATATGTGTTTTCGGGATTTCTGCTACCTAGGCGAGTAGGGTGTCATTTTCCACTAAATTTTGAACGCTGAATCCAATAAAATGGGTCCCAGAACAATTGGCACCCACTGGAAGAAGTAATGGGTCAAATTGGGTATTTATTACCCAATTTGATTATGTGTTTTCGGGATTTCTGCTACCTAGGCGTGTGGGGTATCATTTTCCACTAAATTTTGGACGCTGAATTCAATGATGTGTGTCCCAGAACGATTGGCACCCACCGGAAGAAGTTATGGGTCAAAATGGGTATGTATCCACCCATTTTGTATGTGTCAGGATTTCTGGTACCTGGGCGTGTGGGGTATCATATTCCACTAAATTTTGGACCCTGAATCGATTGGAATGGGTCTGAGACCCGCCACACCCACTGTTTCCCCCATTCGAGGAATAACCAACCCGTGTGTAAGAATTTGCAGATTTTTTTGATCAGGACATCATGAAACGTCCAGAAAAAAATTTTGAGCCGAATCGGAGAGGTTGACCATTATCATGAAAACATAGGTTGATTATTCAAGGAATAACCAACCAAAAGCTGAAAATTCGTTCACACGGATTGGTTATTCCTCGGACCAGGCGCTAGGAGACTCAATTCTTCAACATGTGTGTCTCGGACCCATTCCAATCGATTTAGGGACCAAAATTTAGTGGAAAATGGTACCCCACATGCCTAGGTACCAGAAATCTCGAAAACACACATGAGAAATGGGTAAATAGGCACTCATTTGACCCATTACCTCATCCAGAGGGTGCCAACCGTTCCAAGACCCGTCTCATTGGATTCAGCGTCCTAAATTTAGTGGAAAATGGTACCCCACACGCCTAGGCACCAGAAATCTCGATAACACATATTTAAAATGGGTAGATGGATACCCATTTTTATCTATGACCTCTTCCAGCGGGCTCCAATCGTTCTGGGACCAACTTCATTCGATTCAGCGTCCAAAATTTAGTGGAAAATGATACCTCACATTCCTAGGCTGCCAACAATTTCGAAAATCCATTTTTCTAGAATCACATTTTGACCCCTACCCCACCCAAATTTTGTCCGATCGGGCTGAAAAGTTTCAAAGACCAACTAGAGCCTGGAACGGACCTGTGACCCAAATTTATGATTTTTAGAAATTTTTCTACTACCAAAAACGGTGTACGGCGAACGGATATTTGCTAATTGTGATCTAGACACCTTGAAACGCCCAGAAAAATTGTTTGGCCGAATCGGAGAGTTTGGACTTTTGCATGAAAACATAGGTTGATTATTCACGGAATGACCAACCAAAATGAGAAGGGTCTTGGATTGATGGGTGCCCGCTGGAGGAGGGCACGGGTCATGTTGGGTACCCATTTCGAATACGAATTTTTGTCATTTTCGGGTACATAGGCGCGTGGGGTACAATATTACCAGAAAAAAAATCTGCAAATTCTTACACACGGGTTGGTTATTCCTCGAATGGGGGAAACAGTGGGTGTGGCGGGTCTCAGACCCATTCCAATCGATTCAGGGTCCAAAATTTAGTGGAATATGATACCCCACACGCACAGGTACCAGAAATCCTGACACATACCAACTGGGTGGATACATACCCATTTTGACCCATAACTTCTTCCGGTGGGTGCCAATCGTTCTGGGACACACATCATTGAATTCAGCGTCCAAAATTTAGTGGAAAATGATACCCCACACGCCTAGGTAGCAGAAATCCCGAAAACACATAATCAAATTGGGGAATAAATACCCAATTTGACCCATTACTTCTTCCAGTGGGTGCCAATTGTTCTGGGACCAATTTTATTGGATTCAGCGTTCAAAATTTAGTGGAAAATGACACCCTACTCGCCTAGGTAGCAGAAATCCCGAAAACACATATTCAAGATGGGTGTATCTATGGGGCACTACGACGCTAATTTACTAATATAATATTGAGAAAACGTAGGTAATTTAGAAGGCTATAATAATTGTATTAAATTGAATTGAATGGTACGAATAAAAAGCTCGGACAGTAAAAAGAATTGTAGGCAACTGCTCAAAATTGGTTGCTAAGTTTAACAGCTGGTTATAAACAACAGGATATGACGATGTGTTTTGTTTGTCTATTCGGCTGAAGTCACCCACATGGGTAATAAATACCCAATTTGACCCATTACTTCTTCCAGTGGGTGCCAATTGTTCTGGAACCCATTTTATTGGATTCAGCGTCCAAAATTTAGTGGAAAATGACACCCCACTCGCCTAAATCACCCAAAATCTCGAAAATCCATTTTTCAAAAAACACATTTTGACCCCTACCCCCTCCAAATTTGGTCCGATCGGGCTGAAAAGTTTCGAGGACCCATCTCGGCTGGGAACAGACCCCTGACCCAAATTTCAGATTTTTAGAACATTTTCTACTACCAAAAACGGCGTGGACAATGGACGGCGTACGGCGTACGGCGGACGGCGGACGGACATTGACCTTTTTTGATCAGGACATCATGAAACGTCCAGAAAAAAATTATGAGCTGAATCGGAGAGGTTGACCATTATCATGAAAACATAGGTTGATTATTCAAGGAATAACCAACCAAAACGCGTGTTACCAACAAGGTGAGAGCTACGCGATACGCTAAAATGGTAAAATATGCATAGTTTTACCTCTGTCTAACCAACCACTCACCTATTCCCGATGTATGAATCCTTGTTCCTCGAATCGCTATCAAGATGGCAAGACCGACTTCACACCCAGATCTTCAGACCGCATCGAATGACCGTAGAATTTATTCAAACCCTTTTCGCTTCACTTTGGAATAAGCTCGTGGGAAAAGAGTGCTTTCAAGGAAACTCGTAGGATGTGAAATATTACGGCTTGAGACTAAAGATAATCATTTTGTTCATATCGGCAACATCTAACCGATCGATCGATCCTTTTCTATTCGTTTAGTCGCGGACAGAATCCCCCCCAGCTGCAAAAAATGAAGTTTTAATGAGAAAAAACGAAATGGTATTGGACGCTCGTAATTAGAATGGTCCCTATTGAGCACCTAATGGTATCCGTAGCGTGAAGGTCTTCATTAATCACCTCTTATTTACCTCATGGTTGTTGAATATACACGAGTGTTCGTCATCGAATCCAGTATCCAGGTGTGAGTTGAAGGATTATCGTAACATTACTACATCGTGAGTCTTTTAATTTGAGTGTAATGAAGGATATTATACTTTTCGTAACTTTTTATTGCTGGACTGCAATCAAATGAAGGCCTTTCATCGCTTTTGGTTGGTTATTCCTTTCAATAATCAACCTTTGTTTTCATGGGTCAAACTGTGTATTTTGAAAAATGAATTTTTGAGATTTTGGGCGATCTAGGCGTGTGGGGTATCATTTTCCACTAAATTTAGACACTGAATCCAATGAAATGGGTTCCAGAACGATTGGCACCCACTGGATGAGGTAATGGGTGAAAATGGGTACCTACCTACCCATTTCGAATGTGTGTTTTTTAGATTTTTGGGACCTAGGCATGTGGGGTATCATTTTCCACTAAATTTTGGACACTGAATCCAAGGAGACTGTCCTTTGAGCGATTGGCATTCACCGTAAGAGGTTATGGGTCAAAATGTGTATTTCTAAAAATGGGTTTTTGAGATTTTGGGCGATCTAGGCGTGTGGGGTATCATTTTCCACTAAATTCTGGACGCTGTTTCCAATGAAATGGGTCTCAGAACGATTGGCACCCACTGGATGAGATCATGGATCGTTTTAAATTAGTCTCCATGCGCCTGATCCGAGGAATAACTAACCCTTGTGAATTAATTTGCAGCGTTTTGAGTACATGGATGAAGATTACTGGTATAAACCAATCAGCAATAAGTTTACTTACCCACCCAACTTCGGTTTTGCGCGTTGAACGCGTGTGAAACTCAGTTATAATTTTGCTCCTAGTTATCTCTCTAAAAAATCAAGAGGCTCAGAACAGTTGTCAATCAGCACTTGTACTATGTAAAACGATGGAAAAAAGTGTTGTGAAAATATATCCGCCACATTGAAGAATCATCAAAATGGCAAATCAATTTATGAAATTTAAAATTATTTTGCCTTGTTATGTCCTGTAAGTCCAATAGGACCACCATTATTATTTAATACTAATTACCTGTTGGATGATTACACCTGAAATGTTCAGGTCCGCTTCTGATGACAGTTGTTTCCTATAGGTTGGTCTAAGTTAGAACGTGACTACACTGAAATAAAGGTTTTGGGTTTTGGATCTGCTGGCTTTTCTAGAGACTGATTAGGTATAACTGGCCTGTAGGTCTGTAGTTGGTGACATTCATTAGACTGAAGGTAGTGGAGTCAAGTAGTTCTCTGAGCAACATTATTTGATGATTACTCAAGGCGATCTAGATGTTTTTGGTAAGTACTCAAGAGACAACTCATCTCAAAACCAACTATGACATCGATAGCCTCCTCCGTTGCACGGCGAATCACGCTGTATAAATCATGTATGACAAAAGAAAAAATCGTATTCAGACACCGATGTGACTCAAAGCTGATTGGTTACACTGGACGACGAACCGAAGAGAATTAGCATTTCCAAAATAAGACGACAGCGAGTGCTTAACGTCTAAGATGCGTCATGTAAAATGCAAAAAGAATGACTCTAAGCGAGGTCAAAGCAGCGTGTGGAATAAAGAGGTGGAAGCTGCTTGATACGTATCTTGAGAAGAGAATTTTCGATTTTCATTGTCCATTTTGATTTGGGGGTGCTGCGATGTCAGAGCGTGGGCTAAACCGTCTTTGGATTTCCCCAGCACCAAATCAGAATTATTCATAGGAGTAGTACATGATATCTACGAAGTGACGGCGCCCCAACATGTTCAGGACAACTATAAGTACCGGTATTAAAGTTTGGAGTACTTTAATCAAAATTTGTACTGTCACCGTATCAACGAATATTTCTCTCAAGATTTAATGAGGTTACAATCCACGGAGGCTCCCGCAGCACCATGAATGAACCTGGTACAACGAACCAATTCACCTTTCATGTTAATATATTTGATTGGCATTCATATTGGAATAATTCACCCTTTATAATTACCATGGATGTGAAACATGGAATCCTATAAAACGGAAAAAAAAAGTTTCTTCTCCGAAATTTCACATCTTATCCCAAAATGTCCGATCGCCGTCTGGACCCGATAAGGCCTTTGAAATGCTCCGAAAAATTTAAATTTTGTATCGAAAAAACAATTACCTGCCTACAGTTGTACCTCATTCTCAGCCCGATCACCTCATCTGGTGACAGGGGAGAACATTGGTATTTTATATGGGTTTTCCCAGAGTTGCCAACCTGTTGATTGGTCACATTTTCCTTTTGGTTAGTTATTCCTTGATTAATCAACCTATGTTTTTTTATGCGAAAAGTTAATCTCTCCGATTTGGCCCAAAAGTTTTTTCTGGGCGTTTCAACGTGTCTAGACCAAAATTCGCTTATGTCCGTCCACCGTCCACGCCGACTTTGGTAGTAGAAAATTTTCTGAAAATCTGACATTTTGTTCAGGGGTTTGTTTCCGGCTCTAGTTGGTCCTCGAAACTTTTCAGCCCGATCGGACTAAATTTGGGTGGGGTAGGGGTCGAAATGTATTTTTCGAAATATGAATTTTCGAGATTTTTGGCGATCTAGGCATGTGGGGTATCATTTTCCACAAAATTTTGGACTAAATGGGTCCAGGACCCGCTACACCCACTGTTTCCCCCATTTTCCCCATGTTGAAGAATGTCGTCTCCATGCGCCTGGTCCGAGGAATAACCAACCCCTGTGAATAAATTTGCAGCGTTTTCTGAATCTAAGAACTCATTGACAAAATTTAAGGAAATAAGCGCGAAAAAAGAAAAACTGAAAGGGAATTACGTCATACTTTATCAATTCACGGATACATTTACTTCTCCTCGCTCAAATACGTACTCTAACGAGCTGCGACAAAATGTCCAACCGGTTCCATCCGAAAAAAATCCTTTTTCATCTATCACTCCTCTGTGGCCTCCTGAAGACTTCGAAGCTTCAGTTCAAGCTTAGAAACTCGGAATAAATCACTTTTCGATGTGGGAGTGTAGGTATATACTATAAATTATCATTAGTGTAAGAACCTCCAGGGGGTTCATCGTCAATTTCCATCTCTTCATACATGCAGCTTGTTAAGGGTTTGGCGAATATTCGACTTGCGTGAGTACATTTTTTGAAGAAGCGGACTGCGGATATTTGTTAGTGTGATTGTTATCATCGCTCTCTTCCAGTCGTGAACGTCGTTCTGTTGGATATGATAAATGAGGAGCCTTTTTTTTTACGAACCGGTTCTTGCAATGAATTTTTCGTTCATCAATGAGGAGATGAAGGAGCATTATATTCCATTTATAACGATCACACTGTACAACCAACCAATGATATACCTATCATTTACCAAGTTTCTTACGAGATACACATTCCACTTCCGATGGATTCTCTGGTTGCCTAACCATTTGGACCCTGCTAATACCTAAAACTTAACGGCGGCCTTGAAAGAAAACTCGCCTCAGGATAGTCACAAAACATTAGGTTGAAACATGACTTTATGAGACTCTCTATACACCCGCAGGCTTCCCATTGTTCAGTGCCTTAGTACACAGCACTTCTAGGAGTCATTAAAAGTTATTTATGTCCAATAACCGGCAAAAAAAAATAACGCTTCTAAACAAGGAGACTTTGGTTGAAAATGGCAACTCATTTTTGTTATTTATGGAGATCTTATGATGATCTGCTAGATAATCTCTTCTGGTTGCTTCTTAATGTCAAGGCAAACCCATCACCTTTATACCTTTTCCCCCCATATCTCTTTATCTCTGCACTGCGGCTATTTGGATCTACTCTGTTTATTAGCGTAACTTGCTCTTGTATTAAAGTTCCATCCCACACTAATCTTTTCGTTAACCAAGAAATTAATGTAGAAAAGAGAAGAGACCAAACTAGTGAATTAAAAAGGTTAAAGTTGAATGGTGGCTTTGGGAGTGGTGGAAACTGAGAGAATAGATCAAAATTAGAGGGATTACTCTAAGAGACAACCTGTGTCTCTGACGTTTTTCGGTTTGTTGAACTTCAAATGACCTTTGTCGTGGAGTATAGTTGAGAAGAGGGTGAAAGAATGATGGAGCGTACAGTTGGCAATGGAGTCCTCTTTGCCTTATTTATGAATTATTGGGAAGTGGGCAGGATAAACGCCTGAGAGCTCCGGACAAGATCATCTGTCCGATTTTAGAAACAGTCTCTCTTTCGCTTGCACGGAATGCCAACATGTTTCTAGCTCTTCCTTGTTTATACAAAAAAAAAAAAAAAAAAAAAAAAAAAAAAACCTCGGCTAGGCGCCCAAAGTTGACGTCATTCGTTGACGAACTTTATTCGAAAAACAGATCTGGTGCCAAAAATATGTGATGTTCTTCTTCAGGGGGGTCAAAGCTCCGTCGGTGTCAGCGTCAGTCGTCTAAAATCCACTCGTGTTGTCCCTCAGTGCTTGGTCTTCGGTCGATTCGAGATTAATAGGGATTAACAATGTCCTGCAGATCATCCGAATGCTCTCTTCTCATCTGGTAGGTCAGAATCCATCAATTTTATTTTATTATTCTCATAGGAATATCACTTCCATGTGTTTCACTATTGGTTGGTTATTCCTTGAATAATCAACCTATGTTTTTTCATGATAATGGTCAACCTCTCCGATTCGGCTCAAAATTTTTTTCTGGACGTTTCATGATGTCCTGATCAAAAAAGGTCAATGTCCTGTAACCCGCCGTTTCACCTAACGGGCTAGGGATCCAGAAATAGACCTAGGCGAATAAATTAGTGGGAGACTAAAGACTTTCACTTACCGTTCGGAATGTCGGAGACGGTCGGTCATAGACTCCAAGTACACCTGAATTGACTAAGCTCTGAGGAATGGGGTTTCGTAAGTGAAAGGCAAGAGTTCAATCTTGGTTTATAATACGCAATTGTTCGAAATATAAAATATGGAATGTCTCGGCCGAGAAGGATACTGACTATGGCTTAATTTAATTAGTGAGTAGGTAGACTGTGAAGGGCTGAAGGCCAATGAATTTACGTGGTAGCTGAAGGCTCAGGAGTGTTTGATTTAGAATAACGGAAAAATACAGTTGTTTTGCTAATGTTCTCCCCTAACTCCCTTTGCTTTTCTACAACAGACAAAATACTCAATACTACGGTTACAAGTTACAATTTCTCTGATCAGCTTTCTAATGACTACGCGTCAGGGCTTGGGCCAGATTTAAGGAGTCGACTTTCGCGTTGCTAGGGTACGAGACAGAATTATTTCGCCACTTACGTGCACCAACGCCTTTGGATGGAGACAACAGGGTGATGTGTTCTTCGCTGCTCGGCTTCGGTCAGGGGAACGCCGTCCAGGTCGGAGGAGGCGAGGCTCTTTCCAACGGAGGTCCGACGACTGGCGGTGCGTGGAAAACCCAGACTATTGGCCGTCGGTCGGGCGCGAACGAATCAACACTCGGGTCCGACGGGGGATTTTCAGTTCGTAATAGGGGTCCACTGTTACGGGATAGGAATTGGCTGATCTCCCAATTCCCGAGTTCTCACCCTGAAGGAACCACGATCCGATCGTTCCTTCAGGTCACTTTCACTTCACTTCGATGTCCCGGTTCACTTCGCCTCGATGTTCCGGTTCACTTCGCTTCGATGTTCCGGTTCACTTGGATGTCCCGGTTCACTTCGATGTCCCGGTTCACTTGGATGTTCCGGTTCACTTCGATGTCCCGGTTCACTTGGATGTTCCGGTTCACTTCGCTTCGATGTCCCGGTTCACTTCGCTTCGATGTTCCGGGTCACTTCGATGTCCCGGTTCACTTTACTTCGATGTCCCGGTTCACTTCACTCCGTTCCGCGAACAGAGATTTCTACCTTCCTTCTCGTGAGTTCGGATACGACTGCTTGATGTTAGTTCTCTCAGTCCGCTCGTCACGTCGCCTTTCCCTTCTACTCCTCCCTGGGTGTCTTGCGCCGCCCATCGCCTACCCAATCCAGTGAGGCCACGCCTTCCGCCCAGCTGGGGTTAGGCGTGTGGAGGGGAGAGGGGTCGTTCCATCCCCCGCCGCCGAAGTTTCTTGACGGGGCGCTTGAAATCTGCCGCCCCGTTACACCCCTCCGATCTTCGGAGGCCGAGGTCTACCTCGGCAATTTTCCTTCCGGTGGGGGGGGTGACTGGTGCGATGGGCATTGCGTCAGGTCGTTTGGCTGCTATCCACGCTTGCTCGTACCGCCAGCGTCTACAAGCGGCACAGGTTGGTGGGCGGTCCTTTTCGTGTTCGGCGATGGAGCAGGGCTTCGGGTAGGCGGGATCCGTGGGTCGTAGGTTCCGGCACTTTCTCACCAGCCGATTCCACATCACTTTACAGCCATCGCAGCGGTAGGTTGTCGGCGGGTGTTGTCGTTTTGTGCAGATGCAGCACAGGACGCTCCCATTCGTCGAAGGTACGCTGGCGCGGATGTTCCAAGGTGGTATGTTGGATGGGCGAGATGTGTCTTCCGCTGGTCTTATCTTCTACTTCCCTACTACGCTGTGAAACATCCAAACCGGCCCTTTCTTTAGCCTACTCTCACACTCCAACTCACACATTTCACACCCTCGATTTTGCTGCCATTACGAAGGGAAAAGGAAAACAAAAAGGGGGGGGGGGGCAAGGGAGTCCTGTCCCGACTCATGAGGTACGGTCATTAGTAAAACAAGGTAAGTACTGGTGTTGTGCATTTTATTCTACAGGTAAGACATTCCCTATTCTATTTCACAAATTACGAGTATACCACAAAACTTGAAAAAAATTTTTTTTTTTTTTTTTTTTTTTTTTTTTTTTTTTTTTTTTTTTTTTTTTTTTTTTTTTTTTTTTTTTTTTCAATCGCTTCATCCCGTTCTAGGTGTTGACATCTTCCCCGCGTGGAGCTGCGCGTAGTCGATCGTTTTGCGCCTTGGTCTTAGCCCGTATGGACTGGACGCCGTCCTAATCGGAATCGGGATTCGGCTGGAGGATCTTCCAGGGCCCTGGGCCCCAGGTTCAGGGTTTTCCTCGGTCCGTACTGGTTCCGGCCATTCCAGAGGGTCTGACAACCACGTCCCTCCACTATCTTCGCTAGGTGGAGGGGCAGGGCTCTCGGGTGGGCGCGACTCCTCCGCTACGTCGGGGGTGACGGCGTCGTCTGGCACGCTGTTGAGAAACGCTGGCTTGAGCCTGCTGAGGTGGTAACGCGTGGTCTTCCCCAGGACATCCTGGACCTCGTAATTGACATCGGTCAATTTGCGGGTCACACGGAGCGGTCCTTTCCAGGGGCTCCAGAACTTCTTCACTGTACCTGGTGGGGCGACGAGCTGCTGGGCATACACTTGTTGGCCTATCTGGAACTCCCGAGAGTGGCGTCGCTTGTTGATTGCCTGCTCGCGGGTGTGCCAAGCGCGCCTCAACTGTCGCTCGGCTTCCAAACGGACCCGCACCATTTCCTGGTGTTGATCTTTCAAGGGCGATGTTGCTTCCCGTTTCATGCTGATTTCGGCTAGGTGCGGCATTCTCAGCTCTCGTCCGAAAACCAGGTGATTTGGCGAATAGCCTGTACTACAGTGGGGAAGGCTGCGGTAGGCAGCTAGTGCCAAAGGCAAGGCGGCTTCCCAGTCCCGGGTGTTTCGTTTCAGTTTCGCTACCAGGTTTGCCAGAGTGCGATGGAATCGCTCACATACCCCGTTGGCCTGTGGGTGGTAAGCGGAGGTGTGGACGTGGCGTATCTCCCAGGTATCGCAGAGCTCCTTGACGACCCCCGAGATGAAGGCGGCGCCTCGGTCGGAGACGAGCCTCTCAGGTGCACCATGGGTTGGTAGGTACTTCGTGGTCAATACGCGAGCGGTTGTTACTGCTGTGCAATCTGTGGTGACATAAGCCTCTGCGTACTTAGAGAACTGATCGATTACCGTCAGGATGTATTTGGTACCCCCTCGACCAGGTAGAGGCCCAACAAAGTCAATACCGACGATTTGACCAATTCGGGTCGGTATCTCGGGTTTCTGGATTGGTGGTGTCAAATTTGGGGGAGTGTTCCTCTCCTGGCACTCCTGGCATTTCTGGACGAACTCTCGGATGTCACGTACCATCTTCTTCCAGTACCCGTACCGCCTGGCGACACGGGTAGTTGTTTCTATGCCAGGGTGCCCGGCCCACTGATGTTGATGACAATTGGTCAGGAACCAGCGCCGCATGGTGGATGGGATCAGTGGCACCGTGATCCGCTGGCCATCCACATCGACCTCCTTCTTCCAGACTCCTTCCTCCTCCTTTAGTTGATACTTCTCTGGATCAGCCGTCAGGGTGGAGATCCAGGTGTCCAAGGATTGGGCCGCCATCAGAAGTTCCTTCGGCATGCTTAGTGTGATGGCGCCAACGGGAACACGACTCAGGCCGTCGACATGAGCCATCTGCGATCCGGGGCGGTACTGCGCTTCATACTCGTACTCCGTCAGCCGGAGGATCCATCGTCCAATGCGCGAAGTTGGATCGCGTAGATTCATGGCTGCCGTGAGTGCTGCGTGGTCGGTCCTCAGGACGAACTTCTTCCCGAGCAGGAATTGCTGGAAATGCGTCACGCCCCAGACTACAGCAAGGAGCTCACGCTCGGTGGTGGAGTAACGTGTCTCAGCATCGTTGAGGGCGCGACTCGCGTAAGCGACCGGTCGCTCCCGCCCTTGATGTTCCTGGGCTAGTACTGCTCCCATAGCGGTTCCTGAGGCGTCCGTGGACAGGATGAATGGCTTGTCAAAGTCCGGATAGGCGAGCACGGGTTGGGTCATGAGCGCTTGCTTGAGTTGGTCGAACGCGCTCTGCTGCTCTTCACCCCAGCTGTACTCCCGGTTTTTCCTCAAGAGTTTGGTGAGAGGGGCGCTCATTGCCGAGTAGTGCTCGATGAAACGGCGGTAAAAACCGGCCAGTCCCAAGAAGGATCGGAGCTCACGAACGCTTGTCGGCGGAGGGTATTCTCCTATGGCTTTGACCTTTTCCGACTCCATCTCGATTCCTTCTGACGTGATAACATGGCCTAGGAAGTTGACGCGAGACTTCAGGAACGAGCACTTCTTGAGATTAAGGCGGAATCCAGTCGCTTCAAATCTCTCCAGAACGGCTCGCAATATGTTAACATGCGACTGCAGATCCTCAGTGAAGATGATGACGTCGTCGAGGTATATTAGACAACCGTCACCCAGCAGTCCGTCGAGTACGTCATTCATGGCGGCTTGGAAGGTTGCCGGGGCATTTTTAAGCCCGAAGGGCATGCGCACATACTCGAAATGACGATTTAGTGCCGTGAACGCGGTCTTTTCCCTCGATTCGGGACTGACGGGTATCTGGTGATATCCCATAGTCAGGTCCAGGGTTGTGAAGATCTTACTACGCCCCATCATGGCCAGGGTTTCCTGCAACCGAGGGATAGGGTACTTGTTACCCTTGGTTTTGGCGTTTATTTCCCGATAGTCAATGCAGAATCGGTACTGCTGTGGCTCACCGGGAGGGGTCTTCTTCTTGGCGATGACTACTGGAGCGTTCCAGGGGCTTTTGGATGGCACAATAACACCGTCGGCCAGCAAGGAGTAGACTTGGTCTTCCACGAAGCCCCTCAGGGCATGCGCTACTGGATAGGGTTTTCTGGCCGTGGGGCTCGCGCTTCCGGTGTCAATTTCGTGAGCCACCTGCAGGGAACAACCCTCCTTCCCGGGCTTCTCGAAGAGATGCAGCTTCTGCGTCAGGCAGTCCTTGACCAAATGGTAGTCGGGTCCCGCCAGATGAGTCAGATGCTGATGCACCTGGCACTCCAATTCAGAGGTTGAAGGAGGATTGTCCCAGATCTCGGTTGGGAATTCTGCTACCTCGGACATCGGAGGGTGTACCACCGGCTGCTTTCTGGATGGTGCTGTCTCGGTGGTCAATTGGCCTTGGTGGTTGTTGTCGACGCTAGGTTCGGGGGCCTCGGCAGATGTTGGAGCGGCTGTGGACCCGCCCTGGCGATTGTTGTCGGTGTCGGGTTTCGTGGCTCGGGCGGTTTCCTGGGCTTTTTGCGCCCTCCTGTCGTCCTTTAGTTGACGGGCGTGCCTGAGGAGGTCCGGGTCAGGGGCGACCACGCCAATGGAGATCATCTTCCCCGTGGCGGGTTCTTTCATCTCCACTACGCCGATATCCGGGCGTATGCCAAGGGGTAACTTCCTCAGGAGGTCCAGTCCGATCAGATCCAAGCCGGAGTCAGGTCGTTGGAAGACACAGAACGCGTGCGTGATCGTAACCGGACCGATGGTGATACGTACATCCTGGATCCCCATCACGGGCAGTGGTTGTCCGTCGGCACCCCATAGCTCCATTGCTGTTGGGCGGATGTCAATGCCAGGCACAGGTCTTGATAGGACAGACACTGCAGCACCAGTATCCACGACCATTCGCCGGGACTCCTTCCCCAAGCCGGCGGTGATCAGTATCATGGGCATCATGACACCATTCACCGCGGTCTGGTAGGACACCAGCTCGTCTCCGCGGACGTCGACGATTGGTTCGTCCTCGTTAGTTGTTGTGAGACTGGCTTGGGTTTCATGGGTCGTACTGATGTTTCTGACCTGGTGCATTCGCGGATTCGAGATGGGCAGGGTCTTCTTCTTCTTCAGGCAATCAGCCTCCAGATGGTCACGGGATCCACAGAAATTGCAGAACAAGGCCGCGTAGAGTCCGTGGGGGCAACTCACTGGAAAGTGGGACATATCACCACAGTACATACAGGGCAGCACTGGGACGGTCGGTGGTAACTTCGTCGGCACCGGTATCAACTGGTGATCGCCGAACGTGGCCGGTTTGTTTGGGTAGCGGAGCGGGCTTCTGGGTTTTTGCAGGCAGTTTGCTGCAAAATGCCCTGGTTCTCCGCAAGAGTAGCATTTCTTGGGCTCCGAAGGTCTTGATCCGCTGACAGCGGCTATGTCCCATCGAGCATCGTAGTCCTGCTTTGCTCTCATTACGTCCTCCCATCCCTCAGCCCGCTCCACTGCATCCTCCAAGGTGTCCGGAGGGTTACCCTGCAAGTAGAGATGAAGTTCTTTCGGTTGCCCGCGGACAAAAGCGCTGAGTGCCTTTCGTCTTGTCCATTCCCGACGTTGGGCCTCGTTCAGGTTGGGTTCAGTTCGGACAGCCGATCGTGCCGTGGCCAGAAGTCGTTCTGCGAACCGTCGGATGGACTCGTCGGGGTCTCTCTGGGCTGTCCAGAGTCGTATGGTCGCCTTCTCGGGACTTTCCTCGCCATACCATGCCAGTATGGCCTTCTTCACGGTCGTGTATGGGGTTTCGCCAAGACCATCCTGGAGGAAACGCTTGGCTCCACCTTTTAGGCGGGTGCGAAGGAATCGCAGTCTCTTGTGTTCGTCAAGCTCTTGGGTTGCTTGCTCCACTTCCTGGAAGAACACGGATGCCGTGATAGCATCCGGCTCATCAGGGTTCCATGGGTCGACTTCCATAAACAACGACCGCGGAATGCCGGAGGCCGCAGGCTCGCGGAAGAAGGCGCCCAGTTTGTTCATCGCTTCCGTCACGGCGTTCATCATGGCTTCGCCCTCGACTGATGGGCTGCTGTTTCGTTGCATGGTCGCGAACTCACTTGTTGCACAAAAGAACTAAATAAAAAGAATTACCGAACTGATAGATCACTTTCTTGCGCACCAAGGACCGATAATTTCCCCACGAATCGAGAAAGGACTTCCCAGTTGGTAAGAGCTATGACGGGTCTGGAATCGGGATGTCAATTGGAGCTGAAGGCTCGTCGGAACAGTCCCGGAACAGAGGGCCTCGGAACAGTCCCGGCACAGACCCGGGACAGTCTCGGAACAGATGGCCTCGGAACAGTCCCGGCACAGACCCGGGACAGTCTCGGAACAGATGGCCTCGGAACAGTCCCGGCACAGACCCGGGACAGTCTCGGAACAGAGGGCCTCGGAACAGTCCCGGCACAGACCGGGACAGTCTCGGAACAGAGGGCCTCGGAACAGTCCCGGCACAGAGGGCCTCGGAACAGTCCCGGCACAGAGGGCCTCGGAACAGTCCCGGCACAGACCCGGGACAGTCTCGGAACAGATGGCCTCGGAACAGTCCCGGCACAGACCCGGGACAGTCTCGGAACAGAGGGCCTCGGAACAGTCCCGGCACAGACCCGGGACAGTCTCGGAACAGAGGGCCTCGGAACAGTCCCGGCACAGAGGCTACACGAGAGTGATGCTACTAGATAAATGAGCCAGTAGTTAAATTTTGATTTATGGAAAGAAAGAAAAATGATACGGATTTGAAGTTAATTGACTCCTCACTCGCTTCCTCACACTCGGGCCGATTTGTTTGTTTCTTACAATTTTAAATTTCAGAATCTATAACTAGCACAATTTAAATTTCAAGATATGAAACGCGACCCAATTCCTTCAGAGCTTTTTCTCACAATATTCGCTGGTCAAGATCACTTGTTGTGGATACGACAGAAATCGAGATTTTGAAATATCCCACCGCTTGCCACCAAAAGATGTAACCCGCGTTTCACCTAACGGGCTAGGGATCACAGAAATAGACCTAGGCGAATAAATTAGTGGGAGACTAAAGACTTTCACTTACCGTTCGGAATGTCGGAGACGGTCGGTCATAGACTCCAAGTACCCCTGAACTGACTAAGCTCTGAGGAATGGGGTTTCGTAAGTGAAAGGCGAGAGAGTTCAATATTGATTTATAATACGCAATTGTTCGAAATATAAAATATGGAATGTCTCGGCCGAGAAGGATACTGATATGGCTTAATTTAATTAGTAAGTAGGTAGACTGTGAAGGGCTGAAGGCCAATGAATTTACGTGGTAGCTGAAGGCTCAGGAGTGTTTGATTTAGAATAACGAAAAATACAGTTGTTTGCTAATGTTCTCCCCTAACTCCCTTTGCTTTTCTACAACAGACAAGATACTCAATACTACGGTTACAAGTTACAATTTCTACGATCAGCTTTCTGGTGACTACGCGTCAGGGATTGGGCCAGATTTAAGGAGTCGACTTTCGCGTTGCTAGGGTACGAGACAGAATTATTTCGCCACTTACGTGCACCAACGCCTTTGGATGGAGACAACAGGGTGATGTGTTCTTCGCTGCTCGGCTTCGGTCAGGGGAACGCCGTCCAGGTTGGAGGAGGCGAGGCTCTTTCCAACGGAGATCCGACGACTGGCGGTGCGTGGAGATCCCAGACTATTGGCCGTCGGTCGGGCGCGAACGAATCAACACTCGGGTCCGACGGGGGATTTTCAGTTCGTAATAGGGGTCCACTGTTACGGGATAGGAATTGGCTGATCTCCCAATTCCCGAGTTCTCACCCTGAAGGAACCACGATACGATCGTTCCTTCAGGTCACTTTCACTTCACTTCGTTGTCCCGGTTCACTTCGCCTCGATGTTCCGGTTCACTTCGCTTCGATGTTCCGGTTCACTTGGATGTCCCGGTTCACTTCGATGTTCCGGGTCACGTGGATGTCCCGGTTCACTTCGATGTTCCGGGTCACTTGGATGTCCCGGTTCACTTCGATGTTCCGGGTCACTTGGATGTTCCGGTTCACTTCGATGTTCCGGGTCACTTGGATGTCCCGGTTCACTTCGATGTTCCGGGTCACTTGGATGTTCCGGTTCACTTCGATGTCCCGGTTCACTTGGATGTTCCGGTTCACTTCGCTACGATGTCCCGGTTCACTTCGCCTCGATGTTTCCGGGTCACTTCGATGTCCCGGTTCACTTTACTTCGATGTCCCGGTTCACTTCACTCCGTTCGCAAACAGAGATTTCTACCTTCCTTCTCGTGAGTTCGGATACGACTGGGGATTGCTCGTTCTCTCCGTCCGCTCGTCACGTCGCCTTCCCCTTCTACGCCTCCCTGGGTGTCTTGCGCCGCCCATCGCCTACCCAATCCAATGAGGACACGCCTTCCGCCCAGCTGGGGTTAGGCGCTTGGAGGGGGAGAGGGGTCGTTCCGTCCCCCCGCCGCCGAAGTTTCCTGACGGGGCGCTTGGAATTTGCCGCCCCGTTACACTTGCTTATTAACATTATAGAGACACGCCGACGATGGAGAGGCAAGAAGATGACCCAAGAGAGATGCTTCGTCAAATGGACCAAGCAATGGACCCCGCTATCACTTGGACGCAAATTTAACCTGAGATAAGAATATGTGAACATGAAATTTAATCCAAATTCCCAAACTGTGATGGATATCATCAAGTGCTTCGTGTTAAACTCGCCAAGAACAATCAATATTACCCAGGAGCTGCATTGGATGATCAAGAAGTAAGGAGGAACTTGGTTACACAATCTGAAATTGAATACTTGATCACAGCAATTGGTGAGGCCTGTCCTAAACTAAACTGGATGCTCTGAAGACAAAAAGCCAAGAATGGCTGTTGGTACCATCAAACAGAGGATGTTTTAATTGTACTCTGCTATGGACAAAAACAGGAGGAGAGTTATGGCTCTGGATCTGGAGGGGCATTGATTGGCTACACCTGCGGTCAAGATGAGAAGAAAAGGGGCAGCCATAGCAAGCCAACAGAATGTAAGATACCCATATAACCATGTTACAAATGACCATATGGACACTTCGTGCAGAGCAATTTGGATTAGCAGTCCTACGCCTTAACCACTTGGCCACCTCGTCCTTTGCCACTTCGTGAATGAGCTACAGACCAAAATGCAACTGATGAGGCCAGTACAGTCAAATGGCAACAGGCCCTGCTATTGCTGGGAGGAAGGATGGAAACAAAGCAACCCCAAGAAGGTAAGAAGAATGCAATCCACAAAACAGACAAGAGGAAATTTTATAATTATGCCATTATTCTTCAGCAAAGAAAACCGATACATGAAGGACTGGCAAGAGGAAGTCAAAAACCCCTGCCCAAGATCACATGGTTGTGCTCAAAAGTTTGAAACTAAAAGCCAGAAGCAGTTGGAAAGTAAAAGAGCAGACCTGAGATAGGACTCTAAACCAATGTCAAGTCTCATGAATGATGAAGTTGAAGGTGAGTCTTCAAAAACTGACTCCTCTGTATGCAATGATAAATTATGGCACAAGGTACTGCTACAACACGAAGAAGAGGAGGAGGATTTGGACTACAAGGGATATGGTCCAGCAAGTTGTACGGTTTGGAGTAACTCTACAGATCTGGAAATTGACGGAGTAGGGGACAGCAGTTTCTACTCTCAAACATGACAGTGAGATGCAACTAATTGGCAGAAGAATTACAACCATTCTGAAGGAAAGACAACATGAAGGAAAGTTTTAGTGGGTCTCCTTTAACCTGCCAGCACCACGTGAACTGAAACTGAAACTGCAAGTACTTTAGCAGGCAGACTCAAATTTGAGCTTGGTCGCTGACACACAGGAGGACAGCATGACAAACAGTCTGGGGTGCGGCAGTCAAAGCAGACTTCAAGTGACTCCACAAAGAGTTGTAGAGTCAGGAGGGAGAGAAACACCGTCAAAGCAACACGATGATACAGAAAGCCATTGGCAAGAGGAGAGTTCGACGCGACTTGAATTCTGGAATGAAGATGGCGCTCCTGAGATCCTAGTAACTTCAGAGAGAGAACAAAGGGATAGGAGGGAGTCCAGAAAATAAAGGACTCATAAGGCATTTATGAATGAACCATACCTCCAAATGATACCTGGAATTGGCAATGAAGTACCTGCCAGAATTGAAGAACATCCAATTCAAAAAATGACATCTTTGATTGCCCAGACGGCAAAAGGAAAAAGACAGCCAAGTATTCAGAAAAGGAATAGATCGGAAATCCCATTTGCAAGTTTCTACTCAGATCTAATGTGACCCATTAAACCTCAAGCAACAGGATCACAGGCAAGATATATAGCGACTTTCACGGACGATGCGACCAGATATGCCTTTGCCTACGAACTTGTAGATAAAACAAGAGTTAACACGGTACTAATGTAATGACTCGAAGATAGCTGGCAAGATGGCAAGATAGCAAGATAGCTGGCCCAAGCATGATGGTGGCAGAAATAAGGCCAGAGGCTTTGAGTACAAGATGACAGAAATGAACTCGCTGTTGTTCAGAGAACAGATCGCATTAACTGTTTGCAAACCGCGACGCCTCTGCACAATGCCACTGCAGAACGACTGAATCTAGAGCTTGAGCAGAAGATATGGTGAACTTAATTTTATCAGGCATACCAATGAACTTCTGGGCTCATGCCATGTGATTTGTGTTGAATGATCACAATCCTCTAACTCTACTTGTGGATTCAGAACGCCATACGGAATGGCAGTGGGTCAAGTGCCGGTTCTGAAATACCTGAGAAAGTTCGGATGTAAAGCTTTTGTTCTGGACAACCTGGCAAAGCAGAAATTAAAGTTTGCTCCCAGAGCTCACCGAGCATATCTGTTAGATTGGGAAGAGACTGGCTATGTACTCTGACTGGAAAGCAAGAAGACTATAATTTGATCGAAACACATCAAATTCGTCGAAGATAAAACCTATGAGGACTTCAACACAAGGGAGACGCACGTCCAAGTGAGGCAAGAAGCAATTCAAATATAAAACATTAAGCAAGAAGGAAATTAACAACTGGAAAAGAACAGGACGCAGAAACAGAGGAGCAAGAAGAACTACGAGATGAAATTCCAAAGAAAATTTGAGTCAAGGCAAGATAGAGAAGTACAACTTCTTCGAAGAAAACGAAGGCAAAACATAACTTGCCTAAATAAAAAATTACATATTAAAAGGAAAAATAAATAAATGAATAAAGGCAAAAGCAAACCCAGAAACCAATAGCTACGTTGAAGCAAGACAATGGACGGATGCCATTAACCAGGAATTCCAGGCGTTGGAACAATATGAGACTTCGAAAATAATCCCGCGATCCTAAGTTTCTTTTGGGATCAGGATTATGGAAAAATGCTGGATGCACAGAAGGACGTTGGAAGTTGATGGAACTATAAGTCTCCGAAGCAAGCTGATTGTAAGAGTATGAGCTGCCAGAAATATATACGCCATTAGGTGGACTACCTAATGCTCATACCGCGCTACCTGCTCATAGTCGCAACGTAATGTAATCTATAGTAGAACTGAAACAGTTTCCTGAATGGCTCGTTGGATGAACCAATACCTACGTATAGATGTGCTGGATGGTTTCTGCAAGTACCTGGAAAAACCCATCAATTAAAAGAAAAAAAAAGTGTACGAAGTACATTGGGCTTTATATGGATTAAAGTTAGCGCCCAGAAGATGTTACGAATGATTCCTGGAAGTAATCGAAAGACGACCTGAAACCATACGAATTTCAGCCATGCCTATACGAATGGAGGAAAGAAGAGAAATTGGCAATCATGCTGCTGTACCTAGTCAACATTCTCTCCGCAACCAACTTCAAAATGAAATCGGGACAAATTAAAGTAGTTCAGGAATCGGAATTCTCAATTACGGACCTGGAGGAACCAAAGAAATTTGTAAGTCTGGAAATTAAATGTAATAGGAAAGAGAGGACGATGCGAGTGCACCAACATTCATGCTACAGCATTCATGTAGATACCATTTTGGAGAGATACAATCCGAATGGCAGATCTCGGGAAGAGATACCCATGATGAGAAAGATGAAGAAAGGGAAGAAGAAGGAAGTATGATGAGATGCCATAAAAGCATTCAAAACAGACAAGCAATTATGTTGCTTATGTGCCTACAAGGAGGAAGCCAATTGGATGATGCTTAAGCTGTTAGCATTCTCAGCAAAAGACAAAGAAACTATATGGAAGAAGACCTGGAGAGCGGTACTACGAGTTATCCAAAACCTATGAGGAACCAGAGACGTTGGACTAATCTACAAGGGAAAAGGAGAATCTCAGGAATGCTACATGGACGCATTGCTCGGACGTCGAAGATGGATACTTAACAACAGGACTAGTGATAGAATTATTTAGTGACCTAATAATGTAGAAGGCTCAGAAGCCGAACTACATAGCACTCCTTTCAGCAGAAAGCGAATTTGTAGCTATGAGCTGGCATGCCTCAGAGCTATTTTCCACAATTTACTAAAATTAGGTACCTTTTGCACCAACTTAGAATGAGGATTCAAAGCCAGCCATAAGATTGGCTGAAACTGATTACTTCTAAGCATTGAAACTTTTGGTCAGTGTTCAATTTGTTCATTTGAGAAGTGTACCTTCAGGGCAACATCAAAATTCAATAGATCTTTAAACAAAATAAAAAGGCGGATGTTCTGATCAAACCATTGCCAGAACAGTTTAATTAAATTTTGAAATATAATGATGTAATGAAGTATATTGAATATTTGATGTTGTGGTGAATTCTAAAATTTGTTCTGTGTTCTAGGTAATCTGATGTGGAGAGCCCTAGCCTGGTTAAAAACGTGTAAGACGAATAAGTAAGACGAACGTGGAAGATGTGTAAGACAGAAAGTTCCTTGGAGGAAAATAATGCAAGAAGAAGTCACACAGATGCTGAATCTAAAGTTATGTATATAGGCTTCATGGGTGGGCAACCATCAAGGTGGTAGCACATCCAGGAGCAAGATTTTATTGTCTAGAAAATGTTGTACATAAAACCAAGTTTATACACAGTGTGTGATATGCATCCTTTGTTTCTAGCACTTCAAAGGTAACACTGGTGACAGAGATCTAGTTCGACAGTTCCAGAGTCTACTGGACTACGGCAACAGCTGAGAATACGAGGATCTCCGCTGGAGCAGCAGGTCCACCAGACTCACAGACGACGCTGGACTGATGGCTGAGATTACGAGACTCAAGGAAGCAGCTGAACCTCAGGCAACGTCGCGACAACTGGAACTACATGGATCTTCACAGTAACGGCAGGGTCAACCAGACTCAAATTAAAACCTGGCAATTTGAAGAACTATGAGACGCCAGGGCCAACCAGACTGAAATTAAAACCTGGCAGTTTGAAGAACTAAGAGACTGTAGCAGTGATCAGCAAATCAGAATTTGTGGCAGCAGCTGAATTTTGTACCTACTGCAAGTAACATTGAAGTGCCTTGCCTTATAGACTGAGGAATCAAGCATTGTGCAGTTGGGAGGGAGTGTTGAGGTTTGAGGACAACTACCCAATCCTTGACATTCCCCTCTTAGCTAAGTGACATCATACACGAGCGTCATCTACAGTTGAACTAGGGAGGTCTCTGTTGAGTGCTGCTGTCGCGGAAGAGGTTGTAACCTCAAGGAGTCTTGTCGTTCGGCCATATTGACTTTGGTGCTTGGCTATGAAAGTGTTATAATATCTTCTTTCGAGGTGATACGTATTTAACGAGAATACAAGTATATCGATTCTATCCTATCATCTTCCCCAGGTTCCATTTAATTGAATTATTAGTAGTTAAACCAATATCGCGTTACTTTCTTCTAACTATTTCTCTCATAGCTTCAAGTAAATTGATTGCTGGATTGAGAGAACTGGTTAAACAAAAATTCTATGGAGTTCTTATTCCATTGGTCCATTTTCATTCATCGGAATAGGTCAACTCAAGCTACTGAAGAGCAATGGTAACAATCCGGTGTTAGCTGTCAGTTGCTGTTGGTAGAGAAGTCATTTCCGAAGATGCCCGAGAATTCCCGATCAACAGTTCGATTGTCTCAGCGATTCGTCATAAGTACGATCCTGCAAGTAGGAAAATTTCTCATTATCATGGGATTCTTTGATGGATCTTGTTCAATATTTTGCCTGAAAAATAGAGTAAAATGCATTTATTCAGCTCTTGCAGGGTAAGTATTAGGTACAGGAGAGTATTTTCTGTTTAGGAGTGTCATCGATACGGGTACTATCGATACTATGGTTGCCTCCGATCGATAGCTGTGCAACGAGGGGAGAGTTCCGCGCAGTTCCGTTCACAGCCAGTAGGGGATAGCCTTGAGTTGTGGTCGTGAGTGAAGTGGAGAATTTTGTTCGTTGTGGAAGCCTTTGTTCACGCCCTTGACCCGGGTGTTTTCTCTTCCAACGAAAACACGATCTTCTTGGAAATTTGGATTTGTCCAGTCGCGCCGACTGTCTCAAAATGATCACCTCTGTCGGCTTGTGTTCTTCAGAACCGTCTAAACCTGGTTATGTAGCCGCCCAATGAAGAAAACCGTCCCAACACAATGGTGAGTTGTAGGGTTGCTTCAAGCTCTGTCCACCCTTCCAATATGGCGAGCGTGGTTTTTATTATTACGCCAATCACTAAAACCTCGAATTTTTCATCTGATCGACATCGAATGTGGTATGCAGTGTAGTGCATTCCTCCCCAAAACTTCCTGTTCGTATTAATTTCATGATTCCCTCGCTCAGCTCTTTCAAATGAGGAGTCGAGGTTGGGAAATCGTCCCGCCAACTACGAGTGGGAAGGTGCATTATTTGTGTGCACATGAATAACAATAATAAACGATTGTGTTTTTGTTTAAAATACATCAGGCCCAATCCCCCTTTAGTACAAGAACAGCAACTCTAACGTTAAATTGGGCAAAACACCTTGCTATCCCATGCCATCGGCAGATTTTTCACACAGTAGATGGCCTGTAATCCGTGGTATACATTCTGTTAAGAAAGTAGGTCTCATGCTGGCATTAATAAGTAATGTTGAGATTGGTTTCGACTGTCAACTAAAGGTACAGAGCACCTGAGGACACCTTCATGTTTGACTAAGACCCGGGCCTGATGGGAGCGTGCAATGAGTTTGTGAGAAAATAAATGTGTAGATACATTTTAGAAGCACCTAGTTCGTTTTACTAGAACATTTTCTGATTATCATATTTGGCCGAGAGCTGTAGGGCTGCTGGCTAAATTCCTAAAAACATGCTGATCAGTGATCAATAGATTTCATAGTACGATTGCCTTTTATCGCAACTGTCGTAGTCGTTTCGACGTAGATCTAGCTCCTGAGGTCACGTTTCGTGTTTGGTCAGATGCTGATGTAATAACTTTCTGTCTAGGACCTTCTGTCGTGTATTACCGTCCTGTTCGCACTTATAATAGGTTTACTGACCTTATGCTGAATCTTAACTTTCTACTTGCTATTTTACAGACTTGGATATGAGTGATCCTCAACTTGGCTTGAACAAGCCAACCTACCAAAAGCCAGGTGGAGAGCCTCAGTCGCTCCCCTTGGTTCATCATTCAACCTTGCAACCGGTAAGTGGTTATCCGTATCCGCAGTTTACCATGTTTTTAATGAAGTTTCGTATTTTAACGGATGCTGACGTTCTAATTTTCTGTCTAGGGCACTCCGTCGATGACAAGGTTGGGTGGGGTGAACCAGGGGGGGCGAGTCCCTTGCAGAACTCCTCCTAACAATGGGGTGTCTGACAACTCGATGATGGCAGCACTTCTAAACCAATCAAATCATCCTAACCTCGTCAACTCCTTGTCCTCTCCAAACGTGAGGAAGCGGAAGCTGCCTACCGACGACTACGTGACCTTACGAAGAAAAGTATCGGAGAACCACTACGCTCGCTTGAGACGGCTCCAGTCGCGTTACGCCGAGCACGCGGCTTTGTTGTGCTTTTTACAAGCCAGTGGGCACCAAGGGGATTATTGCAATTGGCGTACCAAGTTGCCTGCTGTCCCACTCAACAATTTCTTGAAGACTCACAAGCTCAATCCTAGCGATGAGAATGAAGACCTTTATGAAGTGTTGGAATCTTACAACAAGACTCTTCTCACCTCTTCGGGTACACCTGGAAGGCCGGTTCAAGGTAATTGGCTCGACTATTATTCTGCGATGAATTTAAATTGAATGATCAACATGATGAGTGGCCACCGGTCCTCGATTTTTACTAACTCTGCAAGTCTTCGTCCTTGTAAAAATGTATTATCGTTGGACAGGCCTCATGCAAAATGACCGCCCTTCTCCCGGAACGCTTCCGAACAGCTCTCTACCTTCTTCTAGACCATCGGTTCTTCCTGGGAGGCCAACACCGCCTCTCAAGAGCCAACTACCTTCAACCCCGGGCGCAAGCGAAACAACCTCGAGTCAAGAACAAATTGTAGAAAGGGCGAAGCAGGTACAGTCTACTCCAATTTGTGCTATTTCTAAATTGTGTTACACTCATTATTCTAAACATAACGTTTGATGTGTAATACTTATTTCCGTTTCTTTGCAATAGGAGGCTTACGTCATGCAAAGGATAGGAGAGTTACAAAAAGATGGTTTGTGGGCCGAAAAAAGACTACCTAAAGTGCAAGAGTTGCCTCGAGCCAAAGCTCACTGGGATTACCTTCTAGAAGAAATGGCGTGGCTCGCTGCTGATTTCGCACAAGAACGAAAGTGGAAAAAAGCTGCGGCCAAGAAGGTAAATGTCCCTCTGTCACTGCGAACATGAAGTTTGCACGAATAAATTCCCTGATTCGCATCGACCTTGTTCGTTTCGTTTCAGTGTGCAAGAATGGTGCAAAAGTATTTCCAAGAAAAAGAAGTTATGAAACAGAAAGCAGTAAAAGCTCAAGAAATGCAACTCAAGAGAATAGCTTCCTTTGTTGCCAAAGAAGTGAAACAGTTTTGGTCAAACGTAGAGAAGGTAAGCTCCTCATTTCCCTAATTGTAGAACTGACCAAACTTTACGCCATCAAGTATCACGTCGCCAATTGATATTTTCAGCTCGTTGAATTCAAGCAACAGACTAGGCTTGAGGAGAAGCGGAAGAAGGCACTTGATCAGCATTTGAGTTTTATCGTTGATCAGACTGAAAAGTATTCCAGTCTCGTCGCTGAAAGTATGAATACATCTGTAGTTTCCCCCTCCGCAAAGCACCATTCTGACGGTAAGTACCAGGAAAAATAATCAGAGAGATTTTATTGAACTCTTCTGTGGCGCTGTCATGTGTATTTTATCGTCTTTCCGATATTGCAGACGAATTTGAGCCTGACGGGTCGGAGGAAGACGACGAAGAAACCATAGCGAAAGAAGAAGCAATGTCAGCGACCAACAAGGAAAATGTGTCGGATGAAATAGATGCTCTCAAGCGGGAAAGTGAAGTACCTTTGGAAGACTTACTATCTGACTACCTTCAGAAAAGAGAAAGTTTGGGATCACCGCAAGGCTCTATTGAGGATGCAGGAGACGATGGAGACTTTCAGGCGTCTGGGAAGGATTCGAGTGATGACGAAGAGACCATTCAGGAACAAGAACAAGCTGAAGGGAAGATGGATTATGACAAAGAGCTGAAAGAACTTGAGGTAAGGGGTGAAAACGTTTTTTACCTTTTCTCGACTAATAAAGTCGTTTAGTGTAGACATCAGTGGTTTAGGGGCTTGAAAAATGGGACTGCATTCAGACATTTCTCCAACAAACGTGAAGAGTTACTCGCCTTAAATTCTAGAAGTACTCTTCCAGGGCGGAAAATAGATGAACTCATTCATTTTGATACGAGGAACCGAATTTTTGCGGGAAATCGACGCTTGTGTGAGCATAGTTAATGCGAGAGAGATTTTCAAGTCTAATTGTCAAGTTTTCTTGTATTTTAATGACCGGACAATCAAACCTTGCACAACTGCTGAATGATATGAATTTATTGTCCTTGTTCATAATTGTTCCATCTGACTAAACAATGGCCTCGCGCTCCCAAGTGTATTGCTGAAATTATTCAAAAAGTGATGATCATCATCTAATCTTCTCTCGCTTTTTGAATCAAGCATGTAATCACTCTAGTCTTACAATAATGGAGTTCCCCAACTTAGAATCGCCATAATGCAGAAATTGAATTTTTAGAGGACATTATCCGGACATCGTTTTAATTAATTAGTCGTCACATTTATTACTTAGATAATCGACGCATTCGTTACCAACCTTTGCACTTTACACTCAATCTTAAAACCTCATTTGGTTTCAGGACGAAGGCAGTATGAACATAGATGATCTAAAAGCTAAATACGGGCTCACTCCGCAAGCAAGTCAGGAGAAACCTGGTAAGAACGGGTAGATTTGAAGCCGTAGTTTCTAATATTTAACCTCTTAGATTTTCAATATTTAGAACCTTGTTGCAATTTTCGAGAATGTTATTACATGGTCGAGGTAGGTGAGTTCATTTGAATTGAAATTACTTCAGATTTGTGGTCCTGTACCGAATCTGAGCCTCAACCTCATATTGAATTCCCCAATATTTCAAGCAAAGTGCACGTGACCACCACCAACGTGTGCAGAGCGTTGCAGATTTGGACTTATTCCGAGTCTCGTATATTTCTCAAATTCGGTCATGTTCCGTTAACTAGTATACGAGTATGTTGGAACTCAATGTCAAACTTAGACTATCATGTTTGCCTCACACATTCATTTCGATTGGCTCAACAAAGGTTGTCTCTAGTGAGTCTCTGACATTCTGCTCTGAAATTTTCTCTAATCAGTTATCTTTTGTCGTTTCGCTCGCAGGTTCGAGTCAGTCGAAGATTGCCACCATTGACCTAGACTCTGATGACGATTCTGAAGATCTATCAGATGAGGATGGAGAAGTGAGTTATTGTCATATGTGACCCCGTTGCCCAGAACTTGTCGTTTCTCGACTCATTTCGAATTAATTTTTTTTTAAATAAGATTGCCCGTTTACGTCAAGGTGCGGTTATGTCGATGTTGAATATTCAGTTTGAGTGAAAGTGGCACAATTCATGGGATAATGTTGTCCATGATCTGAGGTGGTTCATACTGATTTACTCGACTTCATCAGAGATTAACTGGCCCACGATTTTCTATGCGGAACTCCGTAGACTGACCGATGTGCGGACGTGGATACATGTAACAGTGTGTACATTTATGATTCCATTTTATGATCTAGGAGGAAGATGTCGGAGACGAAAGTTCGGAGAACGAATCTGACGCTGAAGAGGAAAGTGACCACGAACTGGGATCCGCTTTGAGGACTCTCGTCAATGACGGCGTAGGTGTAGAGGTATGGGTTCTAATCTTTGTCATCCAAACCTTCAAGTAGAAAGAGTGTTGAGATTATGGAATGAATCTTGAATACGCTGACTTTGGGGAAGGTTTAGGGGGGATTTTGATCAACTCTGAAGTTACTTTTTTTCATCCAGGGCTCTAATGAAGACAAAGACAAAGAGATAAACGACGTCGCTGCAATTGCTCAAAGTCTTCAACCAAAAGGAAACACACTATCTTCTACCAGTGTGAGTTTTGAAGCCTCATTTCTCAGTTTGGCTGGCAGAGGTCACCAACTACTAACCAAAACATTTCTCCAACGCTCCTGATGATTCGGTTGAAATTTTGCAGGTCGTCACTAAAGTACCGTTTTTGTTGAAACACTCATTGAGGGAGTACCAGCATATTGGTCTGGATTGGTTGGTCACCATGTACGAAAGAAAGCTCAACGGTATTCTAGCTGATGAAATGGGTCTGGGTAAAACCATTCAGACCATCGCACTTCTAGCCCACCTCGCTTGCGAAAAAGGTACTATGCATCCTCATTTAAATTGGCTTACAGGGGCAAGTAAACGATTTGTTCAATTTGCATTTGTTTCCGTTTAACCATATCATGTTTATCTTTCAGGAAATTGGGGACCCCATCTCATCGTAGTTCCAACATCGGTGATGTTGAATTGGGAAATGGAAATCAAGAAATGGTGTCCTGCTTTTAAAATTCTTACGTACTACGGCACCCAAAAAGAACGGAAACTGAAACGATCAGGTGCGCGCGGTTCACTGAATGACGCTAAATCAGTCCCCGATATCAAGGAGACGATCAAGTTGTGAATATTGATCTCCTAATGACCTCTAATCAGAATTTTTTACTCGGCAGGTTGGACGAAACCTAACGCTTTCCACATCTGCATCACCTCTTACAAGTTGGTCATTCAAGACCATCAAAGCTTTAGACGAAAAAAATGGAAATACCTCATTTTGGACGAAGCCCAAAACATTAAAAATTTCAAGTCGCAACGGTGGCAACTCCTTTTGAACTTCCAAACGCAAAGGTCAGTATTTGTGCATTTAATTCATAACAGAAGCCCATCCATTGTTGTTAGTTTTTCTTAACTCATGGTTTTCTCTCTATTAAAGGAGGTTACTCCTCACTGGAACCCCACTTCAGAACAACCTGATGGAGCTGTGGTCGCTGATGCATTTTCTCATGCCTGATGTGTTCGAATCTCATAGAGAGTTTAAAGAGTGGTTTTCAAATCCAGTTACGGGGATGATTGAAGGCAGCTCCGAGTACAATGAAAACATCATTAAAAGACTCCACAAAGTAAGAAATAGTGCCTCGAATGTCGATGATCCTGACGCCTAGTGGGCGCATTAAAGGCCAAATTATCAGGTTGCAGATTCAATTTGTTTGCTATTGATGGCATACCAACCATTCTTATTTTGCACGTTAGTGGTTCGGCTATTTCATGTTAAGCACTATCGATCAGTCATCAGTGTATTGTATCGCTCGATAACTTTTGCAGTAGTGCTACATCAACTACCTTGGCAGGATTCATTGGAGTCACTCCTTAGTGACACCTCGTCAAGGTTACACAGTATAAGACAACTTCTCCCATATTTTACTTAGGCCAAAAAGGATAGGCTTTTATACGGGCCCAACAATTTTGATGTTCACCATGTTGACTCAAACCCAATTATGTTCTGCAAAACTTAGAATTCGAACAATCTTACGATCATGGATGGGTTGGATTATTGGCTCACTTGATAATTATATAGTTCGTTTCCAACGTAGAATCATCAACGAGGGATCTTCGCGATTTTCTATGGAGTGCATTCGTAATTTTCAAAGCCTTCATACATGGATATCGTGTGGGATCTTATATTTTATTGTTTAGTCCAATCGAGTAAGGACGCCATGACGAGATGAGAGAATGAGTGGAATATTCGATTTCTCGGCCTGACGTGGTTTTTGGTAGGATTTACTCTGAAATTTTAGTAAAAGGAACATAAATGCAAACAAATTGGAGTTTATGAAATTGATTTTTTCTTCATTTGAGTTCTTATTTTACGGACGTGCCCCTTACTGGATGTTATGATCGTTAAAGAATATTGTGCACCGTGAAATTTACTCAACTCGGCTATCGTGTGTTTTTAGGTTCTGCGACCTTTCCTTCTTAGAAGATTGAAATCAGAAGTGGAAACCCAGATGCCCAAAAAGTACGAGCACATTGTAATGTGCAGATTGTCTAACCGCCAACGATATTTGTACGACGACTTCATGTCGAGGGCAAAGTAAGTTTCGTATTTTATCGACGGCCCGAGTCACTTAGTTGTTCCACTGTTCTGGTTGCGTGATTGAAATAATGTTTTACCTTACAGAACGAAAGAAACATTAGCATCTGGAAATCTTCTGAGTGTGATCAATGTTCTCATGCAGCTCCGTAAAGTTTGCAATCATCCGAACTTATTCGAAGTCCGTCCAACGGTATCACCATTTCAAATGGAAAGAGTAAATTATACGGTCCCTTCGTTAATCTGGGGCGCCTGTGATTATGATCCGTTCAAGGTGGGCAACGTCTGGTGAAAAAGACAGTTTTTAGATAGTGTGGACAAATATCATTATTTTTATTTGTGCTGAATTTCTTCGCAGCATGTTGATTTGGGTTTTCTCAATCTTCTGATCGTTGAGTTCGAGCTGTGGTTGTTGGCATTTGTTGCTCACCGAGCTAAGCGGTACAAAGTTCCTTCTGACGTCATCATCAACATCGACTCTGCCCCTTCGCCTCCACCCCCTTGTCCTAAGAGTAGAATCCGAATCAATCTTACGAAACGAGCACCGACGGCGCCAGCTCAACCTCCAATGACACAGGTTAGCATTGATCCAATAGACAGGTTGAAAAGAAATAAAAAGCAATAGTTGATTTACAATATTCATTTCTTGTAGGTGGCGAACAGTAACCTGCGACAAACCGTGCTTGTTGGTAGCAATAACCATCGCGTCCTTGCTCAAATAGGCACAACTAGGGTTGGAACATCGCCCTTAATAAAAACTCTTGTTGGACCAAACGCCGGTCAAGGTGAGTTTCGAGTTCAGACATCAATTTATCGACAACTGCCTGATTTGGCTCCAGTGTGCCCAACATTATGGAATCTGTCATTTGATCTTTCGTGTTTTATCCCTCCCTAGGTCTTCTCCTTTTAACATCTGTCGTCCTATTTAATCTCGAATCCCCGTCGTTATGTATGTTGACCCTGGGTTTGTTTGTTGTTTCCAAAATTTGTTGTTCGCTTTCAGGAGTGACTCTAAGGTTTTCCAATGCTAATGCCGCTGGTGGCATCTCCCAGTGCTTACAATTACTCCAGCAGCCTGGTGGGGTGAAAGGTGGGACACTGAATTGATTTCAACGATTTCGCATGATTTGCTTTTCCGTTTATCCAAAATAACCCACGTTCTCGTATTACCTGGCACCCATTCTGTGTTTCGGAACAAAGTATCCGGATATTTTTCTCTTTCTGTCGACATATCCGCTGCAAGGCACTGGTTAATTTGAGCTGTTTGTTGAAATTGTGTAAATTGGTTATTAACAAGAACACCGTCGCGCTTTCTTTAAGGGCTATACTTGAGCCCTTGTATGTGAGGGTATGATGGGGTAGGTCAACCACAGGCACATGTTTCTAGGGATGTGACTTGAGTATGTATCGATAACTAGAAGTACAAAATATTTGGACAAATCACTAATGTTTCCATGTAAATATAATTTACATTTTCGTTTGAATTGATAAATCAATCTACTACAGTGAGTACCATAAATTGATGAACCAAAAAATCTTGATGAAAATTGTCAGAATTAAAAGCAGTTGACATATGACCGTCCGACTTATGAAAACACTGCAGATTTTGAAGAATTAATGGTTACTTTGATGAAGTTAACGTATTATTATGTTCGCTTCATGTTATAAACGCACTGGGTGTATGAAAATAATAAAAATATCCATAATCATCAGAGGTGGAAGAATGAGTCTCCTAACTCACTTAAGCCAGTCTCTGGGTACTCTAGAATAAAAGCTTCGCATGAAACCAGTTGCTTTAGCGTTCCTTTCTCTCGTTCAGCTCGCGCGATTTGTTGACTCTGATTGTATTATTCTATTGCAGCTTTCTCTCTTGCAAGTTCTGGTCAAGTTGTGAAGACTAGTGACGGAACAAGAATCGTACCCCAGATCGCTCAATTCGTCAACACTGCTGGTGGAAAACAGCTCGTTTTATCACCTCAAGTCATCACTTCTCAACCTGGCACAGGTCTGTACCGCTATCGCGTTGTTCGAATGGGCACAAATCGAAGATTTTTCTTAGAAATTCGACCAACTCTTGAAGGCTCTCAATAATTACGGTTGACACTATGTGCTTCAGTGATGACTACGGCGAGCGGGCAACGATTGGTGCTGTCGAAACCGGTCTCGAACATCGCCAAACTAGTCAATCCTATCGTCACTCAACTGAGTCCAGTAAAACCAACAATGAAAGTACCTCCATTGAACATAGCTGCTTCGCAACTCGTGCAGGTAAATCATTATTCGTAAAAACTTGCAGAATTGTTCCCTTATAGTTCTTGGTGGTTTTCGCTCTCGTGGAAAGTTCATCGTTCTTCGAGGATTGTAAATTGGTTATAAGAAACGCTGCAAATTCTTACACAGGGGTTGGTTATTCCTCGGACCAGGCGCATGGAGACTCATTTCTTCAACATGGGGGAAATGGGGAAACAGTGGGTGCGGCGGGTCCCAGACCTATTCCAATCGATTCAGGATCCAGAATTTAGTAGAAAATGATACCCCACACGCCCAGGTACCGGAAATCTCGATAACGCATATTCAAAATGGGTAATATATACCCAATTTGACCCATAACTTCTTCCAGAGGGTGCCAATCGTTCCGGGACCCACTTCATTGAAATTAGCGTCCAAGATTTAGCGGAAAATGATACCCCACACGCCTAGGTTCCAGAAATCTCAAAAACACATATTCAAAATGGGTAATATATACCCAATTTGACCCATAACTTCTTCCAGAGGGTGCCGATCGTTTTGGGACCCATTTCATTGGATTCAGCGTCCAAAATTTAGTGGAAAATGATACCCCACTCGCCTAAATCGCCCAAAATCTCGAAAATCAATCAAATTATAAAATTATATATCACTAGGTGGGGACCCGTCAACAATGACGAGAGAAAAAAATGTAACGTTAGTCCAAAGGTCGTCCAATCCCTCTAGAATGTGTTGGAGATTGAAAAAGGTAAACAAAGAATTAACCCTCCCCCCCCGCCCGGGGGGAATATCTGCATTGTTTATCGAGGTTCTTCAATAAAATTTTACAATTACAAATTTCTAACGAACAAAACTTTTTTAGTTTGCGAATTCTTATGCAGGGGTTGGTTATTCCTCGGACCAGGGGGAAACATGGGGGAAATGGGGAAAACGGTGGGTGCGGCGGGTCCCAGACCCATTCCAATCGATTCAGTGTCCATGATTAGTGGAAAATGATACCCCACACGCCCAGGTACCAGAAATCTCAAAAACACATATTCAAAATGGGTATATATACCAAATTTGACCCATAACTGGGACCTATTTCATTGGATTCAGCGTCCAAAATTTAGTGGAAAATAATACCCCACACGCCTAGATAGCCCAAAATCTCGAAAATTCATTTTTCAAAAAACACATTTTGACCCCTACCCCGCCCAAATTTGGTCCGATCGGGCTGAAAAGCTTGGAGGACCGTCCTAGGCCGGGAACAGACCCCTGACCCAAATTTCAGATTTTTAGAAAATTTTCTACTACCAAAAACGGCGTGGACGGCGGACGGCGTACGGCGGACGGACATTGACCTTTTTTGATCAGGACATCATGAAACGTCCAGAAAAAAAATTTTGAGCCGAATCGGAGAGGTTGACCATTTGCATGAAAACATAGGTTGATTATTCAAGGAATAACCAACCAAAAAAACGCCTCCAATTATTTTACAATAAATTCTAGTTGGTTCTCGGTCACGAAAAGTAGTTTGTCTTTAAGGTCTCCAGAGTTTGTGCCTACCCCAGAGGAAAAGAAACTCTTCTGACTCTTGTCATATACTCTGTACCCATTTCTATAGTGCGATAGACGATTGAAAACCCTTCTGATCCGATTCAGCGACCAGAGTTGAGTTTTATCTACTCACTCTGCATTGGTGTTGGGTGCAAAAGGTCAGGGTCTATATTGAGAGTAAATAATTTTTAAAAACCCTGAAATTTCGCATATTGACTATTTGCACTCTGGTCGTGCCTCGCATGGGTTTCGAGAAGATGAACAATAAATGATTGTAACAAAATTCGTAGGTTTCCCTCTTTTTTGTTATTGAAACAAACACCTGGACTTACTGATTTGATGGTACTTACCATTGTTATGATTTGGATCTGATCTGTTTCATTTTTTGCTATCTTTCCAGTACAATAGCGTCCCTCCTGCCACTGCCGCGCAGCCAGCGTCACCCGCCACCGCAGCAGCCTCAGCCACTGGCTCATCAACTACACTCACTCCAGCCACCACGCCGACGTCTTCACCTACCAAAAATGCGCGGTTAAACTCAGCAAATCGAGTGAAAGGGGATTCTCCCACCTCTACTTTGAAGGACGTACGTGTCAATTTTAACATACATAAGCTGCCTTTGAGTCATCTCCCTCGTTGATTTGTTGGTTGGGTGACCTATACTCAGTCAAATATTACTATTTGAACATAAGGAACTTTTATCTTTTCAGGATGCACTTATAAATTTGCGGAAACGACGGAGACACGAGAAATTGTCCACGTTGGCTAGGATTAATGATACTAGGTTGCAAGCAATGCCGATTTACGGTGTTGATTTGGTTGAGTCCGTCTCGTGTAAAAATGTTCGGTCTGAACAAGACTGGAGGTGGTCAGGACATGTCAGTTGTCGGAAAGCAATGAACCCAGATCCTCGACATTACTGGGAGCATACCAAAGCTCTTCAAGAAGCCATTTATTCCGTTGAAGATCGTGTCGCTCAGCTCTCTGAAATTTTTTCGAGGTAAGCAGCGTTTTGACGACGCTCTTGGGATATATTTTTCCGTGGCAATGTGATGGTATCCTGTATTTGTTGTTGAATTTTGCAGGTTTGTCTTGTACGTACCGGCTGTCGCTGCACCCTCTCCAGCTGTTCACGTCCCACATCCTGCTCCCTGGAAAGAGAATCTAGAATGGCAAAGGGAAGCCTTCCTCGAAAAACATTTGAAACCCAAAACACCTCTGTTTCACCCTATCTCGTCCGCCATGGCCACTCAGTTCCCCGATCCGAGGCTAATTCAATACGACTGTGGTAAGCTTCAACGTCTTGACAGACTTCTGAGACAGCTCAAGTCCGGACATCATAGAGTGCTCATATTCACGCAAATGACGAGGATGCTTGACGTTCTTGAAGCCTTCTTGAATTTCCATGGGCACATATACCTTCGATTGGACGGCACCACGAAAGTTGATCAAAGACAGGTGAGTCCCTACTCTTTAATAGGGGAATCAATTGGACTAGCGTTGACCCAAAAGGGGCGATTTTCAACGTAAGGCTTGTTAAACAAATAAATGGATCAGGATGGATTTAAATCATTGGGAACAGTCCCGTTTTGAGTTTAACTTGTATTATGGGACGGGTGGTCAATATGTTCCATCAGTTAGTCAGCCAGTTTATCGATTTTCATTTGTATTATTAGTTATCTTTTTTTTTTATTGAGTATTCTTGCATTACAGTTACTGATGGAGCGATTCAACGCTGACAAGCGTATATTCTGCTTCATTTTATCAACGCGATCTGGTGGTGTCGGAGTCAACCTTACTGGTGCTGACACCGTCATATTCTACGATAGTGACTGGAATCCCACTATGGACGCTCAGGCCCAGGACAGGTGCCATAGGATTGGTCAGACGAGAGATGTGCATATCTACAGGTGAGTGAGCTCTCGATTTAGGCTCCTATCTTCAGAACTCAGTCGTCCAAATCTATTGCGAAAAATTATTGAATTGGTGTATTTAGATTAAGCCCCAGAGAAAATTGGAATAACTTGGGATTAACTAGTTGATGATTTATTCGCCTGCATCAGCCATCATATTTCCTACCCTTGCCTAGATCCTAGAATGGTCCTTGATGACTGGCTGCTCATTCATAGATACAGTACGTACGGATTAATGGGATGGGCGGAAAGCATGAACAATTTGCTAAACTTCAACTTCTTTGATCTGTTTGTAGGCTGATTAGCGAAAAGACGGTCGAAGAGAACATCTTGAAAAAGGCAAACCAAAAACGTATGTTGGGAGACCTAGCAATCGAAGGAGGAAACTTCACCACAGCCTACTTCAAGAGTGTAAGTGTTGCGATTGGTAACATCGGTTATCCACTGCCACGTTTTCGGAAGAAGGCTCCGTATCCCTTCCAGTGTGAATCATTCCTCGTTTTTTATTTACAGCAAACAACTATACAAGACATTTTCAACGTCGATACCTCTGAGAACGACGCCTCGCTTCGAATGGCGGAAGTTCTTCAGAAAGATGGCGAGAGCAAGCCTCTCGAAGAACCGGTACGTTCGATCCTAGTTCGTATGGAATTGTCCGAATCGCTGATGTTGGAACCCGAAGCAAATCCAAAATCTGAAGAAATAAAGATACAATGGCCGTTAACTTTTATTCAATCTTCTGATCTTTTATTTATTTTATTTTATTTTTTTTTCTAGATTCTGGCAATGTCGGGCGAAGAGAAGACATCATTGGGAGCTCTGGAAAGCGCACTTGCGCAAGCAGAAGATGACACAGACGTGGCGGCGGCGAAGGTCGCGAAAGCCGAAGCGGCCGCAGAATTAGCTGAATTCGACGAGAACATTCCTCTCGACGCCCAAGAGCCTGAGCTGAGTAAAGCTGAACAGGAGTTGAACGTTTTGATGCAGCAGGTAAGAACTTAACCTAAAAATTCTCGTAGAACTCGAAAAAATGAGTGTACAAACTGTTGGGTACTTCCTGCTAACTGTCGTTATATCTTTAGTAAGAAGTCCAAATGTAGGGGAATTAGGTTTAAAAAACTTGAATAAGAATGGAAAACTTTTGGAAGTCTCCAAAACGCATGAAATTGTGGTCAGTTTTACAAATAAGTGAGGTTTTTCCTTCGTTTGAATTCTCATTCAAGTTTTCAGATTACAGCCTATTTATAAGTATTGAAGCGTTGAATTTGATTACTGTCTGTGCTCCTTGCGAGACCTGATTCCATTATGACTCACGCAAGAACCTAAAACATGCGTTTGTTAACAGTTGTCCGGCGTTGAGAAATACGCAATGAAATTCGTCGAACAGAGCGAATCTGTGTGGTCCGCCGAGCGGCTAGCCGCCGCCGAAGCTGAAATCGAAATGCAGAAGAAGGAATGGGAGAAAGGGCGGCTGGCGGCCATCAAAGAGGATGACCGTAGGAAAAAGGCTGACGACGCGGAAAACGACGATCTCATCACTTACTCGGGGACCGACTCTCGTAATCAGGTCACTAACAAGAAACATTCAAGCCCTAATGTAAATTCGGTGACCGAAAACTCCGAGACCCCTCGCACTAGGTCTCACGGCCGCGTTTCCATTGATTTATGGACACTCGACGAAACTCCTATCCTACCTACAAAACAAAGTGTTAATTCCGTGAAGAAATTAAAACCTCAAAAAATTAATAAAAAACGACGTTCTAGCTCCCCAATTAACAGCTCTCCTTCTCCCTACTCGAATCCGAACTTAGTCATTAGAACTCGGAGAGCCTCAGCTATATCAATAGAAACTCCCAAAAAAGTGGCCAAATTAGGTAAAACCAAACGTCGGTCAGACACTGGGCTGTCAAACCCAATATCGTGATAAAACTTTGGTTGTACATTCGTTTGCTTAATTCCATCAATCGTTACGATCGTACTTCATCAAATTATGTGATTGTCACACCGGTGCGATTCGGGAGAGATATTCCAAACTCAAGTTTTCGTATGACATGTTCCTTCGTTAGTATTTTTTTTTATATTAAAATCGATATTAGTAATGAGTCGAACTTGTAAACAATAACTGATTTACCTGAAATAGTCGGTAGCAAAAAATTATCACTAAGGATGCGATCTACTTAAACCTCGAGCGACATGGCGCATCTTAATTTTTGCGTCCGCATTTTTTTTTCTTCATTGCATGTTACGTGTGGTTTCCTCTTCAAATTCGAATTCCCTTTCCGAATTCTTTGAGGTGACACCATACGATAATGTGACGACTGAAGTATCCTGCTCGTATTTCGAGTTGGGCTCAGAAAATTTTCTTTCGATAGTAGTTCATTGTCCTCCCCATCTGTTCATCGAGCCAATTATCAGTCTTCTGAAACAGTATGACAATGGGGAGGGGGAGGGGGGTTAGGTTTGCTAGGAGTACCTATTGGTTTATCCAGCTTCTCATGTGTACATAATCTATCGAGTCTAAGATATGTAGGCTTCTGTATATAAATTGTAGGTATAGTCGATTCGGATTATATCCACGTATATTTTGTATTGCGAGGTAATTGCGTTCCATAAACGATTTTTATATTTCATGACGATTTTCTCCGATAAACTTTTTATACTTGTGTTTAATATTAGTGAATGTACATAACCTTAAACAATAGCTCTCGTCCTCAACCAAGCTAAGCCATGTGAAACCTCTGTTGCATTTGAGAAAATTTGACATTCAAGGGCCTCGAAATTTTAACTAGGAGTATTACGTTGCCACTAACTAGAACACGTTGTTGTGGTGATGCGTATTGCTCCTCGTTGTTCTTCTGCATTACTTGATGTTGTTGAGGTCCTTGAGTTCATCTCAGCTCATTTTTTGTAAAATAGGTTTATAATTTTCCGTATGCATCAGCTGTAATCCAATATCCTGAAAATAAAAAACCATTATTCTTTAACTTTGGCAATTTCTTGGTAAACTTATCAGCAGCTTGGGCTATGTTTTGGTGTCTAATGGCTCTTTCTGCTCTTTGTGCGCTAAATCATTGCGTCGGACTTGGAAAAATTCTATTCCGTAGCTGCACAAAATCTTGTTAATTGATCTGGTCAATTATTTTAACGTTTGACGCAATTTTCTCTTCCATAAACTACGATGAATATTATCGTCAAATGATATTCCTTTCTCATCATATTCCGCTGTGCTGACGGATTTACATTTATTCAAGACGACGTGGCACCAAAACATTGCCTTGCTACCGATGATTTACCAAGATCACGCACATAGAGCAAGAGGATTACATCAAAACATGGCTCGATTGGTCTGATGGTCGTACCTAACCTTAACCTATTTACTGAGATTGACCGCTATGTCAATATTCTGTTAATTTGACGTACGTTAATATAGTACAGGTTCCTAAGGTATAGTTAAGGGGGCTTCATGACTTATTGTTAGGTAAAGAATATAATCGGGATTGGATCGTTATCAAATCGTCGTCTTTATTTATTAATATGAGCGGGCGACTAGCCATCATATGTGCATAAAATGTAATTAGTGATGAAAGAAAAAAATGGTGATAGTTCAAAGCGAAATTTGACGACAGGGTATGACTGCTCGGAACTGATTCCAATGTGAGATTAGGGAAGTTGATAGGAGTTTAATGTGCTGTGATGATGGGCAGTGGAACCTGTAACTTGTTGAGGGGAACAAGATTCCAAAGGGTTTGGGATGATGGGAGTTGCCCAAAGTGAGGATGCTCATGTCGGCAAAGGTACGGTGGAGAATTTCTGGAAAGATCGACTTGATATACTCTCACGCGGATATCGTTCTTTTATTGACGACAGCAGATAGAGGTTAGGTGGACCCTGACGATTCTCTCGTTCCGGCAATACAGAATGAGGCTGCGGAATAGAGCTACCACGGCAGTTGAGATCAACTCCGTCTAGTACTCATTGCGAAACCCTCTGACTCATGGCAGCAACTCTGACCACAGCTGCTGAGTTCTGTATTGGTTATGCCCTATGTTCATGCCAGAGGGTGATCAAACGGTCTAGGTCTTCCCCTGCCCAATGCACCGGCTACTTGCATGCAGGCTGCCTTCATTTCCGTTATTTCTCAGATTATCGAGCTTCAACCCTAATGTCACGGTCCCAGTAGTATAAGAGACCTCTACTTGGCGTACGTTTGTACATCATTGCGGCATTTACTGTTTGGAAAACGTTGCTGGTGCTGTAATTGACCTAACATCTGGTGCGAAACTGGGGTTATCCCATGGTCTTTATTTCCATTTCTTTTCTTTCGTCCCTTGTGCAGTACAAGGTCTCCCTTTCTTGATGTTTCGCGAAATTAAATGGGCATAGCGACTATAGCTGCAGTTAACACTTCTTCTGGCCGCTGATAGGACTGTCTGATAGGACCCTTGTCACTGCTACAATCTCTCCACAGAACAGCTCGGCTTTTCTTGTTTGAAGAATCTGAAAGAGACTGAATTGCGACGCGCCCAACTGCGCAACCTTACGCAATGAACAAAATTTATCTTGTCAAATTAAAACTTCTTTGATTTGGATTGTAGTAAGTTGTCGTGGGAAATAAACCTCATATTAAATGCTATTATCGCGCGCTAAGATGAGTAATTTAGCTTCAAGTTTTTGCTGTTTCATCTCATTTTTCTTTGATATGAAAAAAATAATAGTAATAGCGTGTTGGAAGAACAAATTAATTGCATCATCTTATTTGAATCAATGCAAAGAAGAAGAGGCTTTAGGAGAAGTGTGTTCCCAAGAGTTGAGTTCACGAGCTCGCGCTTTTCGCCTGAAAACTGAAATAAGGAGACAGTTATGGCTGGGGTTTCTTATGAGAAAATCTTACGCTTTTGGGCCTTACGCAGACCGCAGACACTTGAATCTCTGGTAGAGCTTAACTGCAAATTTGTTCCATGTTTTGTCAATTAGGCAGGTCACCCTAGAAGTGACGATTCTGTTTCATTCATTGGTGGTTTGTGCCCAAACGATTTCGTTGCTCTAACGCGTAGAATGGAAAAGGTACGTCCTTGCGGAGGGGACAAAGCTGACACGAGTGGAATTTCGTTTTGGCTTCTATGAAGAGCAAGAACATATACCATTTACGATAAGGATTTTTAGTCAATAATTATTAAACAAATATTGTTATAAGTATGGGTCACGTGAACTATGATGCTTTCTCATTCGAAGCGCTAAGTCTATTTTGAATGTTCAAAATCACCTGAAATGAATATCGTAGGCGCAAGTGGACATATTACAAAATTTGTAAATTCATTTGACATTCATTTAATGAATGTCAAATCTCCAATGCAATATCCGTTTTCCTGAATGAGCTTGAATAATATCTGGAGTATTGGTCAATATCAACTTGTATGGTATTGAATGTATAGGGTTAGGTCCGATAGGTAGTGTGAATATATTGGGAAGAGAGCTTCTTGCCTAGCTTGTTTGGTATGGTGGGCGAGCGCTTTCGACGTGAAGACATAATATTGTCAAGCTCACTATATATTGGCTCTTCTCAATATATCAATTTGTATCGTCAGTTAAACAACCCGAAAGGGCATTGATTAGTATGACGGTAACTCATTAGAAGAAAGAGACCTCACAGTAAAATCACAAGCTGCTATCGTTGAAAACAAGGTTTCCATCATGTCCTGTCCATTGATGATCACCTTAGAGTCGTCATCGTCGTTTATGATGTGTGCCGTCGCTAAATGGGTGATCATCTTCCTGAAAAGATAACCTAATTCCTTGCCGGAGGAATTACATTTGGAGGCTCCTTAGGTTACCTCCTTTTTCATATTTAGAGAACGTTGGCTTTTTTTTATACTTAGCTGCTAACGTAGTCAATGTAAGAGGGTGTCATTATTCTTCTTCTTAATTGTTTCAGCAGGCCTTAAAGTGCCCTATAACTTATATAGTGAGTCAAAGGTCAACCATGCAGTTGTATATTTTTATTGTTAGAATCAATGAGTTCACACCCAGCACACTGCTAATCTCGATAAGCTCTTTATTCCCTCGGCTATGATAGAGACTGAGAAGAATGCGTATAACCCTTTTTATACGGTGTCAGGTCGGTGTTTTGTGGTCGAGAGAAAGACGAGCAAGCTGAAAATTTGAGACATAAGTACAGTACGCAGTACGTATTCCTTTTACTTGTAGTTATTGGTGAAGTTGCGTCCCTATTGGCAAAGAATCTATTGATCTGGCTATTGACGCTAGTCACCAAATTTGAAGGAACTTCAGTACGTTTCTGTGTAGGGAAATATCTTTGGACTATCGACAAAAAATTAATAATGAAGTTTGGTATACGTGACGGAATCTGCTTTCATTGTGAGTATCTACGTCATCTGTCATTGGAAGTGATACAGGCTATAAGGAAAACCGCTGTTATGAGTAACTATAATTCCGTCCTTTCTCTCACGCTTTATTTCATTTGATATTCCAGGTCTGGGTTTCAAACGACGGAAAAGACATCATGCCGGTAATAACCCTGATTCAATTAGTTCAAGAGTTATATGTGTTGACGGTATTAGATAAATCATTAAGCATCTGAAACTGATGGTGATATTTTGCAATGAAGATGTGGGGACCGCCGACTCCCCCGCAAGGTGACGGCGACGTCTACATCGATCAAAACTTGGGCCTCCTGTACGAGCATAACATCATTCCGAACGAACTTCTTCCACCTGTTTATGTCAAGAAGGAGAAGAAACGTACGAGAATTGAAGCCGGTCTCCCTGAAGGTGCTTGCTCAATTTTGTTGTTAACAATATCCGTTTGTGTCGGTTCCCACATGATGTTCTTGTTTCAACCATACCTTGACTTCTTTTCAGGACGCGTGCCGGTCAAGGTTCGTCCGAAAGATGATACGTGGATGCACGTTGTGCCCAGGTCTCTGTTCGACCGTCCGTCTCCAGCACTTATCAAGATGCGCCAGGAGATGAGGCATCATCGACATAGAGGTTCGCCTCGTCCAGTCACAAGCCTAGTGAAACCAGGAGTTCCCGTTAAACTTCCTCCGGAACCGGATTACGTCCCCGACTGGACTGTACAAGAGGATTACACCATCCTGCAGGTTAGTGTTGATTGTCGGAATTTTGGTCGATGTGGAAGTGGTGTGGTACTCGACACGCTTATTCACTAAAACATCCTTCTTATTTATAGGCAATTCAAACTATTCAAGAGTTAACTCTGAATTTGGTGGTACTGTCTCCCGGACACATTCCCAACTGGGACATGGTCGCAGACTTGGTGAACCACACCTCTCGCACGTACCGATCACCCAAGCAATGTAAAAACCGGTGAGTGAAAAGGTTTTCTTCCCACATTAGTTCGGATTGAAATTTGAATGAAATCCTGGTAGGATTATCTTATGTTGATTATTCACGTGTTACAATAGATACGAATCAGTCATCATTCCTCGCGAAGAAGGAAAATTGGTGTTTGACAGTCCCAAGAAGCAAAAGAAGAAGGCGAATCCTCTATATGGAAAACTTCCTCTTCAGGTAACCTAGAAACATGATGGAAAATGTAAACGTGTTCGTATTACTTTGATTTGTTCTCGTATTAACTGGAGATTTACCTTCAGATGAAGTCTGGCAGGCCGCTAAAAACAGCTCAGCTTTATGGACAAGACAACAATGCCACCCTGTCGCAAATAATGAACACTAGGTTTGAATCCATTCGGTCAATATCGAACAGACGGGCGCCCACCACCAAGCCTCTCCTCGTTAATCCGAGTATGAAGAACCCAAAACACGCTGAAATCCTTGCTGAGTGTTCAATAGACTATGACAATCCTTTGACGCCCGTTGAAGTCGCGTCGAAGAGAGCGGATAGAATTGCAAAAGAGAAAGCGCTATCACAGGTGAATGATCCTTGAAGGTTGAGTCTTTTTATCACTTGTTTGAGACAAGTTTTAACATCAACTCCTTATTCTACAGCAAAGCGTTGCTATAACTCCTGAGCAGCAGCTCGCGGCAATTCGCCTCCAGCAGCAACAGTTGCAAAATGCAATTGCCAAAACCACCACTATAACCACTCCGACGGTGACGCCCACCATGACCTTGGCGGCGTCGTCCGCCCGTCCTGTTGCCGTGCAGGTGAGTGTCACGTCTCAGATGAAAGCGCAGAGCACCGAAGGTCTGAAAATTGGAAGAAAAGCCCATGTGACTTCGACATCCCCTGCTTTTCAGGAAATTTTGGCGAACCCCATGGTGGCCAGGGGTGTCACTAGCTCCCCCACATGCCAAAGCGTGAGCACGCCCTCAAGAGGGACTGTCACGAACGTAGTTTCAGTTCAGTCATCCCCAAGTCCAGTTGCCAAAGGTGAGTGGTTCTTCTAACAAAATGAATTACATCTGCGTCCGAATGAGCCCAACCTTGTTCCAGTTTATATTGTTCATATTTATATTCCATTGATGGTTTCTTATTATATCCAATATTTGTTTGGGAGAAAATTTATTAATTTCCCTTGCAGAAGGTTGTTGTCGGTTTTCTGTATAGTAATAAAAGTAAGTAAAAAGGCGGGAGGTCATAAATGTATACCAAATCGTGATCACTCAGCCCCCCTCCAAACTGAGCGAAAGGAGAATGTTATTATGGTTATTACCTTAATCCTGTTCAGGGATCTAAATTTCGGTGGTATCGATATTTCGATGTTTCTCAAGTATTGCAACGCCACGACTTGTGCCCAAATAATTAATTCTTTTCTCATAAGAAGTTGATCTTCGTTCGTGTGCTATTCATGAAGCATTCCAAAGGGTTTCACTAATGCTGTCTGGCAAAAGTATCTTTCGAAAGTGACTGTGTTTGTGTGAAAATGGGGTAAATAGCAATCAGTACGATTCATCTAATGAAAGGTTGAATGAATAAGCAAATCTCATGTGCGGGGATCGAGGGTTCCTTTTGCAATTGCAGTAAAATCTCTTCTTTTTCTCTTAGGTGCTAAAACCATCAGTCCCGCGCAACTACAACTGTATCGTCAGCAGCAACTCCTACGGCAACAGCAGCTTCGCGTATTGCAGTCCCGGGCTCCTGCTCAAAAAGTGTCTGTTGCGGTTACGTCAGGTTCTCCGACTCAGCGAGTTCAACAGGTACTTACTTTATCTGCATTATCTATTCCTACTGTTTCTGTCTGATTTGAACTAACCCTCGCGACGAGAACAACTTTTCTGTTGGTCGTCAGTGACGCAATATGACAAGACCGTAGGATTTTCCTTTTGTCCATCCCATTGTTACTTCGCATGTTCGGCAATCATAGTTGATTTAGATGAAAATGTTTCAGGTGAAAGCTGCTGGCCTCACGAGAACTGTTTCGGAGTCGGAAATGCTGGCACTTTTGAAGAGACAACAAGTCACCAAAGTTACCACCACTTCCACGACTATAACGAATGCGCAGATATTGGCTCAAGCTCAAGCTCAAGCCAGCTTACAGGTGAGCCCCTTTAATTATTTGAAGAGGTATCCGAATTACAAGAAAATGTACAATAGACACGAGTAGAGCTGCAAATTGATGGGTTTCGTGGTTGCCTTTCGTAGGTGCAGCAGGGCACCAGCTCGGGCGTTGGACAAGTGGCTTTGGTTAAGACGGTTTCAGCTACGTCGCTTCCAGTGACTGGCCTCATTCCTCAGGTTGGTGAGAGTTTTGTAATCCTCAATCGCTTCCATGTGACATGTCTTGTTTGATACCACGTCCCATGAATTCTTCAGCAAGTATTTTCTTGTATTGGGCTCAGTGGGTGTGTTATGCTCGTGAGCTGGTCTCTTTCCCGACGGGATAATGTCGATGACAGCCGTAATGACAAAATTTTGCGGAATTCGTTAGATCCGTAGTCGCCTTCCTTACCATGAAATGCACTCCTGCTGAAGAATTTCTTTACTTGCGTTTGCAGTGGAAACAGTGATCATCGCAATATGATCGCTTCCTAAATGTGGCCTCTGATGTATCTTTCCCTTTTTCAGATGAAAGCCCTCACTTCTGGAATCAAAGCCAGCGCTGTAACTCCTCAACAAATTCGTCAACTTTCTTTGCAACAACAGCTCATAGGGCAACAGAGGAAGTTTCCTCAGCAAAAAGTCACGCAGATCGGACAGGTGAGCGTTTTTTGGGAAAACCTTTGTTTTTAAGTCAAAAGTGTGTTCGTGTGAAGAACTAACTCCCGACGCTTTTGTTGAACGTGATTTTGCACAGTATTACATACTGTTTTGGGTACTGGGCTTTGTGCTGTCGTACCGCTTACCTTGTGTGTCCGGGATGTTGAAGATGTCATAGGGATTTAATCTTGAGAATAAGAAAGGCTTTTTTATGGTGGTCGTGGAACATCCTGAAAGGTAATAAAAGTGTCCGAAATCTAGGTTTGGGCGATTCGCTCTTTTGGTCAACTACGAACATTGTAGTTTCTTTTCTTGATGCGTTCCGACTTACTAGGCCAACCATTGATAAGGTTCCGACTCATACGATTAAGATAACGTCGTCACGGGATTCTTCGTCTGATTCATTAACACATCTTGTATAAGGGAGCTCTTTTGTTTATTCAGGTAAATTGGATCAATTATTAAATCAGTATTTTATTTGTCATTAGTTTTGTACTATTTAAACTATTTTTATTGTTCATTTTAAATTTAGTTGATCTATCTATAACGTGTAATGTATGTAAGAATTATTTATTCGATCTACGTTGAGACAAATCAAGCTTATTTTTGAATGTACACATATTTTATATTGAACTCAATGAGTCTCACCTTTTCAATCGGCTCACTCAGATACTGAACTAGAGACCGAGAATGTTTTAAGCGTTAAATCCTGTTGGAGAAACATTAATCTATCTAGTAAAGAATTGCTTTAGTATCTGGCTTTGGGAGGACCAATTCATCAGGAATTTCGCTTTATAGAATAATGATTCAACTCTACAAACGGTAGAGCTCCAAATACTATGTATGTAATTGGTGTGATCAAAATCGTTAAATCTATCGTCATTTTGGTGGGTTTGGTCCAAATTAGGCTCAAAGCGCCATTTGGTTTTTGACAATTCGAATTTGACATACTTCCGATAGCCATAACCGCTTTCTTATATCTGTTCGTTCAACATCCCCTTTCTTAGGGTGAGTTCAACACTAAAGTACAGCGTGGAGTCTCGTGAGCTCCATTGCTCGATTTTTCGAAACTTTTAAGTAAGTTTTTCATGCCCTGTCTTGTCATATAGGTGGCTACCAAAGGCGGTGGTACTGCCCAGTTGATTGTGCAGTCACAAAAATCTCTTCCGACCACCATGACAATGCAACAAATCCAACAAGTGATGAAACATGTGACGCCTCAGCACTGTGGTAAAGGTACGTCTTCAATGTGAGGCCTCGTATAATATCTCAGGACCCTGCTGAAGTGATTTTTACGTGAATTTTGGTTTGGGCCGCAGGTCGCGCAAGTGTCAACGGCCCAAGTTTTACCACACACGGTGTTCTCAAAGGCGCAGGGTACGTCTCAGCCGCGCGTCATCCCTGTGGCGTCCTCGTCCCAACAGCCCTTGAAACAAGCTATTCAGGTGCGATCTGTTACATTATTACTCCTTGTAGTCGGTTCAACAACAAATGGACCTTTGTGAATCTAGTTAAGACACATTGACCATCCATGACGCAGGTGGTGACCGCCAGCTCGGCAGGAACGACAAGAGCTATTCCCAGTGTCACAATCGACGCTTCCGGACGAGCTACGGGCGGTATAAGTGGCACCATCAAAACCGGAACCGCCTCTCAACAAGCTATATTGACTCAGGTTTGGGTTTTGGCCGTATTTCCAGTCTGTGTCTAGTGCTGTTTCTGGGTTGCGGTGGTGTTCTGAAGTCGTCTGTTACTTTTCACACAGTTGATGTTGCCGTTCTAATCTAATTAACTTTTCTCAACTTCTGAAACTTGATGTAGAGTAAAGGAGGGTCTAGTGTAACAGTTGTGTCATTAACCGCATTCTACCTTTTATCGTAGTTTTAATTTTGTGCTTCTCTTCGGGATTTGCATGGTTCGAACGTTGAAGTTTCTTATACCGTATGTAGACATTGTAGGTGAGTCATTTCCATTGGAAAGCGTCTTTAATTTTAATGTTGTTCAACTCGTAAATTTTTAGTAGCTTTTTAAACCAATCTTTTTTTTTATGACAATCCATAACATTTTCCAGTTTGATGTCCTAAATGACACGATAACTACATGCGATCATTTCGTAAACCTAGGTTCTAATTCATAGTAGGGCGCAGAAACTTCCTGGCTGTTTTAGTCAAATTCCACGGCTGGCAAAAATCTTTCTGGGCGCCCAGAGGCGGATTATTAAGTCTGCGATCTGAAATCCGCATTTCTCTGTACATGCAATACCTAAATGTTATTTCAACGCAATGATAACGACTTTACTTAACTTTTTACACGTGTAAAAGAAGTGAAAGGTGTGCGCACCTTGATGCAGAAGGCGTATACATTAATTTTTGGGGTGTCCTTGAATCATGAGATCTCCCACCTTTGAAACCTCCCGAATAGGCCTCTATTTGGGTGGGAATCAATGTTTCCTCTTGTGGACTGTTTTCGTTAACATCTTGATAACATCCCAAAGAGGTTATGGAAGGTGTAGACAGAGGAGAGACGCACCATGTGGCTCATAAACCCACTAAAACTCTTCATAATGAGCAGGGTAGTGACCTCAATGATCCCCCTCCCCCACAACGAATATATCAGGTACATGTCAGGTAGTAAGTTCTCAGTGCTTTAGCGGACAATTGTTTGTACTCCAGGTTTCAGCTGTGCTTCAACAAGGGCAACCAATCACCGTTCGTCAGCCAGTCAGAATTCAAGCCACTTCGGCGCCTCTTGTGGCAGTGGCGGTCTCTCAAGCGTCCACCCTTCTCACTCTGCCACCTCAAGATAATGTAAGCGACCCATCGAGCACAAAGTCCTAGTGAACCCCACAATTCTATCATTTAGCTCAGTACTAACCCATGTTTTTGCTAATTTACAGACTCAGCCACATAATTGATTTGTCACCAACGTATAAACTCAAATCAACGCATTTTTATGTATATAATACGATTGTCGTACGTATTAATTTTATTTTTGGGAGATTTGTAATGTTCTCAATAATGCACCTTTTTTGAAATATGTTTGTTCTTGTTGGTGTGAGAATTCATCGTGTTATCACAAATCTTTCATTTTATTTAAATGTCTATTTTTAATTTTCACGATCCATGAGTCTACTCGTACGTAACTGCATTGCCTATGTGTATATCACTCACAACGCTTATCATCTCACGTAATTATAATAGTTTTATGAAAAAATACGAAATCGTATTCGCTTTTATTCAGGGATCAATTAGTTTTGTTTTCCACTTTTTGTTCATCTCCTGAATGAGCTATTTTATAATAACCATTTTTTTTTTTTTTTTTTCATTCTCTGGAAAACGGGTCTTTTGTTTAGTTTTGTTATGTATCTTTAGATAAATTTTAACGAATTCGTCTACGTTGTATAGATGTATCAGCCGCATGGTGGGTTGAGGTCGGGCGTACCAACCTCGGTCTTTGGTAGTACCTATTGGAGTAAAAAAGAGATCAGGGGCATCATGGTTTTATTTAAAATTTCGAAAGAATATAGTAAGAAGAAAATAGTCCAGGTCACTAAAAAAATCACTAGGAAATCTTGACGATTAGCTTACTGTGAGAGAAAAGATAAAAAAATAATTGTAATATAAATAAAATAAAATAATGGAAATATAAAGTCAAAAAATTATTAATTTGAATTAGAATAGAAAAAGAAATAACCTCACTGAGGCCACTCTCCTCCATGGAGAAAGACTCTCAAAAGGCAGGGAAAACTTGAGTTAGGCCTAAAACCATTTTACCCCTGTTAATGTAGCAAGTAAAGGAACAGTACTAGTTTTCTTCTTTTCTTGCAAAGACTAAGGATGGTAAGCCCACCAGTAACTCGCCGTTCAACAACATACTAGCAGGACTGTCGTCCAAGATTGGAAAGTTAACGATTTTTAGTTACGTCGTTTCCCCATGACCCGCTTACTTTTAACTATCGATAAAACATTTGTACCAGTGTACAATGCATTATAGTTCTCTTGTAAAGATGACTTTTCTTTGTAAATGATGTAAATTTCGTTTTTCGTACTGTTCGGGTTTCTTCTAATACTATATCATTTTAACTGTGAAAAATATGTATATACATTAATAAAAATATTCGTTTGTAATGGAAGCGTTCATTCTGTGCCACCTGGTTCCTAATTTTGGTCCAAAGAGGAAAAAATCCGCAAAAATTGGATATATCGCGCATGGATTCCATATAGCTCTAGTTATGCCTAACTAATTTTCAATCCTGAAAATACCCACTAAATTTGGGACGCTGAATCGATTCAACGGGTACCGAACAGATTGCCTCACACTGGAGTTGAAAGTCAGTCGGAGTGGGAAAATTGTCGACGAAGTATTGACTTTTTTGCTCTGGTTACCTCTTCTGTTACCTACCTCAAAGATACGCTCTTCTATACGAGATTCACCTAAAATGATGAACCAGTGTGGAATCATAAAATAAACTATATAACTCTTACAAGAATAAAAATCCGGCAATTTCGCAGAATCCACAATTGAAATTTAAGTTTTCATAAGTCCAATCACATATGCTTCTGTAAAATCCACACTTTTTCTTTTTTCTCGAAATTGCATCTTTATGAATAAAATTACTAGCACATTTTAAGTAAATACAATTAAAAAATACGGAAAATGAATGGATGTGAATTATTCCTGCTTGCATTTCATCATATACAAACGGTTGATCTATGGATCTATGCAAATTCATAAACAAAGCGTCACTTTACAACATAGCTTGTGTCTCACTCTGGTTGAATGAGATACCCGAATCAGTTGACTTTGCCAGAGGAATTTCGGTTAAAATTGTGAGCTTGAAGATCATTTCTCTTATAGTCCGCCGAAATTGATGACAGAAACCAGACTTTTGATTATCAAGGATTTACAAATTAGTCGAATCAACAAATAATTCAAATAATTTATTTCCAAAATATAATAGGAAACATTCTTACCGAAGCTTAAGTCATCTCTTTTTATAAATTTGAAACCAAATGGTTAATTTGATCCGGTGGGCTGTTTGGGGTGCTCATCTACGTGAAGCACTTGATGTGGTGCTTAATTCTAATTTACACCGTAGTTAACACCAACATTTTGAATCAAGACACGCAATGTTAGAAAAATATAAATTTATTCTGAGGTGTTTCCAATATCGTCGTCGACCTTTTGGGCTTGTTTTGAGACCTGTTCATCCTTCAAATGGCTGGTTTTTCGAAGTAACTGACAACATTTTTGGGGATTTTTTGGTAATAGACGCAAAGAGACGTTTGAGGGGTTTTCAGGGGAACTTGACTGCTCATTTAGCACTACCAAATAAATCAAGCAGCATCGTGAGTAGCCATTTTACTTATCAGAATCATGTTGTGAAATAGGTAATTATTTTGTAATCTCATTGAAATGAATGTATTTTTAGGTATGCAGAAGTAGGTAATACAGGGTGTTCGCCTTTACGACTAATAAATTATAAAGCTGTAATGATCCAAACATTTTCTTTAGAGGCTTTATTGATTAGCTATTTCTCTTTTGAGGCGTTTCATATTGATAAAAAATGGATCATAGACGATTTTTGGAGCTAGTAATATTAGTGAAAAACTTCAATTTGAAACCTTAGTTTTCCGCAACAAAATCTCATATTTTTCCCCAAATTAACTTTTTTTTCCTTTAATTAAACCGTTGTAGCTGTTTAAGCCGTGAAAAAGAGGAAATTTGAAAAAAAATGTGGGAATTCTTCAGTCCTTGAAAGGATGGGAAGTTCAACGGTATTTTCAGTGGCACCTTCGATTTGTGACGACTTGAAAAATGTGTGAGTTACGGGAATTTTACAGAGTTGGGGTCGAAAACCTTGAAAACGTAATAACTTGACGAAAGAGGCCTCCAAGGAAATGCTGATTGGATTTTAAGAATTGTAGAATTGATTACTAGAAGTATAACAATCGTAAGGAAAAACACTCTGCACTTATATTTATGACATTTTGAAGAAACACTTTTTTTATTTTTTTATTACCTTTCCTTTATGGTGAAGCGCTACAAGGGTCACCTTGTAACATCTTGGCCTTCAAACCCAAAAGCTCAAAGACTTCCTTCAAGGATTTATAACAACTTTGTTACGCATCTAAAAACAAAAGGTCAGACATTCGGTCGGATGTTATTTTATCTACGATTAAACACTGAGATACGGAACATGAGAGTAGAGAACAATTTAAACTATCAGAGATGAAAAATAACTTTTATTTTAGACGATCAAAAAGTTATGGTCGATCGCCATTACATTTGGAGATCGTGTAAATGGCGATGTGCGGCTGTGCGGTCTTATTCGGTTCCTTGCTGTTTCATATGCGACAATTTGTCAAAACATACATGAAAACAACAAATTAGAGCTCATACTCAACCAGTCTTCAAATATTCAATAGTTATTGCTGTTTCTGAGTTTTGATTCATAATTTTGGACGATGGAGAATCGAATTGGACCGCCCCAGGTTGCTGCCTCTATCAGCTCTGAATATACTGACCTTTGATTCGTATTTATTCTCATAAAAAGTAAAAGTTATATTCAATCCCTGCCCTTATAGATCCTCTTAACAACAGTAATAACGGAAAAGGTTTTCCAGTAGAATTCCGCAATTTATTTGAGCAAAAAATACAAACAGATTGGGATTTTTTTTTTTTTTTTAGGAATTAGGGCAATGTGGTTTATTTACGAATATTAACGGAGAAGATTTGGCTCGCTTTGTGTAGCTCGGTCAGTTACTAATTATGTATGTGAATCAAGAAAGTTATTTTCAGCAATTTTCAACTATGAATTTAGATAACAACACCCTAATCCTACTTATCGTCTGTCTAAAGGGGAGGTGAGCTCAGTAAGCTACTAGACAGTGGATTTTAGATCAAAAAATGTATCTGAAAGACTTGAATTTAATGAAATTTAAAAAAAAGTCTCTCTCTGAAGTGGTACCTACCTAGCTTGCGTGTTACTCATTTGGTCCAAATTGGTTCACCAATACCTGGGGATGGGGCCAAATTCGCCATAATGTCTGTTGTGCAAATCCCACCCTGGGCCTCAGCAACCTCATTTGTAGCCTTTTGCGCTGTCGCTCTTTTAATGTATTATTCATTATTATTATTATGTGAATCGTTGAGACTGCATCGGCCTCTATATTAAAATGAATTAAATCTTTCTCCTCAAATTAACTAGTTAAATCTACCAGGAATGGTTTATTCAATTATTGTTTTTTTGAGCATGGGGAAAAGCCTTGAGTGCCCCTCCCCCCTCCCCGTAGTACCAAAACGGTCGCCACTGCTTTTAAAAGAGCTGATCTGTGTCATAGGACCGAACAATAACCAATAAGTACTGTGAAGAAGTTAGATGGGTACTTAATTAATTCACACAAGCGTGAAGAGATAGCGGCTGTGCAACTTGTCTTTTGCCTCCTGTCTTCATGAATAGAAATTCAGATAAGTTCCCATTTATGATTCATCTTATTAATATCGTTCCCCAATCAACTAAATAATGTTCAAGTCAATAACCTAACACAGCTTCTGCATGTGGTAGGCCATATTCAATGTATTATTGGGCAGTTAGACGATGTATTCAAGTGTGGCTAGTGCATCTCTGCAATTGCAGACAACGGACCTTGCGCTCTTCTACCTCGGGGAAGTAGTTAAGTAGTCGGTTTCTAGTCAGTATGGAAGCTTTACGGTAGTCTAGTCAGTAGCAATAGGTACCCCGTGAACACCATGGCCAGCCAGCCGCTATTCCATGAGGGTAGTAACTGGTAGCTTACTAGCTTTAATAGTCTGAGAAAGCGGTCCAGGGTGGGACTGTGATACACCAGCAATTTGAAGAAATATATTAAACGTTTCACCATTCCAACGAGTATTTGCGATGTAGGTACAGTTTTTTCCACCCAATTCGCATTCCCTTCCAGCTGAACATTTAGGACTCTCTCTCCCCCCTCCAGTGGTCTCCATCCTTCCTTATCTTTATCACATCGTGCGCGACATCATTACTCGTCATTCATTATTTGGCAGATCATATTAACGCCCGAATATTGTTGAAAATAAATGCCAATGTGGCGGAGAACATGACACACTGCGAACGTGGACTCGTACATATAGACGTAGAGGAACAACAAATGCCAGCATGTTTTCTGTCGTCGCATTCAACTAGTATTTTACACGAGTTCTCAGAGGATCGATTTCAAGCGGCAATTTTTAATTGTGGAGTACAAGGTTCGCTGATTTTCCACTTATCACAAGGCTGTTTATTTGGCCGATGAACTGCCAAATAGCGAGTCTCATAAAAAGTGAGATTTACATGAAATCGACCAAATCTGAATAAGATTTTGTTTGCTACGGCGCTTTGGAGCTTCCCCTCCTGTAAGCCCTAAGTGTTGTGCGGGTTCACCCTACCTGTATCCCTTTCTTATCTGACGTGGTAACTATTCGGTGCGTGTAGTTGTCTCATAAATTGAAATCAGCTTAAGTAGGTACCTCTTTTCGGATTGCAATGAGATGTCAACTTGAAATGAATCTGTTTGGTCATGAATATGTGCAATTCTTACTTCAGAAAGAGACTTGATTTGGCTGGTGAATAAAAGGAAAAAGTAACTTTCTGAATGAGCCGGCTCCAACATTTTCTGTTGCAGCGACTTACCACTCCAATACACATGATCTTAATCAACACTAAGAAGTAACCTTAGTTTTCATTCGATCTTTCGTTCAGTCGACGCGGAGGAATCGTACTTGAATAGCTGTTCTTTGACACAATTCTATTGTTATCATCACTAAGTCGAAATTATAAAAATAAATAAAGAAGTGTGGGTGAAGATAAAATATAAAAAAGAAACAAGGCACAAAACAAAGAGAATAAATTCATTTGATAAGCTCATACGACGAGCGGGCGGACGGCGAACATGAAAGCTGCGCTGAGGATCCCGGCGACTGGCACCGTCACTACCCATGCTGAGATGATATTTCTGCAAAATACACATGAAACAAAATTACCACAAATTACTGGATGTGTGAATAAAATGTGAATAACCTTTATTCGGTTTGAGACATGAGAGACGTACTAGGTTAAATGAAAATCCAAATGTGTGAATTATTTGAACTTGAAGCAGAAAAGGGCTTGTTAGGTTTTAAAAACGTTCAAGTAGAATACCCCCCACCATTTCACGCCAGGGGTGTCAAACGTATCACGGCCCAAAAACAGGAATCCTTCGACGAGGTCCTGAATCTGCGAACCATCTGTGGACCATTATTTCTGTCGGAGATATGGTTCAAAAAGAATTTAAATGATCGATTTGTTGATAAATGTTTAGATATTTGTTCGGTACCATCTAAAGACGGCGTTTTGTTGGCCGAGTTCTGCAAAAATTAGAAACCTTAATATTTTTATTTTGCTGTTATCTCATCTCTGTTGGATATAAAGAGCTCAAGTGTGCTAAACTGCGCTAGAATAAAATGAAGCCATGCATGACGATTTTCTTTTCTATTATTACTGTAATCTTTTAGGCGATTTCATCAACTTCATTTATCAATAATTCCTTACTTTTTGGTTGTTAATTCAAGGAACAAAAATTTGGGCCGAATCGGGGAGATTGACTTTTTGCATGAAAAGTCAATTAGTCAAAGTCGTCAAAAAGTTGATTATTCAAGAAATAACCAACCTATGTTTTCATGCAAAAAGTCAATCTCTTCGATTCGGCCCAAATTTCTTTTCTGGGCGTTTCAAGGTGTCTAGATCAAAATAAGCAAATTTCCGTCCGCCGTCTACGCCGATTCAGGTATTAGAAACTTTTCAGCCCGATCGAACCAAATTTGGGAGGAGAGGGTTCAATATGTGTATTTCCAAAAATCAATTTTTAGATTTTCGGCAATCTAGACGTGTGGGGTATTATTTTCGACTAAAGTTTGGACACTGAATACATGAGAACGGGTCCCGGAACGATTGACGCTCAGCGGAAGAGGTTATGCGTTAAAGTGAGTACCTAGCTACATAATTCGAAAGTGGGTTTTCGAGATTTCTGGTACCTAGGCATGTGGGGTATGTTGAAAGCTGAATCGATTGAAATGAGTCTCCATGCTACTAATCCAAAGAATAACCAACCCCTGCTTTTTTTTAAAACATATTTGTATCTATTTAATTGGTTGGCTGGTTACCTACTCCAGTTCAGCTCACCTGAAAAGCCGCCAGTCGACGCCCGACGATGATGACCCAGCCCAACCGACGAATACAACGGACCCCACTTTGCAGTGAGTTGTGCTGATGGGGATGCCGATTTTGGAGGCAAGAAGCACCGTCATCGCTGCGCCGATTTCAATAGAAAACCCTCTAAAACAGACGTGATCGATATTATGGAATTTCTGACGAATCGAAAGATATTTTTTTATATATCACTTGCCAAATCGGCAATTAAAAAAAAATTATAGGAATTTTGCAATTATTGACGGATGCAATGTACTTCTGAGATCGAAAAGACTCACGTAGTCGGAGTAATTTTGGTCAGGTCCTCGCCAATGGTTTGAATCACCCTGCGGCCCCAAACCCAGAGTCCGATGGCAATGCCGATACCTCCGAAAATCAAGATGAACAGCGGAGTCTCGGATTTTTGAAGAACGTTGCCGTCGGTGAAAATGAGCCAAACAGCGACAAGAGGGCCGATCGCATTGCTGGCGATAGAGCAAACGTTAATTTTAGTAAGTAATATCGATGTTGAGCGAGATTTTCATATAAAATGGGAAATATCTACTCGTTTCTTTTGAAGCGCATCAAAGTACTTTTAGCTCAATTACTAATTAAATGGTTGAAGTCAGCTCACCTGACATCGTTGCCGCCGTGAGCAAAAGAGCCGAAAGTAGCAGTGAGGATTTGGAGAAACGAGAAAACTCGAACGATCTCTGGCCTTTCCGCTACCTGGTCATCTCTGTCATCTTCAATTTGCTGGAAATACAATGAGAAGGGCAGGATAACAGCTTGAGCAGTTAAAAATGAAACAATCAACATTGTTTATGAGACCATTCGCTGTTTTCCTTCATAAGTGTGCGCCTGTTTGCTGCTCGCTTTTTGCCAAACCGTTTAGCGAACAGTAGGTTGCTCGCTTTGGAGTCGGCATTACTCGCCTTTCATTTTTGTAGGAAGTGAACTCATCAAAATTATTTCCTACGTCAAAATACTTTAGTGGGTGGGTTTGAAGCGGGGATGAAGAATCCCTGAGTCAGCCACTATCGACTTCTGACTTATATGGCTACATTTTTACATAGAACATGAGGTTGAAATACGCTACTATAAAGCTATTATTATTTAGAAAATAACAATGGCAGAAGTCTCGGAGGTCATTTGGCGTTGGAAGTTCGCCAAATACCGAATAATCAGCTACGATTTAGCCTCTAAACTCGGCACTCGGCGTGCACCAAATGTGAGTGGCCAACTAAATTCGTCAAAAATGACATAATTGACAACGATTCTCGCTATATTTAGCAACAGTCAGAGAGTAGGTGGTTGCGATCACTTTTCAATAATTTTAATAAAACTATCCAATTATCACTGCATATCTACTCACCATTGGCTCAATAGGCTTCTCTTTGATTAAGGGCACTGCGCTGCTGTTTGGGGATAGTCCTGAAATAAATTTATTCCTTGGCTAACTTGGTGACATGTTTTGAATTATGAAAGCTATAACGTTTTTATTGCTTCGTCAAATTTACAAACTCTGTTTGAGTAATTACTTACCGTAGGCGGGCGTGACATTTCCCTGCGGATGTAAACGAGGACCTTCGTTATCAGTCTTACTCTCTCTTATTGGAATATCCTGAAAAAGTCGAGACTTCTTTTTATCTTGAAAAACTTGTGTACACGGTTCTTGTGCAAATATTGAGGATATTGTTCCGATTATAGGCTGAAAACACAGACATTGGTCATTTTTGAGATCCTTGACAGGCGAATGACTCTTACGAATTGTCTTTGAAATGTGCTCCGTATTTTCCAGACATGGATTTTCCCCTGACAATTTTACTCAAGCATGGACAAAGCTGGCTTGTCTGTCTCAAAATTTCCTACAAAATTTGGTTCTACGTTGGAAAGATTGTGTTGAAACTACGAGGCTCTTTTAGCTTAAATTATTAGTAGAATCGGTATTTGGAGGTTGACAGTCTTTTCCAGGAACACACTGTTTACCTCGAGTTGCACATGGAACCAAAGAGTGTTATGTTGGTGGGATGGTTAAAAGGAACTGATAGCAAATTACGCTTAATGACGAATGATATTGATGAATCATTGTTGTTTTACCGATAGAGACTCAGATTCAGCGAGAATGTAGCCATTGTTGTTAGCTGGCACCTCTACAATCACCGGAAGAGTTTTCGGCACCTCTTCAATCATTTTGGAGTTTCTAGGGCTTCCGTCCCTTGAAGAGTCTGCAACAGAGCAATAGGACTGATCAATGAGTGCCTTGGTCATGATTTTCTTGATAACGTAGTGAGCTACTCATAAATTTATAAATTAATTCTACGAAACAGCACGTAAATCTTCGTTTAGTATTCGAAATACATTTTTAAATAGGCAGATGTTAGACAGTTTGTAGGTACTAGTATATATGCAAATTATCTTCTATATCTACAAGACGAAAACAAGCTCTTGGGTAATAGTAATACTGGTAATATTGGTAAATACTTGAACGAAAAATACTTTCATGTATTCTTTTAGTTAGGGCCACGAAATTTTTACGTTGTTTTTCCGCTTTTCTACTCCACTTGCCCGCCTGAATAGCAATTCTTTAATATCACTGTCACACTACGCGAGCAGTTAATCTCACAAAAAAGCGGGGCAATCTCATCAAACCCCGTCGAAGATAAGAGAGCTTCTTAAAGGTAATGGGAATACATTCAACACCCCGCAGGTGGAACATCATCTTCATTGTACTACTTTAAATTTTCACTTACGAAAGTTCATTTTGTGCTGTGTATTTACGCAATTATTATTGAAATGTCACCTTCTGGCTCAACACATTCTCAAAGAACTCCTGCTATATTTTCTAATCACACATCAAAAATGGTAGTTGAATCGACCGCAAACACTCGCAGCATGCTCAAATTAGATAAGAAGGTAGGTACTTACTGATGGCAAAGCGCAGCCATTCATAAGGAAAGACTAACAAGCCTTACTCACTATTTAAAACAAAAAATAGGAATCCACTCAAAACCATTCAAAAGAAAAAGTGACTGAAAACTCAAAAGTGCTCCAGACTTCAAACGTGGTTTTCAACTAAACAAACAAAACGCAGCTCAAGAGTGTTTTTAGGAGAAAATATAAAAAATGGCAGGTATCCCAACTGGCCAAATTGTTAAAAATACCTGTTGAATCACCAAACGTAAACTGGACAACATCCTTCTTAGTTGAGTTTCTGATATCCTCTGTAAAAATAATTTAGCCAAAGAGGTCTTTACAATGTTTAAGCCGCTCTAAACGCACAGATATTTTATACTCTCAAAATACTATACATAGTACCTACTTAATTGAAGAATAAACCTCAATTTTTATGTTGACTTCAATTCCAATTTAATGCCGTATTTTTGTATTGAAGGAACGTAAGCTGATCGTTCCATGAACACATCACTTTTGGTCGCTATTTCTATGATTCCGTTGTGCTAACCCCAAATCAGTAATGATGGGCGTATTTCAATGACATTTAGCGCTAATAAGTAATGTGAGTTCTTGAACTGATTTGTGCCCCACTAAACGACGTAAGAACACTGCTGCCTATCAATTAGTGAATTTCAAGTTAGAGGAATGAAGTACCAAGTCGATCTATTTCTACTACGAGGAACCCCATTGATCAACCCCATCAGGTCTCAGTCGGTAGGCAATAAACAGGGATGAATGCCTCTTTAAGCAGCTTCAGCTAGCCAAATTTTTGTTAACTAATTGAGGATTTAGTGGTTTAGGTTCTTCTTGATTTCTAATTTATACGCATATTTTACAGAACTAGTAGGTAGATCGCAATAAATTATTCTCTGGACCAGTTTCATTGATAAAAGTGCGTCCAATTATCAAAATTTCCATGATGAATAATTACATTATGAATAGGTCTTATCGTCCTTATTTTATCAATCTACTACAGCTAGCTGTAACCGTCAATTGTACTCACCAAGAACTTTAGCTCTTTGCCATGGAACTACGAAGACCTGCACCAAAATAGCTGTCACAGAACCCATTCCCACACTGACTACAAGAGCCAGCCAGAGAGGAACATTATCCAGATGCAACACTGCAAAATGAAAAAAAAAACTGTAGTGCGGGTATATAACCACAATGGATCGTTTTAAATTGGTTTGGATTCCTCTCTCACTGCAATAAAACATAACTGGTTATGTGGGGTGTTATGACAAGTCGGTTGTTGGTGCAACTCTGGGACAAGATTTTTGAATTTGATGGAAATCTATAGGAGATTTTTGTCTCAGCATCGTAATTACAGTTTCGGGAAATGGTTTCTAGACCATTCTATCAATTGAATATCAAGATTGCAAGCATCTACGTTCAAACTGGTTTTGTTGACGTATTTATATACTTAGAGCAGTAATCTCAGTGCCGGTTTTCTACTGTCAATTACCTCACGGAGTTTCTTACGTTTGGGTCCGTTGTGAACGATGGAAAATACATTGACAGCGATGGTGGCCATGTAGAAGAAGGGTAAAGCTCGAAGGGCTGGCGTCAAGGGGTTCTGAGCTCTCAGGATGAGACTTCGGATGGCGACGAACAGCACGACCGACACGACGCCAGACAATAATGGGCTCACGAACCAAGAGGCCACTGAAACGGATTAGTCGGGTAAGACGTGGTTGGAGTAATGTATTCTAATGCTGGAGAAACGTGTGATTCAAGGTATTTGAGCACAGCCTTCAAAAAACTAGGTATTCACACACGAGGACCAACAAATTGAAAATCGAGGAGAAAACTGCCTATGAAGTGAAGAAGCCAACCAGCTAATAACTGCTAAGAAATCCATTTCCATATTGGTTGAGTGAGTTATAACGTACCTATCATAGCGAGAGTGTTGAAATGGAGACCCTGAGTCCCTCTGCAGACCAAAGAGAATCCGACTGTGGCACCAACAATTGAATGAGTGCCAGAGATTGGCAGCTTCAGAAACGTGGCTACGATCAACCATATTGCGCTTCCCACTGTAATTCAACATTTCCGTTTAACTGACTGTCGAGCCGAAGAGCTCTCAATTTAAATTATATAAATCTGCTCCATGTTACGAGGAACAGGGAAACAAGCGTGTGGAAAATTAAATATACTTCGCCTAATAAAAAATGAGCTTACCCAATGAAGACAAACATCCGAGAATCAACTCAGTTTCGTGCTCTTCGTATAATGCGACATCTAAAATCCCTTTCCGCATCGTATCCGACACCTTGTAACCTGCATCCGAACAAACTTATTGATTAAAACTTTAGAAAATGCATGAACCTACAAAAATAATACAACGGATTTTCATAAAATTACGTTTTTAATTTTCTTAATATTGGTTATGTGCTTTAATATGATGTGAATTATCATCTGTAATCTTGTTTGGAAAGAAACTTATGAGCTAAGGGCGCATAAACGAAATTACGAATGACAACTCAGGAGTAGTACCGCCTAAAATCTCACATTTGTCCTATTCGTTAGCATTCCATTGATTTTTTAATTTGATAGCTTGGATTATTCACTGTTGGAAGCCAGATTTTATAAAATACTTCACTACTTGGACAACTCGTCATTATTAAAAGATAAAAATTCAACAATTTATGTTTCTTCTATGTGAGGAAAGTAAGGTTCAAGCCTAACCAAAATACCGTATATTTATTCAGTAGATCCACAACAAATCATCAACATGTCATCTCATGACAACAACTCCAAGAGTGGATTTGAAGAGAGTAGCAATCTTTATAATGATACAAATACGATAGTTCAACTTACCGATGAGGATAGCGCCTGCCATTTCAAAAATGGTGGCGAGGATGCAGGCTGTTCTCACTGACAAGACTTTGGAGCCAACAGACGTACCAAAAGAGTTGGCCACGTCATTAGCGCCAATCCCGCAGGCCAGAACGAACGATACCGCGAAACTCACAATCACCAGCCATAGAGCTTCCGAAGAATAAGCCTCCATTTTTTTCCAATTTTATTGTGCTTTTTCTTTTGACAAATTAGTAACCCAAGCGTTAATACTTTATTTTCAAAAGGTTGTTGATAATTATTCCTTTTTTTCCGAGAATAAAAAGACCATGCCCGTTCCTCGATAGGCTTTGTAATACTGTACTCGCATAGAAAAATAAACCCACATTGCTTCAAATAAAGTAGCGCATTGGGGAAAAATATCTATCTTACTAATATAGAAGATGGAACTTAACAGGCAAATGCGGGATTCGAGGGATTAAATATAAGATACGAATCACAGCCCTTGCGGTTCAAAATGGTATAAAATCAAGTGTTCATTTTATTTGTGTTCTTTTCAGAATACTAAAAAATAAATTCCCTCGAATGCAGTAACGGAGAATGACTGGAGATTAGAATTGAAATCGAAATCTTGAAAGCCGAGGGTATTGGTTTAGGTGGTGTTAGACTTGAGTGTTTTGTCTTTTTTTAACGTGGTGGCAAAAATGGTGAATTTGGCCGTGGTGAGCCATTGGCAGCGTGGTACCACGTCGGTGGTGATCTGAGGGCCTCCGGGAGATGATGAGAAGCGACCAGAACAGAGGATCCTGCGCTGCCTCGTATATGTGAGTGGTGAAGGGGTGGAGCAACGCAACACTCGATCTCTGTTGGCAAAAACGAAAAAACATTTGCATGTAATTTAATCTTCTAGGTAAAAAAAAAATAATTAGTGGTAAACACCAATCAACAATGATGACACAATTTTACTCAACGGGTAAAATCTAGAGCTAAATTAGAATCTTAAGGCATAATATTCTAAAGTAGTCATTTTAAGATGGTTTAGAATTATTCTAGAACAAGATGACACAATGTCTTTACTGTCGGTCCGTTTCGGGCTCACAACGTCATCATGAAAAACTGTACTAATTTCCCTAAATTATGAAAACACCTAGCTGGGTACCTACGCGAATATTAAACTTTGGTCTCACGTCTCTGGTGTTTGCAATGCCAGCACGCTGGAGCTCCAAGTGGGAAAATCGCAGCTCCAACTGACCGAATACCTGTAGCTAGCCATAAGCAAGCAATATCGTATTTCCAGCAGAAAATATCGACCAATAAACGACGAAATCGGAAAGAGGGAAAATGGAAAAGTCTGTCGCCCAAGTTAGAAATATATGGAAGGGCAGTAACCTCCCTTCAACTGATTTTTTACACGCTATCTATAAATTTTTCAGCAGGCCGGGGCAACTCGGCGGCGGACAACAGGGCACCGGGTCCAACAGCCGGGCTGGCATCCAGCTGGGTCGAGATCGATATCCTCCCAACACCCAAGAATCCTACGTCCGCCCACCGCACCGTTCGGTACTGACCTATAGACCTCCTTTGCTCCGAGACGATTGGGTACCCGATCTTATTGAACAATCAAAAATCAATTCATCAACGAAATCAGCGAAGGCCAGGCGACTCGAGTCAGAGGAATGGCAATGAGAGCCTTGATAGGTTCCTAAGTGGCTTCATGATTAAAATGGCTTCACCCACTCACCAACTTATGTGAATGTTATTAAATTTAATTTGAAAGAATTCTGCAGTCCCCCGATATGCTAAGTAGTGTTTCTTAGCCTGAAATATAGTGATTTGTAATCAGGCTTTTAGTTACGCCTACAATTGTGGTCAATGGGTTACATTTAATAATAACCCTATTACAATATGTCCCAAAATATACGATAATAAGAGTCCTGGTAAGAATTGAAATGTTTATTTTGAAATTGTCGGGGATCATTTCCCAACATGTCTCCGAATTCAAATGGTTCGTTATCAAGGAGGGGATACTTGATTATACATTTTGACGAAAAAATCTTGATTTCTCCCTCCTTTATAGCCTCTTCATGTCCAGATAAAATGTATGTTCCCTATAAAATTGTTAGGTGCATTTTCTGAAGATTTCAGTGAGGAAGCCTTGCCACATGGGGCAGATCTACCTCGAATACTAAACTATCATTATAGAATAATTTGCAGCAGTTTTTTCCTGCCTTCATAAAAAGATGGCTATACAAGCAGTCCGCATGAGAGACCAGAGTAACCACCGACTCAAGTTGATGCTGAATAGTGGTTGTGACGGGGAGATACATTTTTGAATTATGAGTCCCATCTTCGTTGCAGGATAAGCAGGAGGACGAACGGAAGTTGGAGGGGATTGGGATCGATAAGTGACACACGATTAGAAAGATCAAGTTTTGTGAGAGCCTACGTTGAGCGGATTAGCTGGAATTAATATACTGAAGCCCCTTTACCCAAGTAAGGAGGATTTCGCTATAACTGAATTTGAAATTTTACATTCTAAGTACCATATTTTAAGAGTAGATATTTGATAACTTCTTCTAAAGTTTTGTGACGTTAAATAATTTCTTAGATTTTGAACCGCCTACAGTGTATACAACTCGCTTCTATTCTACAATCGCTTAAGAACCACTACAGATTTCTCAATACAAGCAGGTAACCAGTGTAACCACGGGCATTGCGTTGATCCTTCAATTTTCAACACAAATATCGTATTTTTAGGAAAACAGAAAATTCATTTAATTTGAGTTTTGATGTTAATGTTGTCCGGCATCCACATTTTGAAAGTGAATCAGCAAAATATCACTAAGGAGCAGTTTAGTATAAAGTTAGCACAACTCCTGCGTTATGTCGGATCTTGAAGATGAAGAGAACACGGTGCACAATGTGACGTCAGATTTGTCGAGCTGCGTATGCCGGATATGTCAGACTGCCAAGAGCAGGGAGCAATTGATTTCGCCTTGCAACTGTAAAGGTAATGCGTCCTCGTCTCAAAAGCAAATAAGGGAGCAACAATTTAAAAAAAGTATGAATTTTGTACATCACGCCGCGCTTTCGCACAAGAAGGCATTATTTGGTTATGTGGCCGGGCCGACAGAAGAGCGGTTTTTAATGAAACTTCCTGAATTCTCTTGGAAATACGCTCTTTGAAACTGACGTTGGGGTGTTTTGCTCTATCGCCGTCAACAAACAACCTGAACAGCCTTAACAAATCATGGGCGACCCTCTGTGGAAACCATTTGAAACGTTCATAAGGATTAGGCGGTTGTCTCTCTCGCGACCTGCCTCACTGATTAATTCTTATCGTTTTCCTCTCGCGTCGGTATATTTTCGTTTGGACGGCTCGTTCTCTGAACGTATCGCACCCTCGGAGTCGGACTGTCATTCCAGTTTGAACAGTTATTGTCAAGTTGGAGAGGAGCGACACAAACGACAAAACACTATGGGGAGATTCCGTTTCGAGATTCCCTTCCACGTCCTACATCGGAACTCGGTCTCTCTTTGATTGCCGACTGAGACGTCGACTGAGAGAGGCGCCTACCCCAGCATTCTGTTCAGGGTGCCTTCCTGTGACGTACTCTCCTTCTGTCCTTTGAACCTCAAACTCACTATTAATATTACTTCTCATTCAACTCGAGTCAAAAGGGGCCGAGCACTGATAGATTCATTTAGTTCTTCTGCGACACAGGAGAGACAAGGATTTTTCAAACTCGGAGAAGGGATGTATTATCATGTTATTTTCAGGATTTGGCAAATTTAGTGGAAAATAACTTTTCACAAGTCTGAGCCTCCAAAATTTTGAATCGTGTTTCTACCAAGTTTTGAGGCCCTGAGTCGCAGACAGAAATTTTAGATTTGTAGAAAAAAGTCTTTCTGCCCAAAACGGCGACGCGCAGACCTCTGTTTCATAATGTTCAGAATAATACCCCCCCCCCCTCCACTGTGTTTCAAGACGTCTAGATCCCTAAACGGAAACGTCCGTCCACCATTTTTCAATGAAGTACGTACCAAAATATCAATCTGATCACCACAAGCGGACGCAGGCCACGCGTGAAAATGATTTTTGAGGACCTTGATGAGTGGGTTATCGTTTTTCTCCAAGTTTTGGACGCCGAATCGATTGATTGACAGGCTTTTATGACAATTATTATTTTGAAAACGGACCATTCTATCAAAATTTTCAACTCCACCGAAATAATCTGATCAATTATTCAATTCTTTCACCTAATTTCCCATTAAATAGGTATTTTTTCTGGAGACTTCGTTTTCCATACGAGCGTGATCCACCTAGAATAATAACATGTAGAGTAGTTAGTGCCTTCTTGTTTTGGATCTTGAGCAACCATCTTTAAAATCTTAAACAAAAAGTTCATAATTTTAAGCAGAACGAAGAAATCGATCGCCACCATTATAAAATAGGCAGGTGGCTTATTCAGAGAATAAGCCAGCAGAATCTTAATAAGCTAGTCTTAATAAGCCAGACACTTATTTTTAAAAAAAGTCTTTGATTGAAAAAGAAGAGGCCAATACTTCTGATTAGCTTGAATTTAGCATTGTTCACATAATAACATCACACTGAATCTGAATTTTTCATTCACGATTGCCTACAGGTACGCTTGGAAAGGTACATTTGAGCTGCTTGGAAAAATGGCTCAACTTCTGCGGACGGCAGTGGTGCGAGATATGCAAATTTCACTTCCAAGTGAGGAAAACTAGAAGATACGGAATCACCCAGTCCATTAGGTAAGTGCGTTAGTTTGAACTTTCCTGAATTGTTCTGCACGTAGCAAAAATGGTGAAATGCATTAACCTCAACGCCCGTTTACCTACCTACCTTTATTATTATCCGATTTACAATTATCCTGTGTACATAATCTTCAACAATCATGAACATACGCATTTAGTTCAACAGAATATTCCTGCCTCAACAAAATATGGGTTTAAATTGAAAGCGCAAACATTTTCATAATGTGATGACGCCTTTTCGTTTCATTCTCTTCCGCTATACATTTTGGATTTGTTTTAATCGAAGTCAAAATAGTTCACTATTCTGAGAGTACATCGCTGTATTAGAAAAGCCCATCATATTCTGCAAACTCTCCAAAAAAGGCAATTTTAAAAGGCAACAAATCCTTCTTGTTCCATGAAAAACGTGCCCGTCTGTGTGGCAATCGGTCTGGGGCCCATTTGATTTCAAAAATATCAGTCGTCCGTTCGAAAAAAAAAAAAAAAAACAGCCATCTTTATTTTACATGTCGCGTTATTTTACTTGAATCATTCCCAGCCCGGTTGCTGCTCACTAAGTGGGAAATACGGGCTAATTTTTTGAAACGTTTTCCGAAGGGTTTTGAAGACTTGGCATGTGTTATATATGATTTCCCACCATTTTCGGACATTGATGGACATAATAAATACGGTATCGATTTTAATCTAATTTACGACGAACATAAAAATGTCCACAGAGTCCAACAACTGAAACACTGCTGAATAAATTATAAATGCTCGTAGAGGAGTTAACTGAGTGAAATTATAGTTGTAGGGTTGTGACTGTTTAGCAGTCCTTCAGAGGACCTATCGACAATCAACGTACGCAAAAAATCAGTAATTCATTCAGTATGGGCTTCAGGTGAGAGGAATGTGTGAGGAAATTTCCATCTCAACTGTGCTACATTCATCAGGCATTAAAATCTGTAAACGATGATGCTCCTCGAACGAATGGGAACGCTAAAACAACGAGATGTAATTACCAAAGGGAATAATGAGCTATTGTGGAAGAGCTTATCGATTTTTCAATGTAAAATCAACACCATTTGTGACTAGGCTGTGCTCCTTAATGCAGAACAAATGTTAGATCCGTGAAATGTGAGCAAACGCAGGTAATCTTTGGACTCACCAAAATTTGATGTGGCGTTGGGAAAAGCAATCTGACAAAGTCATTAAGTCCGTCTGTGCAGGCAATGGGGGAAACACTAAGGAAATCAATTAATTTTGATGTTGAAACGTTGACTCGGAAAGGTAATATTTTGTTTTGTTCATTGGGAGAGAACAGTGAACGAGCGCGAAGTAAACAGGACACGATATCACTGACGTATCTACGAACATTGCAATCAAAAGTGGCTTGCTTAGTTCAAATTCCTCTTAGTTAATTACACAAAAGTGGGGGACGAGGCATGATCGGGGAGGGAAGTCGAACGAGGGTCAACCTATCTCCTATAATGTGAGTAAGAGGAGCCATAAATGATCAAAACGACTGCAAATCTATTGATCAGCAGCGCGCCCTAGCAAGCTCACTAAAACTATATTAAGTGTGAAAGGAATATTGTCATCATATTTTTCTAGCTACGTCTTCAGTAGCCTAAACTTTCAAGATAGAGAAAAATTGAAAAATAAATATATTTGATACTGATAGCTTAGAGGCAAACTCTTCGTTTTGCGGGTTTTAGGTGGCAAAAAATATTCGATAAAATGATTCACGTATTCACAAATAATGTTAACTTGATGCACTTAATGATCGCCATTATTTGGGAATCCGGGTTTCAACTTTACGTCCATCTCGTTAAAACTAGAAACGATGAGACTAAATCATGCTTCTGTCCATTCGCTAGAAGACACTCGACGACACTCGATCTCACAGCAATTAAAAAACACGACAAAAAATTCTGTGAAGGAGGAAAACAATTTAAATTAGAAGAAGGAGTTTTGAATGAGTGATATCATGGGAAATGAAGCGCCTTGGGATGTCAACGCGCTCTAATTTCCGTTAATTAGGTGCTACATCCAGAACGTATGATTAGTATTCTGTTCTCGGGTTGTCCGAGATGTTTCTACCCACCTATATAATCATGCAAAAGGAGAAATTAACGAGCAGGAATTTGCCAGAGGAAACGTTGCCTCCCCTTGCGTGATGTTTCGAGTAAAATTTATCTTTTTTATACGAAAGTGAAAAAAATGCTGTTCTAGAGCTAAATGACGAGCAGAAGTTTTCTGAAAACGTTCCAAGAACGTCATCTTCAATTGAAGCGCGTGGGATTAAAGAGGGAAAAATGTGCTTTCTTGAGGACACCACGAGTGAAAAACAAACGAATCCTGGCTAGGTCCATTATCCGTTGAAAATTATTTTGATTACAGAGAAGAAAATGATAATGAAACTTGTAGGAAACAACCCTTTCGTGTACACTAGGTATTCTATAACTTCATGCCTGACTATCTCTCTGATTTGCCGAAAACCTTGACATTCTGTGTTTCATTCCAAAACCAAAATAATCACCGTTCGCATTCAGACTCTACTTGTGCTTAAATTCAGCCCGTACAAACTGAATCGGGGTTAGAAGGATATTGGTAGGAAATGGTACTGAGACCTGAACGAGTGAGGTATCATTTTTCTCAAATCGTTAGAAGCAATTTCGATTTCTGAATTGAAGGGCTGCCCTAAAACGAGCCTATGGTGCTAACAGGTGGTGGTGATAATTTAATATATCAGCCTCAAGTTTATGCTTTCCACTATTTTGATTAATTTATAACGCATTCTCCAAATTAAGAAAAAAAACCTTCTTAAAACTTATAAAAAATTTAATGATTTTGTGGTTCTAATGAACACTTGGATAATAACCGCTATTTGTTGTAGGTCAGTTTAATGTAATGCATATTTTAATGTCTTTTGGACGTACTTGTACCCAAATTACAAATAAGGCGATAGGACTAGTAGCTTTTCAATTTTGTGAAGCTCGGCAATTCGAACGATAGTCGCTAGAGACGTTTCCATTATCCAGCTGAAGAGCAGAAGTGCTCATGATGCACCTCACCTGTTCGTATTCGAGGGAACCGGCTAATAGGATATCCAGATCCCATCGACTATGTTTGCCTCGATTCAATATCATTCAGTGCACTCCCTGGCGTCGGATATTGGCATTGATTGAGCCCATCTAGAGGACCTAATATGGAGAGCAATATGAAAACGGGAATACGGGAGAGAATTTATAACCCATATAATCAAGGTTGTAGGTAATTATGGTTCAAGGTAGAGTAGAGAAAACTTTTTCGTCGTCAATTAAACGTCACGTCCGTTGTAATGAATCGAAAAGTTAGTACTAATGCCGCGCTCATTACTTTTACAGATTCAAATCAACCCATCTTTTCAGGTCAGGGACCTCTAGTTGGTCCTGTAAACTTTTCAGCTCAATCGGCCCGAATTTTGGGAGGGTATGGATGAAAATGTATTCTTTAAAACTCGACTTTAGGGGACATTTTAAATAGGCATGTGGGTTTGGATGCTGAATCCATTGAGCTGTGTTCCGGACCGATTGGCGCTCGGTGGAGGTGGTTATGGGTGAAAATGGGTACTTGCCCACCTACTTTGAAAGTGGGTTTTCGAGATTTTCGGGTACCTTGGCATATGGGGTATCATTTTTACTAAATGTTGGACGCTGAATCTATTGGAATGAGTCCGGGACACTCCGCACTCACTGTTTTCCCCATAATCTTGCTCCATTGTATAATTTGCAGTGTTTTTAATGTTCGAGAACTACCCGAACTGCGCTGAAGGCGTGCGTTAAACCGAACTTTAAACGGTACAAATACTCTGTTGGATACATCTTTCTATATAATGTATATATGACCATCTAACTCCGGATAGAACGGCATCCATGGTTTTCACAATTCTAACGGAAAAACCCCCAATTTACACCAACCATTTTCATAAATTTGAAAAAATGACTAACATAGGCCAACTAGAAATTTGCACACTAAGTACATATTTTTATAATAAAAATGGGCATTTGGGGCCATACAAAGAGGATGACTCCAAGTTAAGATGCCTTTAGGTAATTCCGAATTCTACAGCAATGATTTGTTCTTAGTTGTTTCTGGATCGTGCAGGAAATCGATCCTTCAATAAATTGGTGTTGGCCGATTGGTCGGAGACTTCTCTTTATCGATTCAGCGTCGAAAATTTAGAAGAAATACCACTCACGCTTTTAGACCATCATACATTTCCACGATCCTACGTATACCAAATTTTCAGTTTATTATGTAACATTATTTTAATCTCATCAAGTTTTTTTATGCCAATACAATAATTTTTCCAATACCAATAATAAACCGAAGCCCTTGAAGCTGATTCTTGTCATTTTGGTTCATTCGGAAAATGAGACACGCAAAATAAGCTGGAGACAGTATTTACTAGCTGACTGAGTATGATGAGTTCATTTGGACAGGTTGACCGGCCAGGTTCTAGCAAATTCCTGACTGACATCAGACATGATTAGGTACATACTCAGTGTACTTACATGTTTCGGGCAGGCGCAAAAGTTGTTGTGATTTCGGTTTGTTCGGAGGTTTCTCGCTCAGCCCGACCTTCCCAAAATCTCAATCACTGACCGCAATAACCGGTCGACCTCAACACAAACAATGGATTGCTTTGACTCCTAGTGATTTGTATTGAAGGGGAAAAGACTCATTGGAAAAGGGCGATCCTGTAGAGAAGGTCGTCCGGTTCTTTGGGTGAATCCCATCACTCAGAAGCCAACATCCAACGGGTCAGGCCCGGTACCGAACAAAGAGTGATCCAACACCTCCTGACAATGGAAAGGTCAAACATAACGACTGAAAAGCTCACTGACGGGACCGGAAGTTGAGTTGAAGCGGGTGATGTGGAAAAAAGAGGAATCCTCATTCCGCTTTTACGGTGATTTCTATGCAAATCCCAATTTACACGGAAAAAACCTCGAGCTCTCCGCGTTGATAAAATATAAATTGCGCTTACCCATGTGTGCATTTCCCTTGTGAACCTTTTTCTCTCCTATCCACTAGACCTCGGTACAAAACTTTCGTCAGGAACCAAGGCGACCAAGTCAGCACAGACAGCAATTACACGCGTTTGTACAAAAATTGGGATAACCGGGCGGTTTTCATTTTCCAGGATTTGGGTGAGGCATCCTCGCCACCGAATTCATTTGAGGTCCGATCTCATCATTGGGTTCATCTTGACAGTCATCACCGTCGCTCTGTGTTGTATTTGCGCCTTTGGCATCAGGTAATTTTTTCCTGCATCACTTACTTCGGTATAAGTACAATGGAAAACAGAACTGCCAATTGAAAATGAATGCAATTTAGCTGTGTCTCAGATATGAGCGCGAACCTGTCTCGATCAAGACAGTGATCGAAGCCTATCACTCACCATCAGATGTAGAGTAAACACCCACGAAATCGTCGCCCTGTCGTTGCCTTTAAAAGGGCAGATCAATTTCTGACATTTTCTATCCCTTGAAATCCTCGGTTATCAATTAATATTGGTTATTAATTCTTTGTCTGACAGACAGACTTATTGATCGGTTCATCACGAGTGATTTATCAAGGACATCCAAACGGTGATTTATCAAACGTCGTCTAACCAAAAACGAATTTAGAGAAATCTGCCCAGAAAATTATGGTTAGGGAGCTGGATGTATATCTTCCCGATCTATGTCCCCGGCTCATTAAACATGACCGCGCAGCGTTCTTGGTTACCTATATCCAAGAATAGCTGGAAACAAAACGGCGTCATAAACTAGGTAGACCAAGACACTTTTTGGCAATCAGTCTCAAGCACGATCTTCATACTACCCATTTTCACTCATACTCTGTCTCTGCTTGAGGCGATTAAGCTGTAAAGTTTTGCGAGCCAACTAGAGCTTAAAAAGTCACTGAGAAGGGTAAAGGATATAACTTCGTCCTGCCGAAGTCGGCAGGTGTGTCAGGCATACACACAATGTATTGTTATGGTAAGTAAGAACCAAACCTGAAATGTCCATGCCATCGCGGCAGTCAATTTGGTCAATGATTCCTTTAATACTCTGGATGGTCCTTGACACATTTCAGCCCCCAGCCGCTCAACATGAAGACATAGTATGGGGCAATGGGCTAACTGAAGATGGGTTTTCAAGCCTTGTGAGGATCTACGCGTATTGAGTATAATTTTGCATGCTAAATCGATTGGGTAAGGTTTTGGACCGATTTCCGGTAGGCCATTAATCTCAAGGCCTACCGGAGATGATTGGGTCCAAGAGATGATTCCCAGCCAGCGTAGGACATGGCGTAAGACATTTAGCTGGGGTAGGAGAGGTAGGGTAGAGGATTGTGAGATTCCTGTGTTTTGTCTTGAGATTGAGCGAGATTTGGCTTGAACACGGTCGAGGGGTGGACCACCGACATGACGAACATCCTCAGGGTTGAACGGCCTACGGAAAGGGAGAGGTCAGGACATTGAGTAAGGGCGAAAGAGACAACACTAGGGTAGCTTCGGCCAGTTTCTTTTCAGTAGGAGCCCTCGTCATATTCCGAGTGTCCCCTCGCACAGTTGAAGGACGGACTGGTCTGTCCAGCCCTTCGCACCTTTTTTGTCCCGTGCTGCTGAGTTTGCCCGAGATTTTTATCAAAGAACCCACTCTTATTTATACGGAATCGAAAGGAATTTTGTTAGGGCCCGTCAAGTATGTAAACCTATCGTCTGCACACTTCCACTTTTTCCTCTCGGCCTCCAGCATCAATGAGGCATTGCCCAGCCCTCCAAATGGAAAATAACACCTTACATCGATATCTTCGCTACATGACAACAACCGCAAAGGAACATCTTGGTGTTGACCAGTATTGCCGAGTGCCAATCACAAAAACCACCTCTACTCCATAGAAACCATTCCCCGAAACATCCCTAAATATAGTTAAGGAAATATATATGAATGTAGATGACCAAGGGCTTGCAAAAGAGTTAATAGTGTAATGTATTCGTGTAAGCCGCTGACCTATAATGAAAAACAAAATCGAAAAATCTTAATCATACAAATTTACGGTAACACATTATGTGAGGAGCCACTAACGCAGGTCCACAAACCTCCAAATCCTCCCTCCACCCCGCCTACTTCCAAATTTCCCTCTTAACCCCCGCTCAGGATAGAAAAATTAGGAGAAAAACCCTGACTTGAGTAAAACTGACGTTGACCGCTATGAGGTAGACTCTGAGCCAAGTACCTGTGAAATGGCGAGTGTATGTTTATGTTATGTATAAAACCAACGCTCTGATGCAACGTCACATCTGCCTCGTGTGTTTTAGGTATTTCATCAGCGAGGGTGTGAAATTAGGGATCCCTGCAGTGTATTCAGAAGGCGTCATCCTCATTTTCATGGCAGTAATCGTTCTTGGATACTCAGTTACCATTTACCTCATGTGCAAGGACCACATCGTACCGTGGTACAGGTGAGTACCAATTCCGCATCTTTGACCATCCTCATTACTTTTGATAATAAACGTTGGCAAGAGTCGGCCTCATGTCCTTTTGATTGTGCAGATGGTGGTCCAGAAGCCTTCACATTAAAATCGTCGTCATCGAAAATCCTGGAAAGATGGGAATGTTCGAAGCAAAAAGTAAATTTCGAAAAGGTCTACTCTCCCATATGAGTAAAAAAGAAGCGTCGTCGACGTGTGCAGTGACGACAGAAGCGACTCCACCAACCCAGGAACCCCTCAGGGCAGAGAGAAGGATTCAAGTCTGATTTCACATTTCTATCTCGTTTCCTAAAGGAAATAGAATCTCGGATTCTCCCCACTACCGTCGAATTTCATTGTTCTCGGGCAGGACAACGACAAAATTCATAAATTAAATTTATTGATATTTGCTACCGTGTTAGTCTCCACTCAACTACTGAGGAATTCAAAACCTCTCTCAGAAGAAGGGCTTGACTGCCATTTTTATTATTAATTTTGTTTCCGAGGATCTATGGCAGTAGAAGCTTATTTCTGCTTTGAAAATCGAAAAATGTTATCCAAAATTGATGCTGTTCACGATTCCTATACGTGGACCTCCTTAGGACCTGCTAAGACGTAATTTTCGACTCTAAATTTGGACCTTAATTTCATTTTGATTACGCCGTTCAAGATCATGTTGTTAGGGATGGTTTTCCTTGCTCCAAAACAACTTGAAAGAGAATAATTTTTCAAATGGCTTCGTCCTATGCTACTTGACAGTTTTGGGATCACATGAGTTCTGTTGTATTAAGGTGCCATTCGGGTTTGTATGAAGTACCAAAGATAAACTATAAGCTTGTCTAGCACAATCTGTTCCAAAAATATGATTTTCAGAGTTCTTTTAGTGTAAAACTACGTTTCATCCATTAAATAATAGTTCCCCTTTTTTCTAGTGATCATATTTCCGGAATGAAAATTATTGATCATCAATTTTATGGTGGAATTTTAGTTTAAATGCGAGTAAAGTAGGTTTTCTTCCCATTATTGAGGCGAAATTCGTACATACGATATGTCTAGAACAGTTCTGGTCTGGGTTCTGTCTTGAAATTTGTCACCTTTTCACCACCCTTCCAGCAGTTTCTCTGGAACTGCTGTTATCGTAAAAATTATCAAGAAACATCATTTGCCTATATCACGAATATATTTAGTGGAAAATGATACCCCACTCGCTTAGATCGCCAAAAATCTTGAAAATCCATTTTTCAAAAAACACCAATTGACCCCTACCAGCCCAATTTGGTCCGATCGGACTGAAAAGTTTCGAGGACCAACTAGAGCCAAAAACGGTTCCCTGACCAAAATTTCAGATTTTTAGAAAATTTTCTACCACTAAAGTCGGCGTAGACAGCGGACGGCGGATGGATATTTGCTATTGGTTGGTTATTCCTTGAATAATCAACCATGTTTTCATGCAAAAAATCAATCTCTCCGATTTTTTTAGGGACGTTTCAAGGTGTCTAGATCAAAATTAGCACATGTCCGTCCTCCATCCACGCCGACTTTGGTAGTAGACAACTTTCTAAAAATCTAAAATTTTGGTCAGAGAACCGTTTCCAGCTTTAGATGGTCCTCAAAACTTTTCTGCCCGATCGGAGCAAATTTGGGCGGAGTAGGGGTGAAAATGTGTATTCCGAAAAATGGATTTCCTCCGGTCGCGAACTGTAGTACGCCTGAACGACCGGACTGATGTGAATAGTTAACTTTGGAGCAGCTCATTTGAACTAGTTCGTTCGCGAACTACACATCTCTAGTTATGTGACCTTATCCTAGAACGGCTGCGCATTGAGCAGGTTGGCGAAAAAGTGAAGCCACGTCTTCAAAAGCGAGCGAAGAGTGTCATGCACCCAATAATCCGATTATAAACAGCTTGAGCGAAAATCGCCCACAATTTCGAAACTCTCATTGCTCCAACAGTTTCGTGTGCGTCTCCTCAAGTGAACCGAATTGATCGACTTGCAAGTCTGACGGAAGAAAGGTTGGAGGTCGCGTGCCGCTTACACAATTCCCCGGTCGAGGGTTCTTTCGAGATTAATGACGCTCGAAGGTACGAGTTTATTTCGGCGGAATATCTAAAAATAGGGACATCTAAAGGAAGGAATTCGCTCAGCCAATGCGGGGGAATCTTTTCGTTCCATGAGGGAAAATCAGTTCAACCAACATCACACCACAAGTGTTGTTTCTCGAATGACAGCACAATTCTTCTAATTACGTTTCTGTGCCAAAACGTAAAAGTTCGTCCAAATCGCGTACCAACAAACCAGTTGTGTTTTGGAAAATTATGTTGTCCAATTCGAATTGAGGCTCCTCGACTCAGTCGCTTCGATTCATGAATTCAAGTGGCAGTGAGCCAATATGTTTTCTAAAAGGTTCAAGGCGACATATAAACGTACGTTTACGTTTTCGTATTATGAATAGCCACCTGCCCTCACCACCCGCTGTTCACGCGAACTTCCTGCAACATTTCAAGATTCGCCACTGCGAGTGCCGTCTAAAATTAGCAACCGGCCTGCCAACGAATCCCATTTATGCACGCATTCCTCCGGCGCCACACGGTTGTAGTGTGATAACAAAATTTTGCATACAAATTTCATGCGATAAAGTCACCTTTAATTTACCTTCTTCAACAGCAAGCTAAACGAGCAATCATGCTATAACTTCTGGGCGTCGAAATTCCAGTTCAACTGTCTCTACTCAATAGTTTTGCAAGCACCTAGCATAAATGGTTTTTTTTTTTTTTTTTTTTTGGCCTCAAGATTCAAGTAACGGTTTTAACATTGACAGGTAACGTCCATGAACTATTAGGCAACAAATAATTACAGTTACCTTCCTCCTTTATTTCCTGGTGGTTCTTTTAAAAATGTAATTAAACCTCGGACCAGGCGCATGGAGTACTCATTTCTTCAACATGGGGAAAATGGGAGGAAAGTGGGTGTGGCGGGTCCCGGACCCATTCCAATCGATTCAGGGTCCTAAATTTGGTGGAAAATGATACCCCACACGCTTAGGTACCAGAAATCTGGAAAACACATTCGAAATGGGTATATAGGCACCCATTTTGACCCATAGCCTCATCCAGAGGGTGCCCATCGTTCTCGGAGCCCATGAGTAAATGAGATGGTGTGAACGAGCCGCAAAAAAACCTGTATTTTATTCCATGGTGATTTTATTTGTCAAAAAAAAAAAAAAAAAAAAAAAGGTTTTGCTTATAGTACAAGTGGCTCTGTAGGGTGGTTGAACTGGCTACAACTGCATTCTGTATATACTGTAGATAAGAACAGTCAAATCTTAAAAATAATATATTCTCATAATTGTTTTCTCCTATAAGCCTGAATGTAGGGCGGAACCATCCGATGGTACAACTAAACAAAAACTACATTCAAAAGGAAATCTTCATATATGTTTTGCAAGAAACTCAAATATCATATTTGCGCATGTGTGTCGCTATCTTTTTTATTTTTAAATGGGAACCCCAATTTTTCATTGCAGATTCGGATTCTACCCAAAATTTCATTAAAAATTTGATCCCTCGACCTATTCATTTTATTGCGCGCAACCGGTTCAGCGAGCACGAAAAAGTTGCGCAACCCCTGAAATTGTCAAATAGTGAAAGATGGTGGACTGTAAAGTGTGGCTCATGAATGTGTTTTCGAGATTTCTGGTACCTAGGCGTGTGGGGTATCACTTTCCACTAAATTTTGGATCCTGAATCGATTGGAATGGGTCTGGGACCCGCCACACCCACTTTCCTCCATTTCCCCCATGTTGAAGAAATGAGTCTCCATGCGCCTGGCCCGGGGAATAAACAACCCCTGTGAAAGAATTTGCAGCTTTTTTTATCAGTTTGAACTGTACACTCAGAACCCTCCCCGCACATACTCAATAATTCACGCAGTTTTCAGATTCAGCAGAAACGCTAACAGAAGGTAGACATCATTAAACGCTGAAAATTTTAATTGAACCCACAAACCTATTGCAAATTGATTCACGCTCGTGTGGAAGCAATGATGCAATGAAAAAAAAATTATAATGGATGTATATACCCTTTCCCGTTAATGGTAGCAGATCTACAATCGATTCAGTGTCCAAAATTCGGCGGAAAACAACACCCCATTTAGCTGGATCGCAAAACAACTAGAAAAATCATTTTCAAAACCCATGCCTTTCCTCCATTTAGGGCGATCAGACCTTCGAACGCTGAATAAGGGCCATCTTTCGACGGATTTTGTGAGGCTGGATGACGACGGATTGTGGACAGACATTTTGGATTTGGAACCCACACGCTTTGGAACGTAAAAACGAATTTTCCCCGACGCTCTGGTCGAGAATGGTTAAATTTGGATTTTTATTTTTATTCAAATTTAAATGTTAACTTTAGAAGTGACCTTACGCGTTCGGTATAAAACATATACGTTTAGGCTTGATTTTGGTTAACTTTGTTATAGAATTTGTGTTATAGATTGTTCATGACCGAATTGAGCTCGATATGCAAAGTTTCGTATTTTTCGGTCTAGCACAAATAATTTGTTTGTAGAAGTGTTTTACTTATTGAGATTCAATGGCATTTGTTCTCATGAAGCAACAGTCAGCAAGACGCCATTTGGAATGATCAGAAATGGTTTTTTGGATAGTTGAGCACGATGGTTTTACGTATGAAAGTAATATCGCGGGTCCGATGTTCTGCACTTATGTACTTACAGAAATCAAGTATATACACGGTATAATGATATAGCGAGTCGCACAGTGTCCTGTCTATGAGTATAGGCCTGGCCTGAGGTAGGGCAAGGCCATCAAAAAGTTTGTATTGTCCGAGTGACAGATCAATTTCTACTTATTATTAGATTTAATTGATGAACAAGCATTTAAGTTTGTTATTATTTTGATTTTTTAAATTTTGGCGGAGAGATGAGAGCCTTGGAAAACACGCAGGTGGTCACAGAGCCAATTGATTGATGTGACGGATCTGGGACGGAAGGGGCATCGGTCGACACGTGGGCGACGGCTGTTCGCGTGGGGGATGAATGCCCGTTCATGTGTGGACACTACGACATGCGGCGGAGCCGTTCATCTTCAAGACTCGTGCGCCGGAGGCGACTACGTCCCCAGAAGGACAACGAAAGCGAACTTGTGGGCTAACTAACTCACCTTCAGAGACGGCGAATGGTTTCAGTACGACGTAAACGAGGTGGCGTTCATGAGGGATGAACGTGCCCGTCGTCGGCGTCACAGGACAACGAGTCGACGGAAAACAACCGACACTTGCCGATTGCAAGGGTTTTCCGCGCGGAGCCCCCGAACAGGCGTTTCGGGCCTTCAACGTTGAGAACGGAACGAACGACGGGGGTTGCGAGGGCTTGCAAAACGAGGGGGGAAAGGCGGCGCGGAGGAAGCGCATGCGCGTCGTCAACCCATTCGCGAAAAAACCCGCGCCTTCCCACCACCAAGCGGCGGGCACCGCCGAACTTATCGATCTGTCTCCGCCCTCTCCACCGCTGTGTGCGTGTTGTCTTGTGTAGTCACGGGTAATTGCGGACCGCGGGTGAGTTGAGGCGGCGAGAGAGCAGGTGGTCATCGGGATCCGTGGAAAAAGCGCACATCGGAGAGCCGACGACGCTGCCATCCGACGCGAACAAGTAGCACTAGACTACCGTTGCTGGGATGAATACCCCCCCTCCCCTCCCCAAACAGTCCAATGTAAGGAATAAGAAATACAGAATCGACTGGAAAAGAAAATAATAAACCCATTGGATTTAGCGTCCAAAATTTAGTGGAAAAAACCCCAGACGTCTAGATCACCGAAAATCCATTTTTCAAAAAACACATTTTGACAACCCCCCTCCCAAATTTGGTCCGATTGGTTGGTTATTCCTTCAATAATCAACCAATGTTTTCATTCAAAAAGTTTATCTCTCCGATTCCGCCCAAAATGTTCTTTCTGGGCGTTTCAAAGTGTCTAGATCAAAAAAGTCAATATTCCGTCCATCGTACGCCGACTTTGGTAGTTGAACATTTTCTAAAAATTTGAAATTTGGGTTCCCGGCCCTAGTTGGTCCATGAAACCTTTCAGCTCGGGCAGACCAATTTTGGGCGGGGTAGGGGCCAAAATTTGTATATTGAAAAATGGAATGGATTTTCGAGATTTTTGGCGATTTAGGCGCGTGGGGTATCATTTTCCATTAAATGTTGGACCCTGAATCGACTGGAATGAAAATTTGCAGAGTTTACAAGCCTTTTTACGCTATTTTGTTGACATTAGCATACACATAAATTAGATTAGCCCTCCAATCCAGGCATTGAGTTTCAACAAATCGGGGTGATGAGGAGAGGTTTCTCCATAAAACAAGGTTGATGAATTGCTTTTTTGCATTGAAATGAACTCCTTGAAACAGTAACAATTTCATGTTCCATTTATCTGAACTAAATTGGATATTTCATCGTTATTTTCTTATTCCATTTGCTGAATATAACTAACTGGTTTAATAAAGTTCAACTCAGTTGTGTAACTTCATTCACCCCTCGAACTCGAACAACAGTTTTTTCAGCTCTGAATAACCTCATTTAAGTTCGTCTCTCCCTCGCGAATTAAATAAGTCACGATAAAATTTTGCCGAATATTTGTTCCAAGCCTGCAATAGAGAGTCTAGTAATAAAGATTGCAAACACTTATTCGCCAATGTAGAAGGGTTAAAATGGACATTTCTCTGATAGCAACTATACCAATCATGACGCAATTCAAATAATTTAATTTAAAAAAAAATTCTGTAACCAAATTGGCAAAGAAAGTTCAGGTACCTGCAAAGGACGAATACGAATCATCAATTGCGTCACAACTAACCCATGGAATTAAATTTAAAATTAAATATGCATTCATTTACTGAATACATTTTTTTCAATGCAATTAATTGTAATCAATTCGTGCAAAACCACAAATGCCAATTGAAAAACACTGTTAATTCTTCCACAATGATTTGTAATTACTAAATTCCTTAGAGCAAATAGGTATACGGGGATAAGAGAGTGCGGAGTGCGCCAAAACTCATTCCGATTGGGGGGTTGACCACCAATTTAACCCTTGCCCAACTCCTATATCGTTACGAAGCTCATCTCAATGGATTATGCCTCGGAAATTTAGTGGGAAATAGCATTCCTCGTTCTTCATTCCCACTAAGTCCCGAAAATTGAGTTTCAAAAAACAAATTTCACCCTAAACGTACTCAACTTTGGGCTGACCAAAATGTCAAATACTCCATGAGTAATCAACCTATATTTTCACGCAGAAAACCAACCTCTCCAATTTGCCCAAAAAATTTCTGGGCGTTTCAAGGTGTCTAGATCAAAATAAGCAATTGTCCGTCCGCCGTTCACGTCGATTTTGGAAGTAGAACATTTTCTAAAAATCTGAAATTTTGGTCAGGGGCCCGTTTCCGGCCATAGTCTCTTTTTGGATCCTTTTCAGTCCCGATCGGCCTAAATTTGGGAGGAGTATGAGGTCAAAATGAGTTTTTATTTTTCAAAAATGGATTTTCAAGATTTTTGGCGATCTAGGCGTGTGGGGTATCGTTTTCCACTCAATTTCGGACGCTTAGTCTAATAGGACGGGTCTCCGCGCCCACCGGAACAGGTTAAGGGTCAAAATGGGTACCTATCTACCCATTTCAAAAGTGGGTTTTCAGGATTTCTGGTACCCAGGCGCGTTGAGTATCATTTTCTACTATATGTTAGCATGTGGAGGGGTCTGCCTCGAGGTCGTGAGTTCTTTCAACTTTCTGGGAGTCCTCTTCTCCACATCTGGACCTCTTCTTAGCTCATACAAAGGTGGCTGGTTGGAAGGGGGTTGCTGCTATAAGGCCACATGGTCTATTGTATTCAAATCTGGGTCCAACTCACCAGAGACATGGCGGGCGCTGTTCAAATCTATGATTGCTTCCACTGCTCTGTATGCCTGTGAGACATGGTGATTCTGCCAGGCTGACGTGCTAGAACGGATTCAGTTGAGAGCGTTCAAGCCCCTGTTGGGCCTTGGATGGTCAACGCCGGATTGCTTGGTCCGAACTGAACTTGGTCTCCCACACCTGAAGCTCTTGATAGCCAGATGTATGTTTGGATAGTGGACACGGCTGATGAGGATGAGTGACGACAGACTCCCCAGGATGTGTTTCAACAGCCTGGTGGAACTCTCTCCTACCATGACTGACCGTAGATACAACTGAGCACTGCAGATAGAGAGTCTTTTTGAGCATGCAGACTGCGGTTCCTGTATGGCGTATGCTGCAGAAAATCTGAAGGAGTTGAAGAGCACTTTTATTGAAAAAATCGAGAGGAAACTTAGGGAGGTGGATGTGCAGCTGGCTGATTGCTCTAAGTACAACTTCTCCCTGAGAAACCCGAACGCCCTCAAAGCACAGTGTGCTTCCTACCTCAACCTGGACCACCCGCTCTTCATCAAGAGGACACTGGCTCAGGTCCGCTGCGCTGCTGAAAGATATAGCCGCATCACCCTGGACCGGCTCACAGGCACCTTTTCCGGGGCTTACCTGACACGGTTCGGCACCTCATCACAGAATGCGCCGTCTTTCGAGCTAAGCGCAGCAGGTTTCTGGGTCGTACCACCCTCAGCATGGAGCGGTTTACTGAAGTGTGCACCATGGATTCGCCCCTAAGACTTATAGGCTTCCTACGCAATGTTCTCCGCTTACGAATGTGCGCAGTGAGTAATGGTGCTGTGTTAAAAAAAAAAATAATAATAATAAAAGTAGAAAAATTCCTCGAAGATTTTCTTTTATATCAATGTTTTCCAACCTTGTAACGCAATACAAATAAAACTTTCTATTCTATTCTACTAAATTTTAGACGCTGAATCGATTGGAATGAGTCTGGGTCACTTCACAAGCCCCATTCACCATGCTGGAGACTCGAGAATTACCAACCCAAACGAATTTGAAGTGTTTTTGAACATAGGACGATTATTCGCGGAATAAAAAACAAAAAATCTGCAATTCTTACACACGGGTTGGTTATTCCTCGAATGGGGGAAACAGTGGGTGTGGCGGGTCCCAGACCCATTCCAATCGATTCAGGGTCCAAAATTTAGGTGGAATATGATACCCCACACGCCTAGGCACCAAAATCCTGACACATAAAAAATGGGTGGATTACATACCCATTTTGACCCATAACTTCTTCCGGTGGTATGCCAATCGTTCTGGGACCCATTTTATTGGATTCAGCGTCCAAAATTAGTGGAAAATGACACCCCACCGCCTAAATCAACCAAAATCTCGAAAATCCATTTTTCAAAAAAACACATTTTGACCCCTACCCCCTCCAAATTGGTCCGATCGGGCTGAAAAGTTTCGAGGACCCATCTCGGCTGGGAACAGACCCCTGACCGCAATTTCAGATTTTTAGAAATTTTCTACTACCAAAAACGGCGCCAACGATGGACGGCGTACGGCGGACGGACATTGACCTTTTTGATCAGGACATCATGAAACGTCCAGAAAAAACATATTGAGCCAAATCGGAGAGGTTGACCATTATCATGAAAACATAGGTTGATTATTCAAGGAATAACCAACCAAAATTCGCTTAAGGAGGCCTGAAACCGAATACATTCATTCTGAAATGCAATTACAACTGTCGGCGATGGCGAACCTGAGTACATCACAATGCTGAGGTCGAAAAACGAAGCTTTGTACAAGCAGTTTGGGAATAATGAATAGCGGTGATAACACTGAACGTGATTGAACACAAAACATGTGTAATTCGTCCTTGAAGTAGCCATATACATAAGAGTGTTAGTAAAAATGAAACTTCACTTCACTGATAATGAGCGGAAATATAGAAAAACCATAAAGTGGTCGAATAAGTTGGAAGGAAAATCGATGGAGTCCAAATTGCATGACTGTGAAAACGACGTCAAAAAAACGCTCCTTATTCGTATTTATAAAGTTTCAAGAGAATTACTGCTGTACAATACAAAATGAAAAATATCTGATAAAAATTTTAGGTGTTGAAAGTGGCGGCAGGTTAGCGCGGTCCTCCGCCTCTGGATCCGCCAGGTTGCCATCCAGGTCTTCCTCCAGGTGGACCTCCTCGTCCACCAGCTCCTCGACCCCGAGCCGCTGGAACATATTAAGAAAACAGGGTCAGACGACTATGGCATGGTTGATGTTTGTCTGGTTGCTGCTACTGCTACGCAAATATGAGAGTCGATGGGTTTTGAATCAACCATAAGAACCCTGAAGACATGTTGGGCCCCCCAAAACCTTTAGTCTATAATCATCAGTTCATGGGATGCCAGAGATATTTCCGTGGAAAGTATAATCTTATCTTGCTGGCCAAGAGGAATGGCTCGTCAGATATGTGTAGCCCCACGTCCTACAGCCTTCATCCCCTTGGCCACCGCATACATTCTCCAATAAAGTAACCACAGACTTTTCCAAAGCGTTTGACAGACTACCCCATAGCACAATACTGGATGTTCTCTCATCCCTTGGGGTCTTCGGACCTTTTCACACATGGATTGTCAGCTACCTTGCCGCCAGACAGCTCTCAGTGCGCGTAAATGGGGTTGTTTCCTTCCGTGTTCCCCAAGGCTCTCACCTCGGCCCTCTTCAACCTGGTGATCAATGGTGTCATCACCTCTCTCCACCATAATAAGTTTCTGATCTATGCCGACGACTTAAAGCTCTTCATCTCCATCCGCGACCCCCTCCAGCAAACATCGATGCCCTCTCTCTGGTGTGAACAGAATGGTCTGATGCTGACCCGTCCAAATGTGCGGTCATCTCGTTCCGCGCTCACACTCTCCAGTCAACCACCCCTATCTGATCGACGGTGTTCCACTCTCACGCGGGGACAGCATTGTGGACTTGGGTGTACTCTTGGACTCGCAGCTTTCCTTCTCTACTCACATCGCTCAGGTAGCGTCCCGTGGGATGCGGGCTCTGGGTTTTGTGAAGAGGAACACCAGGGAGTTCACTCATGCATCGACCCTCGTGCAACCAATCCTGGAGTATGCGTCAGTGATCTGGAGCCCTCACTACGATTGCCACAACGTACAAATCGACCGAGTTTTTAGAGCTTTCCTCCGTTTCCTGCTGTTTCGGCTTGCTGTCTCCACGTGATCGACGGCTGTGCTCTGACGTCTCGTTCTTCCACGGCTTGCTATCGGGTCGCCATGACGCTCCGGATCTTCTCGCCTGTATTGGCTTCCACGTACCCCGCGCCGCTTCACGTTCTGTTATGCCCTTTGCCATCCCTTTCTCAGGTGAACCTCCTCTCCACGTCACCCCCTCCCCCTTAATCGACGTAATTTCTTCGCCACTTCCACATATTAAGTCTACTCTCTTCCGAACTGACCCGACCATTGTCTTCGTTACCTAACCAATTCGTGTGATCAGTGCAGTGGTAGGTTACTTTTTGCTTTCAGTTTTGATTCTACTCTTTTCTCTTGTCATTGCCTTTGTCGCTGTAAATTTACTACTACCTGTATTCATTACTGTAATTGGGCTTGTCCCGTTTCTTTTCAAATAAATAAATATGTGTGAGAAGTAATCGCCAGTAAAATGAGCGTCAAATCGGCGTTTCAGACCATTATACTGTCAGGATTAGTGTAGTCCCATTAGAGCGAACATGGACGCTGGAAATTCTTAAATATATTTCCAAAAATAAAACCAAGTTTTGCACTCACCCTGCGCTCGGAGTATAGCGGACTTCCCTCGACCGGCGCCAGTGTTCCCTTTTGCGCCCTGTTTCTTAAACATGGGCGCATTTTTCAACATGTCCGGTAATATCAGAAATCGAATTTTGGATCCTCGAATGAAAACGTTCTCCAAAGAGGCAACTCTCCCATCTCGGTACGTGACTGTGATTCCAGTCATTTGGCAGTTCATGTTGTCTTCGGCTTCGATGAGCTTCCCTCGGTAGATTTCACCCGTCTTCGTCTCACATGTGACAATGTGGCCTTCCGCTTCGTGGAGCACTTTGATCGGAACGCCAATCGACATTTTGATAACGATTGATTATTAATTGGAAGTGAATTCGAAAGCGTAAAATAAGAACGCGTACAACGAGAAATAAACGCAAACGAAGTAAGCGAACAGAAGATCGGAGAACGCTGGGGAATGTACAAGTACAACAACAACCAACAACCCCAATGGCCAATGCCTACCCAATTGAAATGAAGCAGTGTTGTCATACGAGGAGGAAAAGAACTTCCTATTTTATATCAAAACATTATAAATTTAATTTCTTTTAATTAAATTAAATAAGAGCTTTTGATTTAGGTGGTAGGGAAAGAAGAAGTCTCACTTTGCGTCCTTGGGAAATAAACAAGTGTGTAGAAGGAATGTAGGAAAGAAACTGCTGGCCAGAAAACGGAGAATCTATTTTCTCTTAAGGGACGTTGAGATTATTCTGTGAATCAAATTTATATAAAATGAAGTAAGTATTCATAAAAATACGATTACGTTAAATTTTATGTATTCATACACACATTAATATACAACATATTCGAGTATTCTCTGCTACATGCTTTCTCCTTGGGTCCCCTCGTGAGGTCCTAAATAATTTAATTATTATTAATTAGTAAGTACTTAAGGCCACCATGAACAAGTTTCATGGTTTTGCCCTGTATCTCTTGTTTGAATCAATCACAAAACTAAAGCGACCTTAAAACTACAGGGATAAGGTCGTTTGTCTTCAGTGTCCGTTTTTAGCAACACTGACGCATGATAACTTTCCCGCTTACTGCTCTTATCACACAGTGTAGGGAGAAACGGGGAAATTTATCAGGGCACATCGTACACACTGGGGTTCGTCCAAAATTTAAATTCACTCCACTTCAATCTACCTTTTCTAAAATTTGTCAAAATATTTTTTTGAACCTGTTTTCGAGTATAACTGTCGATAAAATTGGCTGAGACAAACTGTTGAAGGAGTTTGAGGACGTTCGAACGGGAAATTTTCCACCATTTTACCCCCAAGTGTGGCACCCTGCATCAGTTCGTGCACAGCTCCAACCTCCATTTTAGCGTTCCTCTTCGCGGGCTTGTGTTCGTCTGTTTGTGTATTCAATTGATATTATATTATCCCGATCCTTTATCGTTTATGCTGCAGGAGTATTTTTTCTGGGTGAAAAATGTAAACGTAAGCGTGTAAAGTATAGTTTCTGTATTGCTGTTGACTTGCAAATGACTCTCCTAAATGGAATCTAGTGAATACAGCTCAAGCGATCCCTCAAGGTAAACACCGACAGATAAAAGTTGTAAGCCCGCCTGATACCGCCAAATCTCAGATGTCTCGTCTGTATTAATTTATTGATGTTTTAACCTAAGTTAATCAGGGTCTTAAGTACTTATATTTGTACAAAATGGAAGTCGATCTACAATAGGCTTTCATTTGTGCTCTAGTAAGTAGGAAGAAATCATGCATTCTTGTCTACTGACATTCTAATAGCGACTAGTTGTAGGCATCAATTGAACTGAAATCTCGATCACATGAAACTAAGGAAGATTGCTTCAGTGCAACGTTTACTAGCTTCATCTTTTGAGAAGTTCACTTTCAGGGAGCAAAGAAGAGTCGCATTGATCGTATTCTGCAGAAGAAAATGAAGGTACCGGTCCTGTATGCTATCTACAAGCCTTCCACTGTTTCGGTACGCTATCTACGGACCTGTCCGCTGTTTCGGTATCCTATCTACGTCAAATTCCATATCTACGTTTTAAAAAAATGCTTGAAATAGATTATCTCAACATAATTTTGTCCTCGTCGAGGGTAGGGTCGTCTCATTGAGTCAGGGAGGTTTCCTTCATGCAGGGTCGCCCTATCTCGTTTATGAACGACGAATAATCGCCTTTCCAGCACACCTTTTCCCCGGCAACAAAGGCCAAATACCCAGGGTCCTTCGACCCGAGACCCATAGTTTATATTATTGGGTGCAGATGAAGATTCGTCCACACCGTCATCTTCATCAGGTCGATGTATGCAACCTCAGCGGAACTGGTCCATTTCAACTGGACTCAATATCTTCTTCCACCTGAACCTTCTTGAACCTGAACATGAACCTTTGCTCCCCTTTTGTCCAGCTTATAGATAGCATACCAAAACACCGGAACCCAGATACCTGGTAGATACCTGGGTCGGTGTAGATAGCATACGGGACCGGTACCAAAATTAATAATAGTGTTGCGACGTGGGTCGAATTAGGTCTCACTCAACAGGGTAGTAGCGAGTTGTGGTTTTTGAGGACTCCTTGAGTAGACGAATTCCTTGTGGAAATGGCCAAGGCAGCCGACCAGCTCAGAGAATAGTAATCGGAATTTTCGTAGTCACTCGATGTTTAACGCCCATTTTTCTATAGTTCTAGCATCTCTCAGGAAAGCTGTGCTGCGAGCAGTACCGGTTTTAGGGACATGATGTATCCACCTGCACCGGAGTCCGTGGCTCCTCAAAACGTTTCACGGAGTCGCGCCGAATGGTCTCTCGTAAAACAGTCACAAGCCAGCTTAACTCAAACGCTGGAGCTTGTGAGAGTCCACCTTGGAGAGGTAAGTTGACTTCGGATTTCTTTTTGGTCTTGTTAATCCAGTTCAATTCCTCAAAATCATATCTTTGTTTTGACACAGGAGAGATTCGTGTACGAAGTGAGCAAGACCAAGAAAGCGTTACAGTTCCACATGTGTAGGATCCGTCAGAAGCATGCGAGAGTGGTAAGTTATACCTGGAAATTACTCGATCTTGATAGATCAAACCATGACTTGACGCCTTCAGTCATCAGATAATCAAATAATCCGAATTGACAAATTAAAAAATGAATGAAGATGGTAGTGTATCAATGTAATTTTCATTAAAATAGATTCTAATTTATCAACACAAGCTGTTGAATTTTCATGAGTTCTTACATTTTTCTCATCGAAAATCCTTTCTCTGGGTGTGAGACGTCATGGTTTGACACTTCCAACAACTGTTCTATGAGAATAGCATCGACACGAATATCTCCGATGTATCCCTAATAAAGAGAATAATGAACCAAAGTGACGTGAAGAATGGTATTAAATTTGAGGCGAGTGCAAACTTGAACTCGTGTGGAATGTGAGGCACTACCATTTCGAAATTAGCGTCAATATGACTTTTTAATTTTCTGATCCGCTCGACAACTTCTAGGGCGAGAGGTAGAAAACACGAAGTAGAGGCACAGCATTTTGAAAATAAAATAAGGTCTAAAGTTAGAAAATTTACATTTTTTATCTGACATATCTACTAGACCAAACTCCCATTTTTGTTCTCTTAATTTATAGGACTGTCAAATTCCTAATTTGTGGAGTAGGGATCCAAACAAATCGATCAAAATGATTGTCCCATCGTAGTTTGCGAGATAAAATTGTTGGCATACCAACGTATTTGATAAGTAACAGCGAGAAAAACGTTGTTGCGCGTTTTTACGAGTTCAATGCAATAATCCTTCTCCGCAGAACTTATATTGTCCACTGTATTACCTAAATGATCGTACTGTCGTCAAGGCAGGCTTAGGGTGCCCTCTGTTATACTGTGAGAGCACTCGAGAGATTCGTGTTGAGATGATATTGTGTACTTTTAACAGTGATTTATGTGTCCACCATACAGTATTGCATATTACTTTCCAGGGGTCAATAAATGGCACACTCGTACCTGACAGTGATGTGGCGTCTTTAATCAGCACGAGATCCTTCTTCCCTCAAACTATGCCTTTTACTTCACAATTCGTCGCTCCGACCGGAAGAGCACCCGTGTCTCTCAATTCGCACCTGTCAAGAAAAGCCCCTTCTGGGCCTACTTCTGATTATTTTACGGCTGCTTCGGGCTTGTCTCACGATTCTTACGCTCCGAACCCGTGGCCCGAAACTTCTCGTGGTGAGTAATGAAAGACTTTCCGTTCCACTTTTCAGGAAAACCCAACTCAGCATTGAGAAGTGTTTTCTCGATCCTGATATTTTGTAAGAATAAACTCCACCAAATATCCAAAAAGGTACCTACTCCCAAGTATTGAATATTTGGTCAATATTTTCAGAAACCCGACAGCAATGAGTAAAAATTGAATGGGGAGGATGAGCTGTTTTCATTTTTTGATAGCTGGTGGTCTATTATGTCCGGTCATATCGTCAAAACACGAAAATGCGTTCTTATTGGGTAATGGTGAACAAAGAGCGTTGTGTCTACAAACGTAGTAATCCTTAAAAGCTATTAATTTCGCGCTCTTTGACCAATGGTGACAACTGCACGCTAGCCAATCCTCTTAGACAAAGAACCCGTTCAGTCCACGGAGCTCCTCTCATTTCTATATTGTATAAAACTAAGTTCTGTTCAGTTTGAAACTGGTGTTAAAACTATATCGGGGGATCCCATCGAAAAAACGCTGCAAATTCTTACACACGGGTTGGTTATTCCTCGAACCAGGAGCATGAAGACTAATTTGAACTTCGGACCAGGCGCATGGAGATTCATTTCTTCAACATGGGGAAAACAGTGGGCGTGGCGGGCCCCGGACCCATTCCAATCGATTCAGGGTCAAAAATTCAGTAAAAAAATTAGACCCTACACGCCTAGGTACCAGGAATCTGCAAAACACGTTTGAAATGGGTAATATGCACCCATTTTTACCCATAGCCTCATCCAGAGGGCACCAATCGTTCCGGGACCCGTCTCATTGGATTCAGCGTCCAAAATTTAGTGGAAAATGATACCCCACTCGCTTAGATCGTCCCAAATCTCAAAAATGTCCGTCCGCCGTGCGCCGTTTTTGGTAGTAGAAAATTTTCTAAGATCTGAAATTTGTATCAGGGGTTTGTATCCGGCCTAGGGCGGTCCTCGAAACTTTTTAGCCCGATCGGACTAAATTTTGGACGCTGAATCCAATGAAATGGGTCCCAGAACGGTTGGCACCCAGTGGAAAAAGTCATGGGTCAAATTGGGTATATACTACCCATTTTGAATATGTTTTCGGGATTTCTGGTACCTAGGCGTGTGGGGTATCATTTTCCACTAAATATTGGACACTGAATCCAATGAAGTGGGTCCTATAACGATTGGCACCAACTGGAAGAAGTTATGGGTCAAATTGGGTATTTATTACCATTATACCAGGGGTATAATTTTTTACTGAATTTTGGATCCTGAATCGATTGGAATGGGTCCGGGACCCGCTGCACCCACTGTTTCCCCCATGTTGAAGATATGAATCTCCATGCGCCTGGTCCGAAGTTCAAATTTGTCTCCATGCGCCTGGTTCGGGAAATAACGAACCCATGTGTAAGAATTTGCAGATCGACATCTTGAAACGTCCAGAAAAAATTTTTGAGCCGAATCGGAGAGGTTGACCTTTTGCATGAAAACATAGGTTGATTATTCAAGGAATATCCAACCAGAACGTTCACGTTGGTGGGATGTTCAAAGTCCTCATCTACGCTTTAGACTGCCCATCAATCATTTTCATGGCCCATAAACCACTGCCAATCGCCTGCTCTTTTTCTCATTCCGTTTTCGCAGACCAACACGCTTCACCGTTTCTTTCGCAGTGCTTACGTGTTTTTGTCCTCTCAGATTTGTATTTGATGACAGCTCAACATGAGACATTAATATTTTCATCCTCTCTTGGTTTTTCATAATTATTTTCTAAATGCTTTAATTTTTTGCCGTCAGTGTTCAACTTTGTCTATGCCAGGTAAATAATAGATTGTTGGAATATAGTTGAATAAACAACATTTCGACTTCGTTCATAGCTTTTCAGGGAATTTCAAGAAGGCGTGGTAACACTTTGCTGTCATCACTTCATGAAACAATGGAGGAGAGCGAGTGCGCCTCCCCTCCCCCTCGACCTGTTGATAAAGAAATCCAACGAAATTGTGTATATCAAACGGATGTAGTCCCTGGACCCTCCGGTCTCAGCCGTCAGGGGCCCAGAAAAGCACTTACAAAGAGACACGCTTCCCCGGATGCAGATTCTAGCAATAGTGGTAGCTACCTATTTTTCTTTCAATTTTTGTTGTTTATTTTAACCGAAATCTCGTCGTAGAATGCATTCAGATTTAAATGAGACTACAGAATCCTATGAAAAACCATTTTTTTCTGGATTTTGTCCGAACATGAAACGACATTAATGATTCTTTATTTCATCAGATTCAGATTCTCCATCCAAGCGTTCCAGGCCAGTTCAAGCGGTGGTGAAAACTAGCTCAGCGAATCAGCCAACAGCTGTACCCAAAATACGAAACATCGTTACGTTAAAGGACTGGCGATTAACTTTGATAGGAGAAGACCTCGGAGTTGTCGGCACCGACCGCAATGGGTAACCATATTCCTCAATATTCATTCTTCGGCTCCTGGAGGAAGTTGTTGCTGTTCTCTGAAGTCATAATTATAGAGATGAATCGATGAAAACCTCGAAAATCCATTTTTGGTTGGTTACCTAGGCGTGTGGGGTATCATTTTCTACCAAATATTGGACCCGTAATCGATTGGAATGGGTCTGGGACCCGCCACACCCACTGTTCCCTTATTTCCCCATGTTGAAGATATGAGTCTCCTTGCGCCTGGTCCGAGGAATAACCAACCCGTGTGTAAGAATTTGCAGCGTTTTTTTTAAACATCAATTTCAACAAATACCTTGTCTTTATTAGCAGCAATCGGTCCACGGCCAATCTCAATTGATTCAACGTCCAATACGCAAGTGTAATATGATTTGCCTAGAACCAAAAATTCGAATTCAAAATTCACGAAAACCAGTCTAACCATCAAAGAACGAGCCTGAAGCAAATCCGGTTCTTTGAATTTTATTTACCTATTGATTTTCTTATAATCTTAACCATGAGGCATCATCATTGGCTGGCTAAAGCAAATAAGACTCCTTGTTTTGCAGGATGGAAGTAAGGACTGGCGCTGTTACCAGATTCATCTACCCCACAATTCATACAGCCAGGGGGCAATATAAAGTGGAAGGAAAAGCTCGTTTTGGCAAAAGTTAGTTCAGCTGCCTTGACGTAACTATACTTGGCCTGATGTAACTTAACTACTAAACTTTACTGTTTATCCCTCATTCTTACTTCTGCCCATCAGGGGCCTCGGAAATTATCGTCAAAAGATGCAACAGCGGATTCCCTCGCCAGTGGAAAGCGCTCAGGGAAAAATGGTTAGCAGGTTGGTAAAATGAAATCGAATCAGGCATTCTTATCATGCTGTAAAATGCCTCATTGAGGAGGGCCCCGCAATAAATTTGTTTTCTTCGTACCAATTATTCATTTGTTTTCTCGTCCTGAGTCTGAGTTTAACATCAATACGTTAATAGTTTCAATTTTGCGTAGAGAGACAACAAGGAAAATCGCCCGGAAAAACTTCACCCGACAAAAAGGCTGCAGCCAGTACAAAGACCCCGCCGAACAAGGTAATTTTGTTGCATTTTCTCTTCTATTCCATCGCCCAAGCAAGATCGAATGAGGCTTATATCTGTTATAATTTTGTTTCATAGAAGCAGGCACCATCCAGTAAGAAGAAGAAAACCCCGGAGAAGAGGCTTTCGAAATCGATGGTAACGTGCAATTCAACTGAAATGTTGGACTCGGAGACTGGGAGTTCTTGATAATCTAATCAATACAATTAGACCTCTTTCCAAACTTTTCCAGTAGTCGCTTTTCATAAAAGCTCAAGTACTTTATTCATCAGATGAGTCAAAAGTGGGGCATTTCTGTTTTCTGAGCTGTGCTGTAATTAGGGCAACAATAAATTACACTTAGTTCCGAGTGTCTCTTCTTCTTCTTCTGTTATCGTTTCTGCACGTCCTTAGTGTGTCTGAAAACTGTGTGAATCTTTGAGTATGTGCGGGGAGGGTTCTGAGTGTACATCCAAACTGATGGTTTCTCCATCAAAAACCTCCAAAAAAAAAACTAAGAATAAACGCTGTGAAACATTTCCACTCTCGGGCCACTTCTCATGCTTTCCTCACTCTTTTGAAGATATGGAATTTACTAGGATCACTTTTGCAGGACCAACCCAGGAGAAAGAGAAATTCCTTGCCCGATGTAAGTTTTTCTAAGTCTGCTTTATTTTAGATATTTTTATTTGAATATTTATATAGAGAAAATTTTTTTCAAAATCGAGAATAATCGTCCGTTGTCAGCCGTCCGGGCTTAAAATAAAGAGATTGAAATTCCAACATTTTGAACTAACTGTTTGGGCTCCAGCTCAGACCAACTCATTTTGTAATGAACGAAGAGAGGTAGATTATGTTAGCAACGGCCATTTTTGGAGGAAAAAATTCGAACATTTTAAGGTTCTTGTGGGATTTCGTTTCCGCTGAATCGATTTAGTTGAGTTCCAAACCAAATACCGCACACCGGAGAAGGCATTGGGTCTCATGAAATTGGATTTTTTATTATACCAGTAACGATTTCAGGAAGTAAAAGGAGCACATAGCTGTCACAAAAATTGAGGTTTTTTCCGAAATAGTTGGGACTCCCCATTGGGAATCAGGGACGACTCCTTGAAATTTGGTTTCTATAATTTTTTTTTTTTTAATATTTGTTTTTTTATTACTATTTACACATTTGCGGTCTCGCAGATACGAGATCCACCTAAAATAGTAAGCCGTTGCGGATTAATTTGCAGCGTTTTCCACTCATGTACTGTGTGACGAATGCATTTTTTCAGCAGGTGGAAACAAAGAATCAACGGCAAAGAAACCCTGTGAAACAGAAAGAGCCACCCAAGCGTTCACGATCTGAGGTAAGAACCGAGTTTGCTATAATTAATGATTGATTAGACATGGCTGAATGATCCATGGGGTTGCCTGATTTCCTATTTAATGCCGTCCCTGATCAAAACCAGGAATCATTGCGGTGCGCCATTTTCAAGCTGGATATCGTTAATACTTGATGTTAGGAAAGGGCTTCACAATGATCCGTCTTCCAGGGGGCTGCACTTCGCTTGAGACTCATTGTCGATGTTTCTCCTTCTTCTATTGAACCCGTCAATATATTTTAGGAACAGAAACCTAAGAAAAATGGGAGGGAAGTGAGATCGGAGTCAGAATCTTATGATAGTGAAGATGAAGATCAGATGGCGAAGCGGCCGATAAAAAAACGAGGCTCCAAAGTGGTGAGTGACTTAATCGTTCAGTAAATTGCATCCAGTATGAAGAAGTGTCCATTCATTGGTGAAAATTGTAAGATTCAATTGGGTAATCAATCAGCCAGTAACGAATTCTGTCTAGAAGCCGAAAGAGTGCACCAAAGTAGAGGCTGTAAACAGCCAATGGAGTTTTTATACATAGGAGAAATGAAAGCACGTATCCATGACTTAGACTGCCTGAAGTGCTTTCTAGAATTGAGTTTTTTGAGGGAAAAGAGCCGCTATTGGATGGGTGGGGCTGACATGAACATCCGTAACCCAAATCGATCACAAAATTGTTTGTCCGTTTGAGAATCTTGCTCGCGATTGGTTTGATCGTCCTATTAAGGAGAGAATCGGCGAAGTAGCGTTCAATAACAATGACGATTTGTAGGAAACTATTGCAGTTGTTATTAAATTTAATTGTACTTATAAATAATGGCCATGTCAACCTTCTTATTTTTTTGTTTGGAGCCAACTGCACGATCCCCTTGGCTCTTTGGTAAAATCTAAGATGTGAAATGGGAAGTATTTATGTAATTTATGCTAACGTCCTATAACCACCAGTGTGGGTCTCTTCCCTGTCAACATTCTGCATTTCTAACTACATTTGTCTAATTTTTCAGCAACCCGATACTGAAATCGACGACAGCGAAGACTCCTTTAGTGAATCCCCTGGAAAAAGACCGGTTGAACGACAGGTAGCATTTTTCTCAATTCCACACAATATTGTTTGACAATTGAATTAAAAGAGACCAAATCTCTAATGCTGATGATTCCGTCGATTTCTTCAGGAGCAAGGTTCTGATACATCTTGGGACCGTTCTGCTAATGTAAATTTATCATCTCCAAGAGTCACTTCCAAAAAGCAGCTGGAGAAATGTGTGGACAGAGCTCAGGGGCAAAAAAGAGTCGATAAACCTTCAGCTTCTAAGGGAGTAAGTGAAAAACACGGGTTGGTCATTCCTCGGACCAGGCGCATGGAGACTCATTTCTTCAACATGGGGAAAACAGTGGGTGAGGCGGGTCCCAGACCCATTCCAATTGATTCAGGATCCGAAATTTAGTGGAAAATGATACCCCACACGCCCAGGTACCGGAAATCTCGAAAACGCATATTCAAATGCTGCAAATTCTTACACACGGGTTGGTTATTCCTCGGACCAGGCGCAAGAAGACTCATTTCTTCAACATGGGGGAAATGGGGAAAACAATGGATGCGGCGGGTCCCGGACCCATTCCAATCGATTCAGGATCCAAAATTTAGTGGAAAATGATACCCCACACGCCCAGGTACCAGAAATCCCGAAAACACATATTCAAAATGGGTAATATATACCCAATTTGACCCATAACTTCTTCTAGTGGGTGCCAATCGTTCTGCGACCCATTTTATTGGATTCAGCGTCCACAATTTAGTGGAAAATAATACCCCACTCGCCCAGATCGCCCAAAATCTCGAAAATCCATTTTTCAAAAAACACATTTTGACCCCTACCCCGCACAAATTTGGTCCGATCGGGCTGAAAAGTTTGGAGGACCGTCCTAGGCCGGAAACAGACCCCTAACCCAAATTTCAGATTTTTAGAAAATTTTCTACTACCTAAAACGACGCGTACGGCGGACGGACATTGACATTTTTTTATCTAGACACCTTGAAACGTCCAAAAAAAATTTTTGAGCCGAATCGGAGAGGTTGACCTTTTGCATGAAAACATAGGTTGATTATTTAAGGAATAACCAACCAAAAGTAACATGGGGATGACAAGAGGTGTACCAATATATCAGTGACTGCCTATTGTGCCTAATGACTGTACCTATCCAACTGCTTTAGGATTTATAAAATATACATTTTTGATAGTGAGTAATGCTGCACATTATGTATTGATTCCAGGCTCGTGCAAACAAGGAAAACGTGAAAAATTCTCCTGCTGCAAAAAGCAAAAACAAAATAACCCATAAGAAGTCCCCATCGAGTCAGCATCCAACCTCCAATTATCAGGTTGGTTTATCATGAGATATTGTGATTACATTATGAATATAGAAACTGAACCCAGAAGCAGAACATGGGCGGTGTAGTACCTTGAAACTCGGAACAAATGTGCTGCATCGTGCTGTACTCAATACGCCTCGGAAAAGCTCAAAGAGCCACACATCCAGCTGTTTTCCAAAGAGGAAGCTTACATTAAGAGATGTGGGATTAGTATTATGATTCGTGTCACAATCACTTGACTTCCTCAGACCAAAATCTTCTTTCCTGAATTCCCGAAATGACTCAAAATATTGTTTATTATAACTTTCATCACTACAACACAATACACATTATTCGTTATATAAATTACAGTTAGTTTTCTTCTTTGGTAAACAAAAAATTAATCTCAACACTCCATTGTGGAAATACACTCGTGTGAAGTAACAGTAGTTATCCGCATCCCACTCTGATGGTGTTCTGTTCTATTTCTTCAGCAACCTGACAGTGAAGGCGACGAAAGCGAAGACTCCTTTATTGAGGCGCCTCGAAAAAGACCAGTTGTACATCAGGTATATATTTTTCTGATTACCTTCGAAGGCATACTACTCTGTGAATGTTGAAATCAAACAAGATCAACTCACTAATCCTGATGATTCCGTCGATTTCTTCAGGATCAAGGTTCTGATACGTCTTGGGACTGTTCTACTTCTGCTCAAGTCAATTCGTCATCTCCAAAAGTCACTTCTAAAAAGCAGATAAATAAATGTGTGGACAGAGCTCAGGGGCAAAAAAGAGTCGATAAACCATCAGCGTCTAAGGAAGTAAGTGAAAAACGCTGCGAATTCTTCCACAGTGGTTGATTATTCCTTGGAGCGAGAGTATGGGGAAACCATGATTTTGGGCTGACAAGTTTCAAGGACTAAAGCCGGAATGAAGTCCCTGACCAAAATTTCAGATTTTTGTATAAAAACGTCCACTACCGTAAAGGGCTTGGACGGCAAAATACACATTTTGATTGAGTGTGATGGTGCACGTTACTTATTGATTCCAGGCGCGTACTAACAAGAAGATTCAGCAGAATTCGACGACTGCCAAAAATGAGAAAAATCCTCCGGCTGCAAAAACCAAAAACAAACAAGTCCAAAAGAAGGCCCCACCCAGTCAACATCCAACTTCCACCAAGCAGGTTGGTTGGTCATGTTCGTAATGAAACTATACTGTTGTTCGTCTCATAATGTTGTTGGCACGACAAAATGCTCTCGGGCCTGCCACTTCCAGGAAATCTGTATGAATGCGTGTCAATGGACATTCGCAGAACCTCAGCTAATAGACTTTCGTGAGTATTCGGGTGTCAGAGTTAACCCGCAAGTGGTTTTCTGTTGCAGTCAGATGAGGAAAATCACCGTCCGGCACAAGATGGACTATTCAGCAGCCCTGGCCTAGGAGACGACGAGGGTATGGCTCTGCACGATGTTGCATTGTTTCAAATCTGTTCTCACATTCATGGTAGTATTTTGAAGACAAATAAGAGCGGTTTAACAGATAATTTCGCATGTTTCAGATTATTTCAGTTCTGGCCATCAGTTGGGTGGGCGGAGTGACGATGGGTTCAATGCGGGTGGAAGAAGTGTAAGTCGTTCATGGCCTCTTGACTCATAGTTATTTCCCGCTTGCAATTATGGTAGAGACAAGACTTAATCGTAATTTAGATACACTTGAGTAGAACCTGGTTTTGCTCATCCCGTCTCTAGTTCTGTTGAATCCCCACGTCAAATCATTTCGTGTTCCTATTTATTCATTTTAATTTTTTTTTTCAGATGACGCCTAATGCCCTGTTAAAGAGCTGCGGTCTGAGAAATGTACCAACCGGTCGTTTCACTCCTCCTCTGCAGTCGATGCAACATTTATTCAATAGCGGAGGCCGAAACAAAAGAATTCCCTCCGCCCTCAGCTCGCCCAGTTCTTCAGTTCTGAACTCGTAAGTGGGACCTACCTGAAAAATCAACTCACGTTGAGTTGATATCGTTCTTATCGAGATAATACACCCTTGTATTCGTCTAACAAACAATGTTCTCCCCAAACGTTCAGTTCGATGCTTGAAGATTTGTAATTCAAGTGTCTTTTGCCCGCCGTCCGAGATAAAATACCTCTTGAATACTTCAAAGAAACTGAAATTTTACGTGTTAACTCCATTTTGGCTGTAATTGTTCCTAATTCATCTGACAAAGGATTCATGGGGTATTTGAGGGTCTAGGCGTTCGGTGTATCATCACTTCGAATGTAATCTATTGAGATGGATCCTACAATAATATAATAATCTATTGGAGAATGAGGGAAATTAATGACTATTGGTCTTCAATATGGTTCATTGTTTCAATTTATTCAATTCTTCAAATACTACGACAATTGTTATACAGGAGAGATTTTATGTCCTCGGTCACCCAATTGACGTCAAGTTTCTATGAAAATTAGCCATTCGTTTTTTATATCAACGAAATAGGCCCGAGGATGGTGGAAGGATAACAGAAATGCGAACGGAGCGCAAAGCACCGATGTCAAGATGGTCTGGTTGGTGGGAAAAGTAGGGTTTCCATAGGAAATTCCTTTTTATTTGCTCATCAACAGCGGTCAGGTCAATTATAGCCAGGCACCATCGTGATCATCCATCATGCTTTGTCGGGATGATTTGGTGTATTTTTCTATTTCCACCGGGTTGATGATGTATTGCTCGAAAGAGCTGTCGACGGCCTTTTTTCCTTTCTTCTTTCCCCCGTGCAGGAACGTCAGTGCTGGTGAGGATAGATTTGATGGGACCTTTCGTTTCTTTTTGCGCCTTGCTAAAGACATTAATGTTGAATGTGGCAAGAATTCGCCCGCGTTTGTGGTCCCTTTACTCCAAGAGGTATGAGTAAACAAAGTTTCGATCAGACGAATGTTTCATTAGTGGCTGGAACATTCTCTGCCCTATTGAAATCTCGTGAGTAGACACAAGTAAAGGTAAAGGGTTCGATATCTCAGGAAGCCAAGGCTAAGCAGGATTGAGCTTATTGCCTGGTTAAATGGAAAGAACTGGACAGCTTCAAGTTGATACATCACCGCGGCGGGCGCATACAGAAAGTACCTCATTGAACAATTTAATTATTTCTAGCGACCCAAGTTACCATCTTTAGTTACCAAGCCCAAGTAGAAAGCGCTGTTGTTTCAAATACTCGTCAACCATGTATGTGTAAACCTTTGTATGTTAAGTGAGAATTGTGATAGCTTAAAGATATAAATTATGAAAGAACCTGTTTTTTTGCAGTTACTAAATTTAAGATTAGTATTAGGAAACGGACAATGTTTGCATTAAAAAAAAAAAAAAAAAAAAAAAAAATTGAAACCCGTGGCAGACGGTGTAACTATTGCCACTAAGTGATGTTGTTGCATAAATTATTTTCAAGTGTGATGCATGATTGAGCTGAAATAAACATCTTCATTCATTCATTCAAGTAAAGGATAGGGGAGAAAAAACATTCTTCGATTGATAAAAATATAATATGTATAATTATTCTAGTATTATTCATTATATTTGTCCATGACATCGTCGTATAGTTATGCTCTTCTTTATCTTCAGTTCCAGGAAAAACCCCGTAGTAAAGCGAATGACGAAAAATGTTACCGAGGCATCGAAGAAACGACCAAACAAGAAAGCTCCTGGTCCAAGTGCGACAAACGAATTGGATTCAAATCCGGAATATGCTGACATCATGAATGCTTTCAGAAATACGAATAACAATGTTCCAACTCCTTCAATTATCAAGAAGCATTTCCGGCCAGTGTCTGGCAGCAGCGACGATGAGGATCCAGATGAAAGTCAAGTATATTAAGCAAAAGAAGATGGAATCTGTTCAGGATTGAGGTCGGTCATTTGAAGATGTGCAACTATCTGCTATCCTTTCGAATGTCAAATCCATACTGATGCCTGTCAGCGGATTTCAGCTTTATAACTTCATTAACTTGATTGAGAGCAGAGGTGTTGGTAAAATCACGGGCACCTCTCTTCGATGCCTTATTCGATTTTTTTATATTTTAAATCATTAGCCTTTAAAAAGAGTTGAGGGCTCATTTCTTCGTCATTGAAAGGGCTCTGAGTCTTAGTAAATAAATGAACATATATTTTTACAATTTTCGCGTTTTTATCAATTTTGTCGCCTTCCAGCGACCCAAACTTGGGGTAAATCCTGCACTCCAAGTATAGAGTCCCTGATAAATTAACGAACGGAGATAGCCGACCCTATTACTTACCCGAATCAATCTGGTCACCTTTTGTATTGTCAATTTCCTCCATTTTATTTTTATCCGTTATACCTAAATGTATTCCCATTTTATTCCTGTATTTATGTTGGTATTTTTATTCATTCCGTGTATTCTCACCTCAAACATTGATATTTTTGTAAATTAACCTGAAGATTGGAACTTACCAGTTCTACTTGTTAATGGTTATGTTAGGTTTAGAAGGCGTCAAGTCCCCCAATCCAAGATCATATTGGGGACATGTAGATGTCCGTGCCAATAGGAGGATGCTTCTCCCTTATCATAGTTTGTTTTACTGTTTCAATTTATTAGTTTTCCTTTCCACCGATGGTTGAAACATTTTGTGTTGCAGGTGGGGTTCGCTCCACTGAATTGACTCTGGTAGTTGAGGCATAGAAATCTTTCTCATTAATTAAAATTTGTTGTCGTTGAAAGCAGAATTTCAATTTACCTCTGATCCGGCTTTTACTTAATTACGTTATTCAATGCCAAATGATTATGACTGATATCGAGCGCTTGAACTTGAAAATTTCAAGAATGAAGGCTTTTGCTGTCTTCATCAGGTCTCTATCAAGTTATTAAAACATGATTGGTGCAGTTTAGGGGAATGAGTTACCCCTGCAACAACCAAAGAATCAGAAATGGGTAAATATAAATAAAACTACAGTGAGCTATAAATAAAACTACACTGACCTACGAAACTTACCTAAATTTAGCTCTGAAGTAGGTAATCTCTATCTGATGAACCACGGAACGTGATAGGATGTCTCAAAGAGGATAACTCGGTGTATGAGGCCTCACCATCCACTAAGTTTTGGCAATTTGTCAAAATGGATATTTTCCCCAACTATTGGAATGAAATCTCACTGTTTTCCCCCTAATCTTGCTATAAAGAATCATAAACTATTGTGGAAGAATTCGCAGTCTTTTTGATCTAGACATGAAACACGAACGGTCAAATTTTGCGGCTAATCGGAGAGGTTGACCTCTGGCATGAAGAAATAGAAATAGGTGGATTATTCAAGGAATAAAATTATTTCCACAAATGTTGAAGGAAATCCGAAGTTCCTCGTATGGCAAGTGGCAAAAGATCAGCAGCAAGATAGCAAATATGAAGAAACCAACTATGGCCATTATGTCATCTCAACCATGGAAGAAGGAGGCCTCCTTTTTTCATGTCTCAACATGGTAAAGATGTGATAGGAGGTTCCAAAATATCATTAACCACTCCAAAATAACTCAGCAGAAAGGATACCGAAGCCAATGTAGGATCTTTTTTAGCGATTGGGCTCTGAGTGGACATTACGTGGAACAATTATTTCTAACTCCACAGACATTTTTCTAGAACTGTTATTACCGCAACGTGTCTGATCTCTGATCTTCAATTTATTAAGCAAACCGCTTCCTACATCCGTGTACACAATCCTGTTTTGTTTGTAGGACGGCAATGTCGAAATTCTGGCCGCCGAATCCATAAAATTGAAACTAAACTACCACAGTACTTTCTATCTTGGATAGAGAAGAAGAAGAGTTTGTTGCACATGAAGCGCGTATTGTCATCTCCTCCGATAACGATAAATAAAAAATGTGGATTGTTGTGTTCGTGTGAATAACAATGTTACTACTGCTCGAATTATAGAATTGTGCAGATGTTCGAGGCTGTTTTGTGACCTTTCGTGAACGTGAAAGACTTGTATTGTCCGCGTTGCTCGTCACCGGGTGGCAGAGCTCGTTATCCCGATATTCGTCTTGTTTTCATCAGTTCTCTTGAATACCCACCGGTAAATCCGCTTCTTAGCTGTAAAAGGGAATAATTATTCAGATGTAGCCCTAAATGTTCGTTATTAAGAGCGGCCGTGTGAATCGCGGAACAATTTAGGAGAATTATGGCAGAGTACGACAAGACGACTCTGGTAGTCAAACATCTACCACCTGAACTGGATGTGCCTGACCGTATAGATTTTCTTAAACATTTGGGAGCTCACTCAGTCAAATGTATCTCGTCTCAAGTAAAGAGGAGTAGCTTAGCATTCGCACGGTTTCACTCCAAGGAGAAATGCAGCGCTGTGCTTCGGAGTCTCCACCAAAAGGAAATTCTCGGCTCCCTGCTATCTGTCGAGTACGCCAAAGGGAAAAGCGCAGACGTCAACTACGGAGTGGATAATGCCGTCAAGTCCTCTGAAGTTCATGGGAGTGAAGAGACCACAACGCAGAGAAAAATAGTGGAAGCTTATTGTAAAAAATTGAACGCCTGGACCAGCAGTGCTGACTTCAGCCACCCACCTCCTGCTCACCTTCGCTATCAGTACCCTCCACCGAGCGAGTCTGTATTACGTAATATCTGTAAAGTTTTGGCTCGCGTGCCTAAATTCTACACCCAAGTGCTCCATTTGATGAACAAAATGAATCTACCATGCCCGTTTTCTGAGTCTTTTGATGTCGAATCAGATCTGGTGTCAGACGGATTCCTAGAGCCTGTCAAGTTTGAAGTAGTGGAGAAAAAATCTGATAGTGAATCAGAAATAGATAGCGATGACGAGCTTAAACGGGAATTTCCAGTCATTGTCTCTCGGAAACGACAAATCGCCTCTGTGAAGAAGCCTACCAAAATATCGAAAATCGTGCTGCCTAAACCGTCCCATAAGCCTCACGTAATGCCTGAAGAGGTGTTCGAAACGACCAGAGTTCAAGCTCCCAAGAAAATCGAACTAAAAGTGTCCTCCGATCTAAATCTTGTACCTGACGCGCCTCAACTTACAGAAGCAACTGACAGTTTCGGCATTTTAGAGGCCAAACCCTCCGAACTCATCAAGGTGAAAACCAGAATGAAAACGAAGAACATGCCCACAACGTGACGAGCGTGATATCCTCAGAAGAACTGGAAATGAACCGAATACCCCCAAAGGACTTTCATCTTTTGCCTGTCTTCAAAAACTACCAACCTGGATCACCTACTTGCCGACTTTACATTAAAAATTTGTCGAAATCCGTATCCACGGCTGATTTGGAGTTCATTTTCAACCGGTATCGGGTGGACGAAAGTGGCGACCAGACGAACTTGTTCGATATCCGTTTGATGCAGGAAGGTCGAATGAAGGGCCAGGCTTTCGTCTCGTTACAGAGCGTTGAGCTGGCGGAAAAGGCTGTGAAGGAAACGAACGGGTATATTTTCAAGGGAAAAGCCATGGTGGTTCAATTCGCCCGGTCGAACAAACCCAAATAACGCCTTTTAATATTTCCTGACGTTGCAGACCTTCAGTTTTGGGACGTCGGTTTCTCCAAGACTGCAAGCATTCTGCTACTTCATTGTACATTCAATATGTCGATGAACTCATCTTCTATAAACTCGACACAGAACCACTGGATATTTTCAACCTACCTGATTTTTAATTTTTTTATACTTGTACGAAAAATAGCAGATAAATTAATATTACTAAGTAATTCAAAAATTGCGTTTATTTTATTCATGAATGCAGGAAATGTCAACTTGACGCCCAATGGGTCCCATCAGATTCAGCGATTTGCAAAATTTGTCTTCTAACATTGGTTTGAAAGTAGGTAGTGTCCGCGGCTGTGCACTGTATCAATCGCCTAACATATGGTAATGGCTGGGAAGCCCTCCAACTGCTGAGTGGAACGAACAAGGTTGTCCTCACATGGGTCCCGGGCCACTCAGGGGTTGAGGGTAACGACCGAGCTGACGCTCTGGCTAGGCGTGGTTCGGGGACTGCCTTTACGGGACCTGAACCATGCCTAGGAATCTCCCGCACCCTACTATCGGGATGGGTGGCAAACTGGGTTCGCTCCCAGCACCAGAAGCGCTGGGAGCGGACGCCGCGGCAAGAGCACGGTCATATTATGATGACTGGTCCTAACAAAGGTAGGGCCACGAGATGCCTAAACCTTAATAGAGCTTCCCTGAGACTCACCGTTGGCTTATTTACAGGACACGGGGACTTCAGGAGGCATCTCTGCAGAATTGGGGTGCGCAATGGTACCCCTGACTGCAGATTCTGTGGCGAGGACGAGGAGACAGCGTCTCACATCGTCTTCAACTGTCCTGCCCTGGAACACAGGCGTTTCAGAACCTTCGGGACTTTGGACCGAGGGGACTTCCTTAACCAGGAGAACCTGGTCGGAGCTCTGCTGGACCTAGTCGGGAACACGGAGCTTCGGCCAAGATGAGCTCCGGGGGCTAGCACAATGGGCCACTAGGTCTAGGTGCGGGGGGCGGGCACGATGATGGACGTCCCCTCTACCCCTGTGTAATTAATCTAATCTAATCTAAAACATATGGTACATACTTTCAAACACCACTGGAAGATTCTTGAGTGAAGAACCCTAATATTGTACAGCATATTACATAATACAGCACTACATTAACCTGTTAGGGGTGGTGGGGAAATTTAATTAAGCTGAAACTGCTCAGCACTTTGGTATACCAGCAGAGTCACTAGGATATGAGAGGAATGCCCAAATGGATGAAACTGTTAATTTGCATAAGGATCAGCAATTTTTGTCGAGAAATTCAGTATGAGGTGAAAACAGAATTCAGGCACTATTCAATTTGAAGGGCTTTCGAACCAGTGTAGAATTGTTTATTTGTAGGAAAGATACATCAGTACAAAAGTATTCAGGGTACAGCGATTCATTCAATAATAAATACTTAAATGCTATCTTGAGCAAATAACGATTCATATGACCTTGAAGTACGCATAGCCATGTAATACATTAGCGTCTATTGGTCAGGTGTGCGTCGAATAAAGTGAGCGTGTTTCAAGTGAATAGTATGTGTGAACACTTACAATTATTCTTGGAGTATTGGATAAATTGATTACTCGATGCAAAAGTAGGCCTCAGATGAATGATAGAATTTAGTGAAGAGGAGGCTCTTGTTGTTGCAGCCTGCCAAGCCGATCTTTGGATCAGACCTCCTTTGTATAAATTGAAACTGGTGGGGAAGCAAGGATGAGACATCATTTTCTATCAGTGTTTTCCAATGTCTGAGAAACAGCTTTCTTGTTAATCAGTGATTTTCCCTGATGAGCAATATCCACAACATACTTCCCAGATGGAAAGGCTCGGCTATCGTATTGGACCTGCTAAGACCATTTTCTCAAGTATATATGTAACCATGATGCGGTAGTTGCATGAAATCTGATAGCGTCATAGGAGGGTTGAGCGAATCTTGAAAGAGGGAGTCTCTCCGAGGCATCACGAGTTGGGGTTTGAGTAGGTGGTGAGGAGTGCACCAGGAGTCCCTACTAGAAGCAGATTCACTGAGGGACCAAGGGTCGTATTCTAGAGAGTCGGGAGCCATCGTTTGCTCTTCATTTCTTGCCCTGTAACAGGAATTTGTTGCACAACATGAGAGAGAGGCGTTGACGAGGAGGGAAATGCTCATTTTTCCAGGTTTGATATTAAATAATTTATTAATATGCCAAGCCTTTAGAGAACCACTTTTTGCAAATATTGTTTGGCGCCATTTTCTGCAGGATTCCAAACAAGTTAAGCACACTTGCTGCAGATGAGGGTGAGGGCCCATTGGGCTTAAAATCAAGTATAAAAAATGAAAGGTTGCCACAACAATGCAATGAGTAGGAGTAAGAGCCAAAACCCTGTAAAAACTAATATTGGTTGGTTATTCCTCGAATAATCAACCTATGTTTTCATGATATTGGTCAACCTCTCCGATTTGGCTCAAAATTTTTTTCTGGACGTTTCATGATGTCCTGATCAAAAAAGGTCGATGTCCGTCCGCCGTCCGTGTTCCGCGCCGTTTTTGGTAGTAGACAATTTTCTAAAAATCCGAAATTTGGGTCAGGGGTCTGTTCCCGGCCGAGACGGATCCTCGAAACTTTTCAGCCCGATCAGACCAAATTTGGGGGGGTAGGGGTCAAAATGTGTTCTTTGAAAAATGGATTTTCGAGATTTTGGGCGATCTAGGCGAGTAGGGTGTCATTTTCCACTAAATTTTGGACGCTGAATCCAATGAAACGGGTCGCAGAACGATTGGCACTCACTGGAGGAAGTAATGGGTCAAATTGGGTATTTATTACCCACTTTGATTATGTGTTTTCGGGATTTCTGCTACCTAGGCGTGTGGGGTATAGTTTTCCACTAAATTTTGGACGCTAAATCCAATAAAATGGGTCCCAGAACGATTGGAACCCACTGGAAGAAGTTATGGGTCAAATTGGGTATTTATTACCCATTTTGAATATGTGTTTTCGGTATTTCTGCTACCTAGGCGTGTGGGGTATAGTTTTCCACTAAATTTTGGACGCTGAATCCAATGAAACGGGTCCCAGAACGATCGGCACCCACTGGAAGAAGTTATGGGTCAAATTGGGTATTTATTACCCATTTTGAATATGTGTTTTCGGGATTTCTGCTACCTAGGCGTCTGGGGTATAGTTTTCCACTAAATTTTGGACGCTGAATTCAATGATCTGTGTCCTAGAACGATTGGCACCCACCGGAAGAAGTTATGGGTCAAAATGGGTATGTATCCACCCATTTTGTATGTGTCAGGATTTCTGGTGCCTAGGCGTGTGGGGTATCATATTTCACTAAATTTTGGACCCTGAATCGATTGGAATGGGCCTGGGACCCGCCACACCCACTGTTTCCCCCATTCGAGGAATAACCACTCCGTGTGTAAGAATTTGCAGATTTTTTTCAGCTTATGCTTCATATTCTTAACGCTTATTTCAAAACGCATTTAAGGTATGAAGTAATCTTCTGGATTTAATCTTAAAAATCTCAATCCGTGACTCTAAAAATGAGCAGTTTTTTAAAAATCTTGAAGATAGTGCTTTTTTTCAGAATCAAGCACTAAAATTTAGCCGAGCTTTCATTGTTGAATAATCATCATTATCACCCGTCATTTCGTTCAAGAACTTGAATTGGCGGCTTCCCACAAGAATGTCAAGTCTTCACTTGAGCATGATTCTCGTTAAATCCACCGCTGAAGCTCCTGTTTGTGCACCGTTTTTGCAATAGGTACACTATTTTTCCTAGAGTTATTTCGAAAGTAATTGTGATTTCTCATTATTTGTCACCAAAAATCTATTCTCTCGTGAATAGTTCCTGCATCGTGTCGCAAACCCAATCTTTTTTTAAACATACTTCAGAACTGTTGCATCTAAGGAGTCCTCGTATGTACTGAAGAAGTTGGATGCTGTAATGCTGTCTGCTGCATGGTGAGCACTCTCGGCTTTCAGTAATGAAAGGTGCGGTCGTGGTATGTCGTAGTCTGGGTCTTCACCCTTCTCTTGCGCTCGTCGGTTCCTCCTTTTCCTTTCCTCCTACGTAATAATTCATAGGCAACAAATCATTTGAAAAAAAAATGGCACTGCAACGCCAATCCAGGTCACTGTTTGCCTGCTGAACTTACAAAAAGCTCCAACGTATTCTGATAGAGGGTGTGGCTGGGTGAGAGTGGTTGATGATTTAGGTCACAAATTTTGTTGAGCATTTCGTTAATTTCATCATGTCGCCTCCCAAGTTCAGAACCACTTTCACAGAATAGTCTCTTTAGTCCTGGATCCGTATCTTGGAAGAGAACATCTTGCGCAATGTGCCTGCACTTGTCTGTTTTCCTAGGGAGAGTTGGAGGATCCTTACTTCTCAACTCCTCTTTGCCTGGAATACCGAGAAATAACGTATCGATAAGTAGATCAGAATTAGTTCAGAAAATCCTAACTTAAACTTCCTCGATGTCTAGGTATGCTGTAGTATGAGTAATAAATGAAGAAGAGAATGCAACAATAAAAGTACTCACTGCTTCTAATAACATCTTTACAATGGTAGCCATGGATTGGCTGGTTATTTGTGGGCACATCATGCCAAGGGGAAGTGCTTCTCGTACTTCTGCTGCTGTTTGACACAACAACCCCACTTTCCTTGTCGTAATTGCTACCGTTATGTCGGGACCTTTTCTTATATCGCGGGGGTAAATGCGGGCCACTCTCAGACTCCTCTGATTCTGGATGACAAATAACAGAAAACATTATTAAAAGCTGCACATGCGGATGAGTACGACTCGTTCCTCCTAGACGGAGCCAATCAACCTCAAAATCGAAATCCAACACCAACCTGTGGTAGGGTTGATGTTGTCATAGTCTGGCGGGGGCTCAGGGTGTGGTGTCTTGAAATCCAACTCCAAATTCATTCCACTCAAATCACTTATGATTTCCTGTGAAAAGAAATTATGCATTGTGGTGTCAATTTGTTCTGATACATTCTGCCTCTGAGGCGGTGAGAATACTACTTACCAAGTCAGAATCGGGTCCTTGCATTTCTGGGTAAAGACGACGACGATTTGACTCAAACGTGTCATATCCACTGCGTCTGCTTCCCAGCTCCCATTTGGTCTCCCGCTTCCACACGAGTTTTTTCAAAAAACTGAGCGAGCGCTTCCTTACTGACAAACGCCTCTCTCCAGCTCTGAAACTGAATTCAACGTAAATCGACTAAACACGAGGCGGCTTTTGGTGGAAATTGGCGGTAGTTTGACCAATCTATAATAATAATAGCCACGGCGAAAATGAAGCAAAGGTGGTTCAAGTTGTAGGCGAAGGTACTCAACAAAGTAGTAATTTCTGGGTTTGAACAATATTACCATTTACCTGTAACGTGGAACTCTTCTGGCAAGTAACATATCCTTACACCCCCCCCCCCCCCCTTTTTTTGCTTCTTGATTTATTGCACTTTTTCAACTCTTGAATAATAAAGTAAAAACATGTACGAAAATTCGTCATTAATTTAGTTTTGAATAATTGCATTTAACATAAAAAAGTACGTACCTACCTACTTTCATGCACAAACATGTTTTGTAGAATAGAGAATCATGCTTCTTAAGATCAGGTAAGGACATTGCACCTATGATAAATCCTCAAATCCAAAAGAACAAAAAATATACCAAGTTATCAGTTTGGATTCCAACGAAGGCTAATACTGAGCAGGCCCTGGTAAGTACGTTCGACTATTTCCCATGATGTACTTAACTCAAGCAGCACACACACATAGTTGGAAGGCTTACAATTTATACCAAGAAAGCAATGACCAGGATAAGCTGACCTCCTCGATTTTGTACCTCACTGTTAGGATCTTTCAAATCATGCAGCTCAACAGATGTTCCGAGTTTTAGATTACGTGTGCTACCTCAGCATATGCCACCGCGGTTCTAGTCTGCCACTTGGAGTCACAAGTGGTGAAGCAACCTTCCGAATTGACCAATCAGCAGCAGCAGTAAAAATTAACCAACCAAGTTTACTGGAAGGCGATCAAAACTGCCTATTCAAAATAAATCAACCATCTATCGTGAAGCCAGTAGGGACATATGGTTTTTAGCTAAGTACTGCCAGTAATAGGGTGGCCGGGAAATGCCTTCCATGATTTCCACACCCTGATAATGCCCAAAGCTCAAATGGAGACTGGAAGAAGAGTTACTTTAGAGAGGAACTCGAACGATGGCATATCGTCGTGGAAGTAGTCAAGCAGCTTGAGTAGAAAGAGCCAACAACAGCCGGCTATCTACAAGGTACCCGTTTTGATCCTACTATATAGTAGTATGTTAGATGGAAATACAGTTACTTATCAGCTTGAGGCCTGGTAAATCTTACGAATAAATCACACAAATTTCAAAAAAAGTGTTATATTGGTCAGGTCGCTTGTGACGTTCGCATTATTTAGTTCGTGCTCTGATTCATAGATTGTTTTGGCTTTGAAACTATTATGGTTAGGGTGTCATCATGTTTCGACCCATCTGATAATAATGTACGTGGTGTGTAAATGTAGGTATTTTCAACAAGTAAATACACACTCCTTCCGCTATTCACTCTTGTAACCACTGCACGGCTATGATCGTAATTGACGGAAGACCCCAAGATATCAAAATACGTACTCTTTACAATGATCGGGGTAGCAGTTTCTGACGCCATGAATATTCTATAGAACTGGGGAGTTCTCGTGACCGTTGCTGTAAGTTTTGTTGAGATTGTGGTTTCAAAGAGGAGTAACAAAATCACAAAATAATTTTCAGTGAACTATTGTATATTTTAGTTTTTTAAATTTTAATTTATGTGCCAAGACAATATAGTGACAAATAAAGTTATGCATATAAATATCGCAGATCCATTCAAGGAATGAATAAATTTAAATTGACCTAGCACTGGAATTCTAAAGCTATCGGGCAGATAAACATGAATATTACTTCCCAGAAGGACAATAATATGAAAACAATTTGAGCTTAAGTTGAAATTTATTTATTTTCAATTCACAATTGATCATATTATGATCAAAGAATTTAAGTTAAATTGTTGAGAAATTTGTGAACTGGGGTGACTTCCGTTTCATACGATGGTAACTGGCGAGTGGTTTCAAGAATTTTGTTGTGTATTAGTACACGAACTAAGGGCGTGTTTGTGTGATTGGATTAGATGTTTTATCTGCTAATTTTTTTAGAGTACACACCGACCTACATTCCACACGTTACTATTCGGGTTTTCTCTGGGGCTACGCTTTGCTGATGGTAGTTTGGAAAGAGTTAGTGTAAAATTAAAGAAGTATATGGGTGAGAGAGAAATTTCTCGACACCGTATTCTGTGTGCACAAGTTTTGATGAGAAACCCAAGCTCTCAGATAACCTTGACCGTTCCAATTGCCATCGCTGACGACTTCTTAAGTTTGACCTAGAAGAGTGAGGCATCTTTCATGAAGATGAAGACGAGTAAATAAGATATATTTTCGAATTGAGAAAATACCTTATACACAGAACTTCCTGACAACTTACATTATTATTTTTGGGAAAACTTCCCTTAATCAAAGACGGATTCATCACCGCGTTTTATAAAAAATATTATACTTCAACCTATTTTCATTCATACAGCGAGCTCGAGATGTCGTGTATTTAAGATCTAGAGATCCGCCTTAAATCCGGACATACTTAAAGCGTCGTCGAAAATGAAATGAAAAGGTTGGTACCATGCGCACCTGGTAAGTTGTGACACAATTTTGTCAATCGTGAGATCTTCAAAGAAAAAATTGAAATGACCGGTAAGGGCATCCTGGAAAATTCCTTCTTTTTCCTCCCCGACCGTGCTCTCCTCCTCAACATCAGGCTAGGATGTCACCTGAGCCAAATATGGAGGATTAAACGAAGGATTAACACACTAGTCAAATTCTACGTAAACAACCGCACGTTACTCAATCACCAATTATCCATCACCCCAGTTCACATACTACAACTGAATGTTGGCGTTAAGCGATAGATTTAGTTTCAACCCAGTACCTGGTGTCACCAGCTCGGGAGAACTTGCGAAGGATGGAATTGGAGCGGCGCTTGGTGTGTGGAATGGGGAGAGGTATCGGCGCTCGACGTTTCTCACGAATCAGCTCTTGGAGGAGAGCGAAGTCGTAGCTGTTAGAGAGCTCCTCACCGTATACCTGGACACCAGTAGAGGCAAAGTTTTTCAATTAGGTGAAGGAGACCTCTTCTATTTTGAAGGATAATCAACAATAAGTTGATGGACGAACGCTTCCAGAAATTAAAATAGTATGTATGCCGTAATCAACAATGAATAGAAACCCACGCCCGCTCCCCTTAAAAGCCAAATGAAATCCATAATGGTGAAATCAGATGAAAGGGATTTGCATACGAGATAACAGTCAATTTCTTCACATTTCCTAATGTTTAGGATTATGGAGCAAGGAGTGCTGACACAGCACCCTTTGGGAGAATCAGGTGAGTTGACTCGGTCCCTAGGCTTCCACAAGGCAGCTCTGGAAATCTGCCTGAACTGTTCCTAGCTAAAATGAAGTTCTTTATACTAATTACCTCTTGACGGAGGAATGAACTATTTCTAGAAATATATCTCAACTCACCTCTCGGCGGCGATTTCTGTTGGACATGGACAGATCCGTGTCGCTGCGTACGACGCCTCTTCGTTGGAGAGGCACCAAATTCTGAGTTGGCCGCCTCCCCCTGTTGCCCATCTCCAATGTCGCAGAACCTTGTTTCTCGTTCACGTTCTTCACTCTCGAAGAACCTAGAAAAACATCATCTTAGAAAGATTTCCAACTGAGCGGAATTTCGTCATTTTTCTAACTACTTGTCGTACGGTCGAAACTTACGGCCAGCAAAAGTGTCGTACGTGTGGTGGCCTGTTCCGGTAGTATCCTGTTGCTTGATCCGCTGCTCCGATCTGAACTGTCGATGACTGTTGAGAATCCTTTCCCTTGACATCGTCATCAGGCAATCACTGTCAGATCGGTTGATTTTCGCTCCTAGCCGTCTTCCCTGCGATATCAATCGCGAATCAATTTGAATTGTAAGTGAACGTTTATAGTTGTCTAAAAACTACCGCACGCCAGAGAATGGCCTCACTTCTCTCCTATTGGTGTTATATTTGTCTTCACTGTCTTTGAGACTTTCGTAGACGTTTTCCGAATAACGATTGACTTCATCTTCTACCGACACGCTACGTCGCAGCACGTTTGAGTCGTTGGGTTTGAGCTCTTTGAACTTCCCAGGGATAGAGGTGTCGCTGATGGCAATCTTACTGAATTTCCGTGATATCCTCTCAACTTTGAGGTCCTATAAATGAAATTTAAAATGATAAGTTTGGTCACATCTGCCGCGATGATGTATAGTCGCGTAAATTAGTTAACTCACCTTATTAACGTAATCCTGGGTGGAACTATGGACGCTGCCTCTCCTGGAATCCAAACGGGTGTCTGGCTGCCTCATTGGCAACGTTCCATACAATGGATATGGGGACGTTTTGACGTACAGCGGTGAGGACGTTGATGTACTTGTGTGAGTGAGGGTGTTGGAGTGGCCATGAGAGCTGCTTACATGTGCCAGAGTATTCGAGTGCCCTGGGATCAACGATCGTTTGGCGTGCGGCGCGTATGAGACGACCTCGGAATCCTGGTGGCCACATCCAAGCGTAATTTGTTCGTCTGTCAGTACTTTTTATTCGAGTTGATAGTTCAAACAGATGCTTACCGGAGTTGAATATCGAAAGTGGTGAAATGGTTTGGTGCAGCACGGATTATGGCCTGGATTGGGCAGACACATAGCATCCATCAACGCCTGAAGCCAGACATCATGTTCGGACCTGTTCAGTGCCCGCTAGAATACAATTAAACATAACGCATGAGCAATCAGATGTATTCCATGACCTCTACCTTTTCACAGGCCCCCATCATCCATGCAAAGGTGGGCTCATACCAATGAGACGGTGTGGGATCTCGTGGATACTATGATCTCGAGGGACGCTCCAGGGAGGACGCTTGCCGCCAGACCCATGTTCACAGTCCCTCTGCACGGCGACAGGCTGAGGTATTCCAGCTGACTCTTGTAGTAGGTGAGCAGTCGTCCTTCCAACACAAACCACAGCTTCTTCCAACGACTCACTACCTTCTGAGGAGAGAAAAAAGGGGTTGGTACTGTGCAAACGAGGACACGAACTACCTGTACTTCATAAATTAGCACAACGCTTTTCGATTTGTTTTTCGAGAGTGAGCAGGCGGTTAGGCGATCGATCGCACTATTATTCCCTTTACATCATTTAAACACATTGTTGAGAAGTTTCATGACAAACGATATTATTGTAAATAAAATTTAGTAATTGAGATTCTAATTCGTTTTCCCTGATATGTAAATAAAAGGAAATAAACTTAATGCTCCATTCATCTTATTTGATATTTGATCTTTTGACCAGTATAATGTTGTAAGCATAAGGGTTCAATACTACTTTTCACCACCCTACCAAAAAGCACGGCGGTTGGACAGTGACTCTTTATGTTGAAGCTTGTACACATGCGGCCTACCACCCTACCCAACCGTGTACAGTATGACTTCTGAAAACAAACTACTTACCATTTTACTTCTCTTCTCAAGGTAACCCGCCATCTTCACGGGGGCCCTCTTTTCGGATGGGGGAATCATGACGTTTTTCTTGCTCACGTCATACTGAAACAGGGATAATTAAGGATAAATAGGTACTCTTCATAATATAGCAAACGGACAAAATAGTTCCAACTGCCTTTGAAAAATACCGGATACCAATTCAATGAAGGATACCATCACAGGGTGTCTCGTAATATGAAGAACCTAAGTATCATACATTTGTTTGGTACCTTTTCGCATGTCAAATGGCACTTCATCAGTTTTCCAATCAACCTCCTCTTCATCCTGCTTTGTTTTTCTGTACTTTGAGTTTTCTTAACTTTGTGTTCGTTTTCAAAAATAAAATAAAATAAATATAACTTCGTAGAATCCCAACACGGCGTGAGGCAGCAGAATTAAGCTCAATATTTGAAGGTGGGCAAGTGAGAGAAACCTTGCAGAACCTGAAGACCGAAATAAATCGTAAAGCCTCAAAGGAAAAATACGGCTGAGTTGAACCCCACCCAGATGTCACAATAAGTTGGGACAATCCAATTTTGTAAAAGGAATTTGTCGGACTGAGTAGAGTAAAAAACCGCACGGACTAGGCAGGGTCTGTTCAGCTGAGTCAGCTGGTCGATGCCCTTTGCCGTCAGGAATAAAATGGATTCATTTTGTTATCACTAAGTGCGAGCATTATTTAAAAAAAAAGACAGGAGTGAGCTAACAGCTTAATTTTTCTCGTACTCCCTACATTCATTATATAAAATTTGACACTAAACCGAATTCGAATTGGAACCAAAATATATAAAATAATATTTTAAAATTGAGTAATTAAAAGGAAAATGATCCATTCTTCTAAATTATCATCATACTATGGACTCCTGCGCTTTCTCGAACGGGATACACCTAGAATAATGAATCATAGTGGAATAATTTCCAACATTTTGCTTACATAGGTTGAACTCCTTAATCGAATTCGCCCCTTTGACGATCCTCTCAAACATCCTCAAATTATCGTACAATAGAAAACCGTTTCGCTCCTTCCCACAGGCAGGAGAAAGTTTTCTACGTAATCTCAAACAAGATGAGACTGATAAATCCAGGATTCGAATTTTCTGTATTATAAATATATATTTTATTGATGAAAATGTTCATAAATATACTAATTCAATGTCTAGGAGAAAGCAGAGAGGAATTTTCACGTGTATGAATTTTCATGTTCCGTTTATTCGGCCACGGGACAGCGATCACGGACCCACAGCCTCCGTACCATCTACTTCAGGTGAAAACACAATTAGAAGAAGTTTTTCTAATTGGGTGCGTGGCCGACCAGGTAATTGCCCAGGTGCCGTTGAACTCGGGACTCGCTCTAATAGGCTCACAATACTACGTTTCATCGAAATTATACCATTTTACACCTTTTCACAAAGAGAGGTAGTCAATTTCAATGTATTAAATACGAGTATAACCTTACAGTTTTACGTGGTACTCGACTGCAGATAGTCATTTGTAAAGTCGTCGAGGCAGCGTCTCAAACATCTTTTAATCATGGACGGCCGCTCACAACAAAAATAGGCAAAAATCTGCAAATTCTTACACATGGGTTGGTTATTTCTCGAACCAGGCGCATGGAGACTAATTTGAACCTCGGACCAGGCGCATGGAGATTCATTTCTTCAACATGGGGAAAATGGGGGACACAGTGGGTATGGCGGGTCCCAGACCCATTGGGCACCAGAAATCCGACACAATTCATGGGAAAAATACATTTACCTATACTTCTGGTGGGTGCAATCATTCTGACCCACCCATGATGGTCCAAGATTAGTGAAAATATCCCCACACGCCTAAGTACCAGAAAATCCCGAAAACACACATATTCAAAATGTGTAATTATCCCAATATGTACCATGATTTCTTCCAGTGGGATGCCAATCGTTCTGGGATACATTTCATGGATTCAGCGTCAAAATTTAGTGGAAACCGATACCCTACTTGCCTAGATCGCCCAAATTCTCGAAAATCCATTTTTCAAAAAACACATTTTGACCCCTACCCCGCCCAAATTTGGTCCGACCGGGCTGAAAAGTTTCGAGGACCGTCCTAGACCAGAAAAAGACCCCTGACCCAAATTTCAGATTTTTAGAAAATTTTCTACTACCGAAAACGGCGCGGACAGTGGACGGCGGACGGACATGAAACGTCCAAAAAAAATTTTTGAGCCGAATAGGAGAGGTTGACCTTTTGCATGGAAACATAGGTTGATTACTCGAAGAGTAACCAACCAAAACTGGAAAAGAACTAACCATTTTGGAAAAGAGTACCTATTTAATTTTTGATACCATTTGTCCCGTTTTATTGCAATCGGATATTCTTTATGAATGTCTTATGATTTCATTAAATGCCTACAATTTTAACATTTTTCTTTTTAAAAAACTCTTCTTCGACATAATGGACCGAAACGACGAATATACGCCAAAAAGCGACGAAAATATGCCAAATTTGGCAATTTAGGGAAAATACGCCTATAATTCTTGACGGGCAGAGATCTCACCGCTATTTGAGCTATTTAATTCAACTGAACAATGCTATTCTAGTACCCATAACAACGTCCAACAGCCACCTTCATGTTTAATATTAGGAAAATAATCGAAAAATTCAATGTATTTTGAATATGTAACTTATCCCTGCGGTATCTCGAGGTCTACAACATCACCATATTATTACCCAACTCAAATAAAAAGTCATTAAAAAAAAGTTATAAAAAGTCATTTCCCTTTTAGAGGCACAATAACTCTTTTTTCAAAATACACCCCATACACCAGCGTTAAACCTTGAAAACATGATGCGTATTCAAATTTTGAGAGAATATTCACAAAACTTGAGTGCTGGGAATGTTTACTAAACAAATAAAAGTTTGTTACAAACATTACTCGAAATTAGTTCGTTGTCGGATATGCGGTGATTTATCGATTAGAACGGCTTCAATTTCAGTAAAATTTGAGTTAAAGTAAAAAATTTGGCCTAAATTGATGGAAAAATATATTATATAGATACACTCCAGAAAATACGAGTATTCAGAAAATCAAATAAGTGTAAGGCTTAATGATATTCCTTATTTTTGCTTTATTCGCATTCGTATTTCACGAATATTAATTCACCCATCATTTTCCCCCCGTAAGGAATCAAGTAATTCTCATTCGAGCAAGACAAGTATTGACTGCAGTGCATAGGTTCTTACTACTACTTACTAAAGTCACAACTTGTTCACTCTCTCCGTGCGCACCTGTTGCAATTAACTCGATCCGCTCTGTTTATGTTGCGAGCTCACTTGGGTAATGAAGACTATTCTTTCTCCGTCCTTCATAACGATATAATTTTGCCTACGGTCCTGTGATTTATTTTCTAATCATCTCAATTTCTAGCACGGTGATAGTAAGACACCAGACTCCGCTGTACGTAGTTCTTGTGAAACGTCTGGTTTGAATTTGAAAAAAAGACCTTGAAAATCCTTTTATGTAGGGGGGGGGGGGGGGTGACGTAGTATTTCAATTACAGAGCCGAAGTACGAATGTAGGTACCAACGTGCATAGTTCGCGTGTGAGATTGCGACACATAGCCGAGCCGATCACGTCCATGTGAAATAGAGGCGGTGCATAGCTTCCTAATGACCTCGAGTCCTTTGTAATTAGAATGGAGGTTTCGTGAAAGCGGCAGTTTCGGAATTTCAGATTGTTGCGCCTCTCTTGACCATAAAAGTTCCTGTGACAATCACAACCACATCCATCTGGCGGCCTGGCTTCAACCAATAATATTGGTTGAAGCCAGACTATGGATTATTATGGATAGCCATATTATGGATTCAGAACAAAACTGAGTTATTATACTTGGTCCCAACATTTCTAAAAAACTAATAATTCACATCTGGGTCCGGAGCCAGTGGGAGTAAGTTAAAACATTTTTTGGAATTGAGGAAAATAGCTCGTGTCAACGCTAAATTCCTGTTGCTACATCGACCTGATGAGTTTTGTACTGATTGCCGTAGGGTGAGGGTGAAATTGTATTTAATTTTTTTGTATTAATTTGTTTTCTTTTAATATATATGTTATTTACCTTCAAGACCTGCGCACGAGACATACCTAGAATAATAAACCGTTGTGAAATAATTTTTAGCGCATTATTCAATCGAATTTGGAGAGTTCAAAAACGAGTGGCAACATTCGAATTCAAGGCTTGGACAAGACCTGGCCCAAGCATTAATCATGGTCCATTCGAGGTCTATTATGAAATATTAATCATCATCACGATAAACGTAAGAAGTAATGACTAATTTGGATTGCAAGGCGCTAGGGGTTGAGCAACTTCACGGCTCCTCGAAGGGCAGAAGGAAAATTAAGAAGGCCTTGAAGACGTGTCATCTTCATCCCGAATTGCTACAGAAGAGGCAGAAAAAACATCCACCGTCCGATGAGGGATAAGAAAGAAATGCCGACAATCCGTCGAAGCGGTAGAGATAGTCCGTCAAGGTTCAGCCACTCAGGATTTCCATGGAACTGCCTCCACGGCGGCACATCTCCGGCCGTCAGCAGAGGCAAAAAACTCCAGGGGGATCGAACCGAAATGAACTCGCTGGAAGAGGACAATAACGACAAAGGTAAATAGCAAAACCAGAAAAACTCGCCGATGCTCGAGCAGAATCACTGAAGTGCGATTAAATGTCAGAAGTCATGCTTAGTAGCTGATTACTATAAGTAATTGGTTTCGTCTTATGGCGTGGAGCAATGCCTGAGCGTGGGAAAAGTGTAGATAGAACTACTTCTAATAAATGTATGAACTATACAAGTTATGGTTTAGAAACGTTTATACAGAAACATTTCTACAGTTCTCATTACAAATACAATTAATAGAAGAGTGAAATCAGTAGAAAGAAAGTTGAAAAATCAGTGACAGCTCAAATCCCGTTTTTGAAGGGGGCTGTCACAATCTTCCTTGACTTCCTCCGGTTGACCTAAAGCTTCGAACGTAGGCTTTGATAAGAGGTAAAGATATTGAATCACTTTCCCCTACTTATCAAATAAATTTTGCCATGTTTGGTTTTGGCAGCAATTTTTTTTACATTTTAGCTATTTTGTTACTTACATGGCAAAGATTGAACACCTTCATTGAAAAGTTGACTATTTAGTAAACACTTTAATGGGGAAGGTTCCACGCTCACCTGAATGTTCTAGATGCATGGAACTAACATTTTACACCGATAAATGAGGAAGAATCAGCCTATATTTCAGCCAGTATTTGATCTACTTTCATATTTTTCAGAAGGGAAGCCACAAGCTCAACTAATTTACTATGAAAATGAATAGTAGATAATATCTATGAAAAATTGCTTCTTTTCCTCGATCTATCCATGAGAACCACGTTGGCGTGGAGAGACTTAGGGGAAGGAAGCGCTCTGTGAGAGCCTAGATTGGCAGATCTCGTAACAGAAATGTAACCATTCTCTTATATATGAGGGAGGCCCCGGCGACCCTAGGCAGTTATGAGCAGTAGAACTGCTGAAGTTAGCGTAGAGAGAACAGGAAGGGCCGTCGATATGTATTAAATTACCCACCTCCTAGACCTATGACAGAACTGCGTTTGAAGGTTTGACTTGCACAGAGCTAAAAGAATATTATACATCTGCGGAAATCCCCTATCAGACTGAAATCATGAATACATTCGTGCGGTGAGTCCCGATTAAGGAGCACCGTAAAACAACAAAAACTACTATACTTCAACGTCCCTGCATCGTTTAAAGTTGGTTAGGACTGCGAAAAGCGAATTTCAGCGCATGAAATCGCGGAGACCCAAACGTCAAGCAACAGTGGCGTAACTTGTTCTCAACCGTATCTCCGCTTGTTTTCCGTCGGTTTAACATTCTTGTCAACCTCAACAAGTCTGTTGATAAAATGATCCTTACGTACCGCGAGAGATTGTTCAGAAATCATTTTCTTACTCAATATGCCGTTTGGAGGAACTCGGGGGTATTGTTTAGTGGAGAAAGAAACGAAAGGAATGGCGCCAAGCTGCTGCAAATCGCCCTCAGCCGTTCATCAAAGCATATTAACCAATATGTTGGAATTCATATCTAAGTATCTCAAATTCATTCGTATCCCCTCTTTGAGGTACATACCTTCAATACATAAGGAAACAAAAATTAAGGGAGAAACCATTTCTTTTTGATAAGTAGGCACCCATTTTGACCCATATCCTCGTTCAACGTGTAGAATTATACGTACGTCCTTAATTCCTCGAATTTATAACATCGAAATCCCATTTTGATCCACTCCCAGCCACCTCCGATGGCCGCAACAGTTGCGGGACCCTATTACATCGATACAGCCTACAAAAGTACGCAAAAAATGATACCTCACGCGCCTAGTCTTCAAAAATCTCGAAAAACCGTTTACAAAATGTTTACTTTACCCATTTGCTGACTCCGTATGCTTTTTGTTTACTGCTGTTCATAGTTCTTTAGGACGTTGTGATTTTTGCCGAAATTCCTTTTTCAAGGTAGTGCTTTTAAAAATTACGTAACAAATTATTATGGCACTTGAGCTGGAACAATTGAGTGGTCGTTTCTTGTTTTGTACTGAACCCTGAAGAAGATATTACAGACGTCGGAAGCTCGGTGACATGACATCGTTCTGAGGGAGTAGCGTCAGTTTTCATGGTTCTGAGGTGCGAGAGGATAGGCCAGTCGATAAACAACGATTTGAAGCCATGCTACGTGATGAGTGCTGAGCAATACCCTTCTGACCTTGACAATGCGTGCCGGATGACGGACCGGAGCCAGGAACTACGGTGAAAATCGGTGTAACGATTGACATGACATGACTGGTAGTGTGTCGCCTGAAGTGCGTTTGAAATGCCATTCACTTTTGGATTTGATTTTAACAATCGGATCGATTGGGTATATTGAGCCCAATCATAAGTTTTAAAGATATTCCAAATACTCATTGAAAAGTATTTTGAAAGAGATTTGAATTCACTTGATAACATTACTATCTAGATGTCAGTAGACGATTTATTGTTTCAAGCTCGGGTGGAGAAAGCGATTTTTTTTATTTCAACTCTCAAGTTCAACACATAAAAGGTGACATGTCTCCTCTCCGCAAGACTGACCGGTTCTCGAGACCAGCGACAGGTACGACCGAGCAATAAAGCGAAATCAACTAGGGAAGGTATACCTCTATCTACGCCTGCAAAACCTACCTAAGAACTATCAATTCCACGTAACCGTTACCACCTAACAATACCAACTGAAGCGCAGGCCACGTCCAAAACCTGAACAATACCTGGTCAAATTTCCGACCTGTCACAGAGCTAATTATTTAGGATTTTGAAGAACGTAATGTTTCAAGGAAAATCCACTTCAGGAGGTAAATTTAGTTTGTATCCCCTTCTCGAGAAACTCAGATTTTAGGAGTTCAGTTCAAGCATTTTTAATTACCGAACAATCTGATCATATTTTGACATCGAAGCCAATGGCGACGGTGGGGGCAAAGGCGACAAAAAATCGGCACAATTCATTTATTTTGTTGTTGACTGTAATGTGAAGAAGAAAAATTAAGTTTTTGGTCATTTCAGATTAATTTAATTTATTTGCATTACAGTAGTAACTTTTTAAATTTCGAACGGATTTTCGTAAGATTTTTAGGGATGCAGGTGAGGGCCCATACAAGAATCATCAGGCAATCGGAAAATTTATGTATAAAAAAATATGTGTAAAGGTATGGGGAAATTTTTCGTTTTTGGTAAATTTCAGGGAACACACTGAACGTGCTCCAATAGAAATTCGCTTGGAACCATGCCGAACCAGAAACATGTTACTACATTACCTCGAATTCGATCTCCTTGAGCCGGAGTCGATTGGTTGTAACAGGTTTTTTATAACCCCCGCGTTGTAATGATATTTATATATTTTAAAGATATAAAGTATCAACGATACAAAAAGTAATGGATGGAGGGGAGGGGGGGGGGCAAACCCGGCTGACGGACAACTAGTCAAAGGCACATGCTTCTTTCTATGTTTTGTAATTGGTGTGCTTCATTACATTTTTAAAAAGCTTTCTCTACCCATTTCTCTCCCAACATACTTTTGAGAGAAATATGATCAAAACAATCAATATGAATGAGCAATGAGCAATATGAAATGTTTTTTGTGCAAAACATTTGTTGTGTTTTGGTGTGTGTGTTTCATTAAGCAAATTTGAATCCTGATGAAAAATATTGTTCAACCCAAACTACTCTTCACACATACACATACCTAATTGCCTAAATCAACAAAACTCAATTCTTCTACGAGTTTGGCGATTTCGTTTCTACATGATACATTCATTGGTTCTGTTGATTACTTTATTCTATATTTGAATTGAATTGTATCTCAATCGTGGGAAGCGACCCGTTTTGGCGAAGTGGAGAAAGTACAGCCTGATATTTACTATGGAGGGAACCTTCCATCCCTTCGAAACGTTTTGGTCTTGCGGGTCACTGCATACCTTAGTACCTGATATTTAGAACTAACAAAACTGTTCCCAAGCACACGAAGAGGAGTGTAAAAATCTGCAAATTCTTACACACGGGTTGGTTATTCCTCGAATGGGGGAAACAGTAGGTGTGGCGGGTCCCAGACCCATTCCAATCGATTCAGGGTCCAAAATTTAGTGGAATATGATACCCCCACGCCTAGGCACCAGAAATCCTGACATACAAAATGGGTGGATACATACCCATTTTGACCCATGACTTCTTCCGGTGGTTGCCAATCGTTCTGGGACCCATTTTATTGGATTTAGCGTCCAAACTTTAGTGGAAAACTATACCCCACACGCCTAGGTAGCAGAAATCCCGAGAACACATATTCAAAATGGGTAATAAATACCCAATTTGACCCATTACTTCTTCCAGTGGGTGCCGATCGTTCTGGGACCCGTTTCAGTGGATTCAGCGTCCAAACTTTAGTGGAAAACTATTCCCACACGCCTAGGTAGCAGAAATCCCGAAAACACATATTCAAAATGGGTAATAAATACCCAATTTGACCCATTACCTCTTCCAGTGGGTGCCAATCGTTCTGGAACCCGTTTCATTCGATTCAGCGTCCAAAATTTAGTGAAAAATGACACCCTACTCGCCTAGATCGCCCAAAATCTCGAAAATCCATTTTTCAAAAAACACATTTTGACCCCTACCCCCCCTCCCCCCAAATTTGGTCCGATCGGGCTTAAAAGTTTCGAGGACCCGTCTCGGCTGGGAACAGACCCCTGACCCAAATTTCAGATTTTTAGAAAATTTTCTACTACCAAAAACGACGCGGACGATGGACGGCGTACGGCGTACGCCGTACGACGGACGGACATCGACCTTTTTTGAACAGGACATCATGAAACGTCCAGAAAAAAATTTTGAGCCGAATCGGAGAGGTTGAAAACCAAGGTTTCATCATGAAAACATAGGTTGATTATTCAAGGAATAACCAACCAAAACCGTGACTTGATGGCTAGGAATCAGCGAGAGCAAAGTCCAACGTCAATAGCTAGAATTCTGAGGGATAGTAAGAGGAATTCTGTGTTTTGAGGTGCCATTCTTTAATAATTTACTCGATTTGGCCCAGTAGTTGAACCTGACTTGGCTCAACAATATTTAATTCAATTTTTTTTATAGGTTTTTGAGTAGTAGGTGAGCTTTCAAAAGTAGTTACGAAGTTGTTAAGGCAAGAAAATCCATATTTTTATCGTCACATTTTCCGGTAGAACGTCATACCCGTACATCTATACTTTTTCGAATGATTATTTACCACCTGAAAAAACTTAGTAGGTATCAACCACAATATGTACTAGGTAATACCGAATCCTCATCACAAGTAATAGCATAAGACATGTTCAGAGTATGGAATGAAATTTGCAGACTCCAAAGAATAGATAGGGTTGTGCTTGTGCGAGTTCAAGTGAATAAATTTGTGCTATTCAATGCAATGCTCGAATGTGCAACGGGAATATTTATAGCTGTACCTTCCATGAAGGCTTGAAAATCAGGAGTGTGGCACAACAATCCATTTTGAACAAAACAAACAACCGACATCAGTATAGGTACATCATACATCAAAACGTGACCACGCAATATAAATTAACCGCTGTCATACAATGGGTAATTTATTTTCGAACATTTAAGCGTTCACGTGATAAGTTTGCAGCGTAGGTGGGAATATAAATTTGACGATGCTACTCACGAGGAAGCGGGTGGAGACTGCCAGGAGTTGCCACTGGATGGAATCACCTGGAACACTGACTGGCCTCGTGGCCCAGCTTCCCCCGCCCCCAGGTCGCAAGGCCCTCGAGGAGCAGAAGGGGTTCTCGGACGCTCGGGGTGGCGATGAGGGGTCTGGTGTTGGTCACAACCCCATGAGGGGGTTCGATCTGACTATTTGCATCTAAATGCATCCTGGGATCATAATAACGGCTCATCGTCAGGAAAAAAACGCTACAAATTAGGTATTCCACAATATTGTCGATCATTCCCAGGAGCAAGAGTATGGGGGAAAACAGTGAGTGTGGAGTGTCCTCATTCTAAACAATTCAGCGTCCAGCATTCAGCGAAAAAATTATACTCCACATGCTCAGTTCCCAAAAAATCTTGAAAATCGAGTTTCAATAACACTTTTCCACCCACACCACCCTCAAATTTGAGCCGATTGGGATGAAAAGTTTGGAGGACCAACTCAAGCAGGAATGAGGTCCATGACTTAAATTCCGATTTCTCTGGCATGATTACATAGGTTGACTATTTAAAAGGAATAATCAACCAAAAGTACGCCTACCGGAGGAACAATACTATAAAATATCGACGAAATGTAGACGTAAGAAAATAATTGTTGCTTTCGTGGCTGCTTAGGAAGTAGCAATAGTTTTTTAAATTTATATTTCAGAATACAAAACTGAAATTTCGACTATCGTTATGCGTTTCAGAATCCCGAACAAATTGGGTTTTGAGCCCACCAATTCATATTTCCTTCCGCCTCAATGGAGATCCGATTCCAACCAAATTTTCAGGAACCCACACGGGTTAGATGCTCCCTTTCAGCTGCCGATAAGGGATCACCCTGACAATTTGGAAACTATTCTATTGTAATCAAAACAGCGGTACGCTCTGGGCATACGCAAACGCGATTTTTTTTTTTGTTGCTGTGCGAATTGAACGTAAACGTTCAGCTCAATGGTCCAGAATAAATTTTGCTACCTCAATCATTTATTGCCTGATGCTGAACCGAATGACTCTACTTTTCTAAAAGTTGAATTTACACGTTTTCAAAGTCTTAAGGAAGCTCATCTCCCACACATAGGCAGTGAATTTGTTTTATTTTGATCACAAGGTGTTGGTGGGTACGTACTTATCATCCACCAGGGAGATGAATACATGTTTGGAATACTCCAATATATACTTAAAAACGAAAAAACTTGATATACGCTTACTGAGAATTTTCTAAAAGGCAATCGTGATAAAGATAGGTAAAAGGTAGAGTGAACAGAGAGGAAACGGAAGAAGTTGCGGCTAGGAGTAATAGTAAGGTATAGTGAAAGATGAAACAATACAAAAAAGCGAAAGATAATCGTATAGGATCAGTCAGGCTAGCACATTTCGATTTGGATACATAATTTTGCTTCGTAGTGAAAATAGTAGGAAAATGGGGGAAGAGAATAGCCACTGTCCGTGGATAAGCCTTTCACTCCTTCAGTGTCTCCCCTTCCCGCTCCAAATGCGAATTTCCCAGAACGGCATAGGCCTCATTTTCTTGGCTTTGTTGGTTGACATCGGGTATAAGTAGTACAAGCGGCCTTACAGATACAATGCCACAAATGAAAAGCGTGGAGGTTCCTTAATAGGGTATCAGCATAGGGTTAATAACCCGAAATTAGGAACAAGGAGCGTGGCAAGGGGCGAGATAATTTTGGAAAACTGGTAAATTTGGGGTACTTAATAAAGAACAACTTACTCGTACATACAAAGCTTTACATTCATTTATTCAACTCGGTTGGGAATTTCTTTGCACAAATTGGTTGTAATTTACGTTCTTACTACCTATGACTGCAATAAGGTAAAATATAAACCATAACAAGCATCATCGCACGGAGTAAAGACGGACGCATATTTACGAATAGATAAAACTAGGCTCTTCACAAAATTCAATTTCTTTATAAAAATTCGAAAATTTCGAAGAAGAAAGAAACTGAAATACTACAACCGCAATAAAGGGCTGAATTCATTTTTACGCATTGATTCTATGCGAGGAAATTCCTCTTCGGCGGAGTTATAATGGATCGCCACTTTCACGTTGGGGTGCAATCAGACCGTGTCTCCTCTTGATAATTGTCGGACCTCACCGATAATGTTGTAATTACGCTGGGCCCGTGTGTTTACTATCAGCCTACGTGACATTTAAGTAGGCAGATCCAAGTCAAGGCGTGATTTTTATTATTCCGTTTTTAATTTCTCGGTCGTTTAGTTTGAAAGTTATCTACTTTTTTTACTGATACACTACTACGAATAATCTTGAGGTTTTTTTCCGCCCTACTCGCTCACAGAGCCACGAAATTAATCAACTCGGTTTAGTGAAGATACCTACTTCCTCGCTCTACTGGTTCCTCCATCCCCGGATGAATATTTGGTGAAGCCCCTTTGGACGTTCTGATTCCATTGCACATTTTCTAATCCCAGAGTCAATTTCTCATGTAGAGCGCACATAAGACTGGATACGTATTTCCGCATTTGATGCCCAACCACTGTGTTAGTAGTCTCCTACGAAAATTGAGAGGTGTAGCCTTCATTAGAAATAAAAAACGGTTAAACACAAACAACCGCAAATAGGCTTTAATGATTTCATTAAAATTCTAACGCGAACGCCATTTAAGCATAAAATGACAAACCAATGGTAATAGTGACATAATCCGTTACAACACAGATTTGTAACAAATAGTTCCAGAGTAAACGGGGGTGTCCCGCCAATAAATACTAGTTGTTTTTGATAACAACACAATTGATATTTAATAAGTACCTAGATAACAAATAGGCACTAAAACTATCATTGCACAGCCATAGTTTTCCTTGAAGCCCGTAAAAGTATCGTGGACATGAGCGCATTCAATTTTAATGTAATGGAAAATCTACTGGTCAGCTATTAGGAGTACAGAGGAATAGTAAGAACCACTATCAATTTAACGCAGAATATCTTTTTCCGAGGGATATTTGGTTCGAGAACGCCACTTGTCTCGTGATACTTGCTCTGGCCGCACTCTGTCACTTTTATAGCCGACGCCTAAAAACCAATTGTACAAAAACACATTCGTCAGACACAAGCGATCAGCAAATACATGTAAGGAGCGAAAAGGCTCTGGAAAACACCTTTTGAATCGTCACCATCAAAGGTTGCAATCTGTGACTACGTGAGAACGTATGAGCAGTATTGCTTTCATGAAGGAACCAATGACAGAACGATAACTCTCATCGCTCTTTCGAAATATTGCCAAATAAAAGTTGACAGTGTTGATGGGGATTCTTGACTAGATAGATCAGACTCAACTTGACAAAACACTTCGAAATTCCTGTAGACACTTGAAAGGCTTTCACAAGCAAGTCCTTATTCATACTCAACTGTTGATTATATGCACAAAAAACGACACTGAGCTCAGGTCCAGGATTTACGAATTCTACAGGCTTCAAGCGTAAGTATCTGGCTGGTCAATAATGTGGTATCGTCTTTAAGAAGGCAATCAATGTAATGACGGAGCTTCACTTTTAGCTACATCTTCTGCCTCATCATCTGGTTTCTTTTGTATGAATAGAAGAGGAGTCATGCCCAAGATGCAACCAATCGTTACGCCAATCACCCTGCCCTATTAACACAAAACAAAATGTGTACAGAAGATGCCAGAAAACTTATTAAGGAAGTCACTGCATCCAATCATTGAAATATGGGACAACGAAGCTATTGATTTGAGGCTAAGATCCAACAAACTCACCAAATTTGAAGCTATGCGAGATGCTCTAAGATCAAGCTGAATTGGAGACAAAGGTGGTGGTTTCAGACCAATTTTGGAAGCTGCAAGCTCAACGTAGTATGCAGAACCAATGCCGACAATGTCAGAGAAAGTGTTACCAAGAGCTGCTGCTGCCATTGTTGTAATTACAATCACTGAACTCATGGTTGCTTCAATGTAATCGCCCTGAAAACAAAACATTGTTCATCTTGTTGTGTGGATAAATCTCTCTTCATGTACACAATCTCAACTCAGCATGACAGACAAGAGTTACAAGGAAAACTAACGTAACTACAGCACTTAGACAAAGGACACTGATATTAGAAATTCTAAAGCCAAATAGAATTTTTTCAAAAATAAGGTCTTGGCCTGCATGGTCAAGAACATGGCTATACTTGATACTTGAATCAAATGCTTCAGAAGACTCAAAGAAATTCCAATGAAATTCAGCACACATTTTTGAAAATATTCAGGAAAAATAATTTAAGAACTTCTGCGAATAACATTAACCTATTTCTCAGGCTCCTCATCTACACACAAATTTTTAAAGCTGACATTTTCACCCCCTAAGAACAAGTAGAAATACCCTCAAAAAGTCAAAGCATAGCTCAAAGATCAAGGAGAAATTGCCTACATCATTCCAACGATGATGATGAAAGCAACCAATTTGACTATGATGATTCTGGCCGTCAGTACTTTATACCTGAGATGTTATTATGTGTGTGTGAGGTGTTATGATGTTATTATCATCTAGAAATAGAAAAAAATGGAATGACATGTTCCTTGGACTCTATAACTCATTATTAACTTCTGTTCCACAAAATATCCCTACTTTTGAAACTATGACCATTCAGACAAGAACCCCTAATTTTTGCATTAAAAATCTACCGGAAAACCGATCATTTATCATCGAATGCTTCATTATCAACTCAGCGGAGGTTTTGATCAGCCGGATTTGATTTATGGATTGCTGTGTTGAGTAACAGAACTAGAATGAACATATGCTACAGTTCCTACAAAACAGGCACACACATACAGTGTATGTAAATTGGTCAACCAAATTGAGCAGTAATACATTCTTTCGAGTAATTCTATTGAGAAATTATCATGGCGCGTGGTTGAGGGTGGAAAGAAAAAGTTACCACGGGTATATGTCATGGTTTCATTTCATTCAATGCTCTGAGTCACAACAAAAATATTTGTTTTATAAGCAATCAGAGTGGGTACTATAGATTTTTCTTGCAAGGTCGTGAAAGAATAAAGTAGGATACATATAATTTTAGAGAAACAAAGTGAACACCACATTCCACCTGCCAATCAAATGACTTGTGCATGCCTATTTCAGGTTGTAAGGAACTAACATGCAGGAAGTAACTGAATGACGTTGACTTACACATATTAACATAATGCAATTGTCCAAGAATCCAAAGCCCACAAATGGCACGGCATTGACGAGTGCAACTAGAATCAATAAATTTCTGCGTTTACACTCAGGACAGCAGTTGCCATGCATGGAAATCCAGGGTTAGCAATCATCAATCCACCGCAGACACGCGGGAACTGCGATTTGCGGCGGAAAGACTGCCGAAATCTTTATTATCTTACTTATTATTTTACTGGTACAAATACCGTGATAATAAAATACCACGGCACTTTCATGCTTAATCGGAATCACTTGACCAATAATTTTTGTGGAGTTTCATCCCATTATAGCGGGATGGCTTTTTCTCGGAATTCTTATTAGAAATTGACCAATTTAATTACAGCAATTTACCGTTAATCTACAATTACAATACAAAACAATTCGTACGTTTTCCAAAATGATTGAACCTCTTCCCAATACAATTAAAAGTCAAAAGGGTATAATGAAAATTGAACTATAGAAATTGTGCATTTCGTACTTCATTTATAAATCCGTAGATTGATAATCACGCGTTCGTTATACACTGCACTTCCTAATTTGTGACTCAACTGTTTCGAAAATTCCAGAGGTTAAATTGTTTTGGGAAATGGTATACTTGATTTGGGGAAAAGCACGAAATGTATGGCATGAAAATGGAAATTATGGCAAAAAGGTTGACTCATTTGGTGAAAGGTTTTAAATCAACATGGAAAAGATTATATAAGCAAATCCTATTAACCAGATTCTTCCATTAAAACAACTCGTTCTACAACATTGCTAGTCACAAAAAACATTTGACACCCTCACCAGTTTTTCTTTTAGGGAGATCTTAAACGCTCAAAACGATCAAGTGAAAATTGTTAAATTCGAATTTGAGATTCAAGTAACAGGGAGATGAGTGGAGCGTAGTTGAGATAGAATGGGGAAATGTAACCACACAGGCTGAAGTGGGGATGTCAGATGCCAAACAAATGCAAATGGATGTGTTGGAGGGGTGAACTGCGTTTGCAAAGGTCAAGGTATTATCTCGTATAGGTACTGCATGCAAGATGGTGGACGAAAGACAGAGCCATTTATCTAATCGCTCTGGGAAGTGCTATTCGACAAAATGGCTCTGCTAAATTATGGCGATTTTAGGGAACTTTTTTTTTCAATCTCATGTTGGGGTAAACCCAAGCCACGTATATACTTGATATGTTCAGGAATAGAAAGATGGTAATGGGGTTACTGACGGTAGATCGGTTCAGTATCGAAAAAGAAGTAAAGCTAATCGAGAAATTCTCAACTATTGTCTGCGTCCCACCAGTTCAACAGGTGAGATCGCCTAAAGAATTGAAGCTCTTGCTTTGAATCCATTCTACGAAGTTTTCCAGTGGTACTCACATACCCTATAATTGCAGCAAAAAGGGACGATTGCTGAAGAGGGAGGCAGAGGTGAATGACCATGGTAAAGAGGCGGGAGTGAGTCCAATGAGATTATGCACGCTCTTCATCTAAATGAACGACATAATGACAAACATACATAATTAAAATCGAAATTATAATCACCTTGGAAAAGTTGCGGAGTGGTAGGTCTCGGTATCGTCTCAGCTATTAACAAACAATTCAAGGAAATGGCTTACAAAATTATAATTTCAGTTTAAATAAGCGTGAAGTCAATATACACGTGCAAACGCGCAAGCATAACATTACTTGCGATTCAATAATTAAATAAATAGAAGCGGTTGATTCAATAGTTGTATAATGATCAATGGTACTGATTACTTACGGTTGCTTGCTGTTTTTTAATACGACAGCATGAAAAAGGATATTACGGTTAATTTCACACAAAATTAAGAACCAGATCGTTGAAGAAGCGGGCGTCATCGCAAATCGTGCAACAGAAACACCATGCACTCAATTTCACCATAAATTCCCCTGTTCTCTTTCCCAAATACGGGACTGCGGTTCGTTGTTGCACTCTTAAATGTACAAAATCAACATCGCTTTTCGAAAAAACGCTGCAAATTCTTCCCCAATGGTTGGGTATTGGTTATTCCCCATTGTTTATTCCCTGGAGCGGGAGTATGGGGAAAACAGTGAATGTGGAGCGTCCTGGACTTATCCTAATCGATTAAGCAACCAATATGTAGTGGAAAATGATACCACAAATGATACATGCCTAGTTCCCAAAAAGTCCCTAACACCATACTTTAAAAAAAATACACCTTCAACCCTCATTTTACCCTTCCCAAATTTGGTTGGATCGGGTTGAAATATTTTGAGAAAACTAGCGTTGGAGAGAGGTGACAACATTTTCAGATTTTTACAACATTTTCTACCACCAAAAACGGCTTGGGCGGACATAAAACGTACACTGTCAAATCGGAAAGGTTGACCCTCCATGACCTCGGGCATGATTACATAGGTTGATTATTCAAGGAGTAAGCAACCAAAAGGGTCTCTACCTGACGGATTGCGTTCTGGAGAAAAAATGTCTGAAACGCGATGACCCCTGTACAATGAGTGCTAGTTCATGAGAAATTCAATTTTGCATGAGTAGGCACCCATTCGACACGAAAATCAATTATTCAAATGTCGGCTCAAACCCAACAGGCAGCGGACGTCAACGCCCCAGCCTACCGTGTTCTTTTTGAGGTTATTTTCAATTTTCTTGATACTCTTCGTTCACAAATGGACATTTTCTTTCTTCTTTTGTACATGTCGGCACATTGGAAGCCAAACAGAAAAAAGTTCCCCTGGCTCCGGAGGCAAGATGTGACGGAGAGGGCGGTACGAGCACATCAAGGTATTTTGGTATGTTACGCGGCTTTGAAAGCGGTGGCACGTAAAGGACAGCCAAGTTTCAGTCCCACATCCCCGAATAAGGAGTCGAAACACAAACGGATAGAATGAGAGTGATATCCCACGTCACCAGGGTCGAGCAATAGGGTAAGAGTAGCAAACCACAAAGATTATCAAGCACCTGAGATTACACTGTTCATCTCCCTCCCCTCCCCAAACCGTCCAACCATTACTCAACCACCCCAACGCGTTTGCAATTGTTCATTTTTTTCCAAATTTCGTGGAGAAAAGCTTAGCTTACCATACTTTTTCAGAAGCCAATCTTCAGGAACTGGGCAATAGGAGCCGGTTGGGTCGACGTCACCGAGGTTTGCAACGCCAGCGGGTCTTCCGAACTTGGAACGCCACCTGAATGCCGCCAACTGACCTGAGCAAAGAGAAGAAATTAAATTACTCGAGCTCTAATGATTCGTTTTCCTTCAGTGGGAACCCCGGCCTCAGGCGGCCTGTACAGTCCGCCTCAACTGAAGGCCTCGACCCGTCCACACGCTCCGTCGGCCGGAGAGGTTGGCCTCAACGTGTGTACCCGGCCTAAGAATGAACACAGGACAAGGGCCGCCGAAAGTAAATAAAACGTTACCGTTTATCAACTCACCTTTGTACTCTGCTTTCCTCAATTGTGACTCAAACTCTTTGAGAGATGACGACAGGTTGTTCCGTTCATCTTCTGTCAATTTCAGGATGAGAGATTTGGCTCGCTCCTTGGTCAAAGTCGGCGCGCACGCAGACGCTTCCTGCGAGCTACAAGCCCTGATCGGTGGTCGGCTAAACGATGTGGACAACAATTTTTCAGCCCTGTGGAACTGACGAGTAGCATCCCTGCACATTGCAATCCCACTTCGCAACATGACCAACACGGACGAATACGAATGCACGGGAAGTGAAATGTCGAGCGGTACAAGAAGCGTGCTTGAACCCTCACTTTACATCTTTACCGTGAAGAAAGATGATGAATCGCTTCTGTGAAAGTGAGGCGTCTCTGCATAACGTAGAAAACCTAGAAGTAGTTTTAGAACAAGTAAGGGAAAGTTCAGGAAATAACGTGAACAAAACAACTAAAAGCCTCAAAAGTATAGATCGACACTACCAGCAGTCAAGCTCACCTCAATTACAAAACGCAGCCGACCAAAATGTGAATATGTGCTGTGGCGAGCTCAGCTGGGAGTCCTTATGGCAACTCTTCAAGGCGAGCAGAATAGGAGCCACCTCCCAGATCGATGTGGAGAAAATTCGATCGTTTTCGCAGAATTAAACTTTATTTATAGAAGAATCGACGTTGATTAACGTAGTCTACATTCGCTGCATTTACCCCACGATCATTCTTTTCTGGAGTAAACTTTATCTTCATCGATAAGAGATAATGATAACGCCAAATCTGTAACTTCCTCTCCTTGGTTTTGTGTTGTTCGGCTTGTTGGGTACTATGGTGGCGGACACACCTCCGTAAGTGAGGACTGGCCAAATGGAAAAATTAAATTTTAAATGTATAGTCCATCACCTTGGCCTTGGATCGTAATATTTTTAAATTTATGGTGAATCATGAACGTACTACTTTCGTTCTTTAAAAAGGATTTTTATGTCTGATGAGCATGATCAGCTCAAAGAAATGGATCAGTGCCATCACATCTTTGAGTACATCGCAACCACTCGGGCGATGTATTTCCATGTGCGATTACCATAGAAACGCCATAAAGAGATACCTAGCGCAGGAAGGAAGGTAGTGCCCCATGCAGCGATCCCCGACCCTGATAAGGCAGATATACCTACTATTTTACTCTGTGGATCGGAGGAAAGAGACAAGAATTACAGAAAAGAGAGATCCTACAAGTTACCATACTCTCAGTTTCTGCGGGACACTCACAACAGGCAATGAGGAACCTTCTGTAAGGGATAGCTGACTCTCTAACTAACTAGGCGAATTACAAAATAAAAATTCAAGAAAAATGGAAATCTTAGTATGACTTTATTGATGATGTTTTGAGATGAGTCCCACTTTCCCAACCTTGCCCCTAAATGGGGAATGGCCCACCGGTCTTAGAAGTACCCTAATATTAGTTTTCTCTTGATTACATGATTTCTTGAATGGTTTCTTCAGAAAGATTCACTCTTCACCGTAGATTGGATTTCGTTCAAAAGCCCAATCATACGTCAGTTTTCCTGGAGCATAGAAATTGTTTTAAACAACAATAGAAAGCGCATTAGATCGCTAAAATACCTCACATTCCCAAATCGACATTAATTCAGGCGGCTAGAAGCGGGCAACAAGGGGCAAAATAGTGGCACGATAATTGCCTCACCAAAAATCATTACCAGGACTCTATCGCCACTTTTCTTTGGACACCTCAAGTCGCGTTCATACAAATAAGTTGGTCTACTCACCACAGATATTTTACAGTAATTGGAAAATTATGGCCCTCAAAATCTGACAATAATTTCCTGGTACATTTACTATCTGAAATGCGAACTGAACAACTGTTCTGCGAGCAAAACCGCAGAGGAATCATTTGTCTCGGAGAACTTTTCAGGAAGCATGAGAGGTGGGAGTAATGATATAAACTGCAAAATACTATCAACTCGTCTATTCATTTTAATGACTTCATTAAACTTTTCAAAATCAACAAAATTTCCAACTAAACTCAGAATGATTCAGATTTGAAAAATATATTCTGTATCTCATACAGAAATATATCGAGGACTTTTCGACTTAGTATCAAATTTGTACATATCTTACACCGGATTTTTAATTCATAAGTAATTGCGTAAACGAAGATGGAGAAGTCATGTTTCGCTTGAACGAAGAGCGCACCAGCGTTTTTAATCTACTGTAATTTCAGGAACTAAGTGATGTGATTAACTGGGTTTTTGACAGAGTCAATACTTATATTGAATTTAAATAATAAATAAGCGTTGATTGAAGAGGATCATCACACTAGAAGTCTTAAAGTGACTAAAATCGAACTTTTCAAGACCGATAATCGTTCAAACGGAAATTAATTCCGTCATCGTGCAGTTAAGAAGTAAATTTGCTCACTATTAATTAGACAATGTCGATCACAAGAGTGGCTAGGCAGAGTGACAATGATAGGATAAAATGGGGAGGAATAAGGGTTGGACGTCTTAGCGATGTTAACAGCTGACTGATCGAACGATAGAAAGACGACGCCCAAACGAGGGAGAGATGAAATACTTGCCACATGCACCTGACAGACTCATCACTTGAAAGGAGGGAGCCCGAATTCTTCTGGTTTGAAATCGAGGAGTGACTTGAGGACTAGAGTGGCTTTGGTGGTCAGCTCTTTGGGTATGTAGTCTTCGGGGACCATGACGCACTGCATGCCGGCAGATGTTGCTGAAAGAACGCCATTTGGAGCGTCTTCAAAACCCAAGCACTAAAGAAAGAAGAGATTATTAGATGGGAACGAATAAAATGAGAACATGAAGGCGCAAGTTGAAGTAGCGTGATTATAGTACATTGTTTGTTATGGACGGACCAGTATTCATAGAAAATTAACTTAATATTAATTGAAAATTCAATTTTAATTATTAGATAATTTTAAGTCACAGAGAAGCCGGTCAGTACCAAGTTGATTCGTAATCGAGTCATCATGGTTTGTATGAGTAAATTCTAGCAACCACGCAGTCTAAAACGATAGCATATTTGTGCCTGCGTCTGCGTTGTAAACAGCTTATGACACCCCCCAGCCCCCCTGGCTTGTGGCTCTCAGCAGTGTTGGAGGTATGCTAAACCGCCTCTGTATTGTTGTTAACTTGTACATCCGCGATTGACAAGATGGTATATGGTAGCAGACACCTAGAGGAGGGGTTATGGGGGGCCCCAAGCGCGGAAGCCTGGTGGCCTGTTGTGCTTCTCTTAGGTGTCCCATTCCTCTAGTCCACAAACAGCCCTAGTCCCCTGATGAGGGTTGTTAGGTTGTAGACTAACTTATTGCAGGGTACGGTTCTCATTGGGGTTTGTGTCCCAAAGAGGGTGTATCTGCGGGATGTGAGTGCTGGGCACTCAAAGATTATGTGAGTTGCAGTTTCGTCTGCTTCTTCACAGAATCTGCATAGAGTTGTTGGTTGTGTTACCCCTATGCGGTTCAGATGAAAACGCAGAGGAGCGAAGCCGGTTAGCAGGCCAACTATCGCTCTTAGGTCGCCGCGTTAAGTCTGAGTAGGTCCTTGGTGAGTGATGGATGGGGTTTTGCCACCATATGCTTTACTGTGGACATGTCCCTCAATATTCCGCCATCTGTCGGTGTGTTTCTTGTACGTCCACTCCTTGATGGCAGCTCTGAAGGAGCTTTTGGGCAAACCTACAGCCGGCTCTGGGCCCACAAAGGGGGTTTTGGAGCCCCTCCTGGCCAGCTCATCGGCTTTTTTGTTGCCCTGATCGACAAAATAATCAGTCGCTGATTTGATTTAATAGCAAATCGCTTAAACTTGTTCTTCTCGCGCTTCAGTCCATTACGACTTTAATTTCGCAGCAAATGATATCACAACAGTTTATTTTCTAGGTGAATCTCGTTGGTGAGGAAAAACGAGACATTTTGGTAATCGAGGAATGCTCTTAATTAAAAAGGAAAATTTTGAATTCGTGCTTCAATAATATATCTTAGCGGTCTGTTATTATAATCCGAGATATTGGCTCTTGGTTACGTTTACTCCTGAAAAAACGATACTTCCAATGACTTTCTCGTCCACTTCGAGAAGGAGTAACCCTCGAATGCGCAGGAACGACTGCCGAATCCTAGACTGAACAGCGCGGTGAATTTTGAAATCCACTAGAGCGTAATTAATTTGTTGTCTGGCAATTGGCACCAAGCTGCAGCATTGCCAAGTAGTTTAAACTAATCCTGAAAAATGCAAGAGCCCTCCTACCTGGTACCCCTTACCTATGTGAACAATTCTGGGCAATATAATATCAGAAAGAAGGGCTGTAGATAACGATAAAACTCACTTTAGACGGGTGCGGAGAGTCGGGGAAACGTTGAGCGCATATCCTGAATATATCGGGAGCTGGTTTTCCATTGATGACTTCAGGATCAGTGCTCCCCTTGACAACGTGACTCATATGCTTAAAGAGCTCATGGTGAACAGCCGTTTTCTGGTTGTAACTCTGCTCTGAGCTGCTTGTGGCAACTGCGATCGGAACCTTGTTGTCTCTTAGGTGTTCAATCAACCTTTTAGCTCCTAAACAAAATGAATGAGCGAATGAAGGGATAGGTTCACTCGTAAGTGTAGGTATGTTAAAAATACGATAACGTACCAAGCACGCTTACGATATGTACAAGATTAGTTAATCTAGTTTGGAACTAACAGATACGCGCTCGCACCAACCGGAGTAACTCCAGAGATGTTCTTCTACTTGTGTATTTGTGGTTGTATTGAGTCAAAATATGGGAAAACAGACAAAGCTGAGGAGACAAATGATTGAAAAGTTAAAAACCGGTAGTTAGTGATCTATTAATGAAAAATTGTCAGCCTGAAGTCGAGCTGCTGTTCACTGATTGGACTACTTGACTTGCGCATATTTCGAATGTTCTCAAGCAAAATACGTAGTTAGGCCCCTTGTCCTTGATGTTTTGTCAAGTGGAAATCTTAGTGAAAAAAGAATTCTAGTAAGGTTCTAATGTGAGTAGTTAATTCCCCTCTAACCACTCACGACTACTACAGCTAAGCTTCTTTTTCAAAATTCACTTCACCTACACGCGAGCGCTTGAAGGTTAATAGCATACTTAAGATTTACTCTGTTGCGAAGGATCAAGTTCAAACCAGGTACTCATGAGCAAGTGGTTACTAACCGGGTTTTAATGGAATGTTGTCGTACACTTTGCTAAGCTCTTCTTTGGCAAGGCGAGAAAATTCATCAGCGGAGATGGGAAGTTCTAAGAGTCGGACTATTGTTTCCGCTGTGTCCTGCTCCTTCGTGCCAAGAACTTTGAGGCGAATCTCAGGCAGGTAGCTTTTGCCGAAACTTTCAATAACCCTCGTGTGAGTCGCCTTGTAAACTGTCTCGCTGTCTGAAAATAAGAAAAATAGATTAGTCCAAGTTTCAACAAGATTGTTTGTTGGCTCTGAGGAATAAACAAAAATGAAAATCTTCTCCCACTGTGGGCCATGGGTACACTTGGTGCCCAGAAGCGTTTCTCATAGGCCACGATTTCTAAGTAGACTTAACAATACTATAACGCACTGAATGGGTTGAGAATGAGTTGAGACACTGTTGATTTCAAATAAAATTAAGCGAACGATTTTTTCTATTCTCTTCTTCCTTTTCTGTGCTGTCTACGCGTAACTCGGCAATTAGGTAGTGCAAATTTCTCACCAAGCAAGAGCCCGTCGAGGTCGAAGATGACGTGAGTGACTGGCTTGAAAGAGCTCATACTTCGGACGGCGGCTGACCTACACACGGAACGACCGAGTCGGCTGATGAGGAACATGTGAGGAGTTTGCTAAGCTCTGAACAACGCGCCCGTATCTGTATCCCAACTAGTCCAAGGATGAAGATACGGACGATCACTCCCCGATACTCCCCCTTTCTTCCGAATGGGATTAAATTTGGAAATCCGACCAAAATGAATGACGCACTGCACCTCGACAAGGAGGAGCGGGGAAGTGGTGAACAGCTGTTTCTGCGCTAGGTGAAGGTTACTGGACCAAGGTTGGTTTCCAAGGAGAGAGGTACCATCATAAGTTTCATCTAGACTCAGACATCTAGAAGAAACATTACTCTATAAATAACCCTTCTCATTGTTGAACTCAAAAATAAATATACTGATTCCCATCCAAAATTTCTGAAACTCCATAGAATTACTTCTCTACCTTTACATCAGTGTACTAATTCTTCCATCTATCATATCAATGTCTTGCCCACCAAAAAATGTAAATCGAAGTTACAACGAAGAAGAAGAAGAAGATGCTTGTTTGGTTTAGTTTAGGTTTGTGATGCTGCGGTAGCGTTCAGTCTTGTCTTTATCTAATTTAGACCAAAACTTTGGATTAGAACCGATTACATTTCTTCTCAAACTTCTCATGTTACCCAGCAGGGTTCTAGGTCACAAGTGCGGGTACTCGTAACTAAAATTCAAAATGTGATCATCGAATTGTAGAAACTAGATTGAGCCTAAGCTGAGCGACTTCAAGATAGGGTATCACCACAGCCTCAGAATACCTCCTACTACGTCCAATGGCCTCAGCTAACTGAAATGAAGTTGGTAGGTATTTATGCGCTTACTTGAAACGATCATCTTCGCTTTAAATTTGTCATCATGAAACCTACTGTGTTTTCATGATACCCTTCTTACCTTTATTATGAACCGTAGTAAATTGGCGATAGGCCTGCAGCGATTTACGTCTATACCTCCCTACCTAAGAGGCCATAAATAATATGTACAAACAAACAAAAATATGCGAATCTTGCTGGAGGGTGCGAATTTTAGCTTATTTGCGACATTGATGAGGCCAATAAGACGGTTTTCGGTAGTATGGACAGCCTTGCTCCCTAAAATTGGTTCCATAGCCAAAGCTTGGAATAGGGGAATCAGAAATTATTTGAATGGGGTGAACCCACCAGTACGGTTCAAATTCAATCAAGCTGACAGAATTTAGCTTTGATTTCTTCCTAATATTGGTGGAAAAATTGAAGTGAGAGCCCAGGAATATGGGTTCGTTTTTATGGTCTTGAAAGTAGCCAGGCCTCCGTCACTAGGATAGAAATAAAGAGAGCATGATTATGAGCAATCCTCAGTCGACAAAACCTTGTTGCTAGGAGAACTGTCTTTTGTGGCACTTCGGCCTGAGTCAAATCTGGGTAACATGATCTTTGCCCAACCTCTACGCAAACACTAAGGAGTAATTACGATAAAAGGAAAGAAAAGGCATACCATCTGATGAGACATGCTGTTCCATTTGGAATCATCCTCTGCCAGAGTTGATACTGAGATTGGGCCATGCAAAAGTTGGAACTACCGGAGTAGGTAGCTGAAGCTGCAAACAGTACATTACAAATTTTTTAAAAATTAAAGTCCAGCATTTTGAGCGGAATAATATGTGTACCGTCGCCTCTAAATATCAACGTTCCAATAAATGAATAAATATATCAAGGGTACATTATTTTTGGTGGGCTAAGGTGCCTCTTACTGGCAAGCCATAACCTTCTCCTCTTGGTTTCAAATGCAGGTATTATAATGCCGTCGCCAATGAAAAGTCGAACGCTATTGTAGGTATAATTTCAATTGTTGGATCTATTCACAGACCTCCTAATCATGGATTCAACTGGGAAAACTGAATCTTCCGAGGATTTAGTGGAGATGCCTCTTTTAGTTACCATGAAAGAAGAAGAAGTAGAAAATTCTCAACTCCAACCCTTAGTGAAAGAAGAAAAACCGACAGTAAAAAGTAAGGTTCCAATGCTGTATCATTCTTATAGTATACGATCGGTGTCCTTACACAAATCTTGCATCGAAGTAGATAATGTCAAAGTAATTTCAATTTTTGGCTCAGATAAAAAGTGGCTTCATTGCGACCGATGCAAGTTCAAGACATCTAAGAGAAAGTCGTTACTTAAACATAAAATAAATGCGCACAGAAAAGAAAGTAAGTGCTGAATTTTTAATCCACTCTGGGTAGCCTTGCCTTCCTCACTCGCTGTTTCCTGTTATGGTGGCTGCTTTTCATTTTTCCCCCCATTTCCAGAAGATACTGACCAGACGTTCACTTGCGACCAGTGTGATTATAAGTCTGTGTATCGGTCTCACGTATTACGACACGCGGCCACTCATACAGGTCAGATGTCGCCAAGAACGAAAAATTTTAATAATAGAAAATCAAATTCATTCCTGAGATTTTTACTTGACGAGATCCTGTACAAAAAATTAAGAACATTTTGAGGACTACAGCTTGAATTACTAAATCGACTGTAATTTGTATGTATTTCCAGGTGAGAGTCGACATTCATGTGATGTGTGCCACAAGCAGTTTTTTGATAGATCCCAAATGTTGCGGCACCGAATGATTCACACTGGTAAGCTCACAAGGGGAAAACAGACATGATTCTCTTAATACGAGGGCTATCCAGAAAGTAGATTACGTTTTCGTCTGTGTCCGCTAGGGGCGGGGCTAGCGTGGCCATTTTGGGGTCAGTGGGGTGCAACTCAGTCAGCATCTAGCCGTGCTAGCAAGAGGTTTGTGCTGTGCTCCGTTCAGATACTGTGTGTTTGAAATGTAAGCGTTAATTGAAAATCCAAGGTGCGTGCAGTAATAAGGTTTCTGACTGCAAAAAACTGTAAGCCGATAAAATCTATCGGCAGCTTTGTGAAGTGTATGGGGACAACATTATCACTGAAGTTGGAGTGCGTCAGTGGGTCATAAGATTTAAAAATGGCCAAACCAATGTTCATGACGAAGATCGAAGTGGGTGACTGCCAAACTTGTCAAAAATGTCGATGCTGAAGTCCTTAAAAATCGAAACTTCACAATAACGGAACTTTCTTTGAGTTTTCCACAAATTTCGCGAAGTTTGTTGCACGAAATCATCAGCGAAAAGCTTGATTACCACAAGTTTTGTGCAAGATGGATTCCAAAAATCTTGACAGAGGACAAAAAAAAAAATCAGCGAATGGCTGCAGCGTTGAACTTTTTGGACGCTTACCATAAGGATGGTGACTTTACTCGATCGCACTGGTGACGAAACATGGGTGAAACACGTGAACTGTGAAACGAAATTGCAATCAATGCTGTGGGGGCACACAAGTTCTCCCCAAAAACCAGCTGCAAGAAGAGGTAACGAAGCGGCTGAATTTTTCGACTTTTGAGTACATCGCTACGATAAATGCCTTAACTTGAATGGTGCCTCTGTAGAAAAGTAGTATTTGAGTGTAGCTCTCATCTGCACATAAAATTTGTTTCCTATACTTTGTTCTTTTTTTTTTTTTTTTTTTTTTTTTTTTTTTTTTTTTTTTTTTTTTTTTTTTTTTTAAATTCCAAACGTAATCTACTTTCTGGATAGCCCTCGTAAAATGTCTTACCCATTATACCGCTTCGTTTGTTCCTTCATTGCAGGCGAGAAACCATTTGCCTGCGACGTGTGTGACTATAGAACCAGGGACAAGAATTGCTTGAAAGTTCACAAAACAATTCATACCGGTAAATGCACAAATTAAGCTACTACTTCAATTTCGTGATTCAGTTTCGTCTCGCTCCTTCCTAATTCTTTAATTTTTTTTTTAACCAAACGTTTCAGGCGAGAAGCCATTCCAGTGCCATCATTGTGGCCACCTCTCTAGAACAAAGGAATATTTACGGTCTCATATCACATACACACATGGAGGTAAACTACGGCGCGCAATTTCTGCCCGATGGGTGGTTTCCTCTCTTGCGACTATGGTTGACTGAAATCTCATTTTTTCGGCAGGTGAAAAGCCGTACGGATGCAGCGTTTGCAAATATAGAGCAGGAAGTTCTTTTGATATTAAAAAACACCAAGCCATTCATACAGGTGAGATATTTATTCAACATGTTTCCTCGAGCACTGTAGTAATATTCAAATACATATTAGTCGCAAATTATTTCTTTTCGCAGGTGAAAAACTTTTTCCTTGCCGGGTATGCAAATACAAAGCCACCACAAATGCCAATCTGGTCAGGCATATGAAGATTCACACGGGTTCGTATTAGCGTGGGCTTTGAAAGTGTTGGGGCATTGTATTTATGTATTTATAATGTAATAGGAGATTCCAGCATATTTCTCGTGATTCTGCCTTCGTTATGGAAGTATTCAACTTATCAAGTTATGGAAATGGCGACAAAATTTAAATTTCGCCAAAAACAGTGGAGAGGAGTGAGAAGATAAGATGAAGATGATGGATTATGAAGAACAACTGAATGCTAGAATCTCGCTTACTATTCATCTATGTAATCACTCGCAGTTAAAACGGAATAGTGTCGAATAAACAGATACCGTCAATGAGGCTGATGCGAAAGACGAGCCTAGGCTGGCAAAAGATTATACTATTGCTGGAGGAAGAGCAAATTTACTGTGGGTAGAATGAAAGAAACAAGTGCCCGCAGGATTTTGACTTAACCCCAGACGACAGCATAATTACGGACAAGTAGTCGTAGCAGACCATGCGCTTCAGGCTCTCGTTCCACCAAGTGATATCCCATTTATGTTACAGGCGAGAAACCTTACCATTGCAACCAGTGCGACTATAAATCGTCCGATAAGGCCAATCTAGTTCGACACAAAAGATTTCATTCAGGTGAGACCTACGATTTTTCTGCTCTCCGAGATTTCGATAAGAGATACGTCGATATAAACATTCGATTATGTCATATCATCCGTCCTGTTGCTGGTTAACCTCTGGGGGAGCCAGTAACACGACTATAGACACCATTTGAAAACACTGGTGTAATGGTAGGTTTCCAGAGGTTATATTGAGCATTGTGTTCTCACTCAGTGAGCGCGCCAGGAACTCATCGATTCAAAGTGTAAGTCAATCAAAAATGACGCCCTACACTCTTGAAAAGTTTCTAAAAATTGTGGTTGACATATTTATACATACCCTGACTCGGCTTGTGGATATTAAGCTGAAAATGAGTTAGGACAAAACCAGAGCCTGTTCGCAAAATTTTGAAGTTTGTGGGTCATTTCAAAGGCCCCGTACGGTGGACGGACCTATTAGATTTGAATGTACTCTCACTTAGAATTGTAAAAACTAAAAATCGGAAAATGATTTTGTTAGATTATTAATAAATTTATAGGAGTTTTATTCAAATGAAATTCAAATATGCGAATAAAAGAGGTAAAATTAATATTCATTTTGGGTGCCAGAAACCCTGGGGGTTTGATTCTGTTCCTAATCATTATTGCAAGTCCTCTAGTTATATCATTTAAAGAAGTATGTAGCAGCGTATCAAAATACTCTTGGATCGTTCTCATCAATTGTTTCTGTTCCTGTAGGTGAGAAGCCGTACGCTTGCGAGTACTGTGACTACAAGGCTGCCTTGAAGTTTTACTTATCAAAACACATGATGATTCATCGAGGTGAGAAAATTCAAGTATACTCTGAGTTGTTTGACCCTTGTTTCTCGGCCAAAAACTTCTAAATGTTTGGCATTTGTAAAACACAGTTGGTGTACCGATATTATGGCATTTAACGCGTCTCTGCCAATTCCTGGTTTCTCGCCTTCATTGCTCTTCTCTTCACCATTCAAATCATATTACTGTGTTGTAGACCTTATACAAGCTCGGAAGACCGAGCATGATGAGAAGCCCTTCAGTGAACATGAGCACCTCTCCTATCGCGGTGAGTAGGTTCCCATTCAATGACTTGAGCCACACGTTGAGCAACCAGTCTGCTGGTTGCCTGGTCCATATTCTATCCCTACATCATTATCACTTCGTCTGCCTAATTTTTTCCAGGATCTTTCGACTGCGAACTGTGCGATTACAAAGGCACGAAGTATGGTCACTTGAAGCTGCATATGCGGTCGCATTTGAGTGAGTACAAACTTGTATTTGCTAAATCTTTTGATTCGAGTGGAACGTGATCCACTAAACCCGTAAAACCCTCTTGGTTTTAGGACAATACTGGTGTGAATCCGAATCATGTAAATAGTGTCGTCTCAGTAATGGTTGTTTGATGGGTGTTTCAGGTGCGGCGGCCGAGTATACGTGTTACCATTGTATTTTCACCACCAAAGACAAAATCAGACTGCGGAGACACATGTGGAGACACACGGGTGAGTAGAATCGTGCCATTGGCCAAAAGTCCTGTAGTATGCTTTGAAAAATCTGGAGTTTAGCGTATACGCTCTATCGCTCCAAAGTAGAAAGCAGAGTACCGGTGAAAGTGGAGTTCAAACAATTTTGGGAGCATTTATCCTACGCACGTGTTAAGAAACAAGATTGCTCTTAGTACTTTAGAATCAACATTCATCTCCACGGATTGAATTGAACTTTGCTGGAAAAACATCTGAGTTTCCAAATGTATCCTTTACCCATAAGTTTTGGGAATCGGCGTTAAGTTTTTTAAATATTTATAATGGCTATAAAGACCTGTTTGGAGAAGTGAAGAAGAACTGAATAGCTTATATGATCTCTTTGCGTTCCTGATTTCCAATTTCTTTTCAGGCGAGAAGCCATTTTCTTGTGATTTTGAAACTTGCGAGTATCGTTGTAGAAACAAAAGCGACTTGAAGACGCACGTCATGGTACATCACACAGGTGGGCGCCTGGCTTGGCTTTTTCTTGCTTTATCAATGTCTTCTATCCATTCCCAGGTTTCAACGTACAAAACAAATTTTCAGGAGAGAAGCCCTTTTCCTGCGAGCTCTGTGATTACAGGTGCAACAAAAAGTACTACCTCAAGCTGCACATGACCAATCACACAGGTAAAATTAATTTTTTTGGAGTTTGTTTGGCCCATAGTGGCCATGAGACGACGATAACGTCACATTGCAGCAGGTGTCTTTCAGAGGTTCCTCCTGGTCAGGATCCATGAGAGGTATCTCTTCTTTCTCTGAATTTGCTCTTCTAGGCTTCTAAAGCTCTCGATTTTTCTCTTAAAATGAAAGTTTCCCCTTAAAGTTGAACTTTAGAGTGCACCCCACACTGTGAATAACGTCTCTGTCAGAAAGACGCAGAGAGGCTTCGAGTTACCGAATATTCTTATGTTGCAGGTCAGAAACGATACTCCTGCGAAACGTGCAATTACCAAGCCAATGACATGTACCATTTGAACAAGCACAAAATCATTCATACAGGTTAGCAGATAAATTACGAAGACGTTTGCATAACAGGATGTGCAAATGATGTGATAATAACAATGTAACCCAGAAGTTTCATTGCCCAGTGTCCTGTGTAGGAAAAAACGAGTAAGATTATCGATATTTCGTTTTCAGGTGAAAAACCTTACGCTTGTGATATGTGTGACTACAGAGGCAACGACCGATCTACATTTATTAGACATAAAAGAACTCACACAGGTTTGTAATTTGTAATTGGATAAAAATATCGTTAAGCCATAATTTCCCTAGTGCGTTCAACTCGATAGCTCTCAACTGCCTTACATCAGTCAAAATCAGAAAGGCTCTAGGTTTTTTCTTCTGTGACTTGAATTGCTCAATTTCTCCCGTATTTCAGGCGAAAAAACCCACGCTTGTACTTATTGCGAATACAGAACGACACGAAAGCAGTATTTGGACATTCACATGGCGAGTAAACATGGTGGTAAGTGTATTCAAATTCGAATTGTACCGAGTAATAAAGATGTAAGTGTAGTAGAAGCGTTCGCACTTTAAAGTAGATTGAAGGGTGTAGAATACAGTTCTAAAATGGAAGAATTTTCAGTTTACTTTAGCCTCAGTAGGACTTAGCGGGAGCCCCGGTGCAATGGGGCTAATTAAAATTAATATTTTTTCCTATTTCCTATAAACAACTTACAGAAACCCTTTTTAAAAAAAATCTTTATCAAGAGAGTGCACAACGCGCTTGTATATGACGTCACAGGAATAACCCTTTCTCCAGCTCAGCTCCGATGATGTCCTGACATTCTCAGGCATTTATCCCTCATTATGAAAAACTTGGTTTGTCAGAGCATTCCGAACATTTTTGCCTTAAATTAACGGAAATGACGGAGAAGACCGAGATTTCCTTACACATTCAGATGGTTTTTAGTCCAATCAAGCCACGTCTGCCCTTCTTTACTTGATTTATCCTAATTCTAATGATTGCGACGCGCCTCCAATACCTTAACGAATGCAATTGGTACTTTTCAGCTGAAAAACGGTTTGCCTGTGATTTGTGCGACTACCGATCCCTCACGAACAAGCTACTCCAGAACCACCGGGAGCGCCAACACGGCATTACACCTCGCGAAGTACCAGAATGTAAGGGATCATATGAAATTCTTGCTATACACCTGTTGGCGACAACATTAAAAAATAAGATGTTACAATTTTCAATCTGAATTCAAGCCGATTTTTTAATTTTTTTAGCCCAATAGATCATTCCAGTATTGACGCAGAATTTGGAGGATTGTGCTGTATGATTTGCTCGATGAGAATGATGTATGGGTGGTGGATTGGTCCGATTCATAACTGAACAATGATTATAATATTCATGGGACAGGCGTGGGAAATTTGAAAAGGTTATTCGCTTAAAAATCGGGCTATCTAGTTCCGAGCCATGATGAAGCTATTTCACTACAGGATTTCCATTACTTTTGGCTCCAGCATAACTCGTTTTAAAATATTTTCCTTTGCTGGTAAATAATGTGCCTCTTGGCCGTCAACAGCGCCATTCAATCTCCACCCTCTTTATGATCCCTTATTTTCTGTTTCTTGCATGAAGGAGGTGTTGTTCGTGAGGGTCTAGTCCTTGGTAGCTGCATACGTCACTTTCATCCCCACCTAGTCATGAAAGGGAAGGGAGGTGAAAGTTATGCTGGAGTGTAGCTTGCTGCTTAGTTATAACAGCCAGTACCGAAATTTTGCCAAATTCGACGTTGTCTACCCAGAGTGACCCCCCACCCTTCTTCTGTATGGGTGCGGGCCTCAGTAGTAGATAGCACGATTTTAAAACTATAGTGAACAATGAGGGCCGAGAAGATCCCGTTTTTTCCGTGAATTTTTTAAATAGAGAACGAGTTTGTAAATAGAGGTAACCGGGCAAGCTCCCTGGACCCCCCCCCCCCCTTTTTTTTTTTTTTAATTTTTCCATAAGAAGGGGGAAATTCCCTTTTCAAACAATCTTAACTTCTAATTATTCATTTATGAATTTATTTCATTAAATTTACAGAATGTGAAATATTGAGAAAAAAATAACAAAACTTTGGATTTTATTCCAGATTATTCCAGAAAATGTTCATTGATTTAAACATGCCAGAATCGCTTGAATTTCAGTAAAAATTATTTCAATGGCTGTCATGGTTGCCTTCCATCAACTCGTTCTCGTTCTCCGAAAAGGTAAAGGCTTGCTGCAGCCGACTCCCAGTTTCCCGCATTGGTAGCTTTACCGTCGACTCCAAATACAAGTGTGCATACCATAAGCCGTATGCAACAAAATGAGACAAAAGGACGGCGTTAGTGGCATACAACAATGAAAAAAACTCGTCAAAATTTAATTTTTTTGGTAAAACCATATTCGGATCTCGTTAATGGCTAGATTTTATGTTTTATTTCGCACCCTAAAAAACCGTGGTAAGAAAATAAATAAAATATTAAAAGAATATGGAAATCAACGATCAAACTCAAAAATTTGTTCTAGCTTAGCAAACTTGATAAGGTTCGCGATTATCCTTTTTTACAGCCGAAAAAAGATTCGCCTGCGATGACTGCTCCTACAGATGTATCACGTCAAAGCAACTCAAGAAACACCAGCTGATTGCTCACACCGGTCCGTAAGAGTTCCCGACTTCAAACTAAAATTGTTAACTGCTAGCTTTTCAACCGTTTCTGAGACATGCTATCTTTTCAGAGGGTGAAGTGAACGCTGCGGAAATAGATAAACCGTACGCTTGTGACTTGTGCGACTACAGAGCCCGAGTAAAGAACAATCTAGACCGCCATAAAATGAATCACACCGGTGAGAAGCCATTTGCGTGCGAAATGTGTGACTACCGATCGACTGTCAAAGTGACGTTGATTCAACACGTCATGAGCCATCATACAGGTAAGACTTGACGCAGGAAACAGCTACAGGAAACACAAATGTTGTCTCATCTAAACCCAGATCCCCTGCGAAAAACCTATTTCCTGGCTAACCAGGTTTTTTGTGAAACTCATAGCTCATGATGTTTTTGAACTTAGGGGAGAAACCATGGGCTTGCGACGTTTGCTCGTTCAAAACGACCAGCAAGAACACGCTCAAGAAACATATGCGGATACATACTGGTGAGAACGGAATTTTGTGCTCATTTCCGATTATACTCGTTAGATAAACCTATTATGTTTACAATTATTTTTCTATCTGTTCATCTATTTCCTTATTCGTGTAGGCGAGAAGCCGTATGCCTGCGGTATCTGTGACTTCAGATCCAGTGACTCATCCACCGTCAGACGTCACAGAAAAATTCATTCAAGTAAGAACCGGATTGTTTTACGTTTCTTTCTTACCTTGTGCCAGAAGAATTAGAGATTATGGATCCATTATGCCAATTTACTCTTCAGGCGAGAAACCATTTGCGTGCGACTACTGTGAATACCGCGCTAGGACGAAAGAAGCCTTGTTGAGGCACATCAACACGCATACAGGTTAGTTTTCGTGCAATCCCTCAACCTTCCTGTGTCTTTCTCTTGAGAATATCCGACCTCTCGTTGCCCTATTATGCGACTGTTACGCTTTCAGCTCATTGATTACTTTATCAAAATCTGTGGTTTTGTTGAAGGTGCTAAGCCCTACACGTGTGGGGTATGTGACTTCAGATCTGGTGACCGGTCAACGTTACGCAAACACAATCTGAGGACAGGACATAACATCTCCATTCATAAGGTTTGTACCAACAATGTATCTTATACAGAGTGAGTTTTGTGTTCGATTCAACTATAATACGATAATATATAGTTTTTTAAATTGTTGGGTGATGTCAAAAATATCTTGAATCGCAGGGACCGGATTCATTGGGGTCTGAAGATCGACGACTACCTAACATTGATGTGGCAAACGGCATGGGCCAAGCCGTAGAACCCCCGGAAGTCGTCTACGAAGAACAGATGCACGATGAGCCGATTCACGACGAGAGTTCAAACGAGGCTGCGCCCGAGCAAACGCACACGTGGGTCGACGACCGGCCGAGGAAACAACCTCACGACGAGCCGGCAGAAATGGAGCCGCCCAAACGAATGGAACCTCCTATGGTGCCTTCCGTGCAACAGATGCAGAAGAGTTTTGAAACGTCTGCCGAAAAAATAGATTCGTTTTGCCAATTTCTATCGACGAAAATTAAAAAATTCCCTGACTACCAACGGCAGGTCATCATGGACGAGATTGAGCAGATTATCAAGAGGGAGATGAAGAAAATCTTGCCGTACCCTGGCTTCGATCTGACATCGCCGGCGACTCCATTCCAGCTTCCGTCCTGCCAACAAATGCCCCCTCAACAGCTGCCTCCAGTGATTGCCGCATCACAAGGCGCACATTTCATGACGGTGCAATACACCAACTACCAGCAAGCGACGACTCTGCAGCGACGCTACACGCAGACTGCAACGCCGCAACACATGCCGGGCTACTCGTTACCCCACGACATCCTCGGCGAGGCCCTGCGGATGAGTAATTTCGACGCGTAAGTCGGTAAAACGAGTGAGTGCCATAGATTTTAATCGTCGATCTAATTGATTTTCATGTGTATTGAATACCTGTGTATATAATTGTATAATTTAGACGATAATTAAGCGTTCTTATACCATAATTGTTACAATTTCAAGATCTCCTTTTTTTTTGTTTCCTCCCTAACTCAGAAAATAGATTGCCATCAATTTTTGAAAATGTAGAGTCAATGGAACATGCATCTATTTTTCCCTCATTTTAACGCCTACACAATGCCTAAACTGTCTAAGTGATCATGAAATCCAAGAAGGTTCTGGGTGGTAAAAATTGCAACACCAACGTCATTTTGAAACAAATGTTGCACGACGAGTAGGTTGGCTACAACGCAATAACAGTGTCCAACGGTTTGGTGACCGTTTGAAACCACTTACAACCGGTTGGTGATTGAAAAAGTGCGCATGCGCGACCTCTACCAGCTTTCAAGGATGTTCTGCGAACGCGTTTGACCCGTTCCCGCGTTCTCACACCGCCGTTTCCTCGCGCCTTGGTTGGTTATTCCTAGAATAATCAATATTAATTCCTCCCATGTTTTCATGCAGGAGGTCAACCTCTCCAATTTGCCTCAAAATTTGACAGTTTGCGTTCTAAGGGGTCTAGAAAAAAACCCTGAGAATTCTTTCACAGGGGTGAATGGATTATCATAAAAAATTTGTCGTTTGTTATTTCGTTACTCCCATTGGGAGAGGGGGGGGGGCCTCATGGGCCACCCTGTATATGCCTGCTTCATCAGGATTAGCAACTTGGTCTCTCGTAAGGTCACACATATACATTATTGGGCTGGCAGTCAAGAATAAAAGGTAGCTTGCAAATGAACGATTGTCGAGGCAGATACACACTGAATTTAGTGTATAGTCATAACAGCCCAATAATTTTTATTTGGATTATTATATAATTGCTTCAGGGCTAATTGTTATGACTGCACACCAAATAACACTGAGACCAAGTGTTACTAACACCAAGAATAAATGATGTTACTGTCTTTTAGGGTTATGAGAGACAGAGTTGCTCATCCTAAATGCCGGCCTAGGCGTTGGCGAAACGTTAAAGAAAATGTAAAATGAGCACTTACTGCTTACTTTCCATTGAAATGAAGAAATGAGCGAAAAATAGACCCTCAGTTCCAACAATTTATTAACTTTTGAAAGCTTGTAAACATTTTGAAGGATGCAAAATAACCTTGAAAAATAATTCATACCAACATCAATGTACATACGAATGTGAACAAAGTGTTTGTAAATAAACCGAATATAAGATTAGCAATGATATTTGGAGATATGAAGTATTATCGCTAACGTAAATAACATGATGTTCGTGGATGGAGCCAGTTTCGAATAAGAGTGATGTTTATTGCCAGTAAAACATAACGTCATTCTTTACTCCCCTTCAATTGATCTTGTTGAAGTAGACATTACGTACTCAACGTGTGTTATATTATCCTAGAATAAAAACCACAGGGGCATAGCCGGCCACTTTCACCCTGGAATAACGTCATTAATGGAATGACGGTAACAGACCGATAGCCGGATTAATATTTAAATTATAAGTCCGAAAAGAATTCACAAATATGAATGAAAATTGAGCAGAAATCACATTTTTGTACACATTTTTCTAGTAACCGCACTAATTTCAAAATTGTCCAACATTTACTGTAGTTTTTAGAAATTTATGCCAAATTTTCAATAATAGGATTTACATTAGAATGATTTCGACTTTAGTCAAAAATAACGTCAAAAGTAACGAAACTGGAACATTTAATGTACATTCATTAAAACACAGTGAATGTTGAGCCAATTTATAAAGTAAGCAGTTGAGTTCACAAGTTAGTAAATGTGAATTTTATGAAAAACTGTATAAGAATGTGGTTTTTATCTTTCTTTGGATTCATTTTCACACTCCTTCATGTATGAATCGTATCCACGTCCATCCTTGTGAATTCGAATGTACCGCCATTCTCTCCGGTGAGTAACGAAATCCGGCCAGAGTAACCAATTGGAAGGTACGAAGCGACCTGGGAAGATACGTTGTGTGAGATACGGGGCAAAGGAAATTTACTAAGTAGAAAACGGACTGTCTATAATTTGTGCTAGGGCGTCCACACTGAGGTCGACTTTTCTCTAATAAATTCATTTAATTCAAATACATTCAGGAATGCGGTTGACCATCCAACGCCTCATCAAAAAAAGCCTAGACTTCTAGAGAAATGGTTTCTAGCCCTGAAATCGGCCACTCGACTGTGGACGGCCTATTTGGCCACATTTATGTCAGCGAGTAAGCATATTATTGACCTTGTGATTTTACCAATAAACAAAAAAACTAGTAAAGTTGACCCTTTTCTATTACATGGTTTCAGTCAGTAAGAGCCATTAGGGACAATTTCGAATTTGTAAATATAAGTATTTTGATATGACGGTGTTTTCATGTTGACCCTAAAAGCAAAGTGAAAAAAACGCATTTTGAATCATCTTGTATCCAAATTTAAACTGGCATATTTATTTTTCTTTAGTTTAAGTTCTATTAGGCTGTCTCGGGACAATCGCAATAATGCATATGAGAGATATGGGCATGAAATGATAAATTAATAGAAACAATACGATTAAAATTATTATATCGAGAATGGCAAAAGTGTACGTTGTTTGGTAGTAGAAATTTTTCTAAAAATCTAAAATTTTGGTCAGGGGTCCTTTCATGGCTCTAGTTGGTCCTCAAAACTTTGCAACCCGATCGGACCAAATTTGGGTGGGGTTGGGGTCAAAATGAGAATTTAGAGAAATGGTGCAATCTAGGTGTGTGGGGTATCATTTTCCACTAAACTTAGCACGCTGAATCGATTAGAATGGGTCCGGGACCCGCCACACCCACTGTTTCCCCCATTTTTTCCACGTTGAAGAAATGAATCTCCATGCGCCTGGTGCGAAGTTTAAATTAGTCTCCATGCGCCTGGTTCGGGGAATAACCATCCCGTGTGTAAGAATTAGCAGCGTTTTTGGTTGGTTATTCCTTGAATAATCAACCTATGTTTTCATGATAATGGTCAACCTCTCCGATTCGGCTCAAAATTTTTTTCTGGACGTTTCATGATGTCCTGATCAAAAAAGGTCAATGTCCGTCCGCCGTCCGCCGTACACCGTCCATTGTCCACGCCGTTTTTGGTAGTAGAAAATGTTCTAAAAATCTGAAATTTGGGTCAGGGGTCTGTTCCCAGCCGAGATGGGTCCTCGAAACTTTTCAGCGCGATCGGACCAAATTTGGAGGGGGTAGGGGTCAAAATGTGTTTTTTGAAAAATGGATTTTCGAGATTTTGGGTGATTTAGGCGAGTGGGGTGTCATTTTCCACTAAATTTTGGACGCTGAATCCAATAAAATGGGTCCCAGAACAATTGGCACCCACTGGAAGAAGTAATGGGTCAAATTGGGTATTTATTACCCATGTGGGTGACTTCAGCCGAATAGACAAACAAAACACATCGTCATATCCTGTTGTTTATAACCAGCTGTTAAACTTAGCAACCAATTTTGAGCAGTTGCCTACAATTCTTTTTACTGTCCGAGCTTTTTATTCGTACCATTCAATTCAATTTAATACAATTGTTATAGCCTTCTAAATTACCTACGTTTTCTCAATATTATATTAGTAAATTAGTGTCGTAGTGCCCCATAGATACACCCATCTTGAATATGCGTTTTCGGGATTTCTGCTACCTAGGCGAGTAGGGTGTCATTTTCCACTAAATTTTGAACGCTGAATCCAATAAAATGGGTCCCAGAACAATTGGCACCCACTGGAAGAAGTAATGGGTCAAATTGGGTATTTATTACCCAATTTGATTATGTGTTTTCGGAATTTCTGCTACCTAGGCGTGTGGGGTATCATATTCCACTAAATTTTGGACCCTGAATCGATTGGAATGGGTCTGAGACCCGCCACACCCACTGTTTCCCCCATTCGAGGAATAACCAACCCGTGTGTAAGAATTTGCAGATTTTGGTTGGTTATTCCTTGAATAATCAACCTATGTTTTCATGATAATGGTCAACCTCTCCGATTCGGCTCAAAATTTTTTTCTGGACGTTTCATGATGTCCTGATCAAAAAAGGTCAATGTCCGTCCGCCGTCCGCCGTACGCCGTCCATTGTCCACGCCGTTTTTGGTAGTAGAAAATGTTCTAAAAATCTGAAATTTGGGTCAGGGGTCTGTTCCCAGCCGAGATGGGTCCTCGAAACTTTTCAGCCCGATCGGACCAAATTTGGAGGGGGTAGGGGTCAAAATGTGTTTTTTGAAAAATGGATTTTCGAGATTTTGGGTGATTTAGGCGAGTGGGGTGTCATTTTCCACTAAATTTTGGACGCTGAATCCAATAAAATGGGTCCCAGAACAATTGGCACCCCCTGGAAGAAGTAATGGGTCAAATTGGGTATTTATTACCCATGTGGGTGACTTCAGCCGAATAGACAAACAAAACACATAGTCATATCCTGTTGTTTATAACCAGCTGTTAAACTTAGCAACCAATTTTGAGCAGTTGCCTACAATTCTTTTTACTGTCCGAGCTTTTTATTCGTACCATTCAATTCAATTTAATACAATTGTTATAGCCTTCTAAATTACCTACGTTTTCTCAATATTATATTAGTAAATTAGTGTCGTAGTGCCCCATAGATACACCCATCTTGAATATGTGTTTTCGGGATTTCTGCTACCTAGGCGTGTGGGGTATCATTTTCCACTAAATTTTGGACCCTGAATCGATTGGAATGGGTCTGAGACCCGCCACACCCACTGTTTCCCCCATTCGAGGAATAACCAACCCGTGTGTAAGAATTTGCAGAGTTTTTTAAATGTACTCGCATATACCTCATAATGCTGTGGCCTTAAGGCCCTATTTATAATCGTATCCGTATTCGTATAATGGAGTCGCCGAATTCACGAGTGTGAATCTGCCTTCGTTTACATTTCTATCCATAAATTGACAAATCAAAATTTTTCATTGAGTTTTTCAGTGAGTTCAATACGCCTGCGCCAAAGGCGATATGATGAGGCCTTGTGCCGCGCACAGAACATACTTCGTAGACAACCTACCATCCAAGAAGACAAGGGGTTGAGAATGAGTATCGAACCGCGTGGTCGCGTGGATATATATAAACACTGAGCCATCAACAAACATACCATCAGAGATATTTGATCAATTGCCTCATATTAATAATGTGTTTTATGAGAACTTCGTAGATTGCGATAAACTCAGAATGAAAAGGTTACCGCAACTGCCCTGCCTACCCGGCTACTCCGTAAACTACAATGTAAGTTGCAATTATTTCCTAAGATTAATTTTCATCTTCTGCGCACGTCAATACTCGTTTCCCAGACCCTATCGAAAAAGAGGAACGAATACCGGGATGTGGTGAATTTCTCATACAAAAACAAATGTTTTGTCCCACAGAATTTCTTTAAACTTTGCTTAGAAGAAGAACCTCAAAAAAAATTGCCAAACAATTAAATTAGCCTGAACTATTTGCAAAACACGTTAATATTTTGGAAAATGCGATGTCACTTCACAAGGAAATGTATTGTTTTAAAGATATATTTGATTTTTTTGGTTGGTTATTCCTTGAATAATCAACCTATGTTTTCATGCAAATTCGGCTCAAAATTTTTTTCTGGACGTTTCATGGTGTCTAGATCAAAAAATGGCCGTACGCCGTCCGCCGTCCACGCCGTTTTTGGTAGTAGAAAATTTTCTAAAAATCTGAAATTTGGGTCAGGGGTCTGTTCCCGGCCGAGACGGGTCCTCAAAACTTTTCAGCCCAATCAAACCAAATTGGGGGGGGGGGGGGGTCAAAATGTGTTTTTTGAAAAATGGATTTTCGAGATTTTGGGCGATCTTGGCGAGTGGGGTATCATTTTCCACTAAATTTTGGACGCTGAATCCAATGAAATGGGTCCCAGAACGATCAGCACTCACTGGAAGAAGACATGGGTCAAATTGGGTATATATTACCCATTTTGAATATGTGTTTTCGAGATTTCTGGAACCTGGGCGTGTGGGGTATCATTTTCCACTAAATCTTGGAAGCTGAATCCAATGAAGTGGGTCTCAGGACGATTGGCACCCACTGGAAGAAGTTATGGGTCCAATTGGGTATATATTACCCATTTTGAATATGTGTTTTCGAGATTTCTGGAACCTGGGCGTGTGGGGTATCATTTTCCACTAAATTTTGGATCCTGAATCGATTGGAATGGGTCTTGGACCCGCCGCACCCACTGTTTCCCCATTTCCCCCATGTTGAAGAAATGAGTCTCCATGCGCCTGGTCCAAGGAATAACCAACCCCTGTGTAAGAATTTGCAGCGTTTTTTTAATCAATTTGGAAATTTTACAAATAAAATGAAATTTTCCCCGTTGCAGGAAGTGTCAATCACTTCCGCCATTTGAACGAGTAAATTGGATAAGACACCACTGGGAACGATTAGGACACCCATTGAAACGAAATTTGACATGAACAAGAACATCTTATTTTTGAATACCGCCTCAAGATTGAAAAGATGAAATTCACCTTTGGTAGATGGTAGCAGACACCTAGAGGAGGGGTTTGAGGGGGCCCCAAGCGCGGAAGCCTAGTGGCTTGTTGGAAATTTACCTTCACAATGATAAATTCCATTTTAAAAGTTTAATTGAAGGCCAAAACACTACTTAATTTCTAGAACGATTAGCTCCAATTGCAAACACCAATTAAACTGATTCTCAGGACACTCTTTCCGAACACATTAAATTAAAAATCTCATTATATCTGATCAAGAAAAAAGGGAGCTTTAAAGCTCCCCTCGTCGGAATCTAGTAGTAATTTAGGGATTATCGGGAAATTCAGTAAATTAATATTGGAAAACTAAAGAAATGCTGCTGAGTATTCCGCAATGATTTATTATTCTAGGCGAATCACTCGTAAGTAGATAATGTATGAATGATATAAAGTGGATAAATAATTCATTTTTGTCATAGAAGTACCAATTTTCACGATAAGTCATGATAACCCAGGGGTACCCTCCACCGATGGGAGGCGATTGAATTGAATTTGACACTAGAATCGATTCAGCGTCCACGATTATGTGGAAAATGTTACCGCGCCCTTTCTTTAACCCCAAAAATCTCGAGGCCCCATTTGCACTCTCTCCATTTGCGGAAATCGAGCAACAACTGATACACGAGGCGTGAACGGGCAAAACTCCAGATTTGAATAGATTCAAATTTTGAATCTACGCATCAGAGCGCGAAAGTTTCAAGTTTGAGGGGGGAATTTTTTCGTCGATAAAAATACGAAAGCGCATGTTTTAATACAATGACCAAAAATCAACAAGACACTTCTTTTGACTTTGTTTCCTAGAGAAGAAAAAAAGTACGCATACATCATCCACGCTTTTTGTTTAAATTTAAATATTTTTGTATAGACAACTTTTTATGCTCAGAAGACTGTTTCGTTGATGATAATTTACCATTTTAATTTGAATGGTGTACGGCGAGTCGGTAGTTTTCAATTTTGCCTGTTGTGTAGGTACGCGAAATTGGATGTCCTTCCTACACGTCTCATCCACGACCTTGACATATTTTTTAATTGCTTAAACATTGGATGAATTTTTAATTGAAACTCGTTACTCTGATTATTATTTTGAACAGGTGGGTCAGACGAAGTTTCATTTGTCGAATCACCTACAATACATTCACGAAGGAGTACCCTACTTCACCGACAAATCTCTTCCGGGAATCGGAGGAGCTCCATTGCCAGGAGCGCGTCCACGTTCAAGCTATCCTAGCATTTACGCGAGAGGCGAAGTTACCGAGCTTCCAGCCTGGATAGTATTCGACAAACACGTACGTTCACGTTTACCAGGTACTTACTGGCTATGCGTTAAAAGGTATCAACGAAGGAGAATCGCGTAATTAATTTTTCCATTCATGGTTATGGCGAATCAGTCTAACCTCCGTGACTAGACCCCTACTCAAGTACGTTTTGCGTAAAAAGTTTTGATTTTGCCGTCTGACTGCTCTTAGCTAACAATTTCGAGCACATGATCGAATAAAAATAAATTCACCTGCGCACTTCCAGTTTGGAAAAGTACGCTCTACGTAGATATTTCCACTGGTATTTCTGCCTTAAACTGTTAGTCTATAAAAACGCTCTACAACGCTCGTTATAAATGATTCTACAATGTTTGATTATACCCTGGGCCAAAAGTATGGGGAAAACAGTGAGTGTGGGGTGTCTCAAACTTTTCAGTAATTCAGCGTCCAACGTTTAGTGGAAAATGATACCCCGGTACAAATAGCTAACCGAAAATCTCAAAACCCCACTTTCAAAATGGGTAGATAGGTACTAATTTTGACATGTACCTACTTCCAGCGGCCGCTGATCGGTCCGGGACCCATCTCAATGGATTCTGAGTCCAACATTTAGTAGAAAATGATACCCCACACGCCTAGTTTCCAAAAAGTTCCGAAAATCGAGTTTCAAAAAACACATTTTTACCCATACTCATATTTGGGCCGATCAGACTGAAAAGTTAACCAACTAAAGAAGTTGGAAAGACGTTTCCAAATTTTTGTAGGTTGGATGGAATAATCAAATGAATGTATAATTCATTCCAAGATTCCATGAATAATCAACATGCTCGGGACTTTGCACAAAAAAGTTCAACAGCAAACAAAGCAGGCCCACTTAGTCAGCACAATTTTATAACCAACAACTTTGTTTCGTTTTAACAACTCAGATATTAAAATTCGACGCGTTCTGGGTGGAAAGCGCGGCGTTTCCGGAGGATCAAAACCGATACTTTATCCATAAATGCGTAGTCTACTTTCACCTTGAAGATGGCACAGTCAAGGTGGTCGAGCCCAAAGTTCGCAACAGTGGACTTCCACAAGGTATCTACCCAACTAGCCGTAAAATGAGAAGCCCAACGCAGGTAATTGAGGTACCAAATCACTCTTATGATCCGCGGGTCATTTCACGATTTCAGGTTGTTTGGTAAACAGACAAAGGATCCGCTTCTCTCTGGATGGCAATTCGAACGACTACTACGACATCATTGATTTCAACGTTGGAAAAGATGTCACGATTTACGGGAGGAAATTCACACTCGTTGACTGCGACAAGTTCACGAGACAATTTCTTAACAGACTAGGAATTCAAGTGCCTGACGCAATCGTCGTTCCGGATGATCCATACACCAAAAAGCGAGAAAAGGTGAGGAATGCATCAATTGAGTTGGGACAAATATTCCAGCGCGTCAATATAGCAACCAATAATCCCACAACACGGGCTCAAACTAAGAATGAGGGATTTTGGGCTTTGAATATTTACAGAATACGATTATTTACAACTAAAACAATAAATATGTACTTTTAGGCAGTTTCGAGTAGATCAAGCCGAATTTGATAGCTCGACGTCTGCAGGCTGAGCCCATGTTCCCACAATCTGTATTTGTATGCATGGCTCAAGGCACTCAATTTTTGTGAACCCGCTTGGTTTAGTCAGCCTCTCTCATCGCAGAACAGATCGCCACTTTGTTCGACGCCCCCTGCACATGATTCAGGCTCTAAATATCTGAGCCATCTCATTCGTGTTGTAGGGAAAGGTCCCACCCACTGGCATTTGAGCGTCTGCCCAATGTATGCGCTGGGTAGTTGAACGTAACAACTGTTATACATACATATGTGAGGAGTAAAACTATTAGGTGTATGCAGTTCTTTAAAAGCATTCATGTGCCTCCCCCAACATCTTCAAGAGATGGAGAGAACACATAGCTCGGTACAGGGCATCGAAGTCAATGACTCGGACGTCAAACAATGCCTTGCTATCACACCCCTGCCAAGCCAAATCCCCGGTATCCCTCATAATGATTTTATGCTTCGTATTTTCCGCTAAGCAAAAGAAATTCTCTGCAGAAGAATCTCCGAACAATTTATCTAAGCAATCAGTCAGAATTATCCAGGCGCTAATAATTAGGAAATAATCTGAACTATACACTCGGCAAAATGAAAAAAATATTTTTAAAAATTGGCAGAAACAGTAAATGTGGTCCGAGACTAATTCCAATCGATTCAGCGTCCAAAATTTAGTCGAAAATCATACTCCTCACGCCTAGATCGTCAAAAATATCGAAAATCCATTTTTGGAAATACACATTTTGACCCCTACTCTCCCCAAATTTTGTCCGATCGGGCTGAAAAGTTTCAAGGACCAATTTGAGCCCAAAAGGAGTTCCTAAACAAAATTTAGATTAAAAAAAAAAAATCTAATAAAAACGGCTAGGATGGCGGACGGATTGCTTATTTTGATCTAGACACCTTGAAACGCCTAGAAAACATTTTTAGGCAAATCAGAGAGGTTGACATTCCGCATGAAAACGTGGGTTCGTTATTCAAGGAAAAACCAACCAAAATGCACTTGGGGCTTACTGCACCTTGATGTTTTTAAAACGAAGGAATTATGGCAACCTGTGCGCAGGGAACACTCATTTGAGTCTTTTCACAGATGGACAGAGTACCGGAGAAGAGAAGAGTCGGAAAAGCAGAAGCATTCGATACAATAATCAGGATGGACAACAGGATTTTGGGATTCAAGGCGTACTGGGACGATCGGGTGTCGCAAGGCGGATTCTTCCATCTTCTCAAGCTGAGTTACTTTCTAGCCGATGGAACGATAGAAGTCTCAGACGTGACTGATCCAGACAACCACTATGTACTCGTCAAGAGGATGAAGCTTCCCAAGGCGAGTTTGACGAGGATGGGATGAATTAAATGTGCATCGAAATAGCTGGCATAGACATACAGAGATTTTCTTAAATTTACTATTTATGCACAAGTACGAATCGCAGTTGGATATATTTAATTTTTTTTGTACTCGTAAATAAGGTTGTGAATTAATTTACGTCATGCTTTGTATGCGAATGACCTTTAATTTAAAATCATGAGCTTGAATGGGAATTCATTCACACTCATCACTTTTCCAGTAAATCAATTCAAATTCCATTAAAATGCAAGAATTTTCAAATTCACGGTGAATTAAAATACAAAGATGCGGCAATTTTCTTTTTCCCGGGACCGAAACGGTCGGATTTGGCCAACAACCTGAAGACCCTAAGCCAAAATACAACGTCCTTCCTCTAGATACTGTAGCAAGTTACTAAATCTAATTCAAATGACAAAATGGTGGCTTCCAATGGATGTGGTTTCAGGAGTACAAGGGCTTATCGATGCCGGGGGATGACGATGAAACAACCCTTCTGAACGTAATCGGTGACGGGAAACGTAAAAACCGTTACGTCCTCGACCCTCTAAACACAGGGAAGTCCACCAAGGAATACTATAGAGACAAGGATATCATCATAGGAGCCGTCTTAAATTCCTTCGGAAGGAAGTTTGTGATTTACGACTGTGACAACTTCACCAAGGACTACTATCGCGTGAAATATGGATTGGGTGAGTGGAATCATTTATCAACATTTATTTACAAGTGGAATTTATTACAGCCGCTCAGAGGAAAGCTAGAACTAAGAAGCAAGATAGCTGAAGGCATTACTACAAAGAATTAAAAAGAGACAATCAGCTAAGAGCAAATTGGGTGCCATTTGACGAATGACGTCTCTAAAACTTGAAAGGGCGGTATTAATACTGAGAATTAGCGGTCTTTCCATCTAAAAATCTTCTTCGATACCCGAACATCATTCGACATACTTGTACTCATTACAAAACCACCATTGTTCTTCAGCAGTTTTGGATTTCTCTAAATACTAAACACCTCAATTTATAATAAAATTCTATTTACAGACGATTTCACCCCCGCTCCACGCCCAATGACCAAAGAAGAGGAATCGATGACCGCAGCCAAAGAAATTGCTTTGCAAATCGCCCCATACAACGGCTTTGGTACATACGAAGACTCACTTCGAAACTGCTTAACTGTCCACCCTTCTCAAATTGTCAAGTCAATGAAGCAATTTTACGAGAAAGACAAGTAGGATCGCGATTCAACACTTTCAAAAAGAGTATGGCTGAATTCTGTTGGAGATCCAATATAATGTTAATTTGACGAATTTCAGGTTTGGATATGAAAGCAATGTACTCAGATTTTCTGCCTTCATCATTTCAAAAGACCCAATTTACAACGGACGACGGTACATTATTTCGTACTTCCTATCTGATGACACCATCAATGTATTTGACGGGGACACATCGCCTAATACCGGTAAACTAATGTAGCAGGTAGAAGTATGAGCATGCCATGACCAGTGGTACGGGGGGGGGGGGGGTGGAATGTGAGAATCAAACAAGTAGACAAATTTTGAAATCGATTCTCGAAGGTGCCTCATCCATTAGTCGATCGGCCATCTTTGTAGCAACCTATGAGGCAAACTATGCCCAATAGCTACCAAAAACTGTGTGAAAATGTTCACACATATTTTTTGGTGATTATTAATATGAACAAATTAACGCTACTGTGAACGCAAAAAATTGGGGAACCCGTATTACTTGTATAGACGTTTTCTCGTTTTGCATGTTTTCATGCAAAAGGTCTACCTCTTCGATTCGGCTCGATTTTTTTTTCTGGACGTTTCATGATGTCTACATCAAAAACGCTGCAAATTCTTACACAGGGGTTGGTTATTCCTCGGACCTGGCGCATGGAGACTCATTTCTTCAACATGGGGGGAAATGGGGAAAAAAGTGGGTGCGGGCGGGTCCCAAACCCATTCCAATCGATTGAGGGTCCACAATATAGTGGAAAATGATACTAGTTTACAGAAAATCTTGAAAGCACACATTCGAAATGGGTAGGTAGGTAGCCATTTTGACCCATAGACTCATCCAGAGGGCACCAATCGTTCTGGAACCCATTTCATTGGATTCAGCGTCCAAAATTTAGTGGAAAATGATACCCCACTCGCCTAGATCGCCCAAAATCTCGAAAATCCTTTTTTCAAAAAACACATTTTTGAGATTTTTTGCAATCTAGGAGTGTCGGGTATCATTTTCCACTAAATTCTGGACGCTAAATCCAATGAGACGGGTTCCGGAACGATTGGTGCCCTCTGGATGAGTCTATGGGTCAAAATGGCTACCTATCTACCCATTTCGAATGTGTGCTTTCAAGATTTCTGTAACCTAGGCGTGTGGGGTATCATTTTCCACTATATTGTGGACCCTCAATCGATTGGAATGGGTCCGGGACCCGTTACACCCTCTGTTTCCATTTTCCCCATGTTGAAGAAATGAGTCTCCATGCGCCTGGTCCGAGGAATAACCAACCCGTGTGTAAGAATTTGCAGCGTTTTTCCCTGTTGCATTCAACTCCAAATCTGAATTAATTCACACTCATAAGTCTATCTGTTGATTAAATCAAGTTCACAGGAACATTGGAAATACAACAAAATTGTAAAAAAAAATCAAATTTTGAACCTACAAATAAATTTTTAAATTAACAAATACATTTTTTAATTCATTAAAACCCACTAAAGATTCGAGTAATGACTATAACTTATAAGTAATTACTGAATACCGCCAGTCTTTATTACTCACAAATACTATCTTATGCAATTTTCTCCCTAATTCACGGCGAACTAATTTCAAATTATTTAGGGTAATAAATAAAATTACAAAATTCGCAGTTCTTTTCCAATTGAGTTATTTTATTTTTGCCCATCTGACATTGGTACTAGCGATAAAAGAAAAGGGTGGGTAACGATATAGTATAGGCTCACATCATCCCTCTGAAACATCTTCGTTGAGAAAGCTGCTCACTGGCATTCTAGGTGTTAGAGGTGGAATGCTCATCTCGAGAAGAATGATTATGAAGCCAGGTCAGAACGTATTCTCAAATAAAACCCCAGTTTACTTCTCGTACAAGGATTTTTTCGTCGGTAACACCGTTGAGCTTGAAAGCCACGTCTTCCACATCGTCGGTGCGGACGAATACGCTCTTAGATATATGGAATCCCACCCGAACGAGGTGAGTATGCCGAAGAAAATCGAAATGACGTGCTAAATCCGCCTCACTCATACGACTTGCAGCAAGTGACCTGAAGCATAGCTCATCCTCACAAGAAGTAAGTGTTTAGTACAATTTTACACTTTTCCTTTTCCAACAGTTTGAAAAAAGCAACGTTCCGGCTGATTCTGGACAAGGTGCGTCAAGCGGTAAAACCGATCTATAAAGACTTCGCAGCCCAATTTTTGAAAGACTCTGAATTTCAAGCGGTTTCTTTTTCCAGTTTCCGGTAGGCACATTTCAAAACAAATCATTGAAAAACATGAAACTTTAAGCTCTTTTTTTTATCAAACGCACGGATCAGATTTTAATGTTCAAATTGTTCTTAAAGGGAAGCCATCATCAAGGTTCTCCCTGATATCACGGAACAAGAAGTGCTTACGCTGGCCCGTTATTACATGGATACATTTCAACAAGAGAAGTTATCATCGTCTTCAATACGGTAAAACCAAAACCTGCCAAATATTTTGAACCAATGTTTTTTTTTTTTTTTTTTCTTAGGCGCAATCAGGGATGGACGTATTTATTTTAATACGTTTATATAAATTAGTATAAAATATAATAATGTTAAACATTTATAAGAATGCAAATAGTGAAAAAATCATAAAGTAACTCCCATAAATTTTCATTTATAATTTTTTTTTTATTTCCCCCAATATTTACTAAACATTTATTGCAAATTTTATTTGTTTTAAATTTATCAAAGTGGGTAAATGTAATGAGCATTCCTTCTTTTTAAGTGAACATTTACAACAAAATATTAATTTTTAGTGAAAAAAGAAAAATTGCAACTGTGGAACATTTTGTCAAGAAAAACGTAATTTTGTTAGACTTACATAAGAGTGACATTGATTTAAGTTTAAAAAAATTGTAGAATATCCTAATTCGTAAAAAATAAAATATAACTTTGTAAATTTTAAAGTTTACTCAATTTACAAATAGAAAAAGGATTTTATTAAAATGTTTATTTAGATGCGATTTTCTTCGTACTCGTCTACGTTGGTACCTGGGTTCGAATTCATACATTTAGGCTATCAATTTATATTCATGAATAGGGCCACGTCCATTCCTAGGCGCAATATAAGTTGACTGGAACCTAAAATTCAATCCCTGTTAGCATCACCAACAAGCGTTATCAATAATTTCTTACAATTATTCATTTCAAGGAGGTACGCTCAGGATACGTTAAAAAGGGAGCTATTTGATACTTTCCAAGCTCTGAGGGAAGGTTTCCTCCATCAAGATTCAAACAAGAACGGATACGTAGACAGGAAAACGGCGTACTCGGTCATCAGAGGAGCGAAAGTTCCTTTGGACGTGGAACTTATACAGCTCATTTTGGAAAAGTAGGTTCTTGGAAAAGCTAAGGTATACAATAATTATTGTTCTCGAAGTCAGAATGTTTCACCATGAAATCCAGAACATTTTTATCGGCATAAAAGCTTGCTTCCTTGATTTCTTAATTATTAACTCCATCAATAGAGATTTATAGAATTTCATTGCTAGTTCAAATGTTTCAGGTTGGGGAAGGGCCCGAACTGCTTGATATACTATGATGAACTTATCGATTTCATAAATTATTCGACTCATCCTGTCCCCCCTATCCAACCAATAAACATATCGGTATGTGCGCTCAATAGCTCAACTTCATCATTTTTACGAAAATCAATCCGTTCAAGTAATAGTAACTAGTTTCAACTGACCCGTTTGTTTCAGAGTGCTTTGTCCTGGCAAAACCTGAGCCGTCCCGATCATTATATCGTGGGCGCTGTGGTGACAAAAGGCTTCATAGATGATCTTCAGTTAGAGAGGGACCTCAAAAATGAGTCAAGTTGAAATAAAAAACGTTCGGCAGTATATCGATCTTAATTGTATGACGGGTATTGATGGAGATCGCTCATCATTGTTCATCTGTGGCGAAATCGCTCCTATGGAAAACTTCGGAAGGAATACTTGATCGACCTAAAAATAATTTATTTTGAATGAAAATGTAACCTTGTAGTTTTATCCGGCTTTTCTTCAACATCAACTCTTTGTTAGTCCAGAATGTACTTGTTCACGTGAAATCCGAGCGTGCTGAAAAAAAGAAAGGAGCCGTCAACTGAAGTGAGAAGCTCAATAGAAGCTCGAGCTTAATTTTATCAGGAATCCTAACTTCTCTTAGCAACTTCAGGATTCCATATAAATTTAGTCTAGAACTAAATTTTGCTCATTTACATGCCCTCTAGTATTCGTTATAACTCCTCAGAGGGTGAGCTCCCTCTGCGCGTCACTATATCTCAGGATAAAAGTAAATAGTTTTTATTCATGCAACGAGACTTCATGTAGAAAATAGACTAAGGATTCCAAACTTACTCAGCAACAGCAGAGACGCAATCGTAATTGGCAAGACATTTGAATTTTGGATTATCGATGTTTCCATCCCCTATTTTAGTCAACAACCGTAGCTCTACTAAGGATGCGATCTGTAACACATCGGTCAATATTGAATAATACATTTTCGTTATAAAATGAGCAACCCTACGCCATTCAAATGCTCTTTAACTGTACTGACCTGAGATATGAGATTGACTGTTAGGCTAGCCTTCTCTTCCATAATGGCGTAAAATATGGCGAGGAGTCGGTCTAAACCGAAAGCTTTCGGTCCGAGCAACTCGCTCGCTTTAGTTCTGGCTATTTCCTTTTTCGCTTGCTTCCTCTGTTTTCCGTGATTTTTTAGATACAGCCTGCGATCGTGTTTGGGCGAGTTGTACGAAGCCAAGTAAGAGGCAATTAGGAAGTATTTAGCGTAGTAGGGGAGATCGAAAGCCTTCAGCCTCTTGTGAGTAATCAAATCCTCACTGGTAGCACATTCCGTCTTTCTACGAAAAAGCATTGAAAAAGGGATCAAGTTATTAGCTCAGATGGAGCGAAGGTTGTCTAATAAAGTGGAAAACTCACTCCTGAGATAAACCCTGATATGCTGAGTCGAGGGAAGCTCGTAAATGAGGCGTGACGAGGCGCCACAATAATAGCACGTCGTTGGCGGTTGCATCTCCTTTGGTGATAGGCTCTACGTATTTTGAGACATTTTTGAGGATCTAAAACAATCACGAAGCGGATCATAAATCTAAACAACCAACAATTATCAAAAAATCGCCTCCATTAACATAATACCTAATCCTTCAACTCACCAACGTTTTCATTTCAACCAAGTCCCTCGTGGTTCTCAAGAACACCGCCAGCGCTGAAGTAATGTATGCACTGTAGAGCTCATCAGTGATATCAGTTGGCCTGAAGAGTTGAAAGATTTTGAGAAGATCATCTGCAGAGGAACATCGTCGTAGAATGTTTTATTATTCCTATTTATATTTATTCATTTCTAAAATTTACAGCACATCGCCAGATATAAAGTGACAAAAACCTTAGAAGACTTTCCTACCTTTGGTGTACTGTGGAAAATGAATTACTGTAGTAGGAGTGAGGTTGAACTTTTCGGGAATCACTCGGCTGATGAAGAGCACGCACAACGAGGTGATTGAAGTCAACTCCTGAAGTTTGGAGAAAAAATCGAGGACTTTTTCACCACAGGATGTTAGATTTTCAACGCCGTCCAAAACCTAGCGTACACGTTAGATTTAGAGAAGCAAGAGAACTTCACCAAGGACAAGGGCTGGGTTGCGAGAGAAGACAATAATCACACTATGGTCATCAGGCGAAAACCATAACCAAGTTCAGAACAATCTGACTCCCATGTCACCTTAATGACCTACTCAAAATTAAATTGCAGGTCTATAACACACTCATACATATCTGACCTTTTCTGAGCATCCACCGAGTAAGTTATTAGTGTAATAAGGCCAAATCGCAGCTTCATACGATAAAATGACTCTAAATTGCCTCCTTGGGTCACTCGAAAGTGTCAGCCCCTATTCTCTGTCCTGAAGGCACTATTGCCCGAATCGGCCTACAAGTCAAATTACTGTTTCGTTCAATTAGTGCTAAGGTCTTAGCTCTTTGGCCACTCAAGTGAACTCGCCTCTATTTTATGTGAACTATAAATCCTAAGGAACCGTAAGGCCAAATCAAACCATCGTGTACGGTGGAATGTTTTTCATTTTTATTTAAATTTCAAGGCAAAATGGGGTGATTAGCTCACCCCCCCTCAATTATCACAGGCCCACATTACTTACCAAAATCTGCGAGCGGTTTTTGAAGCATCCACGGTCTCGCGCAACTATGAGATGGTACACCAGATCCATAAAATTATCACAACGGGCGACTTCATCAGTGTCCAAAACCATAAAACCGCTGAGAATTTTTTCTAACATGAGCCGCGGAGAGTAGCATTCGATGCAATTCACATACGCCATCTGCGCATCGATGGTTTTTAGGTAGGAGAGTACCAAAGACGTTTTTCCAGTAGCAGGCTGGCCGTGAATGAAAACTGACTCAGGTGCACATTCGCTCACCTGAAAATAAACATATCACTCTGAAAGAATCCCCAAATGGGTTGCTGAACCGGTGTTAATCCTTATTGTTTGCTAGGAAGGGACTGAAGGTTTGTGCTCACCTCTCCAAAAAGCAAGTCAAGTTGTTCAATCTCCTTATTGCGACATGGAAAGCTTTCTTCCAGTAGCTTGGTTGACATGTCTGGCAAAAGAAGCTGACGAACGAGGAAAAAATGAAATCAAAACCTAAGAGATTTTCACAAAAGTGGGCCTTGAGTGAAAAAATGTAAAAACAGTTACGAGCCCCAACCAAAAGAAGATTGATAAACTAATCTCAATCACAAACCAGAAGGGAATATACCGTAAACAAAAATTGATAATGAAATGGGGAAAATGTATATCGTCAAGGAATAGGCGGGAATTTGTATCAGTTATGATAACAGGTGGTTTCGATTCTACATATTACAGAGATCCGTCGGTAGAGAGAAGGGACTAGAAACTAGAAATAACAAGGACAAAACCCACAGATCTACTGACATTGTTATGATAAATAATCCATCCCTGTTCCATCAAAATCAGACATGTGGTTAAAGATTAAATGAAAACTACCCATTCAGATTTTCTAAATCTCAAAATTAAGAAGGATGTTTTATGACCCGTAGCTCATAAAGCTTTTCGTGGGGTATCTAGAGTACTTGGCCGACATTTTAGAAACAAAACTATGGTTGTCAAAGTTGTTGACGAAACGTGATTTTATACTAGCCTTTTGGTGTCCGAATGCTAGGAAAGGTACATTTTTAGCTCTTTAATTATTGAGTTCTACTGGACCAGATCCTGGAGGGCGTCCTCGCCTAATCCTCACCCTAATTTCAAAGCGGGTGCCCATTAACTCATGCAGTGTTTTCAAAACTGGAGTAATTGCAGTTTCTTTCTGAACTGTTCCCAAACATTGTGCAGGCTCTTACGAAACTCGATTGTATACATTTCTTCCCCTTGCTTGGTTTTTGGATTTGGATTTATTCAGATGTATAATTTTGGAGTAGAGTGACTAGCGCTTGAAGGAATTTTACAAGATGAGAACGTAAAAATAAGTTATTAAAGAGTTTACTGTACCTGTTTTGAGCCTGATATTGAGCACCGGGCATTTTCCCTGGGGCTCCGGAGATTTTCATGGGATTGTTTATGCAAGTCTACGGATTAATGGATCCAAGGGGTTGGTAATATGTGGTAGACGTGATTATACGTTATCATTTCGTTTTATCACCAATATTTCCTATTTGTATTTCCTTCTTATTTCTTTCCAAAATTGCCAGGATCTAAACCGACGGTAATTTTACCAGGCCTACTCGCGATGTCACGTATATTGAAGTAAGTGGAAATAGATCTGCGGATCTATGTCAACGTCTGTTCATGTTTCCCGCTCGTCGACGTTCGATGCTCGTGCTGAGTTTTTTTTTCGCTCAATTTCTCGCATCTGTATTCCAGATTAGGAGTGAAACTGGGTATCGTTGGAGGCACTGTGCACTACACTAATCAGAGCGGCCTGTGGAGCGACAGCGCCGACACTGAACAGCTTTATAGAGACATTTACACTACCTTTCTGCCCTTAGTCGAAGATGTTCCTGTTGAGGTAGGTGCATACTTTGTACCCGTCTCCACATTGAGCGTTTCGGTTGCTGAAAGTAGACCCTCTTGTTTCAGATTCCCGAGATCCCTAAAGCTGGTGATATATCCCGATACTTGGTTGACAATTGGAACGCAGGAGTTCTCCACAGTTCTTCCTTCCTCGCCCATCTCCCCACACACGTTTACAACGCTGGTGTCAAGGTAAATGGTTGGATTTCTGAGCAAACCAACCCCCCTACGCCATCTAACTAAATTAGAGGGATTTTCATCCCAGTGTCTCATTTTGAGCGTTGTTTGTGCGAATGCCATGAGGCGATCTTAGTGTAAATATAAAAGTTGTTTCCGTTCATTTTCTGATCTGATTCACCTGCTGAACTGGTCAACGGAACTGGTACTAGGAATTTCAATTTCCCGAGGCAAAGTTTACCTATTTATCAAGCTTAAAAGTATTCAGTTCAAAACTTATCCAGAACTCCTCACACTGGCAAAAATAAATGCTATCGCTCGTTAGTCGTTATCATGCCAATCTGAGCATTAAAAATCTACAGCAAATCGCGCCTTATAATCCATTTTGAAAGACCCCACTCAATATGGCGACGATAGCGAGCAAAAGCTACAACGAATGCTGAGCTATTGAGGCCGTTTTGTCTGTGAAAACACGAGGGAAATCACGAGAAATCGGTGAGTTGTGAGTTGAACACGAGTTTATTTCTAATGTAAGTAGGTACCTACTCGTATTCAGTGCTCTTACTCATTTTTCTGAGCAATAGAAGATCGAGGAAATCATTGGCATGCGATAGACGCGGAATTTTATTCACTGTACTCTCTCGAATGCACCAAACGGCCTCGGACATAAACTTCTGCCACATTGCGGTCGTCTCCACTGAACACCAACTTTTCAAACCGCTCGAGCAGAGTGTGTGTCGGTAAGGCAAAAGTAACATTCGTTCCCTGTCGATCCATCAATTCCATATCGATGACCAGAGCATCGAAATCTTTTCCAACGACGAAATTCCCTATAGTTTCAGCCTTGTTGAGCGCTGAAATGATGGACAGAATGTTCGTAGAGTTGAGTTCATTTATATGACTTAAATTTTAACGAACTTCTTCTTCATAATCTTACCTATTGCTCCTCCCAACGTAGCCAAGAAAAATACCTCGGGATAAGTGAGAGGTGTGTACGACGGAGAAGAAAACGACTTGTTGATCGACACGGCCAATGCACTTTTCATGGCATCAATCACACTGCACACTGAGCCGGCTCCGATGTCTGTAAGGATGACACATTATTTCCATTTAATCGATTAAGGTTGATCGGAACGATTTTGTCATTCAATTTCAGTCTAGTTTGTATGTACGAGGGTGGATTGATAAGTTTCCGGCCTAACCAAGAGATGGTGCCACTAGGCCTACGTTGTGGTGGCGTTCTATAGTACCATCCTTAGATAGCTTGTAGCAATAGTTTCAGTCCGATTACCATGTTAGTTAAGGTTCGAGAGCACGCTGAACAAGACGCCTCTGTGTTGTTGTTCCATTAATCTTGTTCCATCACGATAACGCACCATCGCACACGTCAATCGTTGCGATGGCTAAAATCAACGATCTGAAGTTTAAATTGATGCCGCACCCTGCCTACTCTCCAGACCTAGCCCCGAGTGACTATTTTCTGTTTTCTAACCTCAAAAAATGGCTTGGCGGTAAGAGATTTGCGGACAATCATGGACAATGAAGAAGTAATCGAAGCTGTAAATGGGTATTTTGAGGAGCTTGACGAATCAGTCTATAGAGATGGCATTACTAGACTAGAACACCGCTATGAGAAATGTATCAGCCTTGAAGGAGATTATGTTGAGAAATTGAACAAAAAAATTCTTAAGAACGTCGTTTTTCTTGGTCAGGCCGGAAACTTATCGATCCACCCTCGTATACAACCTAATGCAAGAACAGAATTATAAATCACTGGGCCAAATAATTACCTGTTCCGAGGCCCACTTTTACTTTGTTCTTCAACAGACGCCGCACATCGCATATTCCGCTCTTTAGCCAAGTGTTGGAATTAGGGCAGTGAGCAATGGCTGTGCCTTTTGATGCGAGTACCCTTAGCTCTTCATCCTCCAAGTAGATGCCGTGTCCCAGTATGGTCTGAAACAACATAGTGAGTCGAAATACTACAGCATATTCCATTTTCCGGAGAGCGTAAATATGCTTCGTAGAAAATCGGAGGTAGATGGATAGACATTATTCATTCATGTGAGTGTGGTTCTTTATGCCCTATCCATCAAAATCTACCTACCAATCAAAGGAGAATGGACCCTAGATTTTCTTGAAAAATGGTATACAATATTTTGAATCTACCGATCTATTACTAATACGTCGGTCATCCTTCAGACTTCTCTAGTAGCTCAACGGAATGAAGCAATTTTTAAAAAAAATACTTCATTAGGGTTCCTTATTTCATAATGTGGCTAATATGGGCACATATTGAAATTCATCGGGCAATGCACAATGAGCGCAAGTACTATAAACATGCCAAAAAAGAGGTATCCTGTGCAAGGTGGATCAGTAGGTGGTTCAAGTGGCGATCCCCTAGTTAAAAGAAAGCCCTTTCCTGACCAACCAAAGAGATATGCGTTTCGAGACGGAATCAGGGCAACCAAATTCTCGAATACAACGAGCAATGTGAGCAACCATGATAGTGAGAGCTGTCATTTCTCCGCACAACACAATGAGCGCAAAACTGACATAAAATACTTAACGAAGATATTCAAGCATTGGGTGGCTCGATTCCGGTGAGAACTAACGCCAAGTTGGGCTCTATTGAACCTAGTAGAGAAGTCGTGACACAACAGCCTTATAGAATAACTATTCTATTCAACACAAGTCTCATATTAGGTGCAATTTTATCAAACGAAAATGGCTCACGGTCCAGCATTGAGCTGTGGAAGCTACATGTATCACGCAGTTGACGATATCCAGTAAACACACTTACTTTGTTCGTAATGAGCCCTGCCGCATTGTAAACTTCGGTATAATTTGACTGTTCTGGGAACAAGGTCTTCGTGTAAGCCACTTCGTCCATATTTTCAGAAATGTGAGTCTAGAACGTAAGGAGAGATAGCGTTGACATTATTTCAACCGTATCAGAGTAATAAAAATGGCTGTCTATTACAAATTAAGAAACGCTGCAAATTCTTACATACGGGTTGGTTATTCCTCGGACCAGGCGCATGGAGATTCATTTCTTCAAATTTGGGGAAACAGAGGGTGTGGCGGGTCCCGGACCCATTCCAATCGATTCAGGGTCCAAAATTTAGTGGAAAATGGTACCCCACACGCCTAGGTCCCAGAGATCTCGAAAACAGACATTCGAAATGGGTAGATAGGTACCCATTTTGACTCATAACCTCATCCAGAGGGCACCAATCGTTTCGGGATTCATTTGAATGGATTCAGCGTCCAGAATTTAGTGGAAAATGATACCCCACACACCTAGATTGCAAAAAACCTCGAAAAATCAATTTTTTGAAATACACATTTTGACCCCTACCCCGCCCAGATTTGGTCCGATCGTGTTGAACAGTTTCGAGGACCAACTAGAGCCATGAACGGACCCCTGACCAAAATTTCAGATTTTTTGAATAACTTCTACTACCAAAGTCGGCGTGGACGGCGGACGGACATTTGCTAATATTGATCTTGACACCTTGATACGTCCAGAAAAAATGTTTGGGGCGAATCGGAGAGATTGACTTTTTGCATGAAAACATTGGTTGATTATTCATGGAATAACTAACCGAAAGCATTACCTGTATGTACAAGTCATTCTCAACAGCTATCTTCCCCAGTGCCGTGAGGAGTTCCATGTCACAGGCGATTGCAAACCTCGGCGTGATGATTGGCTCCACAAGAGGATTCTGTTGGCACATGGTATTCATCATCAATAAATCTATTGTTATTTATTAACTTAATATTATTGCAGAATAATAATTTATTTTAATCAAAAAATAATAATAGTTAGTTTAGTTGAGCTTCTGTAGTTTGTGATGGGGGCCTATCACCTTTGAATTTTAAAAACAAATTAATAATAATAATAATAATAGTAATAGCAATACATTGCACTAACTTTCAATGACTGTACGTATTCAACAAAAGTGCGCGTCGTTCGAATAGATTCTGTTGTTTCCTCGACATAAATTCCATTCGAATGACGATTCATGTTGACTTTCCCCACCAGGGCTCGTTGGCCTGAAGAACTGGCAGCTTTAGCCAAATACCTTGTGCTAGCCTCATGGATAGTTCCATAATAACAGGCGGTCGTCGTTCCAGATTTTAGAGTGGATTTCTGGAAAGTCCACAACGTTTCATCCGTTTACAAATCTATCGTCAGTTGAGTATCTACTTCTGAATTCATTTTCGATACGTACAACAACTTGTTTGTAGACGCTCTCAGCAAAGCCCTCGTCGTCGTATTTCATTTCTAACGGGAATGTGTATTTTTTGAGCCAGTCAAGTAGGGGGAGGTCCAGCCCCAGCCCCGTGTTTGGAAACTGAGGGGCGTGTGTGTGCAGGTCAATGAAGCCTGGACAAAGAAATTTGCCTCGATCCAACTTCTTCAGCTGGTATTTTCTACCACCCAATCGGGCAATGACCTCGTGCGCTTCACCTTCTGATACATGCGTGATCTGGTAAAAATTATAAAATAATTTATTAATAGGATCAGTTTTGTTTCAGAATCGCATACTATTATGATGAACACCGTCACTCACCTTCCCATTTTCGACTACTATTGTCGCCTTATCACTCGCGACAAGCCGGTCTATCCCGAGGGAGTGCACGAGTGGCCCCTCAAATACTAACAGGTCCTAGAGAAAGAAAGATTGAATACAATCGGTAATGTTGTGGTACATAAGTAGCTGGGGGTGCGTGGCATAACACACATCTAGGCATCGATGAAAAAATTCCAACAGACGATCCAGATGGATAACGGACGAAATTCGGCCTATACTAACGACTTTCTCGATTATATGCTGACTTCAAATAAACAACTCCACTGTCAACATACTTAGTAATAACGGATACAAAATATCAGTGGTGGAATTTACCGCGTTGTCCCCAATGTATTTAAGCCTCTCTAAATCATCTGGGTAATTTCCCTTCGTTACGTGGGAGGTAGCCCACGAGTCAAACGGTTTGGTTTGGAATGTTTTCACGTAATAATTATATTGTTTTTCACTTTTGCTTGAAACTGAATCGAATTATGACACATTCAAATCCCCATAAACTCCTGAGGCCCTAACCAGGAGGCAGAGCCCTTGTGACTCGTTGGTCGAGAAAATCAGAAAATTTATCGTTGACTCATTGTAAAAAATGCTGATCATTTTTCAAATGTTTGATACTTTTGCATACAAAATCAAAGTAATACGGAGACATAAGACCGCGCAAGGTATGAAAATCTAGGAAGCCTAACTATAGGTCCGAAAATTCCCAGTCACAGCCAGGGACAAAGAATTTTGAACATTTTTGTTTTGATTTAATGCATTCGCTTAGCAAGTGACCAACTATCTCAGCAGACAAGGTAGCAACGCGTTTACAAAACTAGAAGGTTTGTGTTTAGGCGTAAGTCACTATATAAACTTCGTGAAATATTCATTTACCTAATGAGTATTTCCAGGCCAGAGGGTTTGAATCATCGCGCGTTTTTGTACCCTCAACCGTTAAGAATTCAAAATATATCATTTTTAGAAACCAAAGTCCAATTTGTTTTTAAATTGAAAATAAAAATTACTGTACAATTTAAATGATAAATTTGGAAAGCCTATTTGCACTAGATAATTACGCTACAATTTGGGTTTATAGCAACCTTATTTTCTTCCTTACTTTCCTTATTTAGAGGAAAAATTCGGATTCACAAACCGGATCGTGCTTTGGTGGAGGGTGTGATCGTTCGAAGGTCTGCTGATTTGCTTTTAACTGGTTCCAGACCACGGGGGAAGGGGTGACATTTTGCGCACACCTTAATTTTATTTCAGTGTTTCTCACGGCCAAATGGGTTTATATGGTTCTTGTAGCAATTTCACTTTTGAACGGGGAAAAAAGGGGGATCATAAGTCGTAAGGAACACCTACGGAATAATTGTTTACGGTTCAGTTGCTCGCACTCTGGGAATTCGTTCAAAAATTCGGCATTTACTTGCCGTTGTTAGGAATTCAATGTAATATGGCAGTAATGACGGGCGGCCTCATCTTTGTTGCGTCACGAGGATGGAGAATTTGGCCAGTCGCTATGTAATTAGTACGAGGTGGTTAGGTAACAGGTGTTTGAATGCCTTCTTTTGATGGGGTATCAATGTTATATCGCTCAGCGTGAAGTCAGCCGGAGTGATAAAAGATCGATTGATTTTTATTTACGGCGGTTCTCCCCGCGATACTATTCTAGTCAACGCTTTGATAGGAAAATCAAGAATAACCGCACAAATCAATCCAATAATATCCAAAAAATTCAAAAATTTGTTAAAAAAAATAAAATAAAATAATAATTAAAATGAACAAAAATAAATAAAATCCCAAAGTTTCTGCTTTGTTGTTGAAAGTACCTCTGTTGACATCGTAGACGTAGATGATTGAATTTGGCTCGCCTTCACCAGCTTCCAGACCTATTTCAACTCGGAGCAGATGCACGTCGTGTACCGCAATCGGTGTGACGGTGTTTTCGCCCTCGTCGACAGATCTGAATGACCACCGGCCCTGGAGCACTGAGAAAATAAAAACACTCCTTCGTTGAGTGACTGGTTTTTGTAGATGTTTGGTCGTGAACTCAAGTGGGGGCCACCAATCAAACAATGCGTCCGCAATTAGAAGGCCGCGACGCCAACTGATGAGAATGAGACACGAATGCTTGAAACTTGACAATAAACAGCTCAAACAAACAAGTAAATCGAAAAAACATGTATAAACTCAGTACATGGAAGTCATCGATACTTGTAGACGATATCCAAGAAGAGGAAAATCCCACGAAATATATACGCCGGTGCGTGGGTAATTCAATTTAAATGTAAGTAATTATACAACGTCGTTTTTGGTAATCCTAAAAGCACACGCGGAACGCGATGTTCAGCGTAAAATAATACAATTTATCATTAGCCTTAAGATTAGGTAATCTGATATAATTTATCAGAATCACAGTAAACTAGAGTAAAAAAGAATAACTGGACTGGAATGAAAACTACCACAACAGATGGGCGTTGAAATTTTGGGAGGTGTAGTTGCCTTACTTGACAGGTAATCATGCCAGTAGGTATACGTTTCGTCGTTCTATGATGACAGGTCGAAACCGTCCACCGTTGTTTGGTTGTGGAAAAACTTTTAAAAATTTGAAATTTGGTCAGAAACTCTCGTTAGTCTTCGAAAATTTTCAGTCTGATCGGACCAAAGAGGAGGAAGGGGATAAAAATGCGTTTTTTGAAAATAAATTTTTGTGAGTTTTTGGGAATTGGGCATGTGGGGTATCATTTTCCACTAAATTTTAGCCTCTGGATTCATTGAGATGGGCTCTGGACCGATTAGTGTCCACTGGGTGTGGTTATAAGTCGAAATGGGTACCTATCCCCCTACTTTTGGGTAACTTGGCGTGTGGGGTATCATTTTCCCCTTAATTTTGGACGCTGGATCCAATGAAATGGGTCCCAGAACGATTGGCACCCACTGGAAGATGTTATGGGTCAAATTTGGTAATTATTACCCATTTTGAATATATGTGTTTTCGGTATTTCTGGTACCTAGGCGTGTGGGGTATCATTTTCCACTAAATGTTGGATCCTGAATCGATTGGAACGGGTTCGGGACCCGCCGCACCCACTGTTTCCTCCATTTTCTAATTTTTCAATTAGTCTCAATGCGCCTGGTTCGAGGAATAACCAACCCGTGTGTAGGAATTTTCTGATTTTTTGAAACTCGATTTTCGTAGTGTTTTGGGAATTGGGCATGTGGGGTATCATTTTCCACTAAATTTTAGACTCTGGATTCATTGAGATGGGCTCTGGACCGATTAGTGTCCACTGGGTGTGGGTCTATGTCAAAATGGGTATCTATCTCCCTACTTTTGGGTAACTTGGCGTGTGGGGTATCATTTTCCACTAAATGTTGGACGCTAAGTCGATTGGAATTAGTCCGGGACAATCCACACTCACTGCTTTCCCCATACCCTTGTATCAACCACGGAATTTTCAACGTTTTTCTGTACGAGGTTCTTGGCGGTTACCTACTCGAGTTGCATGCTGTGTGTTCTTTTGAAAAAAAATGTGTAGCCTGTACTTTACAGGTATCGTACACAAGCATTTTCAAGGGAGATAAGATTGCCATAACGACAATAAATACGTACATTGTACCTAATCACGAGACTTGAATGATCAGATGGGCTCTCTTTGTGTGACTGAAAAAGCAGATGAAAACATGTTGAGATAAGTATGCTACAGGAACATAATGTTTAGAATCGCATAGTCTCAGGAGATCTCCATGTTCGTGGGCTACTTTGACCAGGAAGTATCAACACCAGCCGCCTCCGTGTCGGCGTCCAATGCATTCAAGGTCATTGATTCTACAGTTATTGCATTCCTGCATAAATCACTTTGCACTCCTCCATTACTTCCATGTAACGGGTTTTTCCTGAAGGAGAGGGAATGTTAATCAATCTTCCGATTTAGTGACATCTCTTAAGTACGTCATAAAACGGATATGTATGTCGCCCTCAGGATCTTCGAAACACGACATATTATAGTTAAGGTAAAACTTAATAATTTCTTGCAGAAAGTTTCCCTAACAAATTAAGCATAAAACGACCACTTTTGAGGGTTTTTTTAGACCCCACGAAGAAGTAGGCGTCAGGCATTCGAAGTCGAAAACTGAAATTTGCCATGATTACTATAACTGATGGGTACTTTACTGAGTGGTACCCTTTCTAACTTCTGTTTAGCTGCCTCATGAGCCATCACGATGAGAACACCATGATCCATCAATCATGGCCGTCATATGATGACTCGTCGCTTTTGATAAGCAGATCTGAGGCCTGCTCGTCCACATCCCTTATCTCTATGATTTTTTTTATTATTTTTTGCGATTTTATTCTTGTTTTTAATCCGTTCTATGACGTTACTGATCGATGTTTTTATAAGTAAAGGTCTAATCCGGAGACATAAGGGCTTGTTGGGAGGCAATTTTCTTTGTATTTTGTCTCGATATCTCGGACACAATCACTGAAAGCACCTGAGTTCGGTTACAAGGAGTTATAACTTGAGGGGATTTGGTGTTTTTCAACGCACTATCATATTTCTAGGCACACCTACCTACTTTTCATAAAATGACGGCTTTACGGCGTCACGATCATGCAATGTAGCTCATTGCTAGAGCACACATTGTACCTCAACAGATGATGAAAAGAAGAAGTCCTTTCAAATCTTTGGCGGGCATTGCCTTTGTTTACGTCAATTCTCATCCAAGTCTAATTACACAACACAACACTAGGCACGGGTAGTTAGCACCTGACTGACGAGTATGAACGCAGGGGGTTGTAACCAGAGTACTGAGTGCCTCAGAGAAGATCTCCTCCATGAATCTCCATTATTACTACGTTACCGTAATTACTGTAATTGCAATTTCCCACAATTTTGAATTCGTTTCACCGAAGGGAGAATCATGCTACAAGCGACCTTCAAAAATGGGTTAGGGTCGTTTTTTTGCCCTGGCCAGGTTGGTAACACTGTCATTTAATGTGAGTCATCAGATCAGAACAAAACTGACTTCTTTTTTGGGATGGGACATCGAAACGAAAACATCGATGATGACATCGATGTCAACATTGGTAGCATGACATCGATGTCATGAAACATAGCCCATTCAACCATCGATGTTTTTTGATGTCGATGGTTAAAAGCCCGAAACATCGATGTTTGATATACTTTCCTATTTTTGGACAAATTCAATTTAAAAAATGATTGAAATTCATCAACAGCGCTATTTATAATAAAGTTTAATAAAATTAACTAGATGAAGGAAAAAGACTGCAGGTTACCTAATTAGTAGGTAGTTTATCCGAGAATCCTTGTTTTCAAAATCATACTTTTTGTCCTTCAATCAGTACCTACCCACATGAGCTTTACGAATCAGGTCAAACACAACACGGCACAGGGCATTGAGGAAGAAGGTTACAGGTGGTTTTTCCAAGTAGTGGCCTCGATAGTAACAATCGATAGACAAGAGAGAGGGTTTGGCATGATTAGGCTGAGGGAGGGTTGATGAAGCAAGGCCTTTTTTGTTATCATTAATATTATTTATTCATAATAAATCTGGTGCGCATAATCTATCCCCTAGACAGGTGAGGTAACATCGATGTTGGGGGAGGCAACATCGATAATATCGATCACATCGATGGGGCATAACATCGATAGCTGATGTTGTCGGCCTTTCTCACCATCGATGTTCGACATCGAATATCGAGCGGAAAACATCGATGTTTTGCGAACATCGGACATCGATGTCCCATACCTACTTCTTTTAAGGTTGGGCATTGTTGTGCACTCGTGTGCTATAATACGCAAGTAAGTACACTATCAAGAGATGTATTTTTAAAAGGAACGTTATATTGTGGCATTAAGTGAAACCAAGTTGAATTAGTTCTACCGTTCTTTCTAGGAATCGAATCTATAACGTACTATTCCGTGTGATTCACTTGTCGGTCAACGGCTGTTTATTGAGGAGATGTCTGCGTTGTACACAGATTAGTGCTACCCGTTTGTTTTTTTTTTTTTCGTACGCCTCTCATCTATCGTCATTCTTCCAGATTCCGGAGCTTACTTCAAAATATGTCCGTGCACTCTTCCCAAAAGAAGAGGAGGAAAGACGGCTACAGGATGAGATTCCAGGTGAGAATAACTAGCCTTCATGAGATCCTTTTTGGGGTCAGGACACACTCAACGTGTAGAGTAGATTATTTTTCGAGATTCCGCCCCGTTCTCCCTTCATGGTCTTCTCTTTATCAACTTTCGCCATGGAAAAAGTTACATGACTTGTCCAGCTGCTTATAAGACTTGACACCGATCCTGATGATCGTTTATCAACTCTGTATGGGTGTTCCCACTTTCAAATTTTGATTTTGAAACGTTAGAACCTCCTCTGTAGAACCCCCAACGATAGTTTTTAGGAATGTCAACGAATTATTCTAGCATGATTGGCAGAAATGGAATTTGATCTACGTAAAATGTTAACTAAGTTTCAAGTTAAGTTCAATTATTTGCCACGAATGGGTCAGCCTTTGTGATCTTGTGACGTCATCTCCATATAAAGTCGCAAAGATGCGTGTGAAGATCGTGGATCCCTCCTCCGAGTATCCTGCGCTTCATGGCGAAGTTGGCATCTCGAACACTTTCGAGAAAAAAAACTACATTTTGGATAGCCTTTTGAACGCTTTCAATTGATCAGAAGATCAAAGTGCATTAGTCACTCAGTTGCTCTGGCACTGCAAATACGATGAGACACTTCCTAGTACCGGGTGATAAACTGATAGAACAAAAAATTAACGCTTGGATCGAATATTGAGAGGTTGAGAAGTGATGGACTCCGTGAAGGGGGGGGGGGGGGGGCAAAAACTTGGTAGAGTAAAAATTTAGTCTTGCCCCCAATTAAAAAAAAAAATTAGGTAAAAGTCAAGAATAGGGACCATTGTCGCGTTATCAGCTGATATCGATAGTACGCTCAGTCGATATGCACTATCGATATATTATACACGAAATATTTATCCCTGTCGGCCATATTTGTTTTTATAAAAAAGGAGGGAAAATACTAAATTGAAATAAACTAAAATAATTAAATAATAAATAAAAAATAATAAATAAATTGAAATAAACTTACCTCGTGCTCACTAAGCCTCTCACTCCCACAAAAACTTTCGATTATCGATTATCGACCGTATGCGCGATATCATTGCTATCAGTTGATAACGCGACAACGATCCTGGTTACGTTATATAGGTACACACGATCCCCCTTTGACAGCTCATCAATGGGCGTTGTTTGACGTTTTATAACCACTCATGGAATTGTCAAAAGGGTTGGATTCTTAGGAGAAATAATAGTTTGAAAATGGGGGCAGCATTAAAGAACTCCACTCTGAAAATTTGTATGCACCTGTTAGAATTAGAAAGAGGTTTTAAACTCTCTCTATTAAAGTCTATATTTTCTGATGTACCTACAAATTTTTAATTACCCGCTATCATGTAATTCAAATATATCGGTATTCTCGATGTTATTATGTTGATTTTCTCTTTATTTCTCCAATATTGCATTGTATATTTTCGTGTATAGGGGTTCGTAAGAATGTTTATGGTAGATTGATACGTCTACTGATAAGCGGTCTTGCACTACGCTTATTCTAATAATCAAGCACATTAAACTAATAAACCATTCTTGTTTCCAGTCTGTAGGTAATCACGAAAAATTCGTTGAGAGGATCGTGAAGACTTTGTACTACGGAAAAATGCCGACTCTGGAAAGGTTCAGTTTACCGGTGACCGGTAAGTCCAATTTTGGTTGGTTATTCCTTGAATAATCAACCTGTGTTCATGCAAATGGTCAACCTCTCTGATTCGGCTCAAAATTTTTTTCTGGACGTTTCATGGTGTCTAGATCAAAAAAGGTTAATGTCCGTCCGCCGTCCACGCCGTTTTTGGTAGTAGAAAATTTTCTAAAAATCTGAAATTTGGGTCAGGGTCTGTTCCCGCCCTAGGACGGTCCTTGAAACTTTTCAGCCCGATCGGACCAAATTTGGGGGGGGGGGGGGGGATCACATTTTCAAAATGTGTTTTTTGAAAAATGGATTTTCGATATTTTTGGCGATCTAGGCGAGTAGGGTATCATTTTCCACTAAATCTTGGACGCTGAATCCAATGAAGTGGGTCCCAGAACGATTGGCACCCACTGGAAAAAGTTATGGGTCAAATTGGGTATATATTACCCATTTTGAATATGTGTTTTCGGGATTTCTGGTACCTAGGCGTGTGGGGTATCATTTTCCACTAAATTCTGGACCCTGGATCGATTGAAATGGGTCCGGGACCCGCCACACCCACAGTTTCCATTTTCCCCATGTTGAAGAAATGAGTCTCCATGCGTCTGGTCCGAGGAATAACCAACCCGTGAATTTGCAGCGTTTTTCCTATTGCAACAAGACAATATGAACGGAACTTTAGATGGTGGCTACAACTCCGATTCAACTTGTTTTACATCCTCTTCAAGTATAGTTGGTCGATAAATTGACCTTCAGGACTGCGTGAAATTAGCTTCCGAAATTCATCACATTATTCGCCAGAGGGGTTCGAGGAGCACTCCGAAAAAGAACTGTTTTCCCTCGAATGCTGTTGTTTCTAATCACACGTCGATTTCTGCCCCTATAGATAATTGTTCGGTCCTTACTTTCAAGGCTGTTATTTAATTACAAGTATGAATTCTTCACTTCATGAAAACTTGTTTAATAACGAGCTGGATCCCGAAGTTCCTTTTTTTGTGTTGACTCTTCCTTAAGTTTCCTTGTGGAAGGAGATTACCGTATAATTTGGGAAGCGAGGTTCGATCGTTATTTCGTCACTACTAAATAACCTTCTGGAAATCGTACAACTGCAGAATGTACATCCAATCATTGTTCCAAAGTTTAAAGTTTTTCTGTTGTTATGGTGTCTGAAACTCATTTTCTCTCATCTGTTCTAGAGTTGGCCGTGGAACTTTATACAGAAGCGACTACCCAAAAGACCCTCGAACGTCTTCGATTGGACCGTGCAGCAGAGATCAGCCGTAACACGTGCATGTCCCCCTGCACACTTGTCCTTGCCCTCCTATATCTCGAACGACTCAAAACCTGCAACCCCTCGTATGTCGAACGCGTTACGCCTTCGGAACTTTTCCTTATCTCCATGGTATGACCACGTTTTTTTTTTTTTTTTTTTTTTTTTTTTTTTTTTTACAAACAAATATGCATGAATGTACGCCCTGCTGTAACGATATTATTTATTCAAAGATGGTGGCTACGAAATTTTTGAACGACAGCGGGGAAGAAGACGACGTTTTGAACAGCGAGTGGGCATGCTCAGCCGGTATACCTCTCAAGGATATAAATACCTTGGAAAAAGACTTTCTGAATGCAATAGTATGTTCGAACCTTCTCTTTCTTGCTACGTCGAATAATACCCACTTTAATGTTCTATTTATCATTTGACGTGAAAACATTTTCCATCAGGAGTGGAAAGTTTATGTTGACAGTTCGGGATTTTGGGAAAAATTCGGAGAGTTAGAGCGGACTGTGGCAGCACGAGAAGGGAAGAAACGCGGATGGTTTTCTTACACAGATCTTGAAATCCTTCTTGACTACCTCAACTACCTGGCCGTGGCTCAATCGGTCGTCACTGTAAGTTTTTCTTCGTTCGCGTAACCATGTCTCGACAGTCGAGAATTCAGACTGGTGCAGTGTGGTCCTAATTAATTTCACTTATTCATTTTGTCTTTTGTATCAGGTTTCGGCTGTCTGTCTAGCGAGTTACATGGCGGGTATGTTGGCTGTCATTGGATCGACCATAGTGGCCACACAGGCCGTCGGTGCTTGTAATTCACTTTTTAGACCATCTCCGTCATCTGTATTTCACCCTGAGGCCAAACCTGCAGTCCAGCGCTTCAGAACGTACTCCCACAATGGTAAATGGAAATGTTTTACTTGCTCTCTTTCAAGAACCTACCTATTCACTACCTGTTCACGAAATTCCAATATCTAGTATGAACTCGCAGTATGAACCGGGTACTATTCGTTCCCAGTCATCGGGGGTATTACTCTCGCGATTATTTGCTAAATTGCTTAACGACACTTATCATTTTGACCTCTCACTGAATTTGGAGTCATTCAAAGTGAAATTGTTAAAAACGAATCACTGCTGCTACATCAGTGAAGTGGATCAAACAGATGTGATGGACTAGAAGAAAACCTTCAATTTATTTATAATTAGTACATTTATTAAAAATAATGATTGATACCATGAAGAGGATACCATGTAGAACTAAACTCTTCAGGGAAGCAGGAAGAAAGGGCCTCATGGCTGATCAATAAACTAACTCATCAATAGAATGCTAAATTTTGCGAGCCCCGCGATCATTGGTTCTACTGCAGACCTTCTTGTCAATTTTAAATTTTGTTAGTTCAACTTAACTAAACGATGAAATCTCTTGTTTCTAGTAACCTAGGACCCGAGGATTGTGAACTAATGGACTCATTGGATTCGCACAATTTCCTCGACGAAGCCCAACATGCTGACGCTCAAGTAAACTCTTCCCATCCCGACACCACCTTCGATGATGTGCCGTCATACGAGCGCTCACCTTTTGGTTTCACGACCCGTCAAGCTCACTTGACGAATTACATAGAGCCTTTGATAAAACAGCTGACAGTTTTGTACCACGGAGCGATGATTCCCAATCGGTGATGGTGCCACGCGACGTCCATATAATCCAGAATATAATATCAATACATTTATTTTATTTTATTATTTTTAATTTATACTACTCAGTTGTATACGAAAATAAAGAGAGCTGACTCATTTTTCATAAAAAGCTTACAGTTTAAAAGCCCTCAATTCCCCTCTCGATGCAGATCAATTGAATTGCTTCTCGCTCTCCTTCGTACGTTTATCCATTTTGAACAATGTTAATTCTCTGTACAAAGACTGCAAGGTACCCTTTTATGGGTCTAGGTACTAGGCCCCTCTTTAATTTTATTTTATGTATATTTTTTATTATTTGTTTCTATTTTTATTTAATTTTTACATATATTTTTATTATAATAATTTTTTTTTTGGTTGGTTACTCCTTGAATAATTAACTAATGTTTTCATGCAAAAAGTCAATATCTCCGATTCGGCCCAAAAACGTTGTCTAGGTTTCAAGGTATCTCAAAATGAGCCGTCCACACCGATTTTGAAAGTAGAAAATTTCTGAAATTCGTGTCGTTTCCGGCTCTAGTTGGTCCTTGAACCTTTATAACCCGATTGGACCAAATTTGGCGGGAGAGGGGTCAAACTGTGGTTGAAAAAAATATATATATTTTTTTTTTTCGAGATTTTTGACGGTCTAGGCGTATTAATTTCGAGGGTCCCGGAACAATTGAAGCCCACAGGATGTGGTTATGGGTCAAAATAGGTATCTATCTACATAAATATGTGGGTTTCTGATATTTCTGGTATCTAGACATGTGGGACATCATTTTCCACTAAATTTTGGACGCTGAATCGATTGGAATGAGTCTCCATGGGCCTGGTCCGAGGAACCAACCCCTGTAAATGAATTTTTTAAAACATTTTTGAAACATTTTATCACTGGACCTGACATTGAAAGAACGCAGAGGACCAGTCGTTCAAAATCAGTGTTTGTGGATATCCCCCGTCCCCATTACTTCTCAAAAAAGGTTGACTGACTGATGGCACTATTGTCTCTAAATTTATTTTAGACAAGGAGGCAAGCATAAGTTACTTTAGCAAAATGTAACTTTCTTCAGTTAGTCAGTAGTCAACCAGCTCAACGACGTTGAAAAAAGAAAACAAAATATGATCACTCAAGTTAGTTGTGATACTTCAGCTGACAATAGATGGGTGTGCTTGAAAGTATTTTCTATTCGCTTTTAGTTTCTATTATGTAGTTACTTTCTGTTCGTGATTAGTAAGGATCTATCCAAAATAAGTTTGAATCGAGCGAACTGGTCGATTTTCCAGCAACAGTTTCTTTCAAGTGAGTGAGGATAATTGACTACAATCCCCCATTATTTTCTAGAGCTGTTTCCCTCCGTCGCAAGAGCAGATAAGGAGGGCCTACTCCGCTAACCAATTACATAACCTTCGGGTAATCTCATCGATACCCTCTGAACAGCACCTACACCTCATAGTCCTGGTGTTATTACAAATCGGCTTTTGAATCGCTACAATTCTGTGAGGTATATGCCCAAAAATATCGTATCGCTTTTTTATTGTCCATTGTGCATCGGAAGTTCCTGTGACGTGTCGAATTCTTGCATGGAATACACACAATTTTTCACTTGGAATCATTTTGCCGCTAACTTGAACGGGATGCGAATCAAAACGGGCATTTTTGAGATTTTAGGAGACTTGAGGGGAGTCATATTTGTCGACAACATTTTGACCGTTGACTTGATTTAGACGGGGTTCTTGGCCATTCTGTCGCATATCGGAGGCTCGATTCGGGCTTACGGGTTTCTTGTAAATATATAAATAACATGTTATAAATAATTTTTTGTGTCAGTCCAATTTTCGGATTCTGCTTTCACTCACTTTGGAGATCTCGGGTATTGTTCCACAATTGTGGAACGATTCATCCAGTTTTGGTTGGTTATTCCTTGAATAATGTAATCATTTGACGTATCAACCACTGTAGAAGAATTACAGCGTTTTTATCTTGAAATCATGAAATTTATACTTTTTTTGCGGCGAATCGAAAAGGTTGGCCTCTGATGACCTTGAGCATGATTACATAGGTTGATTATTCAAGGAAATAACCAACCAAAACCCAAACATCCGTCCGCCGTTGATGTCGTTTTGCTAGTAAACATTTTTCTAAATATCTGAAATTTTGACCAGGGACATCCTTCCGGCTTTACTTGGTTCTGAAAACTTTTCAGCCCAATCAACCCAAAACCGGGGAGAGTAGAACAATGTTTATTGAAACTCAATTTTCGGGAACTAGTCGTGTGGGGTATCATTACATTTTGGACGCCAAATCGATTGGAATGAGTCTGGGACACTACACTCACGGTTCTCGTCTTACTCATGGTCCTGGGAACGATCAACCATTGTAGATGAATTAGCAGCGTTTTTCTCTATCATCAGCCTGCTCTCATTTCTTTGCCGCCTCCTATACGTACAAGCTCTACACATTTAAAATCTGTCAAGTTAGATTTCTTCGTTGATTCCCGTTAATCTTCAACAACGAGTCCTACATCAGCTATTTTCACTACTGATCACAATTTAAACTGAATAGCGCTTTGCAGGAGCTGAAATTTTATCCAGAGAGGGTACTTACCGACCGAGACTGAAAACTAAAACATGACAAGGAATTTATTCTGCTTCACTCGTCGGGTGACCACTAGCGCTTCAGGAGGAACAAGGCTATACTCGAAGGCTGCCTACCTCATCGACGACCCCAAATATGCATTTCTTAAAGAACTTGGACTGTCGAGAGAAAACAAAGGCGTTTATCATGGCGATTGGTGCGGTACTGGACAGGTGAGTGGAACTAGAGGATTTTTAGTTGCAGTCACAAAAAATCAAGCAATGGTGTACCAAACTGTGCTGGTACCTGGTTTTAGGTGGTAACTTCAATTTGCCCTTCAAACGGTCGACCTATCGCCGAAGTAAGGGAAGGATCTGTCAAAGATTATGAGACTGGAGTCGAGCGAGCTAATGAAGCTTGGCAAATGTGGGCGGATGTCCCAGCTCCGAAAAGAGGGGAAATCATCAGACAAATCGGCAACGCGTTAAGAAACAATTTAGAACCTCTTGGAAAGCTTGTGTCACTTGAGATGGGTAAGTCTCAGTTTTCCAGTTGGTCACACAGTAGGGGTATTCTAGTAAAGGCTGCCATATCAAATGTTCAGAGGGCTTCTATACGTAGAGAGCCTAAACGAGAAGTGAACGACCACCCCTTGAATGACGTCACTGTTCAGCGCTCTTTTCAGTAATGATTTTACCTACTTCAGCCTTTCATTGAGGGACTTCTACTTACAGGGAAGATCTTGCCTGAGGGGATTGGAGAAGTGCAGGAGTACGTTGATATATGCGATTATGCAGTAGGATTGTCAAGAATGTTCAGCGGGAAAGTCATCCCATCAGAGCGACCAGGACACGCTTTACTAGAACAATGGAACCCTCTTGGGGTTGTTGGAGTTATCAGCGCCTTCAATTTCCCAGTGGCAGTGTACGGGTGGAACAGTGCAATAGCTATGGTAAAAGATGTTGCATTCTGTGGGATGCTTTTTCCTGTCTTCAGTCTTTTATAGTAGTCACAGACTCATTCATATCAGAGCGAACTTTTCCACCAGAGGATAACTTCTTACCCGACATGAACCGTCCGTTACATGAAGTAACCGGATTGAATATATGGAACGTTTCTTAGGCATGCGGTGACACATTATTATGGAAAGGTGCTCCAACCACGCCTTTGACATCAATTGCCACGTCTAAAATCGTCGCCAAGGTCTTGGAGGAGAACAAAGTTCCTGGCGCCATCTGCTCGTTGGTGTGTGGTGGAGCTAACATTGGCCACGCAATGGCTTCTGACGAAAGAGTTCCACTAGTGTCCTTCACTGGCAGCACAGATGTTGGGAAAAAAGTATATAATTCAATCAAGATGACGACGAACGATTTATTTTTGAGTAGGCACCACTCCTAATTCATACAAATCCCGTACCTCTGCAGGTCGCGTTGACCGTTCAGGACAGGTTTGGTAAGGTCTTGCTGGAGTTGGGAGGTAACAACGCAATTATTGTTGGCCCTGATGCAGACTTGGAGATGGTTGCCCAGTCAGTGGTTTTTGCCTGCATTGGTACAGCAGGCCAACGATGTACATCTACAAGGAGACTCATTTTACATGATTCAGTAAGTTACATTCAGCCACGTTGGGTCAAGTCCTTGGTAATCCATTGGCAATTATATAGCTCTCGAGAAGAAGGTCATCAAATGGCAAGAAGGAAGAAAACATATAACTCGTAATTTTGTAGGGAAAAAAAAAAAAAAAAAAAAAAAAAACACCGTAGTTGAATACATTTTTTTTTTTTTTAATGTGATAACTTTATTGTAATTTTATATTACATTCCAGTTCTGCGGAGGCATATGATAATAGAGGGGTACCCCCTGGTGTAACAGGTTACGGGGGTACTATCCATCGCTAGTCCCCGTGATTTTTACATAATCAATGATAATAGCTTAAATAGCATTCTGAATAGAAAAAGAGTCCGACAAACAATCATAAATAACATATTGATTAAGGTTTTAATTTTAATAGGAATAATTATAGTTACTAAGAACAAAATGAGTTGACAAATACGTTGAACGAGAGTTTTATGTAGAAATAATTATTACAGTTAATAGGAACTGAAGGGATAAACAAATAGATGTGAATGAACAAATATTAATAAATAAGTATGAACAAAAAAATAAGTTGAATGAGTAAATAGGAAATATGCATGCAATTTAGTGCTGTGTTACTAGATTTTAAGGATTCAGAAGGTCTGGGGGTCGTTTTCGCTTCAGTCGTCTAGGTGCCTTGGTGGTGGAGGATTGCTGGACAGCTGCTGCAGGAGGACGTTGCGATGGGTTGACATAGATTCGTGTAGTTGTTGGTAGTTGGATTTCTCAATATCTTTGACTTCTGGGATGGCTAAGTCTTTATGGAGATTGCTGTTCTCACGTACCACGGGGCCCCCGTTATGACTCTGAGTGCACTGTTCTGGAAAGTATGTACCCGTTTGACCTGAGAATCAGATGCTGCTCCCCACATTTGACATCCATATAACCAAATGGGGCGTATCACGGTTAGGTATATTAGCCTTTTTTCCTTCAAAGGTAATGGTGAGTTTTTGTTAATAAGGAAATAAACTTGTCTCAGTCTGTGTCTGGCCCTTTGTAAGATATTGGTTATATGGCTATTCCATGTCAGCCTGGAGCCCAGATGTAGACCGAGATATCGGCAGACTTGCTTTTGAGGGATATCAACTTGGTTCATGGTGATCACGGGGAGAGGGAGACTCCTTTTGTACGTGAATTGTATGAGAGTGGATTTCGCTGGGTTCATTTTTGTTCTCCACTGGTGACACCATGTGACAATATCTTCTGCCAGACTTTGCAGTTCACTTATTGAATTGTGGAAGTCCCCGGTTGACAATAGCGCCACGTCAGTAGCGAACTGAGCTGTTGATACCCCATCAGACCTAGGAAGGTCGTGAGTAAAGAGGAGGTAGAGAATAGGCCCCAGAACACTTCCTTGAGGTACTCCTGCTCTGATTGGGGATACAGACTGGCTAACTCTCACACTGTAGGTTCTGTCACACAAGTAGGACTTGAGCAGCCTGTATATACTGTCCGAGAGCAGCTCTTCCAGCTTGGCCAGTAACCCTGGGATCCAGACCCTATCAAAAGCCTTTTCTGTGTCCAGAAATAGTGCATGACAAACGGATTTGCTTTCATAGGCTCCCAGAATATCTGAAACTACTCGGTGGAGTTGTTGGGCACACGAGTGAGAAGTTCTGAAGCCAAATTGTGTGTCCGGGATAACAGGTTCCAGGGTTTCAAGAAGATGCGGTAGTAGAAGGCGTTCAAAGATTTTTCCCAGCAAGGAGAGTAAGCTTATGGGTCTGTAGCTGGTGTCAGGGCCTTAATTGAATTCAAGGAGTAGGCGCAGGGAAGAATAGAAAACGTACAACCTGTCTATTACATCTACCCCCTTTATTCAATTATATAGGATAATACCCCTTCGAACAATCCCTCCCTAAAGTCTCTCCTCGGAAGATACCTGAAGATCCAGCTGCGGCGAAGGCTCAGACCAGGCTGTAGCGAGGACTCCCAGAGGTGTCTCGAGGTAGTTGGGACTTCGATGTTACGAAGGAGATCCAGGCGCTGAAGCGACGAGACGGGGCTAATCGACTCGGACTCAGGCTTCCAGGTGAGGAGACGTCAGCGAGGGCCAATCGCTGTCCGATGTGTTCCTTGACTCGGAAGACCAAAAAGTGTCTTTTCGGCGGGCCGTTCAGCCTTATGTAACCTTCTTTCGGAGTGGGGCTGCTGCTGGAAACCCCCGTCTCACAGCGGCTCCGACATCTCCCCCTTCCGAAGAAAAGACTGAACGTAATCAGCCGCCTGTAACATGAGACATGAGTTACTTGGATGCCTTATGTCATACCCACCCATTGCTGAAGGTCGATTGGTGTGGGCACGTTGCCCGAACATGATGTGAATGTTGTCGTTGTTAATACGTGTACCACGCGCGCTTTCATTAATCCTGTTCGTCTCCGCGCCGTTGAGTGTGAGGAGTGTTACCTAAACATATACAATTAAAATTAATCCTTGCTCCTTACGAATATGAAATGTCTTATACTACATTTACTATTGACCATCCGTCCATTTTCCTATTCCACGGTATGAAGTAGTTCGTACGCGTCGTTTGCCATGGTTCCGAGCACGTTATGTTTCGCCAGACGCTCACTTCACACATGTTCACTTCACTTCCACGCCTCATTGTCCCAATATGCTTCTTCTTAATTCGCATGTAACCACAAAATATTAACAAGGCAAATATATCATATAAATGTACATATACGTTCCGGATAAATAATCACAAAAATATTAACAAAGCAAATATACCATATAAATATACATATAAATATACCATATAAATATACATTTACGTTTACCACGAGTACCCTCAGTGGTTTATCTTAAATCTTGTTATCATAGCTTCTAGCCTTCTTATATCGTTTTCTTTTGTTAATATTGTGAATAAACATATAATTTCCTACTTTAATGTCCAATATAGTATTTATAGGTTTTACATGGTGACCTATCCTATTGCTTAAATTTTACTACAAATTTTCTACTTTTCCTTAGCCTTCTCTCATGATGACAAACAAGTATGTTGTGGATTGACAACTGGTGGAGTGATTATCACCCTGGTCTGAATGTTTGACGCCTTGTGGCCTTTTCGAAGACAATAAACATATATCACTCCCATACTAATTACCAATGCCGTAATTAACAACCCTGTACCTATTGTTACATGTTTCCATTTAATTTCGTGTTTCCACCATGGTCGTATGTCCGTATTGTTTTCTATTTTTGGTGCCGACTCAATTAATTGCCCCATTTTCCTGAAAGGATCCGGCTGGATCACCCTTTGTTTTCTCGGGTTTCGGTATCATTGTAATTATTGCGTACTTCCAGCTTGAAGGGACGTGCCCAAGTCGAAGTATGGCGTTGTAAATTTGTGTTAAAAACACAAGTGGCCTCCGAGTCATCATTTTCAACAGCGGTTGGGTAATACAGTCATATCCTGGGGCTTTCTTTGTATGGGAGCGATCTATTGCATTCTTGACTTGCCCTGGAGAGAAGTAACAGGAGAATGGGGACAGTTGCAGTGGTTCCTCCAACCTTGACTCTATAAGAGAGTTAAAATTGTCATCTTCGACTGGGTTTGGCTTAAATTGTTCCTCCAGGATGGTTGAAAACAATTCAGATTTCTCTTGAGCAGTACAATAGAAGACGTTGTTAATCTTTAGTGGAGGTATTCCGTAGCGTTCCTTGGTCAACTGCCGTGTTTTCTTCCACAGACTTCCATCATTTGGGCTCAGTGATGTAAGTTCGGTCATACATGCAGTGCTATGCTCCTCACGTAGGGCTTGCTTATGGTCACGAGTTGCCCGATTATAAGACGTCTTCAGATTGGGTTCCCTGGTGGTCTCCCACCTTTTCTTGCACATTTTCTTGATGTCGTGGAGTTGCTTAATTTTCCCAGAAAAAGAATGAATTCCATGTGTTTTTCTGTTTTTGTGAGATGTTTTACAGGCTGTAGCCGCTGCCGTTTGAATATTTCTAGTGAACGTGGCCACTGCTGCGTCGATTTCGTGGGGGGTTTTCAGCGAGATTTTCAAGTTGGTTAGCTCGTCGAGTGTGAATACATTAGTAATTTTTTTCATCCTTTGCTTTCTTTTAAAGGTGTACGACAAAGTTTTGGCTAGAATGAAAAAATCATTCGAGCAAGTAATGACTCGGATGGGTGATCCTCTGGAAGCAAAAACACTGTATGGTCCCCTACATAATCAGAATGCTGTGGACAATTTTAACTATACAATCAACGAAGTCAAGAAACTCGGTGGTAAAATCGAGTTTGGCGGTGAAGTAAGCATAGGAATTCAATGGCACTCATCTAAAAAGCATACCAACATGCATGGGCTACCAATTGACCAACTGAGTCAATCGAATTTTATTCCAGGTGTGTGGTGGAAACGGTTATTTTGTGAAACCAACTATAGTCACTGGTCTCTCCAACAACAGTCCCGTCATTCAGAAAGAGACGTTCGCTCCTATTGTCTACGTACTCCGGGTTTCAAGCGTAGAAGAAGCTATAAAAACAAATAACAGCGTTAAACAAGGGCTATCTTCAAGTTTGTTCACCAGAAATCTGACTGATTTGTTCAAAGTAATGGCTTAATGATTGAAATTGATGAAAAAATCTAGATATAGCACAGCCTCACTGCATCTATTCAGGAAAGCCATATTTGCACTGATTTTCTGAACTACAGCATGAAATTGACGCATGCCATTATCAAAGGTTTTTATTCATTGAAGTCAGCAATCAGTTCTGCTAGCTCAATTTTACGTACTCAATAGATTCTACGATGCTTGCTGGCCATAATGTGAAGGTGCCTGATTACTGCACTCCAAGATTGTGGTCCGCAACCCTTATCGCATCAACTGAGACCATCGTTGGTGGCACTTTGGTAACAGTTGATAAGGAAATAAGCATAGGTATTACTTTTGTCAACATTTTAATGCTAGGTTGAACGCTTGTTCCAGTGGATTGGCCCCAAAGGGTCAGACTGCGGCATCGTCAATGTAAATATACCTACGAACGGAGCTGAGATTGGTGGCGCCTTTGGTGGAGAGAAGCACACTGGAGGAGGACGAGAAAGTGGATCTGACTCTTGGAAACAATATATGAGGAGGTCAACTATTACTGTCAACTACAGTCCCGTTTTGACGCTTGCTCAAGGAATCAAATTCGAGTAGACGGCATAAACAACAACTCTGAAATCTCCAATGTACACGAGAGAATGCCTACAAGATTTAACTTGATCAATCTTTGCTAATGGAAAAGGAACGAAGTATCATTAATGTGTCAGTGGAAGAAAAATTACAACTTCACTCCTACAGATTCCTATAAGCCTTTGTTCTGCAACTCGATCTGTACGAGAAGAGAATAAATAAAATGATATTTCCTTAATCGCCATTATTAATCCCAAAGCAGTTTTGCGATCCTTGTGCGAATAGAGTATCTCATAAACAAATCTTGATTCACGAAGTTGCTACTGTAGAAAATTATTGTTTTGAACGTAACCATCAAATTCAATTTTGCATACTTCTAACTGCCTCCTCTAGAGAAGGCGGCTGTAAAAAAATCAAGGGAAGAACAATCGCAAAATATATGAAACAAGAACAAGGAAACTTGAACCGAGCGTACTGACCTGGTAACGTTTCTGGCAGAAGAACGACGCAGTAATCACATGCTACGATTATGATCTTTCTGTTTAATGGAGAACATCGACCTGTTGTGTTGAATCCAAGTTTTTAGAATCTGTATGGTGGTGTGAACATCAATTCTGAAATCTTATTGAACTCAGAAGAATGATCATGAGACATTCCTTTTCAACAACTTTCATGAATTACTACGTAACAATTCTCAACTATGGTTTCCAACCAGGAGGTACAGATTCAAATCTCAATCCAGTCAAAATCGAAACCGGGGGTCCATAATTCTTGGGGTTAGGGCAATATCTCCATGGGTTTATAAACCCTTGACGTGCATTACAAAGGCGGTAAGGAGAACTTAGAGGAAGTAAATCATAGGACTTTGACAGTATATTTACACGGGGTGTCTGTTACCGTTCTTCAATTCTGCTTAAAATGCTCACTTCCAAAATGTCTCTCGTTAGGTGGGAGTAAGAAACAAAAAATCTGCAAATTCTTACACACGGGTTGGTTATTCCTCGAATGGGGGAAACAGTGGGTGTGGCAGGTCCCAGACCCATTCCAATCGATTCAGGGTCCAAAATTTAGTGGAATATGAGACCCCACACGCCTAGGCACCAGAAATCCTGACACATACAAAATGGGTGGATACATACCCATTTTGACCCATAACTTCTTCCAGTGGGTGCCAAATCGTTCTGGGACCCATTTAATTGGATTCAGCGTCCAAAATTTAGTGGAAAACTATACCCCACACGCCTAGGTAGCAGAATCCCGAAAACACATATTCAAAATGGGTAATAAATATCCATAACCCATAACTGATGACCCATAACTTCTTCCAGTGGGTGCCAATCGTTCTGGGACCCGTTTCATTGGATTCAGCGTCCAAAATTTAGTGGAAAATGACACCCTACTCGCCTAGATCGCCCAAAATCTCGAAAATCTATTTTTCAAAAAACACATTTTGACCCCTACCCCGCCCAAATTTGGTCTGATCGGGCTGAAAAGTTTCGAGGATCCGTCTCGGCCGGGAACAGACCCCTGACCCAAATTTCAGATTTTTAGAAAATTTTCTACTACCAAAAACAGCGTGGACAATGGACGGCGGACGGACATTGACCTTTTTTGATCAGGACATCATGAAACGTCCAGAAAAATTTTTTGAGCCGAATCGGAGAGGTTGACCATTATCATGAAAACATAGGTTGATTATTCAAGGAATAACCAACCAAAACTGGATGAGAATTGTGATTTCTAAACTAGTTAACGTAAATCCCTCAATGTTTCCCCTTTTGGTATTTAGCCGGCACAATTTTTACGGCGAGAACATTTGGGTAATAGCTGGTGCCGCATAGTACTGCTCTGAGGACATACCAAACTGTGTTATCCAATGAGGATTGCCCTATTATGATCTGTAACAACAACCCATATGTACTACAAACAGAGAGATTGAATATTTCCTAAATAAATGGATTTTAACGGTTACTAAAAAATTATATTTCAGAAAAGCTGCCGCTAATTCCTTGCCCAAAAATCGTGTCGTTAATAAAAAATTATGCCATTATGGCAAACAATATCTTTTCCCCTATTCCTTGTTACGCAGGCAGGTTTCTTCAAGTCCAAGAGTTTTACGATCCAAAACAGACTTGGAGACCATCACACCTCATAACCTAGAAAAACTTGGGTCAATATGAAAATACGAATCTTTGAGGAAAAGTGGTGAAAGAAACAATATGGTTGCTCATCATGATAACATTTATTCACGAGTGCCAACAGTCAAGAGGTGCAGAAGACAAGAATCACAAATGCTTATGTTCAAACATCCAGTTATTTATAAATAATGCTCGCCACCTCCAACCGCTTTAAACAATGCGGATATCTAGTAGGAAAACCCGCTATTTATGGAACAAAAATTGAAGAAAAAGTTTCCAACAATAAAATAATATAAATATAAAGATAAAATTATGACGAACAACATTCGACCACCAGAAATACAAAAATACCATATGAATAAGAATATTTTGTACTCATATCAAGAATACTTCGGACTTGGCAACATCATTCCATCAACTTATAAAATCCCTACAATACAATGTCAACAGTGCCCCGTTCTCCACAAATGTCGAGTTTGTCGATGTTGGAATTCAAATCTTTCGGAAATGAACGCTCCCACATTTTCGTTGAATCATAGGCCATCGAGAAAAATGTGAGCCTAGCTATCATGCAAATTGTAATCATAGCTCTGCAAGTTTACTTAATTATGATTATTCATTTGTTTAGCAGAACCATATAAAATAACAGACAGAGTAAACATTTTTACAATCATTTGCAACAATTTTTTTTTTTTACAAACATTTAATTAGAAGTCAATAACGGCTATTTTGGCTGACAAGGTAGTAAATGCAGTAATTTGAAACAAGTGTACACAAAGAAACCTAAAGATTCCAGCCATCAAGACGAAGATGTCGTTTTATTTTGAAAGAAAATGAGATCGACGAAAAAGGAAGAACAGATACGAATCTAGGGAATGCGAGGAATGTGAGTTGTTGGTGTGAGTACGCTCTCATGCTCACGTTGCTTGAACGGTTTGGTAACATTACAGTAATGAAGTACACTTTCCCGTTAACCAGTGATGCTTTTTTGGAGTGACGAGATATGACCCGATTTAGTATTGAACAACAACAGCTAACACGATTTCAAATTATATTTGAAACTATTATATTTTTCTTCTACTTTACATCGGAGATTACATTGCCAATGTGCTAGTGACTTATGACAAATATGGGATGCCCACCAAGTCCCGCCTTCCCCTCGATTTTTTAACTGGTGTTGTTTAGTAGGGACTCTAAAAAGAAAAGAACAACAACACGAGAATGGGCAAGACGATGGTCTACTCTAAGACCTCGTAAGTCCCAAAAATTAAGGATATGCGTTTTTGTAGTATTAGGATCGATAGAACGAGTTCCGTCGCATGGAGAAGGAATTATAACAACCGAATAATCAGCTGATGAATTAGCAGGAATGCTAAACCCTAGTAACTCCAGAACCTCCCACAACCAGCCTCAAAACTCGTAAGTCCGCGTTTTCTTCATGTAGCAGTGTGGTGGTGCCATCTAAAACGTAAGTTTCTTACACGGTTTTTTGTTTTTTTCTTGTCTAAGACAATTTTCCACTCACCAAGATTTGCTGTATGAAACTACTGATGAGTTATATTAGGTTTGTTCCATCCATCTTACCGCAGTGATTCTCCTCATGTGGTATCTTCTACAAAAAGTAAGCGTCGTCGACATTCAAAATCAACATCTGATATTGACAATGGGAAAGTAAGTTACCTCAGGGGTTTTCTCAATAAGTTACCCAAAATGGAGTCCCACTATTGCAGGAAGGACTCCAAGAAGCTTTATTTGGAGTCTACTTTTCAAACCAAGACCAAGGTTTACCAGTTATACCAGGAAGACTGCAAAGAAAAGCAAAAACCTTGTGTGTCTTTGAAAACATTCTATGTTGAATTCAGCAACACCAACATGGTCATATTCCGTCCCAGAAAAGACCAGTGCGATGTATGCTGCTCCTACGAGGCAGGAAATGTTCCACAGGAAGTTTACAATCATCATCTCGCTAAAAAAAATAACGCCAGAACCGAAAAAACCAAAGACAACAATTCAAACTCAATCGTGCTAACTGTTGACTTTGAAGCTGTGCTACTTTGCCCCAGACTCAAAGCATCAGCTCTTTACTACAAAACAAAACTTGCTGTGCATAATTTCACCATTTTCAACAATAAAACGTACGATGGTTACTGTTACACTTGGCATGAAGGAGAAGGAGGTATCACTACTAATGAATTCGCCTCCATTCTCGTCTCTTTCATTGAGAATGAGTTGAAACCACAGCAAATGAGGAAATAAAAATTTGGAGCGATAATTGTGGTTACTAGAAAAAAAATTCACTTCTGACTAACGCATTGATGTACTTGGCAACCAAATTAAATGTCACTATTATTGAAAAGTATCTCGAACGGGGACACATTGAGATGGAATGCGATGCAATGCATGCAAGATACGGGAAGAGGTGACAACCACCCCTTTTGTTACAAAAAAACGCCACATCAGACATCCGGCGAGCTGATATCAACCTTCTTGGAAAAGCTATAAACAGATAAGCTGACCCTGCAGTACAGCATCCGCCGACCCCGACAACCCGAGGGTATATAAGGAGGCTCCCGCACCCAACGGACACTCCCGCTACCGCATCGTACCGTCCGTACGCACTCGTTCGTCCATCTTCTTTAAGTCATTGGTGTTAAATATTGCTCATAATCATACAAGCTTGGTGTCAATTAAAGGATTAAACTCTTTTTAAAAAGGCCCCTTCCGAAGCTCGTATCATTTCTGGCGCAGTTGGTAGGACTTCCCACGGCAATCCTTTCATATTTGCATTGTGCAAAAGAAGAGGATTCAGCACAGCTTTTGCACACGCTGCCTGGTATCAACCACTAAGGGAAGTACTGCAGAGCAAGACAGCAGGCAACAGAAGATGACCTACACAGCAGAGCGCAGAATCCCAGGTCGATCCTGCCTGGCCCCAACGATGAAAGTGGCAATCATCATCCTAACACTGTGAGTTAAAATAATGATTCAAAATTAACTCGCAATTTTACGTATCAGACTTTCTGTCTGACGACTCATTCAGCGTAGACTCTCCTGAAATCTCAATTGACGACGAGAACGTCACAGTAGTCTCAGTTGCTCCTTTTGTAAATCAAACTCTATACCCCAAAACAATGGCTGTACCGGAATGTAAGGCAGAATATTTCAAAATGCTCCCTGAATTTAGGGGCGAAATTGAGTTAATTCCGAGGTTCATACACGTAGGGAGGAAGTTGGTCAACAAATTTGTAGACACTGTAGATGTAGAGAATTTTCAAAATGAGATCGGTCTACATAACATTTTCTCCAGGATACTTCCTCCAGCCACAGAGGAACTATCCATCTCCAGCATGACGAGTTGGAGAGAACTAGAGGCAGCCCTCTCAAGCTATGGTGATAAAAGAGACGCTTACACTATCATAATAGAACTGTGCCGATTAAGACAAGAGGTCAATGAAGAGCCCAAATCCTTTTTCAACAAAGTCAAGAAACAAATAAATTTGGCAGTAGGCCAACTGATATGTAAAGGCGAATTGAACCCCATTGCAACCATTCCTTTTATCCAAAACCTAGGCTTGAGGTGTCTACTTCTAGGATTAAGGGACCCAATTGGTTCCTTAATGAGGACGAAAAACCCAGACACTCTGGACAAGGCCCTTGAAATAACGATTTTCGTTACCCCTCTCTGAGCAGCTTCTCAGGAGGAAAGAGTTACAATAAATTGCACAAAGTCACCAAGGACTTCAGTAAAATTAAACTAGCAGGAGCACAAGGGTCTGATCTGAAAGGGTCAGATGAGATCTCTCCAAAGCAATTACTAAATGTAACATTAAATTTAAAGAAATATGAATATGTAAACCTTCAGCAAATAAACGAGTATGATCGAACATGGAACCACGACCCCAATGTTCCAATACATTTCCATGCTAGCTACATTTTCCTATTAATAAGTGGCCTTTGCGTCACAATGCTTCTGTTCAGAATATTTTACAGACGATACTCTAAAGCAGCCGTCAGCCCTCAGCAACCTCCGCCAGTGGTAGCTGTTAATTTCAGCCCTACAAGATCTCCAGGAGATATTTCCGTCTAGAGAGTTGCTCCTTTTGTAAATCAAACTCTATACCCCGAAACAATGGCTGTACCAGAATGTAAGGCAGAATATTTCAAAATGCTCCCTGAATTTAGGGGATTTAGCTGACCCTGCAGTACAGCATCCACCGACCCCGACAACCCGAGGGTATATAAGGAGGCTCCCGCACCCAACGGACACTCCCGCTACCGCATTCGTACCGTCCGTATGCACTCGTTCGTCCATCTTCTTTAAGTCATTGCTGTTAAATATTGCTCATAATCATACAGGCTTGGTGTCAATTAAACGATTATACTCTTTTTAAAAAGGCCCCTTCCAAAGCTCGTATCATTTCTTGCATGCATAGAAAGGAAACTGAGGAACAAGAAAATTAGTGTGCCTGCTGATTACTTTTCAGTTTTTCAAAATGCTCGGAAAAATCCCTTCAAGGTCTTTTTTTTACTTGGACCACAGATTTTTCCAAGACTTTTTCTCCCTGAATTTTGTAACATCAATTCGACCGGGATCCAAACCTGGAGACCCAACTGTTGCTCAACTCAAGTGCCTGAAATACACTCCTAACAAGAAGATCACAACAAATTACAGTTTAACGACGAATGGTCCGCTCTTGAGAAGAGGAAGAAATCCACGACTGCGGGATCTCTGGGCGTCCGACCCTTGTATCACCAGTCGTTGAAAATCATAACAGAAATATATAAACATTTGCAGGAGCTCAAATAAGTGATTCACTCCGACTACCATTCTTTTTATAACTTGCGACATTGATTTTGAGACTGATTCCCAGCGCATATTTTCAAGACTGAACAACCGTTGTGCATACTTTCCAAAATGGTTGGGCTTGCTTGAAAACCCGGTTTGACTGACGACGAATTGGCTGCCGAGTTGGAGAAAAGTTCCGAGTATGAGAAGAAAATGTTGACTGCACAAAGTTTGTTGGATGAATACTTAGTACGATTAGCAGATATTGGGTCTGTTGGTGGTAGATCAGAAAAAACTTGTCATGACGATGGCAAAACTTGTAATAACACTTCGCAAAACTGTTGCTCCCCATTATAAAGCTCCGTCCCGCATCACAATAAAGAAGATGATAGAACAAAAATTCGATTTCATTGCCAACGAATTCAGAAAGAAATTTATGGGTGTCAGTTGCTTCTCCTTGACAACTGACATATGGACAGACACTCAACAGACACGCAGCTTCTTGGGTGTCACTGTGCACTTTCCCGATAAAGAGAAACTCATTTCCTGTACTTTGGGGGTGCTTCAACTGAATGCAAGCCACACGTCACAGTATATAGCAGAACAGATTTTGAGTACATTAGACAAACGGGACTTGAAAAAGGAAAACGTCCACCGTGTCATAACTGATGGTGGCGCCAATATGGTGAAAGCCATCGAAATTGCCTATTTTTGTGTTTTGCGCACATCTTGAACCTTACAGCGCAACGTTCGATTTCAAATGACCAGTTGAAAAGTTTGATTGGTAAAGTAAAATCCACAGTAACATGGTTTAAACGATGTGTCAGTGCCAGCGATGAGTTGAGAAAAAGCGAACAGAACCTGTAGCTGATACAAGAAGAAGAAACGAGATGGAATTCGACGTTCGCTATGATCGAACGTTTTTTGACACTCGCTCGACACTTGGTTCGTGCAGTTAGTTCGTGTTTCACTTAACCCTCAGAAATATCAGTTTAATTAGCTCGAGCTACGGCATTTCTGGTGCCGAAACCCGGGAATTTCGGGAGTTTAATTTCGAGTTTTTTGGCGATGTCTATTTTGATCTCGTTGAGTAAGGAGTTGGCGGAACTCCTTTCTCCAGACCAAAGGAAAATGTATAGAGCCATTAAAACTTGGTCTGAGGAAGCAGACGAATACGAAGGGCAGGTCGCGCGCCACACCCTGCTCAAGGTAATAGCTCGAGGGGATGAGCTAAAAGCCCATTTGATTAATTCAGATATCGACGATTCGATCCAGGCAACCCTTAGTAAAGGGATTACTAACGTGGTTCACCATCTGAGTTCAATCAAGCTAGAACCTGCTAGTTCTTCCGCCCCCCAGTCACCCTTGGAGGAAAGGGGACTTGTCAAGGCGATGAAATACCACCAATTGATGATGCCAACCGTCCCGATGTTCAGCGGTGACGTCACAAGGTTCGCGGCCTTCATTGACCTCTTCGATGCCGCTACACACAACGTCATTTCTCTTCTATCTCAATTGTGTACTGTAGTCACTTGTACGATACAAAAATAAACGTTTGTTAAAAAAAAAAAAAAAGCTAGTTGAATCTGAAGAACCATAATTGGCGAGAGTCAGTAGTAGGACAGTTTAAAATCAAATTTCGTGAACAATCGTGGAGTTCGTGAAGTTTGAAGTGCGAGTTCTACTGACGCGAACCGGAGTCGATCTTCACAGGATTTATCAACGAGCTTTCGATCGTCGACTCACCACCCTATCACACACACGAGTTACGACCAGTCCATCTGTGGGTAACCCGTAATAATTCCCTCAGCACAAGTGAGCGCCGTACTCACTCAGGAGTGGATCATTCACTTGGCCTGTGAAAATCCGCTACTCTTGAGTTGGACACCTCCGTGGAACCAATCCGTCGGTTTTCAATTTCCCCACACCCTCGTGGAAATCCCGGAACGTCTTGTATAAATCCTGTTTCCGTTTGCCCAAACAAACAGGTCGGCAACGCCCTGCCGCTTTTCTTAAGTAACCTAAATCCGAGTCCCTCGTCAGAAAATTTTCTTCGTGACTGTACCAAAGCTCGGTACCTATCGCAATCTCTCCGCCGGACGATTCTCGTCATGTCGAATCTGATCGTCGACATGAAGACGAAGAAGCCTGGTTGGTAGATGTTTCTATTAATGGACAAATTATAAAAGCCACATTATATACCTACAGGAGCTCAGGTAAATTGTATCTCATTCGGTCAAATTTAAATACTAAATTTGGTCAATTTGATAAAGGGATCATCCTCAAAGAAGCTAACAGCTTATGGAGGTACTGCGCTACCAAATTATGGTCCATGTAAACTTCCTTGTATAGTTAAGGGTCAGTCATATCACTCATTATTCAATGTGATTAATGCAAATGTACCAACTATTTTGGGGTTCCAAGCATGCAATCAGTTAGGTCTCGTCAAACGTATTTATGCTATGGACAATAGTCAAAACCAAGCTTCTAGGGATCTGCGAAGACACCCTCGTGCATTTTTTCGGGTCCGCGGGAGTACTCTTACAAATGACCGGCTGAGCAAGGAAAGACGTATACATTGTGCGTTGATGTGATGGCTGTGAAATTGCTCCCTCCTATTGAGGCTAGTGCCAGCTACTATAAGATGCAGCTAGCCATACACAACTACACCATCTACAATCTAGCAAGCCATGATGCCCTCAATGTGTGGTTTACCAAAACCAAAGGCGGTCTGGTTGCTTCATCCTTTGCAACTTGCCTCATTGACGAAATCGAGAGGCTCCTCAAGGAAGAAAAAAGGGAAGTGGTCGTGTACTCAGACGTAGAGGTGTGTCGGCACAGCGGTACCGAGACTGTGTAACCGAGTCTCACATTGGAACGGTTCCAAGCAGTGACAAGACCCCGTCCTTTACCGGTACGGTTCCACGGACTGGCAAGGGGTCGGTTCGGTATCGATAAGATCGGAACTGGACCGATAAGATTGGAACTGGACCGGGAAGGTTGGAACTGGACCGATAAGCTGGCCTGGACCGATAAGATCGGAACTGGACCGGCAAGGATGGAACTGGACCGGGAAGGATGGAGCTGACAGCTGAAGTAATTCCACGGACCGGCAAGGGGTCGGTTCCGAGTTTTTTTGGACTTTGTATCCTTTTAGTGCAATTTCGACGAAATGTCCCCCTCTCCTCAACCATTCGATTCAGGTTCAAGTTCGAGTCATTTCCCTTTTCGTTTGCAGTCTCTTCTGTGTTCCGTCGTCGGAATTCTTCTGTGCTGTGTTATAACAATGTCTTCAAATCGAGAAGTTAAGTTTAGTGTCCGCGCCAAAAAAAGTTCTATGTGGGAACACTTCCAACAAATTGATGGAAGTTTCGCAAAGTGTTATATTTGCAAACAATTGGTTTGCTTCAAGTCTTCAACATCAAATTTGAAAAAACACACATGGTCCGTAAACACCCCACAGTAAACATCCACCCCTCAAGCTCAAGTACCGTCGATCGCACTCGTACTCCAGTTACAGTTGACCCCATCTTTCCCAATCCTTCCACCGCTGCTTCCGCTTCCATTATTATTAACTATAAAGCCACGCAATCAAAAATCTATGATTTTTCTGTTAAAAAACTTACTCCAGCTGAAAAAAAAAAAAAATATATATCGACGGAGCTTTGCTCACCATGTTTACGAAGGACTATCAACCATTTTCTATTGTTGAAGATGAAGGGTTTCAAAAATTTGTAAGAATCTTGAATCCCTCCTACGCTTTTCCTTCCCGAAAAAAATATCATCCTCGTTAATCCCCTCTAAGTATGAGGAAATCAAGTTGAAATTGAAAGATCTCTCACAAGTTTCAAAATTATGCCTGACTACTGACTGCTGGACATCACGGAACAACGACTCTTACATCGCAGTGACCGCGCACTTCGTTCACGAGGGTAAATTTGTTAACGCCCTGCTAGAATGCAGATGTATCACTGAAGACCATACGAGCGTAAACTTGGCAAAGACTATTACCGATTTAACCGACGAGTGGGGTGTCTCCACAAAAGTGTTATTTGCTGTGTCAGACAACGCAGCAAATATCACCGGGGCTTTAAAATTATCAAAAATGAAATTTATGGGCTGCACAGCTCATAAGCTAAATTTAATAGTTGAGAAGGGACTACAAATACTGGAACCCGTCATTGTGAAAATCAAGAAAATTGTAACGCACTTCAAAAGTTCCACAAAATCGTGGAATAAATTGTGTGACTGTCAATCACAAGAAGGCATATCGCCTCCAAAAAAATTGATAAACTCATTGCCAACTCGATGGAATTCAGTTTATTACATGATCGGTCGGTTTGTTGAGTTAGAGACTCCTTTGAAAATGGCGATTGCAATAATTTATACCAAACTGCCCGTTCTAAATCCTGAAGAATGGCAAACATGTCGATCACTTTGTGAGATTTTGGAGCCAATTGAAGAGATGACCAAACAGCTGTCCAAACAAAATTACCCTCCAGCTTCCAGTGTCATCGTACGGACTATTGGAAGCGCTTCTTGATTTTCAAAAAGACGATAGGATATCTTCAGTTTGGCCCGTGGTAGAAGTCTTGCTGGATGAGATGAAAAGGGAAGACAGGTTCGGTCACATAGAGAGCAGTGGCACTCTGTCAATATGTACCTTTCTGGACCCACGCTACAAACTCGACGGTTTTTCCGACGAAAATGCTGCCGCTAAGGCTCAAGCCTTGGTTAAAAATTTCATACTGGAGAAGATGCCAAGCACAAGCAATAATCAAGAACAGAACGATGAAGGGACCAAAAAACCAGGGGACCATGAAAGGTCCAGACAACCACGCCACAGCCGCCAATACATACATGATACTGCCTGTGATGATACACCAAAGAAGGGTGAGTTATTAATAATTGAACTGTGGTTCTCTGTTTTGACTAGTGTCACACCATTTTGTTTCACGTACTTTTGTGTTCCTTTTTTTATCCATGATTATTTTACGTTCAAGGCAAGAAACCTGAAGCAGCAGGAGAGCTAGAACTTCGGTGCCAGCGGAACAAACAGTTTATCGAGCAAGATGCTGAGCTCCACAACTGTCGGGTGGAAGACGCGATGCTGAAGATTGAACTGATAAAAGTTCAAATTAATGAAGCCAGACAGGAGGCAAAAATTAAACATGAATGAGAGGCTGAATTCCACAAATTAGGATTGGAGGGGCTGGAACAAAAGAAGGAGAGACTGTTGTTTTTGTTTGTTTTGTTGTTACTAATCCCATTACATTACTCATTACTCAGGGAGGAGAAAAGAAAATATACTCCGAAAGTGATTTACGGTCATTGTTGGAGCAGCTTGAGTCCAATGATGAGGATGGGAATCTCATTGTTTACGATAGCGATCCTGAACGTGCATATGACGAGGAAATCGTAGTAGACGTATCGGGCTGTTGGACAACAAAGAAACAACTTTCTTTTTCTATTATCAGTTGATAAGACTTCTTCTTCAATGTATTCAGTCATTCCGTATATTTCCGCTAATAAAGGCGTATTGGAATCAGCTGTAATATTATTTAACAGGTGATGGGCACCAGACACGCGAATTTCCGCGAGTGTTAGTTGGGGTAGTAGGTAGGTATTGGTCGTTTGTTGACAAAGTGACGAGTCAGTGTAAGTGTTACAAGAACAAAATAGTGATGCGACATCGACATCGATGTTTTCGAAACATCGATTTTTTTTCATCGATGTTTGGATGCCGATGTTTTTTCTACCATCGATGTTTCCTACCGATGTTTCACTCGATGTTTTGTCCTAAACGGCAAGATGCCGCCAAGACAGTGAAAGACGTTCCTTATTCTTTTTCTTTATTTCATCGTCATCTTCTTCCAGTGGGCAGAGCAAAACAAACACCAACTCCTGCGTTTTGTCTTAGTGTGTTGTGTTAGTTTGTGTGTTAAAATGCCTCCTAAAAGTATCGTGTGGAGGTTTTTTGAACGCGTTTCAGGGACTACGTCCAAGTGTCAATTGTGCCATAAAAGCCTGAAATCATGTGGAAATACCACGAATCTAGTGGGACACCTCAAGTACAAACATAAAGAAGTTTATGTCAAACATTTTCAAGAAAACAAAACAGTTGATGAGACTGTACCACTGTTGGACCCAGACAATCGGAATTCTGATCCAGTTGCTGTGACTGAACCCGTAGCGTCCTCCTCAACATCCTCAATACATTCTGCAACTTCTGCTTCGTCAAAACCCCGTCAACGATCTCTACCCGAGGTGATATCTGCCGCAGCTGCTTATCAGGAAGGAGGTGAAAAGAAAGAAAAATTATCCGATGCTATATTATTCATGATCTGCAGAGATGACCAACCAATCTCCATTGTCGAAGACGAAGGCTTTCGGTACCTCATTAAAGTAAGTGCTCCCCTCTACACCATTCCTTCAAGAAGAACAATAGACTCTATGTTGGACCAGAAATATGACCTAATATCAACGCTGGTCAAACAAGATTTGTCAACAGTTGATTACTTCTGTTTGACAACGGATATCTGGACAGAAGGATATCAAACTAAAAGTTTCTTGGGAGTGACAGCCCACTTTGTAATTGAGCGCGATTCACAACTCCAAACTGAGAGCATCATCATTGGCATCAAAGAGCTTGTGGAAAGTCACACTGGACAATATATTGCTGATATTCTTAGAAACATTTGTTCTGATTGGGGCTTAAAAGAAGAGAAGGTATTGTTGGTTGTGACAGATGGCGCCAGTAACATGGGAAAAGGGGTTGAAATCGCGTTTGGCAAGAAAAAGCACTCGCATTGTTTTGCCCACATGCTGAATCTTTTGGCTCAGAAAACCATTGAATCTGAAGAAATACCGGAATTGAAAGTTATCCTTGATAAAGTAAAAGGTATTGTTAAGTGGTTCAAGCAGAGTGTTGTTGGAAGCGATGAATTGAGAAGAAAAACCAAGGATTTGGATAAAAAAATATTGATTCAGTCAGTTCCCACTCGTTGGAATTCGACATATTACATGATTGAGAGATTTCTCTACCTTCGTGAACAAGTTAGCTGCATCATAGCCTTCAACTCCTCTGCACCGAAGATGTTGGAAGCAGATGAGGTAGAATTCCTCTTAGAATTGTTACTTTTGCTCAGACCAATCGAATCTGCGACCTAAAGACCTGTCTGGAGAGAAGTACGTCACCTCAAGCGTTGTGATCCCAATGGTTAAATTGCTTAAGAAAAACATCGATAAAGTCACAATTACAAGTGCATTGGGAGAAAAAGTTAAAAGAACACTTCTGGTTCAATGGGATAAGAGGTTCAGCAAAATCGAACAACTACATTTTTTTCCGATTGCCACTATATTGGATCCACGCTTCAAGACCCTTCATTTTGAAGATAAAACGGCTTTAGCAGCTACTCTTAAGAAAATTTCAACAGAATTGAAGAAAGAAGAAGAATCTTCTGAATCTGATCGTGATCACTCATCACCTCCATCTGCAGGTACTAATGAGACTGACACTGGCCATTTCAGTTTGTGGGACGACCATGACAAACTTGTTCAAGATTCATGGAAATTGAAGAAGAAAGCAAAAGTGATGGAAGGGGTTGATTCGTTTGCTCCATTGCACCCCGAATTAGCCTTGTACTTGAAATCCCCACTTTCATCGAGAAACCCAAGCCAATCCAACCCACTTCAGATTTGGAATGAGAAGCCAACACCACTACTCCACTTTATTCACACTGGCCAAGAAATACTTGACTGTCCTTGCCACCTCAGTGCCGTCGGAGAGATTGTTTTCTGCTGCAGGTGGTATCGTTTCGAGCAAGAGGAGTCGGTTGAGCGGGGATAAGGTGGACAAGCTCCTTTTCCTTCGTTCAGTAAATAAGAAGTACTGGGGAATAAATATTTGAAATTTATATAAAAATGTGTTTGACTGCTTTTACTGCTTTTTGTATGTGCCTACTATTTTTGTAACGTTTTTTGTCCTTCAATAAACAAGGTTTGTCATCTCATTCTAATAAATTATAATGCCTCCCTAGTTCCTGTAGACATCTGAAATTATGAAGGTAGGCACTTTTCTTATTCACCACGGAATTTATCTGATTTATCATGCGTGTAATAGCATTAAATATCCAATAAGGAAGTGCAGTAGCGTAGGGATAATAGTGGATGGAGTTATTTTATTTGAAAAAAAAAAGAATACCAGCTCTCTATGTTTTTTTTTTTACCGAAAATTTATTCCAACTGTTTCAACCCAAAACATCGATGTTTTGGCCGATGTTTCCACTTGACATCGATGGTATAGTTCAATAACATCGATGTCAAGAAACATCGATGTTTTCCGTCGATGTCGCATCACTAGAATGAAAACGGGATTTAGCAGTGTAAGGTAGAATCACATGATCCATATGATTCATAATAAGGTTGGATGTGCTTCCATGTATCACCACAGAAGGAGCCATTCTCTCAGATTCCCCAAAAATTTGACATTTTGCGTTTCAAGATTCTGAAAAATTTTTTACGATGGAAGATTATTTCTTGGAGCAGGGATATGAGAAAAACAGTTTCTCAATCGATTCAGCGACCAAAATGTAGTGGAAAATGATGCCTCACATCACTATAAATTTGGAATTTCAGTCCGAGACGCCTTTCCGGCTTTAGTTGGTCCTGGAAACCTTTCATCCCTATCGATCCAAATTCGGTTTGGAAAAAAAATGATTTTTTAACCTCGATTCTCGGGATTTTTTAAAACTAGGAGTAGAGCTATAATTTTCCACCAAATTTTGAACGCTGCATAATTCATTGAGAAGTCTTGAACAGACTGGCACTCATCAAGCGATGATTTCAGATCTGAATGATATTTTGGAAATTGGAGTTTCAAGATTTTTGAAGACCTCCGCGTCTGGATTATCATTTTTCACCATGTTTTGGATATAACTAATACTCTTGCTCTAATGAATTATATAACATTTCTGGATGAATGGCAGCGTTTCTCTAAGGTCAGAGATTCTTTAGTAAACAACCCTCAATGGTAAAACATGTACTACGAACCTAAGCAAAGGGAGACCTAGTGAAGTATAGCTAAGTTATCCCCACGATATGTATCTGTTTATTGTTTAAATATGGCTCAATTAAATTTTGATTATAAGAATTTGAGGGGGATAAAGCTATAAACAGTAACAAGGTAGAATGAAGTTTTGAGGTATACGAAGAAGAAGAATAAGATGAATAGATAAAAAGATTCCCGCCATGTCTTTCGTTTCAAGATTCCTGACTGTTCTCCTATCAAAATAACATAAACCTACTTCAATTCAATCACTTCACTGAATGTAGTGCTTATTTTCCTTCTGTTGAGATAGTACCATGGAATAAGTACTTATTCCATGAGATAGTACCTACATCTCAGTGTATTGTGCATCGTGTCTTCCTTCGTCCCTTGAGAGGGAAGGTAAATATTGGCACTTTCTCGTGTGGTCGGTGCTTGGTGTTATATTGTTTTCGTATCTTGAAACGAATGCCTCCAGATAATACTTATTAAAACTGTATTACGTCGTGTCGACAAAATCTGACAAGGGAACAGGACGGTATTTCGTAACAAGGACTCTGCAACAGAGATTTGAGGTGGTGGAACTGAAGCTGACGGAATATTTACTAGAATATTTTTCTTACTTTTCACCAGCCTGAAGAGACCTCGAGTAGTAGCATTGGCAATTTTCAGCTATGAATTCCCGTGTGACAATACTGCATTCCTCTCAAGGTACCATTCTCTCATTGTACCTTAATACTACGACTTCGCAGAAGCAAGTTGCTTGTTTAGGTAGCTACCACGGTAAGATGTCAGATAACAAATTTTCAGTACCTACTGTTGTATGCGGCCTACATTAACCGACATGCATACCAGGGAAATTTGGTGTTGTCGTATACGGCCCACACACATTTAGTGTTGTCATGTGCGGCCCACATTCTGTTAGTTAGACCCGAGTCATCCTTACAGAAACAATTTATAATTTATGACGACACGTATGCAAATTATTTGAAGATAAATGAAGACCTGGAAAATCAACCACAACTTGGTGAGCGAGCAACAATCTTGGCTGAAACTTCGAGTAATGAGCCCTTATTGTAGGGAGCCTAGAATCTAGAATACGGATGTTTCCCTATCGAGTTTTTTATTCTGTTTTGTTCTCAGGGAAATCATTTAGTTGAACGCGCCGAAAACACCGTTCGAGGGTGTCTTGTTGCCAGTTAATACGCTTCATGGTTACATTAACAATCTTTACACACCTTCAGTATTTTGTCTCCTCCTATCGAGGGAGCCCTTGCAAACAATTGTAGGTAAATGTGAAACTATCAGAGCTCGATTCCGACCAACCAGGTGCATCATAGTGAAAATGTGATTTCTGGAGGTCGGGGAGCGTAATGACGAACTCTTGTTTCCATTGATGCATCATAATCAAAAAAGAGTTCGCATTTTTGGTTTATCATTTACTGAATAAATGTTTTCTCGCTGATGGCCAACCTCTCCGATGGGCTCCAAAATTTGACAGTTAGCGTTACAGGATGCTTAGATCACAACGCTGCAAATTCTTTTACAGGGTTTGGTTCCTCGGACCAGGAACATGGAGAAAGTGGGGGAAAACAGTGAGTGGGAAGTGTCCCGGACTCATTCCAATCGATTCAGCGTCCAAAATGTAGTGGAAAATGATAACCCACACGCCTAGGTACCAGAAATCTAGAAAACTCACTTTCAAAATAGGTAGATACATACCCATTTTAACCATAACCTCATCCAGAGGGCGCTAATCTTTCCGGGAAGCTCTTCATTGGATTCAGCGCCCAAAATTCAGTGGAAAATGGTACCCCACACTCATAAGTCGCCGAAAATCCATTTTTTGAAAACCACATTTTGGATTATTCAGGGAATAACCAACAAAAACCGAAATGTACATCCGCCATTCGCGGTCCACTCCATTTTTGGCAGCAGGCAGTTTTCTAAAAATCAGAAATTCCTCAAAACAGCCTGATTAGACTTAACTTGGGGAGTCTAGTTTGCATTCTCCTTACATATATCTTACCAAATAAATAAAAAATATTGCATATTTTCAGTTTAAATTACTATGAACTTCTACGATATGCGGATTGTTGCAGCCTTGTGGACCTCAATTGCGGAACGCTACTGAGATAATAGATAAAGATCATGGCGTCATACGAAGAGGTTCTCAACTGGTGTAGAGAGATGGGATACCCCAACGCCGGTTGTCCATCGTTTCAGGCTAATTTGAGAAAGTAAGTTGATTATGAAATTATCAACGGTAAGTTACTTGGTACCGATGTCGAACAAGGAACGTTTCTTGGGAATCTAAAAAGCTTCCTTATGTGGCAACAAGGACAAGGCATAAGGTATTGTCCCTCATGGAATTCGAGAAATTATTCAGACTGTGGGATGTCTCAATCAACAAGCAACTAACTGCTTTCAACATGGTTCCAACGCGAAAAATGTATTGAAGAGTCAAACCTGCAGAAGCAGAGGCAGCGGGGAGTCCAAAACATGCGGTATCGTACGAAAAAAAACAAAAATTACTCTGGCTTATGACCCAATATTAGATTCATTACTCAAAATTCGTCCAAAATTGATTATTTACTTCCCCACCCCTCTACAATAAGGTGTACCCTTGGGTCTAAAATTGATCAATTTTTGTTTTCCAATGTTGTTGTCCATAACTATAAAAGGTGAAAATGTATCAGGTCCATCAGAAATAGTGTGGATGATGGATTTTTCATATATTAATAAACGAAGAAAGATGGAAAGATCATGGATATGTTTACTGTAAACGCCTTTTCTAATTTGGTGTTAACAATTAATTGTAAAGAAATTGGTTTAAGTAAATCAGTAATGGATAATAATGAAGCATGATAACTAAAGTAGGAAATATATTGCTTCGTTTTGAGATGATCCGGACAGCGACTGAATGCTTATCAATGCGTGATGAAACGGCTGGATCATTAGTTATGTATTCAGCATAAATTGTACAAATTGGGTTTTATTTGTGAATCATATTAAAATCACCTCTAAGCAACATTGGAATTAGATGATATTGTTATTCACGAACGACTTCAAAAACTTCAGCTTTAGGATTGTATGCAATTAAGGTTAAGGTTAAATTAATATAGGGTTAAGTTTGAAGAAATGTATTTCTTTAGCAGAAGTATTTGGTAGCCATTCTCTTCACCTTCATCTCATTTTTATCAAATTTTAGAAGCTCGTGGTTTGTAGAAAAGTTTGAAGTCAAAATGTAGTGACATGGTGACTCATCCAGCTTTTGCTGTGTTTCATTTGAGTATAGAATATCTAAATAACAACCTAGTAGCTTCCTCATCTCAAAAAATTATTATCAAATAATCATTCAACAGCTGATCAATGCGGGTCGTCACTTATGCAAATTTTAGAGTTACAAAGCCCTAGTTAAAAAAGCTACCCACTGAACAGTGACATCACAACCCGTGAGAAAAAGTGAAATAATGGCTACATTCGAGACAATGAACGATGAACTGCAACAGCAATGTTGACTGCTAGGGCTCTGTACACAGGGGAGAGATCTCTGATAACGATAATCCGCCAGAGATAGAGATCAACTTCTCCAATTGGTGTCAAATATGCGTTTCATAATATCTAAATCAAAACGCTAAAAATTATTCCACGGGGGTTGCTTATTCCTTGGAGCAAGAGTATGGGGATCCAAGCAAGTTCATTATTGTTAGAAAACATTCGGTAACTATGCTGTCTACACATTAACCAATGAATACCAGATAAGTGAGGACGACGCGAGATAACCTGGCCCAGATCGAAGCATAGAGAAGAGATAAGGCGTTCATGAAACATGAGGAAGGGATTAGTATCGTTTAACCACTGACTTTCTGACGCTGTATCCATTTTGATAGGTTCCAGACCAATTGGGCACTCTGAAGGTGATTATGGGTCAAAATGGGTACCTACTTATCTCGAAAATGGGTTTTTGGGATTTGTGGGTACCAATGGACCTTGTGCAAGGGGAAACTGAGTGTGTCATGGACTCATTTTCTCTAATTTGTTTTGTTATTGTTGTAAACAAACTTCCTTAAATAAGAGGCAACAAAGATAGGTCACTCCAGATAAAATACTCAGAAATCAAGGTGGATCTCACTTAAGTTGTCTCAAAAGGGACAGGAAATAAAAATTCTGAACGAGTCACAGAATTTTTTAAATATTTTAAAGTTTTTTTTAGTGATGTAGGTTCATACTGTCCAAAGCAACTCTTTTCACTTGCAATTTGAGGGGGGCTCTATGGACAACAAGTGAAACTAATACCCGTTAGCGATTTAAAATTGTGTTTACTAGAGCAATTGGTCACCATTTAGCGCGCTGAAAGTGTGCAGCCGTTGAAGGTCAATCGTTCTTAGACTAGTTATATCTAAGTTACATTACAGTTTTACTGTCATCTCACGTTACATTTTGGTTAAATTCAATTACAGGCTCACTCCTGTCCAAATGAAAAATATTTGGCTACATTTGGTTCGACACGTTCGACCGGCTAATGAGGTTGCTGCAAAAAGAAAGCGACTGTTGGTTTATAAACTCCGTGTAGAAGGAAACCCTACGCAAGAAATTCTGGTAAGCCCAATAAATGAGTAGCGCATCGCCTTATTTTTATTATTTATTTATTTTTAAATAATCGTGTTAAATTTTCTTCTTTTTGGTTGGTTATTCCTTGTTTTCAGGATAAATTTGAGAGCGTTTCGGATTATGAAGCTTATTTGAAAGGGAAGGAGCTAAAAGATAAAATCAAATACATCGATTTTCTAATCGAAGATAAGAAAAAACAAATAACATTTTTTCAAACTAAATCTAAGGAGTGTGGTTAGTATCGCCTAATAAGAGTGTACTACTAACCTGCTGTAACCTCCCTTTGAGTAAGCTTCCTCTGTATAAATAAGAACAATGTTTACATCTGACATTGAATTTTCAACTAATTTCAGCTGAGAATCTTCGAATTCAGGCGATTGAAGAGAAGGATAAGGTTGAGAAAACTCGACTTTTGAAAATGAAACGACTCGAGCTTGAACATCAAGTGGCTAAATTCAAAGAATTGAACAACCTCTTAGGCCACTTTGTTCAACCAATGTATTCGTGGTCTTATGAATATGAAGTAAGTTAGTGACCATATGCGATTCTCGTGACAGGTATTTTCGTTTTTAACTGGCGATATTTTATTGAAAACGCTGCAAATTCTTTCATAATGGTTTATTATTCCCTGGAGCAAGAGTATGGGGGAAAAGTGAAGGTGGAGTGTCCTAAACTCCTTTTAATCGGTTCAGCGTCCAAAATTTAGCAGAAAATGATATCCTACACGCCTAGGTACAAGAAATCTGGAAAACACACATTCGAAATGGGTAAATAGGCACCCATTTTGACCCATAGCCTCATCCAGAGGGCACCAATCGTTCCGGGACCCGTCTCATTGGATTCAGCGTCCATAAGTTAGTAGCAACCACCGGATGAAGTTATGGGTCAAATGGGTATCTATCTATTCATTTTGTATGTGTTTTCAAGATTTCTGGTACCAAGGCGTGTGGGGTATCATTTTCCACTAAATTTTGGACGTTGAATCCAATGAAATGGGTCCCAGTACGATTAGCGCCCTCTGGATGAGGTTATGGGTCTAAATGGGTACCCATTTTCCCATTTTGAATGTTTGGTTTCGAGAACCTAGGCGTGTGGGGTATCATTTTCCACTGTTTTAGACGCTTAATCGATTTACATTGGTCTGGACCCACCACACCCACTGTTTCCATTTTCCCCTTGTTGAAGAAATGAGTCTCCATGCGCGTGGTCCGAGGAATAACGAACCCGTGTGAACGAATTTGAAGTGTTTTTGAGCTAGACACCTTGAAACGTACAGAAAAAAAAATTTTGGGCCGAATCGGAGAGGTTGACCTTTTGCATGAAAACAGGTTGATTATTCAAGGAATAATCAACTGAAAGGATATTGCAGCAATCACCAGAATAGAATGGTAGTCATTTTCGGAATAGGATAAACTATTGCTTTTGAAACTTTCCTAAGGGTATCTCAGAAGCAATATCACTTGACTTGACTATTATTAAACAAAAATACAGAACAGTTATTCAAATGTTGACATGACATTTGAATGGTGGAGCCATTTAATCCAAAACTGAGTAACTATAAAGCGCATAGACATACACCAATGGTTTTTCACTTACTCAGACCAGACTACTATTATAACGGCTAAGAGTAATAACGGGACATTATCACGACCTCCCTGAGGTTTAATGGGACTTAGCAGACTAATGTTGTGGTTGCTGCCGGTTATTCAAATATTACAATATTTAACGTTGGGGATAACTCTACCAGTGTTGTTATGTACGTAACAGCAGAGAAAGGAGATAAATAAAGAAACACGACGCAATTACATGCCCTCCAAATGTCTCTATTTTCTCAAAATTGTAATTTTCAGGCTCAGGGTAGCCAGGAATTGAAGGATTTTCTACGGTCGCTCACCCCTGGACAGGAATTGAAGCAAATGTGCGAACACTTACAATGCGCGCTATCGACTGGAATGACCATCCAAAACCCATCTTCGTAAGCGATGTAGAAAATACCAATTACGATTACAGTTAATCGGTACCTTAACGCGAACAGATATCAACGGCAGATTCGGAGTTTTTTTACAAAGTCTATGGGAAACATTTGTGAGTTTTGTGGGTAATAAAAAGATGAAAATTGGCCTGGTTTCATTATAATAACGTGAATCCCCCCCCCCCCCTTACCCGATTCAGCATGCACACGCCCCAAGCGGTAGGAATTGGAATTTGAGTAGGAAGTTGATCATACTGTCCGACTCATTGTTTATCTTTTTCAGAAAAACCGAAGTTCAGACTGAAGAATTGGAAATTTTTCACGACACCTTAGCTCAGCACTTTTCATCGTTAATCTTCAAATTGAAAGAATTGAATAGAAAAATACGCAATAAGCGAGAAGAAATGGATGCCAAAAAAGGAGAAATCATTCGACAGTTATCTTCCTCGTCGGTAGGTAAACCATTTAAATTCCTATGTTTTCATGCTAAAATTCAATCTCTCTGATTCGGCTCAACAATTTTTTCTGGGTGTTTTAAGGTGTCTATATCAATATAGCAAGTGTCCTTCCGCCGTACACCGTATTTTCGGCGATCTGGGAGTGTAGGGTATCATTTTTGACTGAAATTAGGACGCTGAATTCAATGAGACGGGTCGTGGGACGATTGACGCCCACCGGAAGAGGTTATGGGTCAAAATGGGTACTAACCCACCTACATCGAAAGTGGGTTTTTGAGATTTTTGGGTACCTAGGCGTGCGGGGTATCATTTTTCACTAAGTTTTGGACGCTGAATCCAATGAGACGGGCCCCGGAACGATTGACACTTACCGGAAGAGGTTATGGGTCAAAATATTTTGACCTATTTTGAATTGGGTTTTTGTGATTTCTGATACCTAGGCATGTGGGGTAACATTTTCCACTAAATTTCAGACGCTGAATTGATTGGAATGAGTCCGGCACACTCCACACTCACTGTTTTCTCCATAATCCTGCTCCAAGAATAATCAACCTTTGTAGAAGAATTTGCAGTGTTTTTTTTTTTTTTTTTTTTTTTTTTTTTTTTTTTTTTTTTTTTTTTTTTTTACGTTACATTTGATCCTTCTATTGATTTTATTTTTCCATTCAGGATTTGAATCAACGCGCTCGAGCCGGCGTCATGCAGACCTTTTTTGATAGTGGTCATTTAGAAAAAGTGTATAATGCTGCGGAAGCCAAATTTTATCTGATTGGCTCAACCATAATGGAAGTATTATACAACGGGAATCAGTCAAACCTTACGAGCATCGCCGAGTTGATGATGATGAAATATCAGTACTCAACAGCTCCGTGGTGAGTTCAGGTGCTCTTATCATACCAGAAAGCTAATCAGTACCTTCTGAATGGTTTTTCTAGGACAGGTGTACTTGCGGAATAATTGTCTCGTGCCCATTACAGCAATCGCTTTTGACTGGCCACGCCTGTGCTTATTTGCTACCATTTGAATGGATATTTTCATCCAACTTCTTTAGTTCATAGTTTCTGATTCACTGTTTCATTGGCATTGAACTTAACGGTTTTATAGGTTGAATGTATTGAAGATATAATCTCCAACTCGCGTATTCCTGCTGAAACAATGAGCACAACTTTGGAAGATTCCTTCGCCAAGATGCGATCAAACGCCGCTATTTGTCTACCGAAAGTAGAAAAATTCGGCTCCGTCGTTCAACAATTGACTTCTGATGTCCCAAAATTGGTCGCACTGTTTTTAAAAAGTCCTTCAAACCCGTGAGTGTATGAATGTCACTTCAGTAGAATTGTAGTAGCAGCATACTAATCTGTTCTTTGCTTCTTTCGTCACCTATTACAAAAACGTATTGTTTATTGGTGCATTTTTCTCAAAAGGGCATTGAACTCGAATGCTCATGTACTGAACAAATTAGCACATTAAGTATGTATCAAATGTCACAGTGTACATATGGTAGATGAACTGGCCTCCCGCCTCTATGCAGATGACCTGGCTTCTGGCTATGTTTGCAGACCCTTATGCATGTATATTGAGGCTTCTTCAGGCTTTACGTGAATATTATGAGGGGAACTGGTCATGAACACCTCCAAATAGAGAACCCTCAAATTGCCCAGAAGAAAAGCTCTTCTGGGATCTATGAAGTCCCATGGAGATGCCTGCCTAGAGGTTGTGGCTTTCTGGGAGTGCTCTTCTCGCACTTGGTCTGTTTTCAGCTAATGCAAAAGGGTATTGCAGCTTATGTAAGCTATACAAGCACCTGGGCTAAAATTTTCAAGGCGAAGTTTCCTAGCACATTCTCTAGAGACATGGAGAACTCAGTTTTGCTCCCAGATTGCCTCCATTGCCCTATGCTCCAGCAAGGCATAGGGATTTCGTCAGACTGACGCACTCAGTTGAGTTTAAATGAGATGCTTCAAATCGCTGTTGGTCTTGGTCGATCAACAGCTGACCTAGTTCGAACGAGGCTGAGGTTGACTGAGAAACTCCAAGCTAAGAGCATGTTTGGATGGTAACCAAAATCAAAGAGTGCTCGGACAAGCCTGGGAAGTTTTCGGATAACCTGGAATTATCCCTAGGAGGGCAGATCAGGACTTGGCTCATACATAAAGACCTAATTCTTCCTCAGTAAACCAAACCACTCTTGCAGATGAACATGCCTGTTACCTCAAACCTTCCCTTCTTAAAGGGTGCATTGGCTCAGGTCCACACTTGGATGGATATATTCAGCGCTATACCTTTCAGGCTCACTTTCATCCATGCACTTAAAATATCTTCTTATTGGACTGTTATACTATAATTATATTATAATCATTATTCTATTTGTGACTTGATTTATTCAAGTTTGCCATAAATTTATGTCATATAAAATAATTACGGTGTTATTGTTTTGGTCTAGGTCTTCCACGGATAAGCAGGTTTGCAGTTTTCCCGAAGAACCAGCCAATGGAGTGGTAGACCAAGATGAAATTGTTACACGTTTTCTTCTCGAACTTTTGTCCAAACTCAAAGATAATGAAGGCGGTAAGATCAATTTTAAGAAAATTCAGGGCCAAAAGTGGGGTCTTTGTGTATTACGTATAACCTGACTCGGATTTTAACTAACACCTAATCATAGTACCAACCGTAGCAACAACTGCACTTTTTTGTCTTCTTCAAAAGTAAAGGAAGAGGTTATGAACTCTTTTGATCCAATTATCCGTAATCATACTGGAAAACTTGAAAAAAAAAACCTGACATTTTAGTTGAAATAACCTGTAGGGGGTGAGAAGCCTGGCTAGTTAACAGATAAAGTTGCACAAATAATGTTCAACAATACCTGATTGTTTCATAAAAAGACAGATGCAATGTTGATAATAGCTAATTCTGCATCCAACTAAATACACAACCAGGAAAAAAACAATAAAATGTACCCACTGTTAAAAAAAAAAATGTAAAGGGTGTTTGGGGAGTATGAACCTACATCATTTTTGCATGAAATCAAAATGGTGTATTTTAAACAAATCGAGAATGTTTTGTGACGTCAGTGTTCAGCGTTTTTGTTTTGCCCCTGTTGTGACAACCCAAATTAGGTCCACCTAGATTTCTGAATTATCACTTATCTTTGGTTTTAAAAATGCGCAGCTGCGCTTTGATTAGTATTTTATCTGGAGCGACTTATCTCTGTTACTTCTTTATTTGCAAAGGGTTGTTTAAAACAGTAATAGAACCAAGAAGAGGATAATTCCAGTTGTCTATATTGTCCACTAGAGTGCAGCACCCTGGAAGGCAAGAACTGCTGTTGTAGTTCTTTAATTTTGTCTCAAATGTAGCTGTGATTTCACTTTTCACCATTCAGCTTTCTTATCCATCATCCACACTATTTTTGATATATTTGAGACCTTTTCCCCTTTCATAACTATGAACAACATCATTGGAAAACAAAAATTGACCAATTTCAGACCTATGGGTACACCCAATTGTATTCAATGACACTGGAAACTTTGGAGATTCCTACAAATTGATTCATTCTAATGGAAGAATCAGTTTCTACTATCGGTTAAACAAAGCATAGGCTTCTGCATGTGACATGTAGCCCCAAATATTGTTGATTATTGTTAAGTTATAACTGCCTCAAATCCAAAAACGTCATTTTATCTAATCCTACTTTGAAATACATGAATCCAGAGATGAAATCACGTTCCAGGTCTATTGTGTTTCAGACCTAGAATCGTTGGGGCCTCAAATTAGACAGCAAATTACGCAACGTTTAACCGACATTGCTCAGTTGAATGATGAAGTAGTTGCATCGCTAACAGAAACTAAAAACAGAGCTGGAATTGTTCGTGAGCATCTTGACAGCTTGTAAGTATTTACAATATTATTCTGTTGAAATGTGAGGTTAGTTCGCCAAAACCACTGAACGAGGGCAAGGTTGCTAAGCTGCATGCATTGAGAGCAGAAACATACTTATTAGCCAGTAGGTGGCGCTACTCATCACTACACCTCTGATAAGCGGGATTGCCGCCATTGTTCATCTTCCATTTGGCCTTCTCGTTATCACTTGCTCACTCGGTTTTGTGTAGTACTTGTACTTCTTATGACCCAATCTTTTTTTCTCCTATAAAGCCAAATTTGCACTATTTGCTATTTTGACAATTTTTCAAATTGTTATGAAGAAAGATAACTTTTTTTAGACCTACTCAACATAAATTCCTGGAAATTTCTCACTAAATCCAAATATGACCTCAAATTTGGTTTTGGATTCGTTCAAATATTCAATTTTAAGGCCATCAAAAATATAAAAGTTACTAAACAATTATTAAAAAAAATGATGATGAAATAAACCAAACAACTAGGAATATTAACTAAACTATTGAAAATGTCTGAAATCCTTCATCTTATGAAGTTATTCACTGTATATTTTGCAGTTTTGGTTGGTTATTTCTTGATAATTAATAGTAGTTCCATGATGTCTAGATCAAAAGTGAATATGGACTGTCCCCGACTCATTCTAATCGATTCAGCGTCCAAAATTGAATAGAAAAATAATACTCCACACCCCTAAATCGCAAAAAAAAAAAATTTTGAGCCCCTTTTTTCAACTTGGTCTAATAAGGCTGCAAATTTGGTCTTCGAAACTTTTCAACCCTTTTCAAACCAAGGAGGAGGGGGTAGTTGGTCTAATAGTGTGTATTTCGATACATGGATTTTTGAGATTTTTGGCGATCTAGGCGTGTGGGGTATCATTTTCCATTAACATTTGGTCGCTGAATCCAATGTAACGGGTCGCAGAACGATTGGCGTTCACCGGAAGAGGTTATGGGTCAAAATGGGTGTCTATCTACCCATTTCAAAAGTGGGTTTTAGATATTTTTGGGTAAAAATCCATGCGATCCATCCGTGTGGGATATCATTTTCCTCTAAATTTTGGACGCTGAATCGATTGGAATGAATACGAGACACTCAACACTCACTATTTTCCCCATAATCCTGCTCCTAGGAATAATCAACCGTTGTGGATGAATTCGCAGCATTTTTATTTATTAATCGACCTAAAGGTGTTGATATCACAAAACATTTGTACCAACAAGCTTTTTGTTCCAATTCTTTCTAGAAATGCTCCTTTTTGTTCTCTTTTTAACACGAGGTGAACAAAATTATTTCCATATTAGTAGTTGATATTAATCATCCGCTTGCAATTGAGGAGCATGATAACTGTTGAGAGATTCCACAGCACTTCACGCAGAATAGTGGCTACGTCGACTAATGGCGCCAGTTATGTAATGAGAGCTAAGCTTAGCTACTTAGCTAAGCCTTGTAAAACAATAGAGAACTGCTGATATTTTTAAGTACTTTCAAATCGCCGTTTGTCCCCTTATTCTGACTTCAGAAGATTGTAAGTCTATTTCCAGCCCAACCTGGATTCAGGTTGAGGGTTATTTTCCACCCTCTCTCCGAACAAACCTAAAATGAGCTCAAAACATTACGGACATGTATTTTACTTGAACCTTTTAGACTAGATTTTACTTAATATCGTAATATTTGAATAATCATATGTTGTTTTACTTTTTTTTTTTTTTTTTTTTTTTTTTTTTTTTTTTTTTTTTTTTTTTTTTTTAAGGGAAAACACCCCCTTTGGAAAGTGCTGCCTCAAAACGACTTCCAGTCTTCACTCTTTAGAGTCAATTCTTTACTCCAGAAGCTCTCACCAGAAACGCAAAGGAACTTGCTTGCTCGTTTGTCGTCCGAAGATTCAGATAGTTGTTAGTTACTTATACGAAAAAGGCTCGTGAGGTTCCAACGTTCTCATCCTACGTATGTATTACATTCCTTTCACTTTTGTTGTGGCCAAAAGCCAATTGTGGAGTAACGAATCAGATCCGTTTCAGTTCATTTTTATTAATGGTGTTCAATAAATTTCGTCGTTTTAACCCAATATCGTTCTGATTGAGCTTGAAAAGGCTCTTATCCTTTGATGTAAGTCTGTGTTGCTTCTCGTTGTTGAACTTGATTCAATTTTGCCTCTTCTATTGAAGCGTACTTCCAAGAACTGGTGATACTTTGTTCTCCCCGAAGTTTTTTGATTGACGGGATATCAGCTATGACAAAGTAGCGAGTTTCTTGAGCATTTATCTAATCATGGGACAATCCCAGGTTGACCAATAGACTGCTTCTGAAGAGCGGCAATGTCTTTTCTCAGTTTTTCCACTGTCGCGTTCATTTCTTCCATTTTCCCGTCGAAATGTTCGGTCGTCAATGGCACTGACGGCTCTAGCTTCTGCACAATAAAGAGGAGAGCGTTTTTGAGTCTTTGCGTTAAAACGCCCGGACGATTGGGATGAACGGTGATTTCAGGCTCAACAGAACGGTAACTCGAGGCGTTGCTTTTGGCCCTTGGTGGAAAGCAGGTGGCGATTCGCTCATTGTAGACGAGAGTTTCGAGGAAACTGAAAAGAAGTGCGTTTTATCAATCGCTCCACGCGCCCCTGAAAAATAAAAAAGGTTACATCTTACGAATTATATCTTTAGTTTGAACCATTTTGAAGTTATTTTGACCCAGAAAAAAGTGAAGAAAATGAAAAGAAAACTAGTCACGGATCGCTTAGCATAGAAACACCGTCATTGTCAAGCCTACAGATTTTATGCCAAAAAGTTGGCTAATCTGACTAGGAGCTTGGTATTCTAACCTCACTGGCCGTGTGAAATTGGCTTGAACATGTCGGATATCTTTTTTGTTACCTTTGTCTTATAATAGCCTTCCCGCATCTTGCAGTACCAGAAACCATACTAAAGGCAAGTAAACATTTGTAGAATTATAAGACAGTACTGTGTAACCAGGTGGGGACAAGCCATAACCTCTTTTGTGTGAACCCCATAATGGCGGAGTTCAAACCTTGAGTTATGGGAGGTTATAGAAGGCTTGAACAAGGCCAATTTGCTCAAATTATACGGGTTTCTCAATGAGGCCTTAAGATACAGTGTATCTTTGGTGCAGAACCTCAATTATCTTGGTTAAGTTTTCTGATGTTTTGTATAATAATTGTCGCAAATGCTACAAAAATTAATGTAGTATTATATGTTGTAATGTCTATTAAATGATCCCAGTGTTAGACTATTCCAATTTAACATGGAAAACCTCCAGTTTGGTGTGTGAAACCTCCAAATTGAAGTGTATAATCTCTAATTTGACGTGAAAATATTTATTGCATGACAATGACGCGCTCTAAAGGAGGACGGGAAAGTAATATTGAAACTACTATAAATTCCTTGACCTTGAAGAATTCACTTTTTCCTAAGTATTTACTCATTTGGTTCCTCAAGAATTTTGCATAATTTTCAAAAAGTGAGACTTGCATGTCACGATTTATTTCCTGGTTCTCCGTCAGAGTGCGTTATCACCAAGCAGAATCTTATACAGTGGTCCTACCTGTTTTTCCAGGACTGCGATGTCACTGACTGCTAAACCAACTGTTAGATTGGTCATAGCGAGAGCCACGAATATCAAGTAGAAAACAAATATAAGCCGTCCGATCACCGCGTTGACGTCTGTCGAAGCTTCGCTGAAAACTCCGCCGTAATTGAGTTCTACCACCATCACCACAACCTGTGATGAAATGAAATTTAATCAGGTATAATATATAGCGATGACGCATTCGTGAAAGTGTACTTTTGTACAGTATACATACCTGAAAACCCACCTAATTTTTGTAAAGCATTTGACGAATTGAAAAATTGACGAATCAATTTCAGATGAATTAAAGATTGGATAATTTATTGTTGATAAATTTCATGTTAAGTGGATTGATATTTTCCTCCTGTTGCACTTACTTGGCAAAAAGAGTCCCAGAAGTTTGAAAAAGGCGCCGCTCCCTCAAAGTGTATCATCAGAGCAAACATGAACCCGAGGAATAGAAATACGAATTTCGACAGTACCTGAAATAATCAATTTTTGTTGAATTTACATTCGATTTGGCAGCTTTTACGGATAATACTAGTCACTAAATATTCAAGTGTTATCACAAACCGTGAGGACGTTTTCAATGACTTTTTCAAACATGAGAACGTCCAGTCCCCAGTATCGAAACCGGGCAAAGAGGAAAAGCAATTCCAGCCATGACGAGAGGATGGCAAAACTGGAAAAATGTCGAATCCATTCGTCATCTTTCGCAAAAACGCTTCCATAGCCGACTGTTCCACTAGTGAATATCATAACCCATTTCATCCAGGATTCGTAGTCGTTCCAGTAGCCCCTTTCCAACCTCAGCAGCTGAAGTGTCTCCTAAAACCAATTCGAATGTCACTTTGAACTCTGTAGAACGAACGAATTGTTATTCTGCCGCTTGAATCGTTACTTACAGCAATCACGATGGGGAAGAGAGAAATCAAAAACGTTATTTGCAGAATGCGTTCACTCAAACTGTGGTTGTAGTGCTGGATGAATATCACGGCGCAAAAAGCCGTCAACGCCATGGTATGAATAAAATAGAAGAAGAGCAGGATCGCGAAAAACTTCCACAACTTGTTCCATTTGAAAAATAAGAAAATCTCAATGAGCGGATGGATGGAGTATTATATCTTTCACTTTGTTGTCTTCCGCATTAACGAGGCAGTTGAGGAACATGAGCTGCCTGCCTGACGGGTCGTTCGAGCTGAGAAGAACTTCAAAATCCAGCTTGATGGCGCAGGAGGGGTCGTTGAGTATTTTTCGAGTTTCCCTTGGTTTGCCCGGCAAATCGTCCTGGTCAACGTAGATGAACTCGTCCAGTAAGTCCTCAAGGAGCTCTGCGCATCTGAATAAAATTAAAATAAAGTAAATAAAAAGCCAACGTTGTCTTATTGAGAACAATTAAATTAATATCAAAAAGTTGAATTGAATTGAACGGAAATATTCTTAGTAAAAGTAAATTTCGGGCTTGGACAGGGCTTTGGCCTGTAGGCCCAGATCCGGGCGGCTACCTGAGGAAACTGACTTGGTGATAGTAAAGTGATTTTCGGAGGAGCCCAAATCGTACCCGGATAGATCAAAAATAGGTGAGAGCTCATTGAGGACCTTGTCCTCAGCAATTAGACATTGAGTGAGTGAATACTGACTGCAGGCCTTGTTTGTTTGGCCCCAAATTCTTTATGTACCGTTCTTCCTCAGCAATATGGTGGCCGGTCAACTGTTTCAAATCTCCTCACCTTTATTGAGTGCGCTCTTTGTGCTGTGGGGAACGGCAGCCAGATAAATCATGTCCCCACCAGTTGCGTTAAGGCCTTTGACAGGCTTCCGCAACAGTGTGGGGACCCTCATCCAGCACTCCCTATGCTGCTATGTATGCTGACGACTCGAAGATCTTTGAACCTTCCAACTGCCATCTACTGCAGTCTGATTTTGACGCTGTGTCCAAGCGGCGCTATGTTAATGGCCTGGTTTTAATCCCGCAAAATGGCATCCTTTACACGCTCATACAACCCGATTCAGGTTAACTAATCCATCGCTGGCACCCGTCTTTCTCACTTTTTGCTGACTCGGCGACCTCAGTGTCTTACTAGACCCCATCTTCCTTTCCCAGACCATGTTGTTCTCGAGGTATGCGTGCTTTTGGATTTCTGAAGAGGCATACTCACGAGTTTTCCGACGTTTCTGCACTGATTACGCTGTACCGTTCCTTGGTGACGCCTGTCCTTGAGTATGTGTCAGTGGCGTGGCGCCCATTTTGAGCCTGCGTTGTGGATCATATTTCAAGATTGGTATACCTCGCACCAAAGTGGACTATTCTGCCTTGGCCTTTAGTGCCGGCTTCTGCGTCCAGTTGATTGTCGCGGACTTGGGTTTTCTTCATGGGTTTTCTTCATGACACGCCGAACCTTCTGTCCATGGTCTCGCTTCAAGTGCTCGGTCTTGGCAGCGTCACGTTCGTCCAGCATTATTGGGGGTGCCTTTCTCATCTACACAATCATCTGTACCACCGTCCCCTCGGTCGCTGCCTCGTTTTGCGATTATATCTTGCAGATCCTCCCCTTTACCTCGACCTGTTCTTTGTTTTCCGCTGACACAGTGAGACTTCTAATGAGTGATTTTCTCGCTAAGTGTGAAACTTAATTATTTGGATTCGATTGCAGCGCACAATGTAATTGGCTAGTCCCGTACTTTTCAAAATAAAGAGAATATTAGCTTTTGCAGCAGCTCCTACGTATTTACTCTCATTTATATATTTTGTACACGTCTGCTGTTGTGGTATTTCTTTTAATATATGCATTAATTGAGTATGTGTTATATACATGAAGTGTT